>CM070743.1:1571512-2294663 GCA_036346245.1 Bonia amplexicaulis | reverse complement strand
TGAGTTTCCATTGGAGGATCTTCGGAGGCGGCTGGAAGAACTGGAGAAGGCCAAGACTGAGAAGAAAAAGGCGTCATCAAGCAGTTCCAGCGGCAGTAGCTATGGTCCAGCCAACAAGCGTATACGTGCAAGCAATGGAGGACCAATGCCCCCTGCTAAGGCGGGTCGTCTCACTGACGACAACACCGTTGCATCATCTTCGCCTACTGCCACCACCACCACATTCGTTCGCTCCCCGTCCTCCCATGCCTCCTACGGTACAGCATCTCCTTACTCTTACGATAGGCCGGCTGGACACACCCTCTACCGTGGTCCGGGCGCACTCGCAATGAGGGAGCCATATGTATACCCACCTGAGGTATCCAACGTTGGCCTTGGCATGTCATACCCATCCCCTCCCATGACCTACCCCTCCTATTGCGGATACAACGGCTTGGGTGCTTACAGCAATGCAATGGCTCCTGCCTTTCACCAGGCTTATTACCGGTAGGATCAGTCAACGACGATGAAATGACAACAGCCGGTGATGGCGGCTCGTCACCATGGCACTGTTTTGTAGCGACTGACCAACGGTAGGTTGGGTGTGTCCTTAATACTAGATGGTTGTGTTTAATTACTTATGTCATGCACACAGTACTTTGCACTGAAAAACTGAATGTAAATTATGGACGCAATGCCTTTGGACTTTGTGATCTTCTGTTGTAATTCAGCTTAAAGAACTCTAAACAATTAAAAATCGTCATGTAATCTCAAGTACTGAACTTTGGACTTATTAATGTTGTCTATAACTTTGATGGTATTTGTTATGTTTCCTTGATCTGGTTGGCGCGCGTAGTATATTTTATTGTCGGTATAGTTGTAGTCCAGCCGTGTGTTTGGGTAGATCGACGTCGGTGGTGTGTTGTGATGATGATTGCTTTAGGCCTCTGAAAATGTCGTTTTCTCCTTCCAGTTGGGTTTGCGCTTGCCACCTTTTGAGCACATGCGCTTGTGTCGTCATTACGTTAGGCTCTTAAGTTCCCTTGCATGCTTCCAATGATGTTTCCATGCGAGGTAGCCGGCTTGCCTGTTTCCCTTCCATGTTAGTTATTCGACATTTCGCTGTCCTGCTGAAGTACTTCATTCCAAGTGTTGGAAGCACTCCCATGAGTCGCATCGTGTCCGTGTAGCAGGCGAAGAAAGTATCTTGAGTGCTGGCTCCGCTGCAGCCTGAGCCGGTAGTTTTGGCACGCAGCTAGTTACGGCACGTCCGCACCCACACATCAGTGCATTATGCACGAGAAAGAATCGATCACAGTTCATTGACCTCGACACTGAGTGCCAGTATTAAGCAACACCATGAACAATCTTTTATATAAAAAAAAGGTATTAACACGACGAACACTCGTAGATTGGTCATTGCAGCCTTGCAGGCCATCACTAGCCCAGCTTTGACCGATGGATCCCAGGGCGGTCCCCTGCATCTCGTGGAAGGCCGAGTCTAATTCCTGGGATCCAAATGGTCCGTAGGGAAACTCAAAGCATCTTGTGGAAGCCCCAGTATAAGATGGTGCTTGGTTAGGCTGAATATTGGTGGTTTATAGCTAAATTTTTACTGTAATTGGCTAAATTTACACTGTAGTTGATGGTGGCTTATTTGGTATAATTAAATTAAAAAAAATTAAAAATAAAAAAATGAGTTAACCCATCATGTATAATGCAAATAAATACGGCAAAAAAATCAGCAAAAAGCTCAAAATAAATCGAAAAAGATGAAAAAGATGAAATTTAGAAATAGTAAAAAATAAGTTAGAAGCTAGAAGCCCAAGCCTAAATAAGCAAGGCTTCATGGATCCAAAGGATCCCTAGGGAAAATCAAACTTTGAGTGGCAACCATGGATTTTTGGCTCCTTAAATTGGTTTGTAGTAGTCGGCAAGTGATAATAGATGATGGCACATGTAGTTTGGCTAATGTAGTATTCTCCTAAATTGGTTTGTCCTCAATAGCAAGTTATAGTTTTATAAGCCTTATTCATAATATTAACATGCCATCGGATTGTCGCCAATATGTACTTTTTATTTTGTAGTGTACTTTGTATGTCGCCAATAAGTACTTTGTATTTTATGATGTACTAAGTCTAATGGTTACTGTATTGAACTTTAGCTTTTACAATTGATATGAAAGGTATTGTTACATAGTTATGTTAGAACGAAGGGCCTTCACTTTTATTACACTTCGGGGCCTCCAAAATTATATAAACAACCCTGCTCTCTCTCATGACAAACTATGACCTAGAGGAGCTCAAACCTCAAAGGGTGTGTGGATCTGAGATGCGTTTCTCTTCCTACTTGGTTGATTTGTTTTGCTGCTCCTGCGCCCATCACTTGATTGTTGATCTGAGTAGCTCAAGGGGTGCGTGGATCAAGTGACTGGTTCTTGATTTCTCTTGATTGTTATAACTGAACCAGTTGTTGATTTGTTCTGCTAGTCACTTCATTCTTGAATTGTTATTGAGCATTTTTTATGTTTTGATCTGAAATCTTGATGCATAATGCAATTGGCACACTAATTCTGATGAATTGATAAGGAATGCTTGTCGTTATGTTAATCATCATCTTCTTTAGAGAGTGGCACTTGTTAAGTAAACGTGATTTGATTCCACGGAAATACAAGGGGCGAGGGCGTGCTTGTTAATCTTCTTCTCCAAACAGATGGCATATGGGTTTTTGATTTCACTTGCAATTCTAGGTAACAAAAAATTACAGGTGAAAAATTTTCCAGAGCTCCCAAGCGGGCCCTTAATCTTCACCGGCCCGGTCCGATCCGGTCTAACTTGCTTTCTTGCGTTTGTTTCGCTCAGTGCGCGCTTCGTGCAGATGGTACTGGGCATTTTGCGGCGGCGCCAGCGCCAGTCCGGCGGCAAATTTCGGCGCCTCTCCTGCACCGCCCGCACCAGGTTCACCGGCCGTGGGATCGCCACTGCCGCCGCCACATCCCGCGTAGAGACGCCGCAGATGGCCCTCCACAAAACCAAGAAGCTGCTGGGGGCTTTCGCGATGTTGGACGAGTGCTTCAGTATCATATTTCATGGCCGTAGTACACTAAAAGTTACGTGAGCATGTAAAATTTCAGTATCAAATCTTGCATAATAATGAGAACCAAAAAAGACAGAGTCAATCTTGCACTGTTCATATGCTGGCCTTGTTCATGTTAACTTTTAAAACCATTTTTCTATAGTATCTAGTTTTCAAACGGAATGTATTTTTAAAGCGGGTCTACTAGTCGATTGTAGCAGACAATGTAGTGACTTCATTTATATCAGCCAAAATCGCACGCAAATGTCCCTTTCTTCGTATGGCTTCTCTAAAATTGTTACTATTTATAAATAAAAAACTATCAGCAAAAACTAATATGAACGGACCCTTAACCTACTACTTGTCTCTTATGGACGAAGTACACATAAAGTTACATAAACTGTCGACTGCTTCGCTACGAGTCTCAATTAACTAGTTATTGCAATAGTATCAAATTATTATTTCATTCCCTTTATACAGTGCATAATATCAAGTACCACAAACATGCAAACGATTAAGCCTCAATTAACTAGTTATTGCAATAGTGTTTCGTACCTGACCAAGGACTGTAATAATCAAGGAATCCCCAATTGAGAACCATTCATCATCTCCCAAATTTCCTATTGAACCCAGAGGCAAGAAGAACCTGGAAATAGACAACTAAGTTTGATTTGCCAACAAAGATTATAGTAGCACCACTAGAACAAGTAAGCACAGAAGAGGACTCTTGTCATTCCAAGGAAAGAGCCTAAAATTGTTGTCACAAGAAATATTTTTCTCAGTGGAACTGCCTTCAAAAACGAGTTATATACTCCGATACCCAAGTAAGGATGCAATAGATGTAACAAGCTTGACACGCCCTAGAAATTCTTGAGTGAATTCAAGCTTATTTGTGCTGAAATTCGTCAGAAGGTAACAAATGAAAGTTCAGCCATTTAAAAGAGATGTCAATCACACAAACATCAAAGGTATGTATGTACATAGATATAGCAATTTATGGCCAAGTTTTGCCTCATGTATTTCGGCTATTTAAACATCTGAGTAGATGCAGCATGATACAATGTATTCAACTAGCAATAGCAAATTTGAGCTCAAAGCTTACTAAACTCATTATGAATATATTACTTCCCTCGCCTGTTACTATAGTGTGTCAAGTTTCTCTATTTCCAATCGCCAGAAACGCTAGCTATATGCTTAACACAGGGTAGGGGATTCCATTCCACCAAAGACGTAAGGTGAACGAGTTCACCCCGACTCCAGAAAGATAGGTCAAACTGTGGACTGAGGTTCAGTCAGGAATTTTCGTATAGAAAGGAGCAAGAAAACGTATGCGCTTTAGCAACAAAGCGCTCATCCCTTGTTCTTTCGCTTGGAAGCCCAATCCCCTCGCTTCTTCTTTCGCTTCTACGCTCGTGCTTTCAGCAAGTTCGTACCAGTCGTCAGTCAAGGAGGGAGCTCCAACCTCCGCGCCTAGCCGCAACCTAAACGCTGGTTCTATCCCGGCCAAGCAAGCAAGGGGAACCCCGGTGGGAAGAGGGAAAGAAAGATCAGGGGAAGAAGCGGGGTAGAGGAGTTGGTCGATTCATCAGGCCGATGACCCATGAAGTCTGGTCAAAGAATCTATGTTCAAGTCGCCTGCCTAACAAATAGACGACTGCGTACTGTAGTTAGTCTGTTCCGTTGGTCCGATCCTACCATGGAAAGTGTTGCTGTGTCAAATCGAGATTGTGTGGGTGTTCAGCTTCCTTAAGTCCGTTGTTCTTCCTCAGTAGCTCAGTGATACGGCCCTTTTCCATTTTCGTTGGGAAAGAACGGCGAAGTCCATCCGAACCCTCCAATGAAGAAATAAGAGGAGAGCAAAGCGCCAATGGCGCGCGAAGCGCATGCGGAAGGGGCACGGAGAAATAAAGAAGTGTGGAGGAGAAGCAGCCGAGCTCATTCCCTTCGCTTCCTGGGCCCAAAGCAGTGCTTTGTTTCCTGGCCAAATCAAGGATTTGGGGCTGATTGCAAAAGATATCTGAATAGAAAGATAGATCCATCCATCTATCCAGATATCTAAAAAAGAATCGATTTCGATTTCATGAAACCTTTGATTCAAAGAACTGCGCTTAGCCCCCCCGCTCATGAAACGGCTCTGCTGCAATGGACGAGGAGGTGGAGGCGGCGGCGGCGGGGAGAGCAGGAAGCTGAAGGTCATACGCATGCTTGCGAGCTCGCTCCGCTCTCCTTCCGTTTCCTCAGGCTCCGCTCCCACCGCTGCCAAGTACCTTCCGTCTCTCTCGCGCGCGCGCGCTCTCTTTTTTAGCCTCCGGAAGACGGAGACGCACTGTTTCAGTGAACACGCATGCGTATATCGGTATATGTACCCTCTCATCTCTAGAGGGTAGTGGACCCCAAGAACGAGAAACCAGCTGCCGATCATCTAACGCGGGCTGGCGCGGCAACGTCTCGGCCCACGTACCATGGGCTTAGGACCGGGCCTAGGCAAAATATGAAACCCGATAGCTCTTGGGGCCCGGGCTTTTCTCTGGGCCGGCCCACACTGCCCTCAGATCAACCATGATCTTGTCAGAGCTTCAAACCGTCTCGTCGGAAAAAAAATGCCAACCACGAGACTACTGGTGCTTCAACTTACAGATTCAGTGTTACAATCATGCGTCTCGTCGTTTCATTTGACAGCTTCAAATTAAGGAGAGTTATACAAGCATGCGCATATTTATTTTTGCATGAAAACAGGATCTGTTTCGAATAATTATGTATAAAAACTTTACAGAAGTAATTAATACTCTGGACTACATGTCTACATCACCAAGTGTGTCAGATTTGTCACTGCAGACCAGCTCCACACCAACCCAAACCCAAACACAGACCTGACTGATAAACCGATGGAACTGATACAGGCAGAAACCTCCACAGCTATGGCGGCATGTATTGATTGGAACTGGCACAGGCAACAGATGATGGCCATCTTCGATGGAGCTCATGGAGGTGCTAACAAAACAACCTGGCCCCCTCCACTGGAAAGAACAAATCATGACTGATGCGGGCAGCCCTTTTAATTCACAGAATTTACAGCGTCTGGGGGTGGGGTTTCTTCTTGGCTCATTGGATGACGCAAACACATGCTGAGATGCCATCTCCGTCGTCCAGCGAGTCTCCGGATTCGCTGTATGGAATCATAAGAGGCACAATGTGATGAGTACAATAATAACAAGCAAGCAAGGCTCTACAAGGAAAAAAGGTTCAGCAGTCAAGGCTGTCAAGCTAAGCCACACCAAACGTGAAAATGCCATGAGAAGAAGCATATCTACAAGGTGGAAAAGTCGCTTGAGAGTTTATGTCCATATGCCATCCATACCGCGAAAAAGGAAGAATGAAAATGATGCTTCCATTGTTGTTTTATTGACTGGTTCAAGATAAAAGCAGTGAATAGGAACAGGACAACCATTCATGAATCATAATAGCAGTTCTATAAATCATTTTGAAGTAAACTGTAACAAATGTAGTCTCTTCTTAAAGGTGAAAGCGAGGTAACATTGTGATTAGGAATTTTCTTATTGGAAAGTAGTGACGATCAGTAATTTCATGGTTTGATCGGCATGCCCTTATCTGTTTGTCGTTTACTTATATATCATATATAGTGACTACTGACTAGGAGTCTATGGACAAGGCTATACCCAAGATGTTTGTGCAAAGACCTGCAACTTAATTCATGGAACAGCACACAGCACAATGAAATAATGCGGCTCTAAAAATCAATATTGACTGACTGTGGTCTGAAATTAAGCAGGTAAACTTGAGGGATACCTCCCCAATTATTGATTATACTTGGGTTGAAAATGTGCACTCAGACTACTTCACTAAAGTTTACCTGGTACCTCAAATGTATTGTTACTAGAATATTTCTGATGCAAGCACAATAAACAAAAATCGATGGCCACATTTTTCACAAATCAAAGCTAAATTTTCGTTATAAAGTTTATAACTAATAGAACACTAAGTTGAACATCTGTGTATAAAACTGATCTGAGCAATAAACACAGATTTACACTCAACAAAAATCATGCACATACAAATGAAGAGCACGAAAATGTCTTGTAAGACCTAGACGTCTGAAGTAAGCACCGTGAAGGCGTGAAGTATTTCAAGTTGTGTAAGACTCGGTGGCTTGCCCCTTTCTTCTATCAAGAAACTGATTTCTTGGAAGAACAAAACAATGCCAGCCATCATTCAAGGGGCTAACCAAATAGAGAACATATCTGGCACTGAGGGATGGTTTATTGGTTTCACTTATGTCAACACTCAACACAACACAATCTGATATAATATCCAGGACCAGGTCCAGTAGAAAATTAGCTTACCAAAAGTCAAGCACGCAAAATATCCGCCTTGTTGATCTAAAAGGATGAACTATTAAACATACACACCACAAGATGACAGTTCATCTACCAACAGGAGGCAACACTAATCCAAGATTTAGAATTCATCCACAGTTGCAAGAAGTTGATAGAGGAAGATGAGATATACCTTGGCTCGAATTCCTTAACCTCGGTAAGATCCTTCCCCAGCAAATCCAACCACTTCACATTGCCTTTCGCAGCACACTTGCTGTCGGCGCAATTGGCCTTCTTAAGGTTACTCTTCGGTGGCACCTCCGGCGCTGCCACCGCCGCCGCCGTCTCCTCACCATCCTCGTCCCTTTTGTCCTCACCGTCCTTCTCGGCTACCGCCACCTCAATCTTCTGAACCGGAGGCGGCTTGTGCTCGGCTGCGGCGGCGACACCGGCCGGGCACGGCGCCGCAGAGACAGCATCGCTGCCTGCATCTTTGGATTTGGGGAGGCAGGGGATGTAGCACAAGGGAGGGGCGCAGCAGCTCGCACAGTGCGAGAGCCTCATGAAAGTGGGGGATTGGAGCACTGGGAGCGGCCAAATCGGAACCCCTGGCTCCAAGAACACACCACATCAATCAAATCTGACAGGAACAGAATCCGTTATAGGAGCAGCAATCTTGTCCCGGAACGCGTCTACACAAGAGAACTTGATCAAGAACCGCACACAAGAACCACGTGAATCCAAGAAACCGTCCAAGAAAAGGAGCAAATCTCTGCGCAAGAACGAACAGCAGCGGCAGCAGCAGCCGCAAGAAGAGCAGTTACAGATAGAATCTTGCACTAAAAGACTTGCTTCCCAGGGACCAGAGGAGGAGGGAGACGGAGAGGAGAAGGTGAGGTGGGTCTCCCAAGAAGCCCAGAAGGAAGCGAGAGGTGGAAGACTGGGAGGAATCCAACCGATACAGATGGCAGCCAAGCTGCCTCCTTCCCTTCCCTTGCAGCCTACTGTCCCACGGGGAGGGGATCAAATGCATCCAATTCGCAAAATAACAAACAAATGACGCGAAGGAGATGAGTAAGCAGATAAAATCTTCAACCGAGGAGTGAATCCATCGATTGCAATCAATGGATAATGGATTACTACGGGCCGATTACTAGTGAATACTTACGTGCCGTTTGGATAATGGGATATGAGGTATGGGAATGGAATAAAAATGTAAACTGAGATAAATCTATCATTCAATCTCTCGATTCCATGGCTGAATTTGTCTGTGTATCTTAGGCTGTGATCGTTTGAACAGTTTAAAACCGACTTATTTTTACAATTCATAAATTCATCTTTTTCTGAACTTTTGGCTTTTTTGAGCTTTTTTGCCCGTTCTTTTTTTCCGTATTCGTTTGCGTTGTCTGTGATGGGCTAACATATTTTTTTAATTTTTTTAAATTTAATTATGTTAAATAAGCTCTGTCATTCTGATGTTTTTCACCAATCACATGACTTCTCAGCCATAAGACACCAAAAATAAGTCCAAATAATCACCACCTTAATTGTATTCCTACTCCTTATTTTCTACTATCCAAACACTGAATATATGGTACTTTTTTTAGAAGAGAATATATAATGACATCACACTGGTGTCCCATCACAGGTTAGGTTATTCACAGGAAAGACTGGTTCTGGGGCAAATGATATGTGGATCTTGTTTGATTTTTTTAGTATCTATTTTGTGCTTTTTAACTGCAGTCAAGATTATTTCCAGTCCTTTGCTACTCAACACCATGGCTGACCAGAGTACTCGAAGATCTTCAGTTACTGCTGCCTACACATCAACCCTTGTATTTGTGAGGTGTTCGGTAGGTGAGAAGTCGAGCGGCTTCTCCCTTTTGCTACAGTACATAACTTTCAAATAAAGTATTTTTTTAAGACAAGGTCTACAAGTTAAATATAGTACATGTTAAAAGCTCAATATCTGTACCAGTTAAAATCGTAAGTGAGTATCGGTCTCTTCGTAATCTGTACCGTAAACAGCTAAAATTCAAAAATTTCAGCTAAAAGTCATAAGCCGCAGCCAAAAAGAACACCCCATGCTGTCACTAGCTTGATTCTCAAAACAAAAAAAAATGCACACTAACCTTTTAAGAGCACTTCATTCTAATTTTTTTATGCATAGGAAATTAGTGACTAACTAATTAAGGTCGATCTATCTTTTGATAAATCTGGTTTAACACATTATTGATCTCACTACAGTAAGCTACAGTTAGTTGGCAATGCCAATATGCCTGGCATAATGGGATCGCTACTTGAGAGAATTTGAGACACGATGCCATATTGCCACCTGATCATGTCTCTTCTCCAATGTCTTTTTCTGGCATTGTCAAACGGAACAATATAAGAACTTGTCACCTTATCAGTAACTTGTGGATGAAGGCCACTGAGTCGAACGACAAGACTTGCTCATACCGACTGAAACAAGACCGAAAATTCAAAAAGAATTTGAATTCTTGTTTGATTTTGATTTCTTGTGAATCTTGGCCTAATCCCGCAACTATCCATACCCTGATCTCTCTGCCGCATCGCTCCCTTCAGTCTTTTTCGCGCGCGCACTATTCACATCTGAAAATATCGCTGCCGCACCTTCCCTATTTTTCTCGCTGCTGCAACCAGTCACAGACCGTACCACCTCACCCTTCCCACCCTGACGCCTTCTTAATTGTGCTAGCCGCATGTCGGAACGCCAGTAAAACCCCGTCGCCACCTCTATCATCTCTGCTCTCTCAGCCTTCTCACAACCAACCTGACACACCACACCACTTTTTCACCGCCGTAATGCCACACCCGAGGCAGCCCGTACCTCCCCTCTATTAGCCGCACCGCGCCTTTCCGACCCCTGCCACGCGCCGCTGCCGCCTTAGCCCTGCCACTATGACGAACCGCTATTCCCATCCTATTTAAACCCCGAGCACCTCCTGAGAGATACATCGGTGATCAAGTAGGTCACTCACACCCCCAATGATATTCGAATACGCCATGCTTTTGATAAATGAAACTGTGTTTAATGGGTGATTCAAACGGCGAAGAATAAGTAGATTTGAAAATGTTGAGGTCTGACAATCAAGTTTTGAAACCCCAATTCCTTACGAAGTTATTATTCTTTTGTGTTTAAAAATATTTACAAATAAAATTGTATCCACCTAAAATGTTAAAACCCATATGTCCCCATCTCTTGGAAATCATAGCATGTAATTAAATAGTATTTTTACATGTGGCTTGCTGAGTACGGTTGGTTGTACTCAGTCTTGCTTCATTTTCAACCAACATAGAGATTAGAAGAAAAAATGATGTTACAAGATTTCACATTAGCGTTCCTATAGAAATTTTCTTTGAATCTTCTGAGTGTAAGTAAAATTTGGGTTTGGACGCCCTTAAAACTATTAAAGTTGACCATTAGGTCTTATTTTAATCAAACAAACTTTTAAAATGTCTATGAGCAGATATGATATTTTTCTATCCGTAACTGAACTCCTAAACTGATACAAAAGGTAACAACGTTCCTGTTCCTATAAAAACAGGGGGTGTTACACCGACTACGACTTTGGAGTTTGGATTTGTACGCGTCAGCGTTGGTTGATGCGAGAGAAGGCTTGCGCAGTGTCGAGGCGGATGACGACTTCCTTCACTATTGCTAGCTGGAGCTTGATGCCACCCACTTCGGATCTTTTCCATTTTTTTGGTGGCTTTTGCCGTTCTCGCTAACCTGATGTGGAGGCGTTTGACGGTGCTCGTGGAGGAGACCAAGTCTGTTCCAAGCTGCCTCCACGGCCTCTCTAAATCCCTCCCTACGCACCCACAATTTTTCGAAGCGGGAGCAGTCGCTCGCCTCGTGCAGGAGCTCCCGTTGAAGAAGAAGACGGAGAAAGCATGTTGGGAAGAAGAAGATGAGATTGAGGTTCGTGCTTCCATGAGACTTCCATGAGACTTCTACTGAGGTTCGAACGCTCCCATGAGACTTCTACTGAGGTTCGTGCTGCTCTTGTCCGCCGTTTGATAGATGAGATTGAAATGGTATCTCCTTGCGTTTCCATGTTCACTAGTGTTATTTGACAAAAGACTGGAGTTAAGCTCCATTAACTGCACGCTAGATAGGTTAACTACTATTGGCTTTTCTAGGGTTTGATCATGCGGAATTTCTTAGATTTGATCCTACGGTAACTGTTAAGCTTTAATATGTCTCTATTAATCAACTGCATCCTTTCTCAAATATAAAACACAATGAATTTGTTTCTGAAAAATTCTAACCCAACAAATTTGAATATCGTGCATTGGTGATGTATGTACATGTGTGGTGTCTTCTTTGTAATTAGAAAAATTAGTATTGTTCATCCACGTACTTTGGAGAGAGAGAGAGAAAAGGCTTTATTTTCTCAAAGGGCTTATGTGCAACTCCAAAAAGTTTCAAGTTCCACGTGGCAAAGCTGCCAACATCGCGGATCTGTTCTTTTTGGTTTTGACTTATGGTTACAACTTATAGCTTTTGGACTGTTTGTAAAAGAAAGTACAGAGTAATAGAAACCCGCGTACGGTTTTAACTAATATAAATGAAGTCGCTACAATATGTACTATAATTGACTTGTAGATCTCATTTTAAAAAGACATTCTATTTAAAAACTAATGGGTGTTGCTAGCGCCCGAACGTCCGGTCCGGACGTTAGCACCATACGATTGGGCGTAACATTTTACGATAATGCTTGCAACATTATCATATAACATGTGTAACAAAATGTTTCATAAAAAATCTCAATGTTACACAGGTTGTTGCTAATTGTTTCGCACATGAAATCAAAATGTTGCAACAAAAAAATAACACCTATCTCCTATGGCAGGTGACGGTGAGGCCTCGGGTGCGACGGCGACGGGCGACAGGAAGTGACGTGCGCGGTGTAGATCCGACGCCGGGAGGAGAAGGCCACCCGCAGCCTCACGGTGTACGGATGGGGCAAGGCGGCCATGTCTCCGCTCGTCGTCGAGGTCCTCAGCACTACCTCCCATGGCAGGCGACGGTGAGCCTCACGCATCTGGGCATGGCGCGGCTTTGGCCCGCCGCCTCCAATGGGGAAGCGGGAAGCAGGGCTAGATCTAGAGCGAGATGGCTCTAGTTACCTACGCGTGGAGTGGTGATTCAGTTGAGCTGGACGTGGAAATTCCGGAGAGACGCAGCCGTCACGTGGTTTGTAGAGGCACAACTGCTGGGGAAGCAGAAACTGCGAGCAGTGGGGGCGAATAGGTGGTTGGGACATGTGAAGGATAAGGGTATGTATTAATTAGAAGCTATGGAATAAGAGTGTTCGATTTTTTTTTAACGTCCTATGTGTAGTATCTAAAACTAAATAATATAGAAAAATAAAAAAATTAGCTAAAGCTCAAAAGAACATGCCGTAATCTTCTCCGCATGATGCCTCTCCTGTCCCCAGAGGATAACGTAACGGCCATGTCATCCTCGCCTCTGACCGCCACGCCTCCCCCATCTCCTTCCCGCCAAATTCAAGGGCCCACCGCCCCACCACCACCCGCTCTTCTCCCACCTCCCACACTGCACAAGCCTCCGAGAGCTCGCCCAGCTCACCCGGCCTTCGTCACCAGGCTCCTCACGCTCTGCACCGCGCAGGGTGCCGCGCCGGCCCACCTCGCGTACGCCCGCCAGGTGTTCGACAGAATCCCCCACCCGGGGGACGTCGTCTGGTACAACACACTGCTGCGCGGGTACGCCGCGCTCTCCGGCGCCGGCGCCCCGCCCGGGGAGGCTGTGCGGGTGTTCGTGCGGATGCTGGAGGAGGGCGTCGCGCCGGACAGGTACACGTCCGCGTCGCTTCTCAAGGCGTGCGCGGCCGCGCCGGAGGAGGAGGAGGTCCGGCAGGCGGCAGGCGCACAGCGTGGCTGTGAAGGTCGGCGTCGCGGAGCACGAGTACGTCCTGCCCACGCTGATCAACATGTACGCCGAGTGCGGGGACGTGCGGGCCGCGCGAGTCGTGTTCGACAGGATGGACGGGGAGTGCGTGGTCTCATACAATGCGATGATCACCGCGGCCGTGAGGAGCAGCCGGCCCGGGGAGGCGCTGGTGCTGTTCCGGGAGATGCAGGCGAAGGGGCTCAAGCCGACGGCCGTGACATTGATTAGTGTGCTCTCGGTGTGCGCATTGCTCGGGGCGCTGGAACTGGGGAGGTGGATCCATGAGTACGTCAGGAAGGTACGGCTTGACTCGCTCGTGAAGGTCTACACTGCGGCTGATTGACATGTATGCGAAGTGTGGGAGCTTGGAAGATGCCATTGGTGTGTTCCAGGGGATGGAATCAAGAGAGAAGCAAGCGTGGTCCGTGATGATGGTGGCGTACACTAGCCATGGCTGTGGCAGACAGGCCATTTCTCTGTTTGAAGAGAAGAAGAAACAAGGGATAAAGCCTGATGATGCTACATTCCTAGGTGTGCTCTAAGCCTGTAGCCATTCTGGTATGGTGAGTGAAGGGCTCCAATACTTCGATGGCATGAGAGATTGTGGGATCATTCCAGGGATAAAGCACTATGGTTGCGTGACTGATTTGCTAGCTCGATCAGGTCAGCTTGAAAGGGCTTACAAGTTCAATGATGAACTGCCAATAAAGCCAACCGCCATCTTATGGAGAACATTGATTTCTGCTTGCGGAGGCTGTGGAGATGTTGATATTGGAAAACATGTCTTTGAGAGGATTCTTGAGCTGGATGATTCTCATGGTGGTGACTATGTAATATTCTCGAACTTGTGCGCTAACACTGGGAGATGGGAAGAGATGAACAGGGTAAGGAAGGCGATGAGTGAAAAAGTGGTGGTAAAGGTGCCAGGCTGTAGCTCAATTGAGATAGATAACACGGTTCATGAGTTCTTCTCAGGAGATGGAAGGCACCCACAATCACAACATTCACGTCAAATGGTTGATAAGTGATTGAGCAGCTAAAACTTGTTGGTTATGTCCCTAATACTTCGCATGTCTTTAATGTTGAAATGGACGAGGAGGAGAAGGCGACAAGCCTAAGATACCACAGTGAGAAGCTGGCAATTGCTTTGGGGCTTCTAAATACATCTCCAGGAATACCCTCCGTGTTGTGAAGAATCCCCGAGTATGTCCAGATTGTCATTCGATGGCAAAGCTTGTCTCTATGGTCTTTAATAGGCTGATCATACTCGGAGATCTAAATCGTTTCCACCACTTTGAGGATGGGGTCTGCTCTTGTGGAGACTACTGGTAGATTTTAGGAACAGAATTTTTGCACCACGATGCCCTATCCTTCTTGTATCCATCGAAGGTATGATTAACTTGTACATCCATGAGAAACTTACTGATAATTGAAGATTCTTTTTCCAAAAGATTGAGGTACTGAAACAATAATAAATTACCTAAGTTTGTTAGTGAATGTGTAATGCTTAATCATGGCCATAGCCTGATAATATCCTGACCATCTGGGGTGCATGTATACCGTGATCCTTGCAAAGAGTTATTTGTTACAATTAGTTTTTGTTTTCTCTATTGGTACAATATGAGTGTATGACATGTGGCTTACATCCTTGTAAGATTCTGAAAGGAAACAACCACAAGATTAATCGGGATCTGAACCTATTTGATAGAAATTTCCCATGTGTGTCTTACTGTGTGAGCTAATCGAGGTCTATAGGCAGATTGCAGCACTGTTTCTTAGCATGAATGTAAATGGTAGCTAATGTAGGAGTCTATAGGTAGGTTGTAGTTCTTTAAGCGCTGTAATTGTTGTCCCTGGTAGTTTTGCTGGGTTGCAGTTTGCCCCCAACCCTGGTGTTTTCTCTTTGCTTTTCTATGCCATTTCGACGGTGCTTAGGCTCCTGTTACGTTGCAAAATACTTGACTGCAAATGTCGACCCAACAACTTACTTTGTTGTTTTGACCACATGTTCCTTAGGATCATATGCATTTTTTTAATCTCCATATGATGCTGGAATTCTGCCCATTCAAAAAAAATTGATGCCGGAATTTTTTACCAGATTTTGTAGGTCAAATTTTCTGTTTGCATTGGTACTGCATGAATTTGACTGGTCTCCCTTGTACCAGTAACATCTAAATCCAGTCAGGTGATTATGAAACTGGAGTACGACCTGTAATCCACTGGTGTACTGGTGAGCCTCACACCCTATACTTATATTATAAGTTTGATTTCATTGTGTTTGTAACATAGCAAATCAACAAGTTTCATGTGAGGTGCCACCATGTTGTGAAATTGTTGTGCTAATTTGAATTTCATTGATACCATAGGAGATCCCCAAAAACTTTCTGTAAACCTATTATTTTATTGACTGAAATCAACACTTCATCAAAGGCTGTGCCTTCATGATATTGGCAGGCTAGGAAACTGTCTTTAGGTTGGTAATATATCTCTTTCTGGCCTGTGCCCTCCTAATAAAACTTGGTGTAATGCTAACCAGTACTATGTCTAATAATAGTCATAACGGATGATCAGACCTCATGATCCTGCCACTCGCACAGAATAATGTATCATTTTGGCTTCAGCACCACTATGTTATGTCATAAATAGATTAATAAACCACATTGTTTAGATGACTGAAGAGAAAAATTGCTAAAGCAGCCACCATTAATACATACTGAGATATGTTTAGATTGGCTATAATTCGTTTAACTCGGTAAACAGACCTTATTTTTCCATCACCATAGCAACATGACAATGCATTAGGCCACCTGCTATCTTAGGCGACCTGATTATCACATAACTTGGTCTGTACCTTTATGACTGATTACTTAAACAGGGCGGTAAGAATGATGCCATCAGCATTTTTGTCAGTTATTTTAGGGCAAGTTTCATGTTGTACTTGGTCCAACACTGGTTTAGTCATCCTCATTGCCATATTTTCATTTTCCTCTTCCATTATCTGCAAATTTGTCTAGTTCTTGCCTAGTTAACATCTGCCAGTCTGTCATTCACTCAACGGATCAATGACAAAGGTCAGCCATGCCATACTGCATACCACTAAGTTTCACAATTTTGATTTCAACCGCTTGTGTTCTTCAGTCATACTGTATATGTTCTTGTTACCATCAGAATCACCTTCACATAACATTGCCGTCCCTGTTGTCTGTCTCTGGAAATTAGTTGACTGCTGTATTACACTGGATATACTTGAAAATAGTACATCATACTCTTTTCAGTTATCTAATCTTAGTGGGCATAAAGGAATTCTGGTCTGCCTGGAGCCAGCCAAGATCAGAGGTAGAAGAAGCTTCTTGCCCTTTGAGTTGATCAACCAAAGTGTAAAAGAAATTATTCTTTGCAGCTGGAATCCATGAGCAGCACTTGCTTTTTATTAATTCCCCTTTGACCAATCCTTATCAAATGCATTTATGCATTACTGTTCATCATTTGGTGTGCCTGAGCTAGAATCTTGCTTAATTTATTGTCTGTGTTTTCTACTACTTCCTCTGTCCTCTGGTTTTCTAGCTTGTTTTCTTGACTAGGACATGTATATTCTTTTCAAATGAAACTTTTTGACAATGGTTGATATCTGGATTGCCAAATGGCATGAAGTTATGTACTTTCTATAAATCCCCAAAGTTCATATGTTTAACTTAATTAATTAATGCAACTCAACAGTCATCTTTTTCAACCTTTAAAGAGCAAAACAGTGATCTTTTTTATTTTATCTTCCCCTCCCACTTTAGCAGTGGTCTAATTCTGAACTGAATTCTTACATAACATGGTCCCTCATCAAACTGCATCCCAGATCCAATTAATAACTGATGAAATCTGACACGACACTATCTGACACGACACTAAGTATTTGCAGAAGTTGCACTGCTAAGGGCACATTATTTGCAGATGATTTAGTTATGTAGTACTAGAACATTAAAAACCTTTACCAGAAACAATTATATTTTTTAAAATGAAGCAAAAAAAACAAATATAAAACACAGATTTTTTTTTTTACGAAACCTTCAGTTGAATTCTGCAATGCAAATCTATCAATCCATTATTACTTTCGTTTCTGAAAAATAAAGACTACAGTATACTATACTGTATGCATTTACCCTTTCTCACAGCACAAAGGCAGCAAATTAACAATTACAAGTCACAGTTTTACCACGGATCAGTATACCGGCGGCGGAGGCGATGGTGGCGCGATACACCCATGCGCGTCGCAGTGCACCGGCGGCCGGTGCAGGAACGCGATGCACTCCTCTCCGGACCGCTGGTCGGGGCGCCCGGCGATGCAGTTCTGCCGGTCGTCGATGCGCGGCACCTCGAGGCAGCGGTGCGGCTCGCCGCAGAAGTAGTTGTACGAGTAGGTGAAGTTCTTGAGTTGTGGCAGCTCGCAGATGGCCTCGGGGATCTCGCCGGAGAGCATGTTGTGCGCGACGTCGAGCTGCTCGAGCGCGCGCATGTTGCCGATGGTGTCCGGCAGCGTGCCGGCGATGCTGTTGAAGCTGAGGTCGAGCACGGTGAGCTGGTCCAGCTTGCCGATCTCCGGCGGGATGCAGGAGGAGATGCCGCTGTTGAGGAGGATCAGCTCGTTGAGCGTCCTGGCCATGTCGCCGATGCTGCTCGGCAGGCATCCCCCAGCCGCGGCAGGTTCGCCAGCACGATCACCGACGCCGTCGAGTTGCTGAAGTTCTCCGGCAGCTTGAAGTCGAAGTGGTTGTTGTTGATGAACAGCGCGTCGATCTTCTTGTCGAAGATCGCCGCCGGCACCTCGCCGCAGAAGTTGTTAAACCTTCACACACACACACCATATAAACCGACAGCCAGTTATATATACTTGTATATACACGTTGTATTAATCCACAGCTTTTCTATACAGTGCAGTAGGAGCGGATTGAGGAATTTAAAAATGAAATGACCAAATAACATATATAATATAATTATAGGAGAGCTAAATAGCACTAACGATGATAGATTTTTTTAAAAATATAAATCGCTATAGTGTAAATTTATTCAACATGAAGAGGCTGGCCCTACCAGCGCCCTTCCCTCCCCCCAGAGCAGTACAGTATACGTGTATAATATACGTATAATACGTGCGTACCTGATGTCAACGTACTGGACATTGGGGAGGCAGAGGAACTGGGAGGGGAAGGGGCCGGAGAGCTGGTTGTTGCTGACGTCGATCTCGTGGAGGAGGTGGAGGGAGCGGAGGGACTCCGGGAGGGAGCCGGAGAAGCGGTTGGAGTTGAGGTGGAAGACGGCGAGGTCAGAGAGGAGGCCCAGCTCCTCGGGGAGCGTGCCTGCGAGGTCGCCGTGGTTGAGGTCCACGCCGGCCACGGTGCGCGCGCACGGGTCGTCGGGCGCCGGCGCGCAGTACACGCCGAAGTAGCCGCACACCTCGGGCCCGCACCAGTTGTGCGTCAGCTTCTTGGGGTCATCCGTGATGGCGCGCTTCAGCGCCTGCAGCGCCACGTACGCCTTCTCCAGCCGCGAGTTGTTCGTCGCCGCCGCCGCCGCAGGCGAAGGCGGCATGCTCGGCGCCGGCTGCGACGAGGCCAGCAGCGGCGCGGCCACGACGAGTGCCAGGAACACTGCCGCCGTCGAGCTCCTCATCACGCCTGAGCCGCGCAGTATCTGCATGCAAATGCAACTGACAATGGAATGTTGGTTGCTCGCTATGTGCCTATGCGAGTTGAGTACTGCTGCTTCTGATTTGTGCTTAGTATGTGTTCGCCGTGCGTTTAATTTGGCTTATATAGGCAACTTGTTTTTTTGGCTTCGTGTTGGGTGTTCGTTGGTGCATGTATGCGTGTGTGCATCATTTGTTTATAATTTCTTTCTTTAATGTTTGGATCATTGGCATGGTTGTCTGCTTCGCTTGCGATTTCCTTCGCGACGATTTTGTTCGTATTGCCGAGCAAATTCGATTTTTTTTCCTACATAGCTAGTCGAGGGCTCTTCCAAACAGTGATGGCTTCCAGCTAAAAACTATTTAGAATACTTTGACTTTTTAACGTGGTCTGTTTTTTCTCTCCCCTTTTTCCTTGTATTATTTAAGGAGGTATAACGATATTTTTATTTTTTTAATTAAATATCTCAGAAAAATCTAACAGCTGTTATAGTTCAGGAAGCGAACTAAAATCCAGAAGGCAGGAGCCAGCTGCTTGCGAAGTTAATTATAGTAAACACCGTACCGATTTCAGTTAAAATATCTCTCTTTGCACACAACTATCTCTCTTTGTTCGTATTCTCTCGTGAACAAACAGAATTTATAAGTTATAAATCATAGCTAAAAAAAATAAATCCTTTGTATCTAAGTTTTGGGCCTCCTCCTGTGTCCGGAGGACATGGTCAAAACTGATGTTTGCACCGAGTGACAAGCCATCATCGTATCTTGTACCACCCATTTCCTTCAGAGTTACCAGTACCAATGGAGCATAGGATTATTTTCCATCTATTGTGGATGAAACATGCAATAGTGATTTCCAACCCATTTTGCTAGGAAACCCGTCCTATTCCGGGGATAGGTTGAGGTAAACATGCCACCAAACTTGACATTTGACTCCTTTTTTTTTGGTCCTAACGTTGTTTCTTTAAATCCTTATCTTGCATAGCTGCATTCGTTTGTGTCACTGGAGATCTCATCCAGTCATAACGTCATTTCTTTACGATGCTGTTAGTACATCGTTTTCGCCCATCTTGATTATTCATGTCCTTCTCTCCAGCATTTTCAAATCAAGTACACTAAAAGATGGTTTCTAGTGCTACATCAAATGATGACCTGACAAGGCCAAGCATTGGTACTTTTTTTAATAAAAAAATCGTATTAGAACTTTTCATTAAACTTATTAAAAAGAGAGAAATGCCTTTGGCTCTAGTTATTCCCCGTGTTTGTTGGCCACTTGCGTTTTACCTTTGTTTATGCCTTCTTTAGGTTCTCTGTGCTGCTCATGCTTGCACGACCCAATCAACAGAAACAACCAATGCTATGTCGTCTGCACGAGTTTTGACGATGGGGGCTGGGCTTAGGATGCTTCCTGTTTGGAATAGTAGATAGATAGGCATATCTTGTGTAGCTTTCCTTTCTGTATTCTCTGTTCAGTGGTCACCAATTTCAGCTACAAGGGTGAGTTCGGATCGACTTAAAGCAGGCGTATACTCGTACTGTCTATAGTAACTAGATTTTAAATTATAGTAAAAAATGTACTGAGTTCGGCTGTACCGGTCAAAATCGCATACGGCTATTTTTCTATGCGTACTACCTCTCGTAAACAGACAGAATTTAAATATTTAAGCCATAAGCCATCAGTCTAAAAGAACCTACTCCTGATGAGAGGAGTTAGGTGGTGGCCATATCACCTTTGTTTATTTAGTCCTGGAACATTTTTTATTCCACTCTAGGAAGAATTTTTTTCATTGCTATGAGTGATATGGGCTCTAACTCTTATTATCTAGATCTCACATTTATCTTTCATATATGAACCACAATTAATAGACCACAAAAGGAGAATATCAAACAAGAGAGTAGGAACTGTTGTTCTTGTACTTGAAGAAACTAACGATATAGAGTTAGTGATTAGTGGTAACGCGTCGGATCACTTCAGAGTAGTTCAGGCCCATCTGCAGTTTTTCTAATGGATGAACTAAAAGCATCATCCAGTAGCTGTCCGTCCAGCTAGATCAAAATATCAACAAAGAGTCATCGAAAAGCAAAGCAAAGAGAATATCTAACCGAAAATGATAAATTGAAGGAATATATAGATAGAAATACTAGCTTGTCTGTTGGTGAAGTACTAGTATACTAATATACCTGTATCTTTGTTCCAGATGGTTACTAATAATTCAATCGTTTTCATGACATTGAAATGTAAGGTAGTGGGTCAACCATCTCCCTTTAATTCCCATCTTAATCTCGTTCTTGCTCTTGAGCAATGCGATTTGCTCGTAATCTCACATGATTTTTTCGTTTTCGAGTGCTTCGGAACCTCCCATCACGCCCCGGCGCAGAACCGTTCGCATCAGATTCTGACGTGACCTGCGGCTTGCTGCAGTTCATCGCAACAGCATTTGGTGGCACGTCAAGCTCTTTGAATCGTCAAGCTCCAAACAGATCAGCCGCACTGCCCCCTCCCCTTCTCGGCCTATTCTTTTTGTCTCCGACGTATGATTTATAACTATGGCTTGTAGTTTTTTATTATTCATAAGGAAGTACGGAGATATAGATATCTCTTGTGTGATTTTAACCGATATAAATAAAATCATTATAGTGTATACTATAATTAACTTGTAAATTTTGTATTAGAAAGAAAGCTAGTTACTGTAGAAAAATCGAAAAAACAATTTTTAAAATCTGAAGAGAAAAAGCTCTTATCCGGTCCTCTCCTTTGCCTTCTCTACGGACCTCCAATGATACGTATCAATTAGCAAAAACGCTAATTGATACGTGAGTAGCCTAATTTTTTACGGTACCGTGTACATGAACTCGTAAACTGATCTAATTTGATTGAATCACAAGAACGTCAACTCCGGCATAATTCAAGAACAAGTGCATTCTCGACGAACACCTACGAAATCTCTCTTTCTCTCTGAATTCACAATCTCAATCTCTCTTTCTTTCTGAATTCACAATCTCAATCTCTCTTTCAATCTCGCACAAACACTCGCGCAAAAACCGTCACGGCATTTTCTAGTATATTTCTCAAAACAAAAATAACAAGTCCCTTTCTCTGGCCTAAGGCCTCGGCCTTCATACACGAACGCACGCACTGGACTCCCTAAGAAACTGACTCAATCACGACTCCCTTGTACGTACTAAAACTACTACTACTCAAAGCTATACCTACTGGGCCACGTGCTCATGTATTTTGCCACGGAACAGATTACAAAAAGAAACAAACTTAAAAGAACAAACCCTGGCTAGCCTCCATGTATCCAACATTCCAACGGGACCTCCACATATACGTAGCGGTGCAATCAAGAGTGAATACGGATGGATATCGTTTATCCTAGGGTTCAATCGGAGCGGATACGGATAGATATCATTTATCCTGTATCATATTGCATATTTTTTCCTCGAAGTCGGAGTCGGATACGAATAATGCTGGATATCCGTTTCTCCATTCCGTATCCGTTCCATAATCTTTCGGACGGTCGGTCAGATGGAAATTATTCGCTTCTTTGAACATGATATTGGACAATATGATACAATCAGAGCGAACATGGAGAGATTAATTACTGAGATGTTGAAGGAAGAACACCCAGTATTCCCGACTATTTAGATGTGACAATCTGCATATATGTTATCTTATTCCTAGGTGAAGTCACAACAGACTTCTTCATATCACTTGACATACGGATATATACGGACGGATATCGCTGATCCCATATTCTATTCCATTTTTTTTTGGAGTCGGAGTCAGATACGGATAGTATCGAATACCCATCTATTCCTTCCGTATTCGTTTCGCAAATCTTTGATCAGTGAAATAGATAAAAATTATTCGCTCCGCTTGCACCCTGCATACACGCCAAACCACCAAAGAATTCGAAAGTAACAGCTGGCCCCTCTTCATGCATGCAACAGCACGGATCATATCTTTTCCCTTTTGACGCTACATGCATGCACTGTTATATCCTCCCTCCTTTGGCGTTGCATGCATCTTGCTCTTTTCTTTCACCATGCTGAACAGGTTCAACGCCAATTCTCGAAATCATTCAATTTAAAAACTAAAAAATAAGAAAAGCACCGTTATATCATGCAATAAGGGAAAAACAAGAAACCAAAAAAAAACTAGTCGACACGTTTCAAATAATTTCTAATTTTTAAAAATTAAAAACTAGAAACGAAAAACTTTTAGGTCGATTGAGGCAGAGTCCAAACGTTAATTTTCCTGGTTGAGTCCAAACACTATGAGACTCGACAGGACAGTGTGTACGATCCAAAGCGGAAGAAGGACCAGTACTAGCTAGACCGCATTAAGAATTTAAGGGGGTGTTCTTTTTGGCTTCTAAAAGCGTCTTTTGTCTTTTGCTACAGTACTTAACTTTTAAACGGAGTATTTTCTCAAGACGGGATCTACAAGTTAATTATAGTACACGTTAAAAGCCTAACATCTGTATCAATCAAAATTGCAAGCTAGTATCTCTCTTCGCAATCTCATTTAACAACACCAAAATTCAAAATTTCATTAAAAGCCATGTTCATGACCAAAAGAACAGGCCCTAAGACTTTGCTTCAACCAGCTTTTATTTCTGACTTCTGATTTTTTTAATTATTTTTTCAATTTTTTGACTTTTTCAATTTTTTTCTTATTTCTTTGTATTGCATATGATGATATAATTTTTTTATTTTTTTAAATATTTTTAAATTTAATTGCACTGAAAAAGTTAACAGCAGCTACGATATATTTTCAACCTCTACAATACAAAAATAGCAAAAAAAACTGAACTTATAAGTTCAAACGAGCCCTACCTAAACAACTCAAATAGCTAAACAAAGCATTAAACACAGTGCAAACGAAGGGCCATGTACGTCAGTATATGTCATTGTAGTCCTCTCACTGTACGCCGGGATTAAGCCATCGAAAGATGCTACGACTTCACCATCTGCAACCACAAAGGTGGCTGCTTTGGTTTATGGATCGAGACATTTTACAAAGAATGTGTTGCTCATTACAGCTTAAGTTTTTTAGTTTCTAGCTTTTTAATTTTATTTTTTTTCTTCTGATTTTCTGTTTTTTTGTATTTTTAACTTATTCATTTGTATTATCGTGATGATATAATATATTTTTTATTTTTTAAATTTAATTACACTGAAAAAGCTACTAGCAGTTACAATGTAAAAAAAAGCTACTACAGTAGTAAAAAAGTTAGAAACTCAAGCTTCAAAAGCGCAGATGAACACCCCATAACCCCGTTTTAATTAGCACGATCATTGGAGAACCGTGAATGGTGATAATTACAGCAGTGCTGTTTTCCGGGGAGGCAGGCAGACGTTGCAGGCACAGCGCAAATCAAGATCGGGCTGGCCATGTTTCTACGTCTATGAACAGGCTCCTTGGTCTTGGTTTCGTTGTTCTGTGAAAAGGGCAATTGTAACGACCATGGCGATAGCAACGGCCACATTAACGAAAGGAATTGATGGGGGCTAAGCAGTCGCAGCCATCAAGGTGCTAGAAGTAGTAGTACTATGATGATGGAACTGAATTGTCAGAACTGAAGAAACCAGAGGTCTGATTGCCAAGGGAGAACTCTGAATCGGTATCCTGAAGCGGCGGGTCTTAAGTCAATCTGAACGGCTACGATCTCTGCATACATGTCCACTGAAGATCAACGGCTGAATTGTATTTCAGTAATTACTGTTATCGTTAAACGAGGTATATTACAGTGAACAGTATTAGCATTCCTATTACCTTATTCTTAAGACTGGATTATGTAAGCATACATATAGTTTTGGAAGTAATGAGAAAATGGCATCCAACTATTATGCCAAAGTATCTGGTAGTAGGTTGTTAGGGTTTTTCTTTCTATTCTTGCATTCCACTCTTTCCCCAAATTCGGATTCCAATCCCGATATCTGACAAATTGGTAGCAGAGCATTTCAATCCTCGGTGGCGATTTGGTGAGGAATTGATCGGGTTGGTGGATCTTGGTTCACCGTAAAATCCCCTATCGACTCGTGACCTCGGCGGCGGAAGAGATTGGGTTGCGGTGAGGGTTCGGGAATTGATTCCCTGGTAAAATCCCTAAGCTGGCAATCAATCTGTGAGCCTGATGACTGAGGATTCTAATAATTTATGTATTTGTTGCTCCATATCGGTTTTTTGCTGGTGAGGGACTCTATAAGGTCTAATATTTGGTGGTTCAGCTCCTCCTTTCATGGGGATAGTGTGTTCACAACTCCTCTCCAGTGGCAGCCCTTGAGGTTCTTTGAAAACCTAACGGTAAGTCTCAATGAGAGTTGGTATGGTGTCCTGACCTTTTACGTTTCCTTCGTTTCTCCCATGGACTGTAACTCAACCACATAACCTGAGACTCCTTTAGGTGTCAGTTTGTCTATATCCTTGGAACTGATCAGATGTAAAATGTCTGATTGCAAATAGTCTCTAAATGTCACCTTCCTACTCCCATCCTTCATGGTTGTCATCATTCTTGTTTTAAGATCCAGTTTAATGGGACTATGCTGGAATATCCAATCACAGACTAATACAATTTCATATCCATAGCCTCAGATAGTGCAAGAAATAGTAAGACACCAAGACTGAAAAGTACAACCAAATGACCACACAGTGCATATAGTTTCTCTTATCCATAGCCTCAGTGGATCCAAGATTTGCCACACCTCATGCTGAGCTCTAGCATACTAACATCCTAGAACTAATATATGATACACTACTACCCTGATTAGGCTAAAACTATCTAGACTATATACTACTAATATTTGCACGTCTCATGCTGAACCCCACTCTGCTAGGGGCCTCAGTCCGCCCCTGCATAGCCTCCAAAACCAAAAGAATGATCAACTTATTCCTAACCTTTGCAGAGTCCAACTGGCTAAGTCAGTCAACACACGTTCAGGTTCGTCAAAGCCTCGCTTGTTGCACCGGAAATTAGCATACAAAAAATGGCTGCAAATATGCAAAAGCAGTGTATATATATGATGATTCTTTCGATCCATTAAGATCAGCACATATATGTCTAGTTACACCTGTATCAATCCATCAATCAATAAATGGACTAGCCATAAAGGCCTGAGGTACATACTCTTCCGAACTGGAGCTAGCTTGCGCGACATTCACTTCAGCCTTGCGGCTTTTGTGCTGACCAGGAGATGGACCCCTGCTCTTGCAATTGCGGCAGTGATTGGCCTTGTGGCCAGTCTCCCCGCAAACAAAGCAGATGATGTCCTCCTTTTTCTTCTTCATTTTCTTTGGTTGGGGCTTGACTTGGAGCTGATTCTTGAACTTTGGTTTTCCATAGCCTTCAGTTCTCTTGACCTCCACCTGATGGGATTAGACTTGAGCCTTTCCTATGCTGTCACTGGCTCTGGCCTGCTCTTCAACATTGATAACTGCTGATAGCTCATTGAGTGTCAAGCACTTCTTTATATGTCTACAAGCGGTCACAAAGTCACGCCATGAAGGCGGTAACTTGGTCAGGATGACATTTATTTGGAACTTCTCTGCAGGATACAGTCGTACTGACTTAAGTCACATACATGGAGTTGAAGCTCGTGGAGCTGCTCCATCACCGACCACCCCTCTACCATCTTATAATTCAAGTAATTTGCAGTTATAAATGACTCATTTCCGTTGTCTCCTTTATAATATTTCTCATCAAATTTGTCCCATAGTTGTTTGGCATCTTTAAAGTTCACGTACACGTCGAACAGTCGGTTGGATAAGACTGCTAATAAACGAGTTAAGATTGAGTTGTTCGTATCCTCCCATTGCATCATTTCAGGAATTTCCAATGGAAACATTGGAGGATTCAAAATGACCCAAAAGAGTTTGAGATCAGTCAGCCATAACTTCGTCTTAGCTTGCCAGCGCTTAAAGTTGACACCGTCAAATATTTTCGGCTATTCAAAATGACCCAAAAGAGTTTGAGATCAGTCTATTAATCGGTTGTAGTAGGGGCGGAGCTGGGCCTCAGGCTGGGTGGGCTATAGCCTGAGGCCCAGCAAACTACCTAACACTACTATACCAGTATACCCCTAAAGACCGAAAACCTAATCCCCAAAATCCCCGATCCCAGCCGCAGTGCCAGCTGCCACCCTCGCCTCCTGCTCCACCTCCTCCTCGCGGCCTCCGCCGCCGCCCTCGCCTCCTCCGGCTTCGCCTCCTCCTCCGCCCTCCGGCTCCGCCCTCGCCTCCTCCGACTTCACCTCCTCCTCGTGGCCTCCGCCGCCGCCCTCGCCTCCTCCGGCTCCATCTCCTCCTCTGCCCTCCAGCTCCGCCCTCGCCTCCTCCGGCTTCGCCTCCTTCTCTAGCTCCGCTGCTCCGGCTGTCGTTTCTCTCGCTGTCACCGGGGCCCGGGTGGGGTGGCCGCCATCGGGTGAATTAAGTGTGAGTGGGGGGTAGGCGCGGTCGCGCAGAGTAAGCAGTGCTGCAGCCTGCAGGAGCGGACGAGCGGTGAATATATTGGTAGACCGGACTGACTATTGAAGTACTGAGGGAGTGAGGCACAGAGGCAGTGAGGCTTTTGTCCAGGTAGTGAGGCACAGACTTCATTTCTATTGGTTAAAATCATATGCGAATGTCTCTCTATAATCTTTTTTTTGCAAATTATTACTATTTAAAAGCTGCAAATAAAAGCCCATATAAACGGACCGAAAAGGCCAACCTCTCAATATATTGATCCTATCAAACCCTTCTCATATGCTTTCGTGATGTACACCACAACATATCCCAAAAGAGGCCAACCTCTTAAAGCTCTCCCTTGTAGCACGCCCTGTTTCTTTCTTAAGCTATAGATATAAGACATGTCTGTGAGAAACCAAAAGCACGGTCTATCATAGCAAACTAAAAATGACATAGGTTTTTTTCCGCAGTCTTAGGTTTTCTATGTCAAAGCACATACCCTCTTAGCATAAGATTACGCTAGAAAGAAAGTAAAATAACTAACCCTCTTGAATCATTTTAGGCTAATTAGATTCGTTATCAAATGCAAAAGTCGAATTAAGGTGGTGCTTCAACTACTTTTTGATTGTGTCTTCGCTTTTGGTGAAATTACTTTGTAACGATCGTTATCTTTTATGAAAAAAATAAAAATTGAAAAAAAATTATATCATTATAGACAATGTAAATGAATAAGAAGAAAAAGGCAAAAAACAAAAAATTAAAATAAGCTGAAATAAGAATCTGATGCATTCTAAATAGTTTCTACTTAAATAAATTAAAAACAAGAAAACAAAAGCTGAAACAATTTAAGCGGAGCCTAAACTAACCTGGCCTAGTTATTCCAACCTCAAACCAAACTCACCTAGCAAGTCAACAACAAATGGCATCAAAGGTGCCGCTCGATTGGGCTGAAATAAGCTAACTTATGGCTGAAATTACACTATAGCTGACTGAAATTACACTGTAACTGATGATAATTTATTTGGTGTAACTAAAATTTTAAAATATAGGAAAAACATGCTAACCCATCATGAACGATATAAGCGAATACAGAAAAAAAAAAGAACCGACAAAAAAATTAAAAAATTAAAAATAGAAAAAAAAATAAAATTTAGAAATAATAAAAAATAAGCCAAAAATCAGAAAGTTGAACCGAAATAAGCGCGGCCAAACTCAACACGAGCTCGAGGCTGACCAAAAGAGGGAAAGATGCTTCGCCTAGCCTACCTGCATCCGTAAACTTGGCCCGATCGCGCCGCATAGCATCGCATAATAGCCCCGCAAGTCGCAAGTCACCTCACGAGTCGGGGGTCGTTCGCTCGCTTCCTCGTCCCGACCTTCCCGAAGCTTCCGGAAGCCATGGCCACCACCAACGCCCCCGCCCCTGACGCCGTCGCCCCCGCCGCGTCCGTGCCGCGCGGGCAGGTGGATCTGGTCGACTTCATCGACTGGAGCGGCGTCGAGTGCCTCAACCAGGACGCCTCCCACAACATCGCCAACGCCCTCAAGCAGGTAGCGCGGCTGCTCCCCCCGACCGAACGCTAGCTCGATCGATCCCCTCCCGATTCCGCGGATTTTGGATACTTTTGCGTGATTTTTGGTGGGGCGGCTCGAATTTTGTTAAGAAACTTTGCTAGGGTTTCGTAGATGTTGGCGTTGTGCCTGATCGCTCGTGTTTAGCGAAGCCGTGTGTATTTTATGTTATCCTTTTGCGGATTTTAAAGGCGATTGCGTTGCGATGCTTGGCGGTTGCAGGGTTACCGGGACGACGAGGGGCTGTACCTCGCCAGCGATTCGGATGAGCAGCTGCTGATCCACATCCCCTTCATGCAGGTGGTCAAGCTGCATTCCGCGCTATTCAAAGGCCCCGAGGAAGAAGGTGAGATTTGCAATTCCCCATTAGGGCTTTTTGCATGAATTCTAGATTTTGTATGCATCGACTGGCTAGAGTTAAGACACTTCTCCAAGTTAGATGATTGGAGGATTTGTGGAGCAAGAGTGTTAGATTTTGTCTGCTTGGTCTGCGACCGCAAGGGTCCCTGTGACTAGATGGTGGAACCTTAGTTGTGTTTTTGTGCATTTATGATCGCTACTGATTCGGTGGGACCAACCTAAGTGGTGACCGTTGGAACTATGTCAAAACGTTGTTAGTTGCGGTGCTAGTGCTGGTGTTAACTTTGAATGTTCAAAGACTTGCAAGAAAGGTGATCGCTTGTTCAAATTCCAGATAGTTGCATTGCATCAATGACATGTTGCATTAACATTGTCAAATTTGCCCATGTATGCATAAGTCACCCATTTATTGGAGATTTGTACCTTTCGAACAAAGCTGCAGTTGGATCTAACTCAAAGAACCTCGTATGATGCATTACCATTTTTTGGTCCTCCCACCAATTAGGACATCTATGAGCACATTCTCTGCAAAAAGATCCATGCGTAGTTGATTATTCTTAAGTTTCTGGCTCTGTTAAATTTCCTGAAAGCATAAGAGTTGTGTTCTTTCAACTGACAGTCTGACACTTTCCACTGCAACAATATATGGCGTGGTATTGACAACAATTGTTTTATTGATAAAACTACATGGTGCTTCTCTGTCACCACATTTTGTGTTCATGCTTTGTTGGTTTGTTTTCCTATCTCCGATTGAGCTAATTAGTTCTTAGAAGTTAGTAGCCCCTTTCGTAATGCACTTCCAATGTGTTTTTGGGCCTTTATGTTTTCTTAAATGATTAAGACAGTAACATCTATTCTGTCATCACAGGCCCCAAAACGGTTAAACTCTTCTCCAACAAAGAGCATATGGGTTTCAGGTATGCTGCCTCTCAAATATTAAGTGAAGCACATTGATACTACAAGTTTTCAAAGCATTTCACCTTTTCTCTTTAGGCTAACCATAAATTTCTCTAATGAATGACAGCAACGTCAATGACTATCCACCAAGTGACAGTCTTGATCTATCCGCCGATCATTTAATAGAGGTATCTTATTATCCTAAATTTTGTTACTCCATTTTGTATTCTTTTCCTTAATGGCCATCTATTCTTCGACATCACAGTCATTCCTGTTTTAGCTAATGTTTTACCTCAAATTGATGAGCCTTGGCCATTCTTCTCTGTAGAGTAAGCCTGCGATGCTAAAGTATGTCAAGTTCCAGAATGTTCGCAGGTATCATCTCTCTCTCTCGGCTGCCCTTTTTTAGTATTCTTCTTCTTTTCTTATGACACCTTTTTTTATCATTCCAGCCTGACTATATTTGTCGAGGACAATCAAAGTGAAAGTGACGTCTCAAAAATTCAGAAGATCGCGCTTTATGGAACTACGTAAGTTTTATTATCGCTTGTTTCCTAATTAGCACTCGATGCATACTATTATATGGCCCGTTTAGTTGTATTGCTCAGATTTTATGGAAGGTTCATAATTAGTTGAGTTTTGTTAAGAGTGAAGATATAAAAGATGCAGTCTCATCTGAAGTAGAAGTAACTGAAGATCCAGAAGACCCTGGCTGGACGGAAGACGATATTCTAATATTACCACAAAAAAGAAAGTCGAACAACCTATTCACCGAGTTAATCAAGTTGTTTAATTTGTGAGGATTAGTGTTGGACCATAATACATACCCAAGCGGGCCATAATACATACCCATGCTTGCCTGCTTGATGATTGATTAGATTATTGAGTGACACTGCAACTGTTGGCCTTAATCATAGCTATGCATGCTGCTGATTTTTCCCCCTCAAGACTACAAATCCTAGTTTGGTGACCAGCTTCCTTAATTTTCTAACATGGTAAGAGGAGTGTAAAGGTCAAAGGGAGGCTTTATCTGCTTCCACAACAATCCAGGTGGATCATGTTGTATTACGGAAGTGGCAATAACTTTCGGTGGGTGGATGCTCTCCATTTTTAGTAACTGACTATTTTAGAAAAGAAAATGTATATGGAAGAATTTTTTTTACCAAATCAAAACTGAATGTGCTAAAAAAATATCCTATTTGGAGTCAGGAGACAACAAAGTTTAAGTTTTGAGTTTTGCATAGTGCAGATCAAATTTTCCTCATGGAAATTGCAGGCTGAATCTCTCCTTCCCACCCACCTTTCATCCCGGTACATGTATGATGGAAATTGCCATTACTTGTGATTCATGTGCTAAAATGCTCTTTTTGCAGTGTGGACACAACAAATATGAAGGACCTGAAGAAGGTAGAAGAGCATTAAGACCCAACAAAGTTAGTGTGTTCCAGTGTGTGTATGGCATACTAGAAACAGTTGACTGTTGAAGAATTTCTAGTTGATCTTGGCAACTTTGTGCCCCCATTTTATACATGCGGGATTTTAAGAGCTTCAGGCTCCGGAGGAGATGTAAAAGCATTTGCCTCTTGGCCTCCTGCAAGCAGTAGTGCTACTTATGGGCTTGTGTGACAGACGAAATGATGTTTCCTCGTAAGAAATTCATATTCATTCCGCGAATGAACCAAAGCCTCCGCGTGCTTATGGGCTTGTCTGCACCACATTTCCAAGCAGAGCTCCATCTTTCGCTCTGCTTCATCGCCTTGTCGCGCAACAATTGCTGTATGTTTATCTGGTGCTTTTGTCGCTTGCCTGCTTGGTGATCCTTCTGATTTTGCCATGACGAAATGAGAGAAACGAAAAATTGGACTGGCGATGCTGCTTTGTTAATGTCCAATCACGGCGGTGTCGTTCAACACTATCTGTACATACATTGCATATGATCTAGTATACAGGCGGAGCATTAACGTTTGGTCCTATCAATCGGCGGCTTGGAGACGAGGGCCATGAAGAGGTTGATGTTGTCGAGGTAGAGCGTGATGGCCGCGGCGACGTACTCCTCGTAGGTGTAGCGCTTGATGAGGTGGTCGGCGTCGTAGATGATGAATCCGGAGAACACCAGCGCGGCGACGCAGCCGTACACCATCGTCGTGGTCTTGCCCATCGGGAACAGAATCTGCAAGGCAACAGATCGACCGATGTAGGTGGGTAAATCTATCCATTTCGTGTTGAACTTCTTTCCATTTATTTATTTACCTGGACGAGCGCGTAGAGCATGAGTACGAGGCATGCGGCGACGACGAACTCGAAGTCGTGGCCTCTCTTGGCCGCCCAGAACGTGTGGCCGGTCAGGCCGACCACCACCAGCAACGTTGCCGACGCCGCCTCAAATATCACGATCCCTGTTTCAGATGTGCAAGAGCTTTCCACTAAATTAGAATGTTCTCATCATTTAGTGTGTCAGAAATCTGTGCACGAGCACAGGATTCGACAAGCACAATGGTACATGCCAAGAAGCCATGCGTGTACTTACGCACCTTTTGCAGAGAGGCAGCACAACCCGACGGAGAAGCTGACGCAGACGGTGAAGAGGAAGACGAGGTTGATCGGGTGCCGCTTCCGGAAATAGATCATCGGCAGCATCACTGTCAAATTAAACACGGCAATTAATTAGCAATGTGGCTTCCGTTGTCAGTGACGTACGTACGGTTCTATTGAGGTGGGCCAAGAAATGGTGCAAGCTAGGTCGAAGAACGGGCGGCGCTCACCGATGATGGGGGAGATGATGATGAGGACGAAGGCGGCCAGGGTGCGGGAGAGGAAGAAGGACCTGATGGCGTCGGTGAGGTTGACCGCGGCGGCGAAGGCGACCGTCACGAGCAGCTGCATCGTGACGATGACGTAAACCTTGCGGACGAAGGCCCACCGGAGCTGCGGGCTCTCCATCATGTACGGGTACATGCCGCCGCCGTGCCCCGGCGGGTAGCACGCCTCCACGTCGTGGCCGCACTTGCCCTGCTTCCATGGCTGCCGCCTCGATCGCCTCTAGTCCCATCCATGGAGACGACGGGTTGGTCGAATGGTGGAATGGCTCGTGAGGCATGAATTCGAGGTCTTTTAGAGGTTCGGATGGTGGAGAGATGGCGGTAAGTCTCCTATTCTTGGCAACGTTTTTTTTCTTCTCGCGTTTTCGGTAGAGTCGAAAAAAAAAACTTCTTTTTTCTTTTCTTTCTGACGCTGCATGCATTACAGATTTGCAGTATCGCACTGTCATGGATGCATTAACCTGTGGCCAAATCGCGGTAGGAGCATAACGCCAAATGGCACCGAAACACCGCAAGAATTCGAAGAAAAGATGCTAACTGAGGAACACGGGACAAAGATGGCGCTCTTCGGGGAGCAAAACCGAAAGGATTGGCGTCGCAGTTGTGGGAGAACAACCAACCTGGCAGCCGCTCGCCGGAGCTCCGCCGCCCGGCCCTCCGACCGTCGGCGTCCATCTCCTCCTCGCCCTACTCTACTTCGAGAGGTGGGACCCACCTGTCATTGCCTGGTCAGAAGAACGCGCCCTCTCCGCCGCCGTTCGCCGGAGCTCCGCCGCATCCGATTTTAGTAGCTGAAGCAAGGCATTATCTTTCCGTGCTTATCCAGGTCAGGACAAGATACTCATTTTCCTGACGGATTGCAAAGCCGCCAATGCCTTCTTTGTAAAGCTCACAGAAGAAGCTCTTATCAGAATCTGATCCATCTTAACTCTATTGCCCTTCTAAGCAGAACAAACCGGCACTTGAGTTATAGCTCAATTAACTGGGAGAACAGTTCATACTGTTGTCTAAGTGAAGCAAGTCCCACAATATTTTACCCAACTGGTTGAACTCGATTGTAACTCTATTTCTTCTAGCTAATCGATAAAGCTGTGTTTTACCTCGCCAAAAAAACCTATAATACTCTTCTAGAGGCTGAAGAGGTTGCGCTTGCAAGTTTGCTGATGGTGTTTTCTAAGAGATGGCTTCCCCGGATCATCATGTGAAGCTGCTGACCTGCCACCGTGTGTAATGTATCAGGTTTTGGTCAATAAGTTGGTTGTAAGTTCCCGGGCAAAATTAATTTGTATGGAGTCGCCATGAAACCGTGAAACTATTGCCTATTTCTGAACTACATCAGTATGATAGTCACATTGATGGATTGGATAGAATCCTTCTATGCTCTACATATGGCCTTTGTTGATCTGAATCCGTTTATTCGAACAAGCGGTGCACAGTTGCAGTACAACATGAACGAGAATCAACGAGCCGAGCCAAACACGAGAAAGAAGAGGTGGGCTAGGAGTTTAGCTCTTTCCTGAAGGAATGGTTTTTTTTCTGTCTTTTTTTCATACATGGTCCTGCTGTAAAAAAAAAAAAAAGAATTCACCGAAAGCCGCTACGACGTAAGAATGTTCACCGTTCCCACGTAAACAAAAATATTGTGGACAACTTTCAACATAGAGAAATATGCACTTTCGCATATAGTTTATGTATTACTATTTAAAAGCTGTACAAATATTAAAGCATGAATAAAAGGTAGATGGTGATTACTTATTCCTTCTCTTGCTTTAAGATTTATACAACTTGTCGAGAGGTGGGACCCACCTGTCATTGCCTGGTCAGAAGAACGCGCCCTCTCCGCCGCCGTTCGCCGGAGCTCCGCCGCATCCCGGCCGCGCGTCGCACCATATCCTTCCTCTCTGAGGCCCCACCACCACGCCGCAGTTCTGGAAGCCCCTGTTCCCCTGCGCCGTAGTCGACGGCGGCGGCGGATGCGGCGCAGTGGGCAGTGGCTTGGCAAAAAAAAAACCATGGCTTCCCAATTTTTTGCTGCACGCGTGGCAAGAACAGACGCAGAGCACACAGAAACGAACATGACACTGACGGCGGAGATAAGTCAAATCGTCCATTTCGCCATTCGATTGTGTTGCTGTTGCCTGACGCTTCCACCGAGTAATCATCCGGTTGTGGAGTGCTTTGGTTGCTACGAGGCTATGGTAGATTGCAACAAGCACGACTTGTAGACATGGGAGCTCACTCATAGTCCGAATCACATATGCAGGCATTGTTTCAATTTCTTTTTGCAAAGATACTGTTGTAGTAGTACTACCCCTTTGAAAGTAGCACCTGAAAAGAAATTACACAAATACTCAAGAATCTGTCCACTGAAAACAAAAACGTCCAGAGAGATGGACAATTGCACAACACATGGATAGCTCCATATGTTGGGCATGTTTGGCAAGTCATAAGCTGGTCAGCTTTTGGCTTTTACTATAGTACTTAACTTTCAAACGGAGTGTTTTATCAAGATGGGGTCTACAAGTTAAACGTAGTACATGTTAAAAGTCTAACATCTGTACCAGCTAAAATCGCAAGTGAGTATCGATCTCTCCGTAATCTGCTGTCTGTAAATACCAAAATTCAAAATTTCACCAAAACCAAAACCGCAGCTAAAAAGAACAGACCCGTTGTTAATTCAGCAAGCAAGCTCAGTTCAGTTATTCACATGTTGTTCAGAACATGAGATGCAGCGTCTTCGTCCACCATCACCGTGTTGTGGCCGAAACAAGTTTTCTTGTGTTTGGCAGGCAATAGCGGCGGAATCAAGATTTGGTTACGCCCTGGGCACAATGATAGGATGATCTAAATTACATGGACTGTACACTAGATATCTTTCCACGCCCCAGGCTAAAGTTTACCCTGCCCGGGTGTGGCTCCGCCCCTAGCAGGCATAATGTGTCCAGTTATCTACAACTACCATTTTGCGAAAACCAAATAACTGGACAAGTTCTGTGCATGCAGGATCGTGCACTGGTGCTGGTTAGCAAGCCTGAACATGTATCTTCAGGAGTGTACTAAAATGCTTCACGGTAGGGAATTATAAATTTACGTGTTTTACACACTGCAACTCACTAGCATTCATATTTGAGCGTTCAGAGAAATAAGTCAACAATGAATGTATTCAAAAACCGGTAAACAATTTTCTGCTGTTCCATACATAGAAGTCTCCGCTAAGCAAGATAATAGCATCTACGGCAGTACGGACAGAATTTGCTGATAATCAGGGTACAGGGATCCGTGAAGATTCAGGAATTTATGATATGCACAAGCTCTAGTAGATCAAGCAAAGGCTTGGATGCGCTCAGCAATCGGCTGCCCTCAGCAGTGACAGCAGAGACAGGAAGAGGTTGATTACGTCGAGGTAGAGCGACACTGCAGCCCAGATGTACTCATCGTATGAGTAGCGCTTGATAATATTGTCCGTGTCATAGATGATGTATCCACAGAAGATGAGCGATGCCAGTCCACCATATATCATGACAGAGATCTTGCCCAATGGGAAAAAGATCTACGCAGCAAAAGTGTCATCAGTACCATGCAGAAATCAACATGAGCAATTGAAACCCTACAGTATCCATCACAAAAAAAAGTAGAAGATTAAAGATGAAAGACTTCGGAGGGAATGAAGGTGCAGCCGTCTAACCTGGATCAGGGAAAACACAGTCAGCACCATGATAGCAGCAAACAGGAAGGGACCAAGGAAATGGAAGTCATGGCCTCTCCTTGCAGCCCAGAAAGTGTAAGCAGTCAAGCTGATCACCACCACTGCTGTAAGAATTGCAGCCTCCAAAATGACTTTTCCTGTTCACATAACATGCTACAATCAATTCCTCGATAGAGAACCAATACTGAGTTGATGTGCACAATTCCTATGAAGAATTGAATAGTATTAACAGTTGACGTCCTTGGACAGAAGTGGAAGTAAAAACAAGGTAGAAGAACATGCATAATAACTGAAAGAAAATTGGAAGGCTAAACTCTTGTTATTTTCAGCACAAACATCAACAAACCAATTCAAACATCTAACAATCAAAAGCAAATAGAGGGAGCAAGTAAAATCAAAAGCCCCCATGCTCAACACCTTCAGTGATGCTAAATTGGTATCAAATCCAAAAGGAGGTGATTTACAAAATCCCAAGATGCAGTGATATCTCAAGTGCTAATGCCTTCACATGCTAGTGGAAAATGCTCAACATCTAAACTTGCTTGAAATCAGCAGTGCATATTGTAATTACACATGACAACAATCCATACAGTAAACACGATAACTCTGAAATTCTGAACTAATAAGAATTGATTTCATTGTGTAGCTCCGCAATATGCTTCAGAGCGCTTTGGATCCTTGAGGAAAATTTTCAACAAGGAGGCACCACTACCTGAAAGTTGAGTACTCAAGTAGTGCTTCTACGGCTGATTTCTAGACCTAAAGTGTTTGTATTATAAAAAAGTTGAAATTGATGGCCAAGAGGAATTTTGTTGATATGGCCATCAAAAAAATATACAGGCAGAAAAAACACAGGATGACTCTCTAATTCTCAGAAGAAGAAAAAGGTCTAGCAAAGCCCAAAATTTCGACAGGTGCTTGTGAGTTCCAAAAATCCAAACCAGCAAAGGGGGTTAACCTAATGAATGGTTCCACCACAAGTTTTTACTAACAAAAGAAAAAGAAGAAAAGAACAAAGGGTTCCACTACCAGACAACCTTTCAACAAGGCAACAACATGAAGATTGAAGAAGGACCGATTCCACAAAAGTGGCGATAAGAAAAATGCTTTTGTTTTGCATGGGAATATCATAAAGTTTCTGGCACCTAAAACTTGACAGGTGATGGTAGAACAACGTCACAGACATTTGCAATTATGATAATATATTCCGAATAGAATTGGTGCAGTTATAGTAAATTGGAGAGCATTTATATGTAAGAGCCTTGAGCCCTGACAAAAAACACTGCCAATAAAAACAGACAAAGGATACTGTAATCTACAAAGGGGAGACTTCATGCAACGACAGTTCTATGGTACCAAAGAGCCACGTGCACATGCTTTTGCTTGCATTGTGTAGCAATCCAAAAGCTTCATGCATAAGGTGTTGAACTTAACAAAACACCAGCATCATCATATATATGCTTTTGCTGAAAATCATATAACAGATTCCTAATGTTAAGAGTGGTTTCCATTCATTACTACCATGCATCATCTTGCACAACTGTTTTGGATGCTCAACAAGACCAAATGGAAAACTCTTCCACGCCAACGTATCTAGCAATGATTTAGATAAAGAAGTAAGAAAGCAGAGGATTCCTAATGCCAGGAGTGACTTCCATTAATTCAATGTCATCAAGCACAACTGACCATGATTTAGAGCAAAGAACAAGGGAACAGAGGTATTACTCTGTTAGAGTTTGTAATCTTGTTTTCTCGTTTAAAAGTCAAAGTTGTAAGTCGTAGTCGAGTCGGAAGTCGTGGTCGTAACAGTCGGAAGTCGAGTACAAGCCAGTCTATCGAGTTCGAGTCCGCTTCATAGTCGTAGAAGTAGTAGTCATAGTCGAACCCGAGTCATAGTCGTAGAGTAGGGTATAAAAGGCAGAGCATTATACCGAGAGGTAGAGCGAGTCGAAGTCAAAGCGATCGGCGTGATCGAAAGAGAGGCAAGGGAAAAAGAGAGGAGCGATCGGGGTGATCGTAGTGATTGGTGTGATCTAACGGGAGAAAGAAATAAAGAAGAAAAGAGCGATTTAGCTCTAAGAATTATCGAGTATCGAGTTCATCGTGATCGCAGACGTGGTCGTAAACAACTTACGACCACGGCGATCGAGCGGAGGTGTCCGCAGAAACAGCAGACGTGGTCGTAAGCAAGTTACAACCACGGTTACAGAGTGAGAAGACGTGGTCGTAAGCGACCACAACGGAAAGACGTGGTCGTAAAGGAGTTACAACCACGGTCGTGAAGCAGCTAATGTGGTCATTAGGGTTACGACAATGGCAGTAGATAAAGCCTTCAACGTGGTCGACAGAATCACTGCGTGGTCGTAATCGAGTAGCGACTACGGTGATCGAGCCTACTATGTGGTCGAAGGAAGTGCAGCGCAGCGGCGGTAAACGTGGTCGTAACTTCCGCAGGAGTTACGACTACATGGTCGGAGCAGGAGACATGATCGGAGATGACACAACGTGGTTGTAACGACTGTTAGGGTGGTCGGAGAACTAACAGAGCGGTCATAACGACACAGGAGGCGGTTGTAGCTCCTTCAACGTGGTCGTACGGCTGTAGTGAGTGGTCGTAGCGACTATAAGGCGGTCGTACAACTCCTAGGAGTGGTCATAAGACTGCAACAACCTCTGGAATAGAATCCCAATGTCAAGAGTAGATTCCATTCATTACTATGGTGCATTACCTTACACAACTAATACGAATGCTCAACTAGACCAAATGGAAAATTTCACCAAAGCACACATATCTAACAATGATTTTAGTGAATTTCACAATTAAGCATGGGGTTCCTAATGAAAACAACTCATTCATTAAAATCACCAGTCAACACGCACAACTGTTTCGGATGCTCAATAAGACCAAATGCATAGCTTCATTCCAACCGCGGAGGAACAACTAACCATGATTGAGGGCAAGGAACAAGGGAACGGAGGTGTTATTACCGCTGGTGAAGGCGCATGTCATGCCGACGGCGAAGCTGATGGCGACGGTGAAGAGGCCGAGCAGCAGCAGGTTGACTGGATGCTTCTGGTGATATTAGTGCAGAGGGCACAGCACTGCACACGAACGAAGCAAGCCCATTAACACACATATTTCACGAAACAAAAAATTAACACCATAGAATTCAGGAGAGAGACGGGGAGAGCCGACCGATGAAGGGCAGGACGAGGAGGAAGACGTAGAGGGCGAGGCCGGCGTTGGAGGAGACGAAGAACTCGGAGATGGCGCGGACCCTGACGACGACGGCGGCGACTGCGGCGGTCATGGCGAGCTGGACGGATAGGATGACGTAGATCTTGCGGATGAGCGCCCACCGCAGGTCGGGGCTCTCTACCATCCCCGGGTACAGCGCCGCCGAGCAACCGCCGGACTCGAGGTCCGACACTTTCTGGTACCCAAACATCGCGACCCCTCTCGCTCGCCTCACTTTCCGCTAGGGCTTCAGAGGTCGACGGAGACGAGACGACGCGGATGAGAGGAGGAAGACGAAGGCAGGAAGCAAGCAAGCAAATGCTCGGCCTCGTTGGTTCGATGGAGATTGGACAAGCAAGCAAGCAAACGACTTGGTGCCTTCGCATGTAGGCCCATTATACGGTTATGTTGGCCGGAGATCCATTTCCGGCCCATTTCACGATTCTGTGGGCCGAGGCGAGAATGAATTGGGCCCATTCGAGCCCAACGCATCCTCTCTCGTCGCAACCCTATCTTCTGATTTTTCTCTCTCTCCAAATCGCCCAGGCCAGGGAGGAGGAGAATCCACCATCCCCAAATCCCATTCTACCACCGCTTCCGGTTCCAGAAGCTTCCCTTCCTCCCACGCCCCGGCCTTCCAGAACCTTCCTTACCCTAAACGGCTACTCCCCTCTCGCTGCTTAACACCCTCGTGACCCCAAGCCCTCCCATCCTTCTCGGTCTCAGGTGCTGCCCTCTTCTCTCTCTGGTAGGGGGGAGAGAGGGGGTAAAGCTAGGGTCTTCGCGCTTTCTTGCGCGCTGCAGGTCAAAAGCGCGCACCCATCGCCGCGCGCTTTTCCCTCCCTCCTCACGCCGGAATCAAGTATCTGGTTCGGTTCGTGGTGCATGAACTTGCGCAAAGATCTCGCCTTTCCTGCGTCAGGGTGATCACGCCGTGTGTGATTTTTTCTTGGTTCCTTTCACATGCATGACCCCTCTTCTTGAGTGCTTCCGCTGCTGGTGCTGTTAGGTGCGCAAGGCTCGTGATGGGGTGAAGTGTTCGTCACAAGACTAGATTGCGCTCACCTGCTTCGCTGCATCTTGTTCTTGCGCCCATGCCGCTTGCTTTTCTCACGCCTAAACCGTGCCTGCCTTTCTGGTGTCTTAGGGTTCGCAACCTGTGCTTAAATCCACCATTTCCGGTGCCAAGAGGTGCGATCTTTGGTGTGTGGTTCTGATTCTTGCCGAGGTGAGGAGGTTCTTGGTTTGGTCTGCTGTTGGTGACTGTTGCCATGAACCACCGGATGATGATGAATCCGGTGAAGGTGGAGAGCCGCCCCTCGTTGAGTGGCGCGGCCAACGGCCCGCCGAGGCCGATGGATGGGCTCACCGACGCCGGCCCGCCGCCGTTCCTCACCAAGACGTACGACATGGTCGATGATCCCACCACGGACGCTGTCGTGTCGTGGGGCGCCACCAACAACAGCTTCGTGGTGTGGGATCCGCACATCTTTGGGACCGTGCTGCTGCCGAGGTACTTCAAGCACAACAACTTCTCCAGCTTCGTCCGGCAGCTCAATACCTACGTAAGCTGTCCTGGCATTGCGCGGCTTGGTTCCTTGTTGTGTATGATACAATGATGTGCTAAAATAGAATCCAATCAATGTATGCATAACCCTGGTGCGTCGTTAGAGTTATGGAATGGCTAGTAGTTGAGAAATAAGTGACAAACTGAAAAACGTGTCAAGTAAACCAAAACTGGTCATGAGGAGGTAAACAGCAGATATTCTTTATACAGTTCTGTCTTTTCATGGGCACTGTTTTGATCTGAAATGATTTGAATGATTAATTTTCTGTTGAAGAAACCATCTTTGCCTCATCGAATTTAGTGATCTTTGCAATTTCTGATGTGTTGGTTATCGCCTTTGGCAGGGCTTCAGAAAGGTCGATCCTGACAGATGGGAATTTGCTAATGAGGGCTTTCTGAGAGGACAGAGGCACCTTCTCAAAAACATTAAGCGTCGGAAATCTCCACAGTCATCTCCAAATCAGCAATCTCCTGGCTCCTACCTTGAGGTAGGGAACTTTGGATATGATGGTGAGATCGATCAGTTGAAGAGGGACAAGCAGCTCTTGATGGCTGAAGTGGTGAAGCTCAGGCAGGAGCAGCAAAACACGAGGTCAGATCTGCAAACCATGGAAGAGAGGCTGCAAGGGACTGAGCAGAAGCAACAGCAGATGATGGCATTCTTGGCACGAGTCATGCGGAATCCTGAGTTCGTACGCCAGCTGATCTCCCAGAGTGAGATGAGGAAGGAGCTCGAAGATGCCATCTCAAAGAAAAGAAGGCGCCGCATCAATCAGGGACCTGAAGCTGTTGGTACCATGGGCACTAGCTCTAGCCTGGAGCAAGGGTCACAGGTGGTGTTTGAACCCCAGGAGCCAGCGGATTTTCTTCTCAATGGCAGTCCGTCTGATCTAGAGAGTTCATCTGTCGAGACCAAGGGATTTGAGGTGCAACAAGGTTTTACTTCCAGCAGCTCTGAACGAGCGAAGGGCAAGCCCAACGGAGAGTTAAACGATGATTTCTGGGAGGACCTGCTGCATGAAGGGGGGCTCGGTGACGAGGCTGGCAACCCCGTCGTTAAGGATGATATGAACTTGCTGTCTCAGAAGATGGGCACCGCATGAAACTTGGACAATAGTGGATCTCTCGCTCTATCGTTTGTGCAGCAGCTCCGACTCCGACGATCATTGCCACTGCGCTTGTTACATCCCATATTATGGCGTAAATACCATTTTCCGTCCAGCTTGTGGAAGTATTTTGGGTTTGGATGTTTAGTCTCTCCAGGGTCTGATAGTTTCTTTCCTCAAATCTGCCGGTCCTGCTGCCGTGGAAATGCTTATTTGTGCAAAGACCATGGTCATGTTGCAGGCAGACTGGGTTTTCTGTACCCATCTAACTAACTGCACCGTTGCTGCTACCGCCCAGCGGCATGACATGTCGCTAGGTATGAAACGATAGGATTATTATAGTCCTTACTAGACCATGCAGCCTGTATATTTAGTATAGTTATCCTTCTGTGTCTGGAGGATGTTGATACTATATAACCAGTTATGTGTATAACTGCATTCCGTTTTGGAGGCTGTATATATATCATCACTGTGTTTCTGCGTTGCTTTATGCAACTGCTTCCAAGTGGATGTATTCAACCTTAACCACATGCCTAAGGTTGGTCTGTTCTCAAACAGCTCGTTCCTGTAGCAGAATTCAGAAACGTGTTGTGCACTTGTGCTATCGCAATATATTACTTTGGGTTTTTAAAGGAAATGTGATGTTTTTGGCACTATATTTACTGTAATTTCTTTCTCTACTGGGTTCGACCCCACCTGTCAGTAAGACGACTTTGTTTGTGAGAGAGAGGGGGCAAGTCAACAAGACAACTGTTTTTTGATGGGTCATATCAGTGGTATCATGGCATACTAGGCCATGTAGTAGAGAAATTCTAAACTATCAATAAAATAATACTAAATCAAACTATATTACTTTTAAAACTCATAGTAGCAGAATTTCCATTTTCCATTTTTCTTCTTCTTTTGGCCACGTAGTGTGGTGCAGTGCGGTGGTCGTGACAGGTGTAGCGCCGCCTCGTGTGGATTCGTCTCGATCCTTCTCCCGCGTCCACGCGCGCGCGCACCGACCGTTCGATCCGTCGTCCGTACGGCCCGGCCACGTACTGCCGCTGCTGCAGTAGCGGTGCTATAACAAGACGGGAGATCGAGCATTCTCTCCTTATCCCAGAAACACCTGTGGTTCCAGGCTCGCGCGGCGCGTGGAAGATCGAAGCGTACGAGGTGAGACGCGGATTCGGGCTTGCGTTGCGGCGTGATCCGGGCGTGGGTGACGAGATGCTCGCCGTGTTCGACCGGGAGGTGGCGCCGAGCCCGGAGGGGCTCCGGCAGCCGGGCGCGGCTGGGGACGGCGCGGCGGGGCTCACCGACCGGTTCCGGGAGGCGCGCCACGGCGCGGTCACCGTTAGCATCGACGGCGGCGCCACGATGGCCTACTCGTCCCACGACCAGAGCCCCCGCCTCCCCAGGTGAGGATAGAGTCTCGCCGTGCTCTGCTCCTATGATCTACACGTACGGTGCTTCAGCATCATGTGCTGGAGCGATTGGTGTGGATATGATCTGTCATAAAATGCGATGCTCGTAGGGTTAGATTGGTGTTACTGTTGCTCTGTGCTGATCGATTCATCAATGGCTAATTTCTTGTTTCATAATCCAATCCAATCCTGCCTGATGATTAGTTACTAGACTAGACTATTTCCCTTTGTGTCGTATCATGCTCTGTAACAACTAAAGATATACTAGTCTTGTTAACATTTTGGTGAGCCTAAGAGGTTCTACGTTCTGAATTATCACTGCGTTATAAACAACCATCGATCCTGTTGATGGTCATGTGTTAGCAAAATTAGCATCTGACTGAATCCGTTTCCCGGTTTGATAAGTTCTCATTAGATGGTTTGTCACTAAGCTATACCTTAAAAGAGACTTTTTTTCTAATTTGAGGTGCGTAAAAGACAGGCAAAGCTTTTGTATGTTCTCGAAAAAAAAAAGGTATGATGTACCTTTTCTTTGACCGAATCGTTCGTGCTTGTAGGTTGTTTGCTGCTGTGGATGACGTATTCTGCTTGTTCTAAGGCATGATTGAGAACATTGCTGTGCTGAAGCAGCAATATGGATTGAGCAAAGGTGCTACTGAGGTCAACATCGTTATTGAGGCTTACAGATCCTGGAGGGACAGGGGACCTTACCCTGCAGATCAAGTTGTCAGAGATATAAGTGGGAAATTTGCGTTTGTGCTGTATGATTACTCAACTAATTCGATCTTCATGGCTGCTGTAAGTGAATATTCGGATTTCCACTTTGTCAATGTCGATACTCAATTCAATAGTGTGTTATGTGATTGTGTTATTTTTCTCTATATCTGGTGAAGACAAGATTTTACTATTGCATTTGCAATATTGTGGTTGCACCTTGTTATAATTCATGGTACAGGCTCTAGTAGACCTTGTCGCCTGGGAACTGGAACCAGAATAATTACCTTTTGAGATCCACTTTTGAGTTTCCACCTTAATTTACCGTAGTATAACGCATGTTTCTTTCTATAGATTTTGAAATGTTGAGTTTTGTTATCCTTTTAAGGCTTTTATTTTTTCCTCATTCAGAGTCAGTTACTTGTAATGGTACCAGTAATTGTGTCATAGCTTCCCCATTTCGATCCATATTGTTACCAAATTTTATCAGGGCTGTGTTCTAAAGTGCCGTAGCAAGTACTAAAAGTATGTCTCATTGTTCCATGATATCTTTGCTTTAGTCTTTACCTCTGGATCAATAAGCCTTCAGATAACAGATAAAGTCAGTTTATAGTACTGTAGGATCAATGGATCATCACTCAACAGTGGCAACTTTCTTCTATCTGGTTCCTAACACCTGCTGGTTTCCAGCTTACATTTCCTTTATTTTTTCAGTGAAATGGGTTAATTAGTTATCCTTAAATTAGACTGGCCTGTTGCTGATCAGCTACGGAACACCCACCAATTTTCGAATTGTCGAGATTTTGAATTCTGGTTGCAAATATCATCAACCAACGTCAACTAAATGCTACCACTTCCCTCTATTTTTTCTAAAATAAATGTTCTTTGTGCATGTGTAGGATTCTACGTGTCAGCATCTTACTTTAATGGATTTATTCGTCCTTGCCCGTGTTTGTATTATGACCCCTACTTAGTATAGACAGGTCAAATGATAGCCCTTGTCCATCTTCTTACAGGGTGCTGATGGTATTGTTCCATTTTATTGGGGAGTTGATTCTGAGGGTCGTCTCGTGGTTTCTGATGATGCTGAAATTGTGAAGAAGGCTTGTGGGAAATCCTTTGCACCATTCCCTAAAGGTATGCATAATGAGCCAAGCAATCATCACAAGTATTCATAAGACTGGGAACTCTGTTCTCTTCTGATCGCTGGCATTCAATGAGTTCATCAGGTTTCTTCTTCACGTCATCCGGAGGATTGCAGAGCTACGAGCATCCTTTGAACGAGGTAAAACCAGTGCCAAGGGTCGACAGCAAAGGAGAGGTATGCGGCACAACTTACACAGTCGATGCACAGGCCAAGAAGGATACCACCAGCATTCCTAGGGTTGGCAGCGCTGCAGATTGGTCTTCACAATACTAATCTGTGGATTGCGAGAAGCATATGGCAAATATGGCATGAATCTAACCCTGCTGCAATTACATGGTATTGGACTGCTAGGATGTTGTGCTTAGATGTTTTGTCTTTGCCATCTACCAATGTTCATCTGGAGGTCAGCCTTAATGTCAGTGTTATATCGAATAACTGTTCTCTCTACCATTACTGAAGAATGAGCATGTGGGGTTTTATTCTAATAAAAGGCAAGGCCTTGCAGATTTGTGAATAGATGTTTTGTTTTCTATAATTGTGAAGAATCAGAATATCTAATCCGTGGTCTTGTTTTTGTCTGCTCCTCGAGTAAATCCATCTAGATGTGTGTGTAATGTTCTCTGCTCCTTACATTGTGCTTGAATGAGCCTGTCTCCAGGAGATTAAACTATGAAACCGGTGACATGTCCTTGCTTTGCATCTATGGCCATGTCCAGTTCTTCCCCTTAGGTAAATACATATGGTACTATTTCTGTCTTAATATTGTGCTTGATGGAGCTGTAGAGGAAGTTGCAAGATCTGTGCCCTCTTTGTTTGCATTGCTATTTGGCTAGCCGATCCCCTCCTTCCTTCAATACAAGGGGAAAAAAGGAAAGAAAACCAAGAATTGCAAGGACCAACTAGCTAGCAGACAAGGTCTTAACTGTGCTGAAATAGTGTTAGATGTAACTGTCAGGCATTTGATGCTGGCATGTTGCTGTACATGCTGCATACATTCCTCTTGATTGTCACCAATAATTTTTCCTGTGATAGGGAGTGGTTGAATCCCATGTTGCAGGGGCCTTCGCTTTCACCTGCTGTTAGTTTGTTCTACTGTTTATTATATTCCAGCCAAAGTTCCTAATCATTGCAGCTGCGTCACCACTGCAACCTTATGTCCCGGAGCCAAAAAAAAAATTTGAGCACAATGACGACTGACGTGTGTTCATCTGCCAACGCATATGGCATTTGCCCACAATTTCAAAGGTGAATGTGATGCATATCATTGCGTCTGGACTGTTTCGTCGAGTAATTTACTTGTCAAGTATTTTGGTCGTTCTTTTCTAAGTAAAATTTGGCTACATTTGGGACGTGAGATTTTTTTTTTTTTTTTGTAATCGTGACTGAAATAAAATGATATTATGCAGGATGACGGTGTTCTCTTGTTAATGGAGGGGAGCGTGTATAATTGGAGGGTTCCGTTCGGTTGCGACTCGGCTTGCAGCTACACTCGGCGCCCGTACGTGCGTGTGCGCACAAGCCGCGCGCGTGCGCGGCGCCGCAGCTTTTCCATGCGCGCGTACATGCGTGGAGCGCGGCACGCATGCGAGCATGCCTATCGATACACGAAGGAATCAAAGAGTTTTTGTCATATACGTATTTATACGTATTTATAGAAATAATTATATATAAATAGTACTGATAAAAATAACATTTTTATCGTTTAGTAACCGAACGACAGCGCTCAACAGTTGACACGTGGCACTTGCCATCCGATGAACAGATGGCAAATGCCTCTCGCCTGGCCAGCAGGCAACAAGTGGTCTGTCGTCTGTCCACAAAACTGCAGGTGATTAAGCTAGGTAATTAGCCGGTTTAATTACCTATCTAAATTCATAATTTTACGTTATAGTTTTTTAAATATGTAAATATAGCATATGAGCTTAAAAAAATATGAATTTTTTGGTGGAGCTTTTCGAGGCATCTTAATATATTGTGTAATTTGTTTTGTAATTTTTTGAGGTAATTTACTATATCTAAAAATTCCTAGAACGATGCAAAATTAACCAGGCGATTAAGCAGTTATACGTCGCTCTAAGACTTTTTAGTGCTAGCAAATGGTCGTCAAAAATTACAAATTTTTTCTGGAGCTTCCTGATATAGTGTGCTACGTTATGTAATTTTTATGTAATTGTTTGCACCACTTTGCTACCTCTAAAAATTATTTTAACGGTACGTAATTAAATAGGTGATTAAGCACTAATGGCCGAAGGCTAATGGCCTGTCGTCAAGCCACTGTGCGGCACCAGGCCTGCCGTACAGTGGCCGGGAGGCAGGCTATTAGCCCCAGCTATCAGTTCTTAATCACCCGTTTAATTATGTGCCGCTCAAATATGTTTAGAGGTAGCAAAGTAGTGCAAAAAATTACGTAAAAATTACACAACATAGCACACTATATAAGAAAACTCCATAGAAAATTTCATAATTTTTCACAATAATTTATTACCTCTAAAAATTATTAGAGAAATGTATAACAGCTTAATCGCCTAGTTAATTATGCGTCGTTCGAAGAATTTTTAGAGATAGAAAATACTTACAAATTACAAAAAAAAATTACACAACATACCACGGTGTCTCGGGAAGCTCCACCACGATATGCGATGAGGGATGTCGAGGGGCCGCATATCGCTAATTACGATTAAAATTTTACGAATTAACATGGCAAATTCGGAATACATAATATTTCCAAAAAAAATACACAATTAGGTCGATTGTATTAGGAGGCTCCACATTAAAGTTTATAATTTTTACAGATCGTTTGCTATATGTAACAAGTCCTACAAATGTCCAAATCATACAAAATTTTGAGAAATATTCAGAGGGGATAAAATTATAAAAACATTACACAATGAAGTACGTTGTGTCAGGAGTCTGTACATAAAATTTTTCTAATTTGTTTATTTCATTTGCTATATTTAAAATTTTAAACAAATATAATATAGAATTACAAATTCCCATGAGCGGACGGCAGCACCGCCGGTCTAGTAAGCGCCAGCGCAGCGCCATCGTCTCGCTCACGAGGCGACGTGTGCCTCACGTCGTCTCCCCCAGACCGTCATCCGCACACCGGACGGTAAAAATACCATTTCTACAAGTACGTTGCACATATGATTAATTTTATAAATACCGTCGCAAATAACGCCAAATCCGCTAACAATTCGGAATCAAACAATGCATCAGATAATAGTAGTACAATACTCTCTACTATCATGCGTTAATGCTATAGTTTGGGCTAGTAGCAATAAACAAACTACATATTCGTACATGTAATGATCGACGGAGAAAAAACCACTTCTGTCATATTTTGAACATGTATTTATAAAAATGGTTGTAGTCGTAAAGCAATTGTAAAAATGTCATTTTTAGCGCACGGTGACCTGATAGCCCTATGAAAGTGACACGTGGCCTACGGTAGAGCGAAGACCGCATGGCCACCATATGGCTGCCCCCAAGGCCGCACACCCACCATGCAGCAGGTAATTACAGCCAGTTTAATTACCAATCTTGATTACCAGTTTATGTGTACTACTTATTTAAATTTTTAAATATAGTAAATGAGTTAAAAAATTATAAAATTTTATGTGCAGCCTCCCGACACAGCGTCCTTGTTTGTGTAATTTTACCCATTCTAAATTTCACTAAATAATTCATTTAAGTAGACTATGTATGAATTTTTTAATGTAACAAATGAGCTCAAAAATTACGATTCTAACCTCCTTTCCTCCGCACATATATATGTTGCTCCCTTGTTGCTGTAAGTTCAAGCTCCATTAAATTAGTTTTGGTGATAATGACAAATGCAATTATGAAACTAACTTGTTTATTAACTATGATATTGTCTGACCTCCCTCCTTTGCACATATATCGACTCATCCATGCCGCCCCCCTTGTATCCTCCCTCCTTCGCACATATGTCGGCTTGTCCATGCTTCCCCTCCTTGCCCCTCCCTTGTCCGGACATGTCACATTGTCCATGTCGTCCTCTATTGGCCGCAGTGCTGCGCGTTGACAACGAGTCCATAATTCCCGATGGCAACACACCGAGTTCCTTTTTCTCTCAGTTATAAATACCCAGTTCTCGCAGTAGTTTCACAAAGGAGTCTCGATTTGGTAAATTCGGGTCCGAGCCAAGTAGATGGCTGGAACATCGTCTATAGGTCCGTGGGATCATTTCTCGTATGAAGAGGATGATGGGGAGCTTGTCAGCCTCCTACAACAACTCATGCAGTAGTAACGAGGTTGACAAAAATTGAAGTAATAGTTTTAGGGTTGTCTATTTCTTGCGTAATTAATAACAAATTAACCATGAAACCCTAACTCGAACGGTTGCCCGAAGCGATGGGGGCGACATAGAGTAGTCATATCGTACTAAACTTCTTACATTCCAAGTCACATGAAATCATGAAATCTTAAGTTTGAAAAACCAAAATCCGATTTTTACATAGTCCTTCAAAACCAATTAGCCCGCTCTAACTCACCGTACCGGATCCTACATGTACTTCAGTTTTGTCGTATTGATCTAGTAGTGCTACAGTTCACATGCCGTGCCGATCGGAGGCATGCAAATTATGAAGGTTGTACGTACACATTGTACGACGGCTGCCATAGGTAGATGAAGACAGATCAAGAATACGATGTGGTAATAGAATGTAGAAATTTCACATATTTTAGAAATTGCATCACTACTAGCAAAAACTCACGTGAAATTCTTGGCAACAAAGAATATTGGCTAGCATTGGGAGGTGATGCGATTGTTTAGCGGTTAGTTTAACGGGAGCACCGTTCTAAAAAAAGCTTAGGTAAAGAAAGCTTATGGAGACAAATAGACTGGTAATTAGGCGAAGTAACACTTTGGAAAATTAGTTGCCAACATGAATTTCGTACGGCTCCTGCGTCACTTAGCGGTAAAAGAAAGACGGTCGAGCTGGAGCAACTGATCACACTGACAAGTAAAAAATATTTTCAAGGATCGAAGAGCTGAAGAAAGAAACAAGCAAACTGACCACTGACAAGGCTAGCCACAGGTTAAATGCACCCGTAGCGCACAGCTGTTTACCTTTAATTCTTGTCTTGCGCGATCGTACATATGCGCATACAATAATACTGTCGACTGACACTGCGCCGGGCTCCCCATCGACCTGCCAAGTTCTTGAGCTGTGAGCGATGGTGAATTGAAGATGCAAGCAACAGAATGGGAGTTACTCCAATTGATTGGGGAATTTGAATGCGTCAATGCGTGTTTTCCTCCTGTGCTTTTGCGTCCATCAGGCAGGTGAAGCCGCAGGTAGCATATGAATGATCTGGACAGATCTTCCGGTCGCTTTGATCGATCGTTGCATCATTTGAGTTAGGCGATCATGAATCGTCTCTGACCATGCTGGAAACTTCAGCTCCATGTGGGTGAACCATAACTACCCACTGATATAGGGGCCTCTAGAGAAAAGTCATGTTCAAAAGTGTTCTGACTTCTGATTGTAGCTTTAATTTGACTGATTGCAAAAAAAAATTTAAAAAAAGTAAAAAAACACTCAAAAGACATTATGTTTAAAACAGTTTTTACAGTTACTTCTAAAAATAGCATACAGAAATCATCTCAAAAAAGTAACTCTGCTCAACTTACCGGTGTCTAAAAGCTAAAAGACATAGGACATTTGAAACAGGCCTGAGAACGAGAGAAGTTCTAAGGGCTTTAAAATACGCAGAGTCACTGAGGCCAAGGCATCTTGAAAAGAAACATGCCCTTTCAACGAAGCCTATACATGGAGGTGTAAACGGAGCGAATAATTTTCATCCGTCCGATCAATCAAAGATATATATTACGGATACGAAAAAGGTAGATAGATATCCAGCATTATCTGTGTTCGACTCCAAGAAAAAAATATAAAATAGAATACGAGATAAGTGATATCCGTCCGTATATATCTGTATATCAAATGATATGAGGAAGTCTGTTATGATTTCACATAGAAACAAAATAATATATAGACAGATTATCACATCTAAACAAGCGGGATTACTGAGTGTTCTTTCTTCAACATCTCAGTAATTAGTCTCTTCATATTCGCTCTGATTGTACCATACTGTCCAATGTCCTGTGCAAAAAAGTGGATAATTTTCGTCCGACCGACCGTCCGAAAGATTATGAAACGGAAACGGAATGGAAAAATAGATATTTGACATCACATGTGTCCAACTTCAAGGAAAAATATAAAATAAAATACAGAATAAACAATATCCGTGCGTAGTCACTCCGATTGCACCCTCACCTACACAACACACTTTGAAAGTGTAGTGCACAAATGGGGATGGGGTTGTAAATTACCATATCTAACACACATTTGGTCACAATTCACAACCATACTTCAGACTCAGCAATTAAGAGGCCATGTAATCACCTTAAGTGGGTTAAGGTAGATTAGATTCCATTCAAGATAAACATGGATGTATATAATCCTCTACCGTTAGTCTCCATTACCTGTTCAGGAAACCTTCCAGAAAATTAATTTGGCCTGTCATTGACGCAAGTATTTTTGTACGTGCTCAACGTCTCAAATGTAGTAGAAATTTTAGCGGATTCGACGCTCTTTGCAAGACGCTCTTTGCAACAGTATTTTTTGTGGCAGGCCTGTTGCCGAACAATGGCCATACAACAGGCCATCAGCTTCCGACATTAGTGTTTAATCACATATTTAATTACATACTGCATAAATAATTTTTAAAGATAATGAAGTGATACGAACAATTTATAAAAATTACACAACTAGCACACTGATTCAGCAAGCTCCAAAAAAAATTCATAATTTTTTGACTATTTACTGCCTCTAAAAATTCTTATAACCATACATAACTACTTAAACACCTAGTTAATTATATATCATTCCAAAAAATTTTAGAGAGTAGCAAATAGCCTCAAAAAATTGTGAAAAAATTACAACAAACCACAATATCTCAAAAAGCTCCACCAAAAATATTGAAGTTTTTTAAGCTCATTTAATATATTTACAAATTCAAAAAATACACAAAGGTAAAAATTTATATAGATAATTACGCCAACTAATTATCACCTACCGTTTTATGAACAAACTGACCTGCCGTGCACTAGCCAAGCGGCAGACGCCGACGAAACGACAGACGCCATGTGTCTTGACTGTCGGACATCATCCAATCACCGAACAATAAAAATACTATTTTTGTTAATACCTACCATGACTATTTCCGTAAATACACGTTAAAATGATCTATACAGAGCAAAATCTCAATGTAGAGGGCCCGTGGTTTGGTACGCGAGAAGCGTCTGTCTCCTGTCCGAATTGGAGGCGCTGCCTACGAGGCTACGACTTGAATCAGTGCATGCATACAGCGTTTTGGGTCGCCGCAACAGCAACGCAAGAGCCCTCAATTAATACGTGTTCAAAGCACAGACACGGTAGCGAAATTGTGAAGTACAAGTACAATGCTCTCTCCATTTCCACATCTATTGATTCACATATTACAGATCCGCTAGAAAGAATCAAACTCAAATAAGTGATTTAGATGCCACTCAGTTAAACTAAAATAAACTGAATTTTGATAAAAATTACACTGTAGTTGGCTAAAATTACATTGATTTAACTAACGTAACTAAATCTAAAATAATTAAAAAAACATATTAACATCACAAACAACGCAAACCTATCATAGACAATACAAACGAATAAGAAAAAGTACACATAAAAAAGCTCAAAAAAGTCAAAGACCTTAAAAAATAATATTTAAAAATAGTTCCAAAAAAATTGGCTAAAAATAATAAACAAAAGCTCAAATCCAAATAATCGGAGCTTGATATGTAGTTTCAGAGACATGTTGAAGTGGAGTGATTACACAGGAGGAATGGACAGCAAATGTTAGCTGCTTCCAAAATACTTCCCCCGGTCATTTCACAATTTACTTATTAATGTGTACGGCAGTAAACTATGGAGATTTCTTAGCAACATTGATCATGGCAAGGACTGCCATGTGCAATACTAGGGTTGCCACTTATTTAGGCTGAAAAGTAATAATTTATGACTAAAAATACGCTATAGTTAAAGGTACCTAAACAAACTTTACATAATGCAGTCCAACTGTCTACAACTTGCAAAGTAACATGGCTCCTTGACCTATCAAGATTGACCTGTAATAAAGATTCTTAAGACATACTTCAAACTTCATATAATGTAGTACAACTGCTTTACAACTTGTAAAGTAAACATGGCTCCTTGATCTGACTACTTACACGCTTACAATTCAGCTGATTCTTCGAAGACTATAGCTGATGCCAAACCAGGCAGTTTTAGTAAGCACAAAAGAGAACTACTTATGAAGTGTACCAAGCCAATTCAGGCAAAACATTTCATTTCGGCCAACATAAACTTTGGCGGTTCAACTGGTCAAAGATAATCTACTCCGGCATTTTGTAACCACAGGACAAGCAGCAGCATAAACTACCCAGTATGGATCAGAGTACGAGAGGATCAAGCAACACATGGTCTAACACTACCTCAGCTCAGCCGGTTAGCAGATGAATAACACAACCAATAGATCAGGAACCGAACGACTCAATGCAACTATAGGAGCAAATGATTCCTCAACAGACTGGCGATGGGCAGAAAATGAAGCCATCAAGGACCACAGGCAATCGGCTGGGACCCCCAGCCTTCCATTCACAAACTCGGAAACTAGCATTCAGAACAAGAAACTGAGAAAGCAGCAGGGAAATGGAAGCAGGAAACAAATTGCTAAAGCAGACCACCTCAACACATCTAGCTCTCTTGAACTCTGCCATCTTTGGATGCTGCCGTTGTCATGCTAGAGAGATACGATCTACTGGAGCAGTAACCCCAAGACAAAACAGTAAGCAGAAAACACTATTGGTAATAGCCAATTAAATTAAGCCATGAAAGAAAAAAGCTACCTAAATCTTTGACCAGTGAATTAATCCTCGGGTTAGGTAGTCAAGACATGTGAATCAAGAGCAAACCAGATCATGTCACATTAAACTAAAACGAAGGTAAAATGGTAAGCTCATCTTGATTTAAGTTCACCCTGTTGCCATTATCAGTAACACAAGAAACGGAGTAAGCGTTTACCCTAGTGAAAGATTGGTATTACCTGCCTTTTGTCTCCGTAATACATAGCGCAGAATCGCCATAGCTGTGCCCAATGATGGGAAGAAGTGAGGCTGCCGCAGCATGACCTAGCAAGGCATGACCACAAGATCAGCTTAAATCCAGAGACACACATGTATGTGTGCTTCATGTTGATCACTCGGAGCTAGATCATGCTGGCAGCTTCACTCGTTCCCTTGCACAGTTTCCAAGATTGCATAAAATACTAGGACTAGGTGCTCTCACCCTCGCAGCGGAGAAATCCTACGCACGGGATAAGAAATACAGGGGGTAGAGAGGGATGGCGGAAGAAGCCATGGGAGCATCAGAAGACGAGCAAACTCAGGGAGAGAGAAGATCAGGGGAGAACCTACAGTGTTCCTTGGGGGGTTACCTACATCACAAAGAACCTGCCATGAGATCTGATCTGGCATGAATCCAAGAAACATGAGAAGCTAGCCACAAATTGGTGTAGCGTCCCAAGAATCGAGGATACATGTAGGGAGAAGCGATAGGGTGAGAGATAGAGAGAGAGAACAAGAACATTGGCAAGTTTCATGACCTTGTTGAAGGAAGAGATGGTAAATCAAGAAGAGAACAAGGCGCAAGATTTATAGACGGGCTGTGGATGGTGGGGGAGATGTAACAATATCGCAGCTTACGTAACTCGGCTGTTCAGAATAGTGGTTGAGTGGTAGTAAAGTGGAGAGAGAGATCAGAGAGGTGGTAGGAGGAGGCTAGTGGAGTAGGGGGAGTAGCTAGGTTAGCCTAGGGTTCTGAAGGCCTAGGGACCTAGACAGCCACCGCTGCAGAGATTGTGTGTGTGCGTGCAGTGCAGGGTGGCCGGACAGGAGAGGGTGCAGAAGGGGGCAGGCAAAAGAGAAGGGGGCATCGCGTAGCGTCGATCCGATGGATCGATAGGGGAGACAGGTCTCCTGGCGGCGAGAGAAACCCAGCCGTACGCCATGCGGGCTAGACCTGTTCTAATTTATTTTTCATTATTTATAAATTTCGATTTTTTATCTTTTTATCTTTTTATCGGTTTTTTATTCATTTGCATTGTCTATTAATGATATGCTAATCTATTTTTATTTTTAATTTTGTTGAAATTTAGTTACGTTAAATAATCCATCATCAGCTATAGTATAATTTTAGCTAACTACAGTATAATATTAGCTATAACCTAATTTATTTCAGCCTATTCAAGCGGCATCTTAACATGTATTTTCCCTGTATCTGTACTACGTTGATGTAAAGTTTTAAGTCAAGCAATCGCCGAGCTTGCAGTTTCTGATTGCATCCATTTGTTGAAAAACCTTTCTAGACCACACTCCGGTCAGTATCAGAAGAAAATGTAAAAACGTCCAACTTTTTTTTGTTCAGTTACCGTGCCTTCGCCACAAATGGGATTTGAGACTTGGGAGGACGATTTTATTGCTTTGTGCTCAAATTCATGAGCTAAACTGAACCACACATGCCCACTCCGCCATTCTTTCGAAGTCAGGGGACAAGGTGATGGGATGATCCCGTCCAGGGGGCATGGTTCATTCGATTCAACATGATACAGCATTTAGACTAGGGGTGCTAATAGATTGAATTTAAAGGGGTTAAATAGAATAGGTTCTTAATTAGGTTTACTTTGGATGAATAGAAATAAGTTGCAAGAGTAAACGAGTTGGGTTAGCTTACCTCATAAAATGGATAGGGTTGGTGGGTAGGGTGAGGCTCCGCTCGTTTCGGCTTCAGCTTCTGGCTTATTTTTCACTATTCATAATTTTGTCTTTTTCTGAAGTTTTGTCTTTTTTTGAGCTTTTTTGCCGGTTCTTTTTTTTTGCCGTATTCGTTTGCGTTGTTTGTGATGGGCTAACATATTTTTTATATTTTTAAATTTTTTTAAATTTAATTATGTTAAATAAGCCTCTGTCAGTTACAGTGTTTTTTCAGCCAGCTACAGTGTTTTTCAGCCATAAGCCACCAAAAATAAGCCAAAATGATCACCACCTAGATATTTTGGATTAAGATCGGGTTGTGAACGGATTCAATCCTTAGCATGGTCTAATAGAGTGGCACTTGGATTGTCCATAGGTTTGGACTAACATACTCAGTTATAGTTTTCTATAAAAGCATGTGAGAGTTACATATGCACATATGCTTGCTAATTGCACATAGTGACTTCATACAAACGGAATCATTTGCAACAAACTTCAATCGATTTCATAAAACCTTTGTAGTATAAACGCAATTGCCTCCGCGTCCGCCTCTGCGTCTGGGGTGTGCTTTCGCTCATTGCGATTCTCCTCCGCATTCGCCTCTACGTCTGCGTCTGGGGATGACCTCTTCCTTTTCCTCCTACGTCTGCTTCTGCCTCTCCTTTTATTAGCTCGGGTGAGGGTCGTAGGTGTCGTATACAGCTCCAACATGGTGTCGGTTGCACCGTTTGAATCAGAGATAAGATTCCTGATTGGCTATGGATTAGTTGCTTTCCGGGACTCTGCTTTCATATCGGAGATTTGTTAAGTATTATCTCCAACTGGATGAAGATGTTGTGCGACCATGCCTTTGTTGTTGATAATCTTTAACCGCGATCGAGCTGCACAACGTGGTTGAACCGGTCTGATCGTCGTAACATGGTCGACACACATGATAGAAAGCAGTACTCAATACCCCAAGTGATCGCAAATATGGTCGTACCGGCTAAACGTGGTTGTATCGGTCTGATCGACACAATGTAGTTGTAACCGAAGTACATGCTCGACACCCAAGTGGTTGAAGACGTGATCGCACGAACGTGGTCGTAAAATATGCCATATTGTACCATGTGGTTGATGAGCCATGGTTGAGCGATCGATGAGCCATGGTCGAGCGGAGCACATGTAGAACATTGTGTGGCCATCAAAACGTGGTCGTATCAACATGATTGTCACAGCGTGACTGACACACATAGTCGAGGACCCACGAATTTAGGATGTTCTTAGCACATATGTTCATAGTCGACTCTGGACTTGCAGCCGTGTGAGGTGTAATGGGTCGACCATGCATCGACACCTTGGGGACTAGGTCATATGTCGTTTCATGACTCGAACTTAAGAAATTTAAATCTTGTATCGCACTTGTACCTGTTGAAGCTTTCTTTCTAAGACCCTGCTCGTTTCGGCTTAAGTTTCTGATTTATTTTGCACTATTCATAAATTTCGTCTTTGTCTATACTTTTGGCTTTTTTGAGTTTTTTTATCGGTTCTTTTTTCTCGTTTTTGTTTGCATTGTACGTGATGTGGTAACATGTTTTTTTATTTTTAATTTTTTTTAAATTTAATTATGCCAAAAAAATCTCTGTTAGCTACAGTATTTTTTCAGCCAACTACATTACTCTTCAGCTGTAAGCCACGAAAAAAAGCTCGTTTGACCTTAGTACTTATTTAACTTAAAATATTTTTAAAAAACTCATCAAACAAGAATCTCTTGGAGTGGTTAATTTTGATGTGCCCGGTGGTTGTCAAGGTCAGCATCCGAATGTTACATGTAACTTTCATGTCAGAATAGCAGTTGTGTAGTAATGAAGCGGAGAAAGACTCAAATGACAAGGAAAGGCGAAAGATTCGAGAGGAAGAGCGATAGCCTAGTCGGAGAGCTCATGCAGAGGTAGGCCTTTGCGTAGTTGTGTGCAGGCGCCTAGAAGAGACACGGTATACGGCTCGGTTCTTTTAGATTTTACCAAATCACTTCTACATATGATTGTTAGTTTTTCTTTATATTTTTAAAATAGTAATAGAAATATTGACACAAAATAGCGTACATGATTTTAGATTCAAAATTTATTTGAAAAATTCATTTTAAAAAACCATACCACTTGTGTCAATGTACGTAGGATTCCAAACACCTGTCTTTTTTTACAGGTTCCTGCACTGAGAGTAACACAGCATTTCTACGTTGTACCACTGGTACTGTGTATCAATTGATTCATAGTACTGCTAGTCCTCGTAAAAACACCATTATAAACTGTATAACACTATACGATTGTCTTCAGCACTATAACATTGATCATGCCATTGAGAAGACAGGTTTTGATTCCAACTAGTGGCGAGTTGAGAAGTGCAGGAGAGGATAGGACTGGGACAGAGAAAATAAGCTATGCAAGAACAACAAAGGTTACACAAATTTCCTAGCTTTCATGCCACACCAGCAACTAATCATAGTGCTATATTTTTTTCAGTTGGTCAAAGATAAAACAGTTGGTTGCTGAGACTTAATTAAAACGATTTAATTTGAATGTAAAACATAATTTCTCTTAACTATACTATTGGTTAAGAAATACACCACCACCAATGTAGCAACCCAAAATATTCGACCTATTTTTTGAAGTTTATGATTTTCTTCGAGTAAACAAACAGGACAATCTTTTCACGCGTCTTTTCGAAATAGTTTATCGGAATTTGATTCATTCACACGACTACTTGCTCTAGGGTAAACATCATTAACCACAGCCATAATCCATCAGCAATAGCAAAAAAGAATAAACCCAATATTGTTTGTTTTTCATGTGCTCTCCAAATTAAGGCTTTAACTATATATTTTACTGTAATATATTAATGGACGGATAGTTTATAAAATTACAATGCTTTGAAAAATACCTTTTTACAATAAATATACTCATATTGTCTTGTGATCAATCTAGAAATTTGTAAATATTGTAGTGTCAGAAGTCAAAAAAGTTTGCCTAGCACATATTAAACAAATAGATATTTCGAGAGTATGGGAAATATAGTACCATTCAATGATAAAAAAACTGCCACGATACCCTCGTACATAAGAAAAAAATAAAATACCTACTATATTCATTTTCCCCTTATCTATATAATTCTAAATTGTATAAGAATATTGTGAGATATTTCAAAGTATATAGTGGGATTGCAATAACTCCAAACTACAATTATCTAATTGCAAATTCTTTAACCCATGCAATTTTACCCTCGTACTAAAAATTGCAAGAGATAGTTATTAGAGATATATTTCTGGTTCATCTTCCTCCTGTTGGCTGCCGATGTGACAATACTTCGCTAGCTCAGCTATAGCCTAGCTAGGAATCCGCCAACGCCGAGATCCTCCTAGTAAAATGAAATATACTCCACACCATCCCAACGGGCGGCAGAGCAGCACAGAAGAAAGAAACCAGCCACTACACACTACTGCCCACTAGGCGTGCATCTAGAGAGAGAGAGAGAGCAGTCAAGCCCAACCGATTGACTGTACCTTGGCAGCTTGGCTTAGCAAACACACTTACTGTTATCAATATCCGGAAACATATTTCAGGAGCAGTTTAAACCGCTCATTTTGGCTTGAGGTTTTAGCTTATTTTTCACTACTTTTAAATTTTATTTTTGTGGTTTTTTTTTGTTTTTTGAGCTTTTTTGCTGTTTCTTTTTTTCGTATTTGTTTGCATCGCTCATGGTGTGCTAATATATTTTTTCTATTTTTATTTTTTAAAATTTAATTACGTTAAATAACCCACCATCTGCTACAGTATAATTTCTGCCAGCTATAATATAAATTTAACTATAAACCAATTTATTTCAGTTCAATCGAGTAGCATCTAAATCTGCTTGAAATTTTTAACGGCTTTGTAAGTAGCAAGTGTAGTGGACAAAAAAAACCAGGCATTAAATTTTATATAATCAGATCCCTCCTAGTAGGTAGCACTAACACACTAACAGGCATATTATGACCCAACTAACTGACCATGCATATAGTACAGATGCAAAATCTTTGCGTGCCCATAGGTCTGTGCTACCAAGATTTTACACCACATCAAATGACAGGTGATTGTCCATCCAAAAGGACACCCATAAGGAAGTGAATGCACGACTAGCTAGTATATCGTATCATGGGGGTTTTGTTGTATCTCTATGGTTGCTATATTTGTTTCTTTCAACAGAGGCGACGGCAGGCATGCAGCAAATTTCGTAGTAGCAAGCTGCAGCTGACACACACACAGGCACAGGCTACAGGCCACAGGAGAGTGGTGATGAACCCAGAAGCTAGGCCGATTAATACGGAGCCATGCCGCTTGATTAGACACATCAGATGCACTTTGAGTCCACTATTTTTGATCACTTGCGTGCCGCCTGCCTGTGGTCCAAGTACTGTCCATCGTCTAAGGCCAGTACTACCACCACCAATTAATCCATATTATTTTTTCCTCTCTTTCTTATACAAAATAAATATGGTAGTAACTCGAGCGCCATGGAGATGCAGCGCTGCACTGGTGTAGATCTCTTACAGCTTACGAGCAGGTGTGCAGGCCTAGAGACGCTTAGCTGCGCAGGTGGTCCTCGTAGGCACGTACGCGTGCGTACTTGTGCTCCTCACCTCTCACATCCGAAGCCTACGTAACGATAAAGCGAAGGAAAAAGGAAAAAAAAAATAAAGAGGCGGTGTACTGTGCCAGTGCTGCTGCTCTGCTCCGCCCTGATGAGCTGGGGCGTTGGAAAGCCACGCTGCCAGCTTTTGCACTGGGCTTCGTTTACTTTGGGGGAGGGAAGAAATGTGACGTGAGGAAGATTTTTTTTGGCTGTGACTTATGTGGTTGAAAATTTTGAATTTTAGTTGTTTATGGTATAGATTATGGAAAGATCGATACTTACTTATGATTTTGGCTGATACAGATGTTAGACTTTTAACGTATACTACGTTTAACTTGTAGACCCCGTATTGAGAAAATATTCTGTTTGAAAGTTAAGTACTGTAGCAAAAATCAAAAGCCGTTCAACTTGTCACTGCCGAATAGGGCCGTTGGCACTGTTGCCTTTGTACTTGGACAGGACCAGTGCATGCAACACACATAGGAGTAGAAAGATACTACAGGTTTGGAAATCTGGATCGGTGCAAAATGGTAGTACTGTGTGCGAGAGAGTGCCTTGTAGTTTTGACAAACGCAAATCCTTCGTTTCTCTACTGTACTTGGAAGTGTTCTGCACAGGGTCAGGTGCATACCGTATGGTGAGACTTTTGCACCCCTGTGAACAGTGCAGCTAGCTTGCAAAAAGGAAGCCTTGTTTTCTTCTCATTTGCCGATCCAAAATAGTGCCACCAACACTACCAGGAAGGTCGAAAAGTCAACTCCGGAATTGGACACGTTGCAATGCTAACTCATCCAAACCCTCGAACACTTGTGCTATCCAAGGTGCATGCAACTTGCAATAAAACTATATCGTATTGGTTTTTTACTTCTGACTTTTTATAAGAAAAGATAAAAATTAATACGAACACCCGATTTCTCTACTTCTCTTACTACTGTTTTGCTCCGGAGTTAAGGCAGCAGTCACAGATACATTACATAACCCACTCCTCTCGCGCTCATCACGCATACGCATCTCTTCATTTTTATCCACAGCTTGCTCTCTTCTTTCGAAAACTATTTATTTTAGCTATTACTATTTATTTTTAACCAAAATTATTAATAAAAGACAATACGAGTACTCCTACACAAGCTAAAACCAAAGGGAAGATGGATGGTTGAGCCAAGTTCATTTGTTTGCAGGTGGAAGTGGTGCCACGGGCGTACGTACGCGTTTGCATTATGATGTTGCGATTCGTGCTGGTCGCCAATGGCGTGCGTTGCGTCGTCGCGCGCGCGTGGTGTGGTCCTCCTGCCCCCAACAATTGCAAGGCTGCCCTGCGTCGACCATCAAGGAGCACCTGTGCTGTGCGGCGCGCAGATGGGCGACACCCCGTCCATCAGTGCATATTTTATGTATGATGAGCCAAACGAGTTGCATTCTACGCTAGCTTGTTTCCACACGAGGAGGCATAGGGCCTGTTATTTTTGGCACGGTTTATGATTTTTTGTTGAAATTTTTGAATTTTGGCTGTTTACGACAGAGATTATGGAAAGAGATACTCACTTACAATTTTAGTTGATACATATATTAGACTTTTAATATGTACTATAATTAATTTATAGATCTTATCTTAAAAAATAGGCGTGGGGCCACGTAGGGTGGAACGCGAGCCAGGGGCGCCGGGCAACGGAACGAACAACCGATCGATGAGCGCTGTCCTCGGCCGGTCGTTTCAGCCCGGAACATTTTTTTTGTTGAGCTCAGCGTGTGCGCCTGTCACGTTTACTAACTCCCAAGTCCCGACACACCCTCCTTTTCTACTATATCTAGCTAGCTCGTTGTTTGTTTGCAAGTATGGGAACAGCGAGTGATCCCTACATGGCTACTACAACGACTCGGATGCCCAGACACTGGCAACGAGCATGGCACTACGTAAACCTGAAAAAAAAAAAGTCATTTCAAAGTCATGCCTGACATCAAGAACAAAAAAGACAACGCTAACCGAGGTCGAATTTAAAATTAAAACTTTGCAGGTTTACGTAATGTTACGTGGACTGCGTCTGTGGTTTTTTTTTATTTTGTAATTTTGAAATATTGCATCACGCTGGATTCGTTAATTTCGGTGGTAGTGTCTCAGCTCCGCTGGACTGGAGACCGAGCGATTTTTTTCTGTAGGAGTTGCCCGGCGGCCGGCAACGCACGGAGCAAGGCGCGCCACGCCCCGTAAATTAGCAGGATGGCTACGCTTTGAGCATGTGCTGCCCGTCGCGCGTACGCACGGTGGTAACACTCGCCCACGCAGGCGGCAGGCCTGGTTTTCCCCCGACTCGCGGTGTCCACGGACGGAGGGATCTCAACAAAAAAGAAGGCTCGGGCGCCAACATAACACAGCACGTACGGGCACGCGGAGATTGGCCAGTAAGGCCAGCCCAAGCGTTGCCGCGGGCCCGCGGCCCTTAGCCCGTTGCGCCTGCACGGCCCTGCCTCGCTCGGTGCAGGGGAGGGAATCGGTCCAAAATACAAATACTCGCTTGGTGGCCACGCCGCGCCTCTCTCTAGTGGCGAGAGTGCAGCAGCGCGCAGGTCTCTTCATCAATTTGCGAACCAAGTGGCCGAGTGATTTTCAAAGTTTATTTCCATCGCTTGCATATCCTTAGCACAACAAAATCAAAAAGATAAGAAAGAAGAGAAAAATCAATCAAATAAAGAGCAAATCAATCAACACAAAAGAAATCATGCAAATAAACAAATATTGATGTATTGCTACTTAAGAATTAAGGTTTTGCAGCCACTTCACTTGGGGAACAAGAGAGCACATCACAGCACTTAACTTCTATCACAACTTGACCCACATTAACAATAATATGTCTCATACAATCCATAACCACTGATCTAGGTCACAAAATCATCCCATGACTCAAACTTTCTAACATAATACATTTCTGCAATTTGTCCAGAAAAATATGTAAATTTATAAATTTCAATTTTTCACTTCTCAAAAATAACAATGGCTTATCACAATAAAATCATAGACATTCTTAAATGATCCGTGAAATTCCTACATAAGAGAATGTGTATGAAAAGATATTGTATCCACTCTCTTATATAGGGACGAGAATATCTTCTTTATGCTCATTTACTTCAATACCAGATAAAAAAACACACATATATACATACATACATACTGGTTAAAGAGTTGTGCGTTACAACACAGTCATAAAAATGGTGAGACGGAACTTACTGCCTAGCCAACTTCACATATCAAATATTAGAGAGCAAGCGACAGAGAAGAGTGGCTAGAATACGCGAGGAGATAGGGAAAGTGGAGAGTGTGGGCGGTTGTATCCTGAGAGAGAGGAGGAGAAAGACGAATGATCCAGATCAAATCGGGTGGTCGTAGAGAGAGGAAAAAAACGCACCGATGACCACCAACTTCTCTTTATATAATAGTAGAGATATATAATGTATGTTTAATAATATATTTATTTTGTCTTTAGACCAACATATTTTAAGCAGAGTTGTGTTGTTGCCAATCAACCAGTACAGCATACTCTTTTCTTGCATGGCCCACAAGGATGATGGGAAGAGCGGGTGATCCGTACAACAACTCGCATGCACTATACTTTTGTTTGGAAGAACACATGCACTCTACTTGGACAATAGCAGTAAGAAAATAAAAGGATGACACGTCTTGTACGGCAAAAAGGCTCGGCTAGACACGTCTTTTATTTATCTGATAAAGCCACGCGGCACGCGCGTCGACGGCGCACCAGCTTATGCAAACGGAGGCGGCACGACGTCTGGCGGCTGCGGCGGGACGACCTCGGGCGGCGCCCTCGGCGGGTCCACCTCCGGCGGCGGCGGCTGGACGTAGGGGTTGGGCGGCACGGTCGGGATCTCCGGCCTCGGCGGCGACGGTATCGACGGGCCCGGCTGCTCCGGGCCGGGCGTCGGCACGTCCTCGCCCGGGGCGCGTCGAACTCCGGCGGCAGGTCAATGCCCGGCAGCTCCTCCGGCGGGCGGTCCGTGCCCGGCACCTCGGCCGGCTGCGGACCCGGGACCTCCGGTGGCGGCGTGGCGTTGCACCGGACGCCGAAGCGCTGGGCCGATGACGCAGGCCGGTGCAGGCAAGAACGCAATCCACGCGCCGCCACCGTCGCGTCGCAGAAGTAGCGGCACGAAGGCAACGACGTCCTCACGAGGCTCGTCGGCATTGTTGCGCACTTGCGCTATGCACGTCGGCCGGTGTGAGCGTTTCTAATCTTGGGTGTTCTCGAGAAGCTGAAGTCGCGAGCTAGAAGTGGCTAGTATGCAAGAACCATGGGAGCATACGAACAAACCGTACGGGCAATGTACTTTTACGGCCTTCGACTCGACACGTTTGGCGACGAACGGAGCGTGTAGGATCGGGCCACGGCACGTGGCACGCGTGTCGGAAGGAGGCAGATTCTCGCGACACGTGTGCGCGTAGCAAGACGAGTACAATCAAAACTGTCACACTGCTGCATGTAGTGTGCGGCCTTCCAGAGTTCAGCGTAGATTCGAAGGAAATTATATCAGAGAAACTGAAACACAAGAAGAAAATAATCTGCAAACAGATTTACATTTACAACACGATCATGAATTCAGGACAGGCAAGGCAGGAGGACGAAGATGCAGAGTTCTACTCGACACTGAAAAGATTCTACATCGACTACACAAGATGGAGAATTTTGTTTTTTTTTAAAAAAAAGAACAGCACATTATTTTCGCGACACCCTGTGTGTAGAGCCTCCAGTAATTTAATTAGCAATGACCTGACGCTGGATAATTTTAAAACGGATCAAGAAGACATGAGGTGCCTCAGCTGGAGCAAGTGCTCTTCATTTGATATGTTCAGAGACAGGCGAAGATTTGTCAGAAGCGACTCTTGCTCCCAGGTTAGAGGCCCTGATGCGTAGAGAGCTCGCATTGTCGATTGATATGCTTCGAGCTCCATCTCATGGATGTCAATGGCCGATTCGCTGCTGAAAATGTTGTTGTTCTCCCTCCCAGATGTACATGGGCACGCAGACATGGCGTCGTCAGGGAAGGAGCTCGCACATCCGACAGAATATTGCTGGTTGTCATTGGCAAAGTATTCCACATCATTGATACTGCAGCTAGCCACTGAACATTCAGTCTCTTCTCTGACTTGTGAAGACCTATACAAGCAGTTTTTAGCCATCACACCATTCAGCACAAAACTTTTGGCTGCCTTTTCAGGCTGACTTCTTTTTTGCCTTGGCTGATGAGATTCAACCGCGGTTGCTTTTCTTTTCTTGCCTGATGTTCTAAGCAAGACATCAGATGGCATCTGGCTTCTCGGAGCAAGTTTACCACTCTTCAGATTTGTAGCACCAGTATAAGGACAAAGACCAATTGCCTCAGATTTCTTTGCACTGTGGCCTTCCCCTTCATGGCCTTGATGAACCATTCCCAGCACAACTTTTGAGCGAGGAAAGTTGCGATCAGTGGGTAGCCCTTTAACCGGTTCGGTAGCCTGAAAAGGAAAGACTAACAAAAATGTTTGCCTGAAAAAGTTTGAGAAATGCGCAATAATGGAAAGATAGTCTAATGCTTCAGTCATAGAGTAAGTCTGTTGCAGTAGACAAATTATGAGATTTGTGCCTCTGTGGTGATAAACAATTTAGACATCTGAAAGAAGTAAAGGATTGTATTCGAAAACAAACGATGAGATTATGCAACTAATGTCAGTAACATGTTTGTTGTAATTAATATAAATATTTCTATGGTCTCATAATAACTTATGGAAGCTCAACAATGCAGTGAGATACGAGGTTAATGCTTCCAGTGTGTGTTTTTTTTAAAATGCTTCAACTGACTATTTAACTAGATTTGCATCGCAAACAATGCAATAGCAATATGTAGGAACACCTCCATTATTCAAACTGCTAAAATCATACACCTATAACTCAAAGCAGAGCCTGCCGTGGCATTTCTGATGTCGGACAAATTGAGTTGCTTCATCTTAGCCTTGCTAGTTCCATCTTCTAACTTAACCATAAAGTATGGAGTATGTTCCCAAAAGAGAATAAGGCTGATAAAGTATGTGGAAAATAAAAAAATTTCATGGAAACAATTGAAGTCCGCAAAGCTTCTCCCTTCTAAGACATGAATAATTCAGTACAACTATAATCAGGTTCACACTGATGGCTATTAGTCCTGTTCTAAAGATACAAAAATCGAAGCAACACAAAGGTTGCTTGATGGGTCGTAAGCTAACAAAGCTAAATCTAAATAAACAATGCCTAAGCAGTAGTTTAACCAGAACATTAGCTAAGGATCATGTAAGAGATATGAACATGTAAATATCTAAGCAAAGCAACTATTGAGTGATTCATTTGAAAAATGACCATGTCTATAATGAAAAGCACCTTTTTACCTTCTCTGCTGCAGGAAAATGCTTGCTACGAGGTGCTGCAGGAGCATGTGGAAGTGGAACTCTCAAGCTTGATATGTGAAACTCTTTCAGTTGGATGCAATCAGCGAGCCTGATGACAAAGTAATTGTTCTTTAGCATCTTTGCAATTTTGCCAAGCTTCCATGTGTTATGATCCAACACCTCAGTTACATCTCCAATAATCCATTTGCATCTTGACTGAACAACAGCTGGTTGATTTGGCCTAACATCATAATCCCTTTGCACTTTTTTTGCTCCAAGTTTTCCTTCAGAAGTGAAAATCAGACCATTCTCCCTAAAAATTTCCTCTGTGTTATATTTAAGATTCATGATTCTACTCCTGACTGACAGATGAGAAGTAAAAACAAGTCAAGATATGCACTAGCACCACAGGAAGAAAAAGGAAACAAGATTTGATGACAATAACAGGATATTCTGGTAACAGTATAACTATTGTTTTCTCCATATTGGATATTTGGATCCAAGTAGAACAGAAAGCTTGTGCTTGACTGTCCCCAAAGATCTGTTCAATTTTATCTGAATATATCATAGCAAAAGACCTCACAGTTGAGCTAATTGAAGAACTAGTTCACTGCCATTCAATAAGATGCAAGTACCAAAAGAACCAAAAACTGGACTGATGAGTAACAAAGACGATACTAATGTGAATATCCAAATCAAGACAAGGCCTAGAATAGCAGGTAGAATGCTACAAACTTTTTTTTAAGGCAGAATCCTACAATCTTGATGCGTAAGGTCTAACAATAAGAAAATCAATAGATCAACGCAAGCACATTTATTTATCGGTCAATATTATTGACAAAACAGGATTTTCAACACGTTCCCCAACATGACTTGTGTCAGCTATTTCTTGTTCTTTGCTAAAGAAGGTTCAAGATATTATTGAAGGCAATATATGCCATTCCTGAAGCAGTGGGAGTAAGAAAATTCCACCATATAGAATAACTATAGAAAAAACGGTGGAACGAGTAGCAAATTTCAGCATGAAAAAAGATGACCCAAGATCTACAAAAGAAAAGTCTCATCATTTACCTACATATGCACTGAAAATGACCTAAAAACAGGTCAACACCAATTAAGAAATAGATCCATCTTCGATTTCGAGCTCAGAACTACGAACAGCTGCTCTAATTCAGAAGTTTCAACGTAGGAAAACCACCAAATTGGACACCTTTAACACAAGACAGAAGTCAAAAAATTCCTACTGTTACATACAGGATAAACCAATCCGCCATCTAGATCCAATGGCATATTAATCAACCCATAAGAATAAGGAACACAAGAAATAAACAGAGATCCAACTTGGACCATGCTATTACATACAACGATGGAAAATTTAACGCAAGAGCACCCAATAAATTGAGTCTGAAGAAAGGGATTAGTTTTCATGAACAGAGAACAATTAACAGTTAGAACTTGACTTGGTTTCAGTCCTAATTACCAGAATACTCGATTGGGATTTCCAGCTAAAAACCCAAAGTACAAGGTGGAAAACAAGAGGAATCCATCAAACTATGAACACTACCAACCTGTAACAACTCAAGCATTGGGCATTAACGATCCAACAGCATGAAAGAAATCCCTGCAAAGACAAAACACTTTGGAAAAACCAGATTGAGATTTGGAACTGGAAACTAACAGCAGCAACTCAAATTGGAATCAAGAACAAGAACCCCAAAGGATCGAATCTTCACCACACAATCTAAATAAGATGCAAAATTGAGCGTGGAAGAAATCCAATACAACAGCTGGCTAGCTGCGAATTCTTCTCACCTGCAACAAACCAGTCAATTCGCCTTGCCAATCCAAGAACACGACACAGGCAACCTCGGAGTATTAATTCTAATTAATCCCCAATTGGGTCGCTCCAACCCGATTGGGATTAACCCGCGAGGTGAAAGCCAGGGAGACAGTAGTTCTGGTAAAAGAAAAAAAGGAAGTAAACAAGCTGGAAATTTTACCACCACCAAACTCCAAGAATAGAAAATAAATTCTAGATGTGAAAAAAATTGGATAGAAATTCGGAGACTGATCGGAGACCAACCTGGGAGGAGCGAAAAGATTAATCAGGCGGTTACGAAGCGATCGGGACGTCTGAGTTTGAGGGCCCGGACCTTGGAAATGGCGTCATACATGGGCTGTTCTTTCGTTCAGTTCATGGCTCTTGCTTTCCTTTTCTTTTCTTTATTTTATTTTATTTTTCGAAATCACTACCTTAAAATTATTTTATTAAGACTTGGCGACGCTAGTTAATTAAATGGTTTTATCCGGGTCGCCATCCTGCAGATAGTTTTCAGAGAACTGTGAGGAATCCAAATGCCCAAACAAGTCGTAGTCTCTGTTCATCTCCACCATTCAATTCAGGTGGTGGCTGAAAACTGAAAGCTTATGGTGAAAATCATGTATTTGGTGAAAAACATCAGAATGATAGAGGTTTATTTAATATAATTAAATTTAAAAAATTGAAAAATATAAAAAATATGTTAGCCCATCACAGATAACACAAACGAATACGAGAAAAAAAAGAACCAACAAAAAAGCTAAAAAAAAGTCAAAAATTCAGAAAAAAACGAAATTATGAATAGTGCAAAAATAAGCTTAAGCTATAAGCCAAGCCATATTGAACACAGCCTCAAACCCGATCAGGTGTTCCAAAAGGAATAGTTGCTCATAAAATGTGCAGATTAATTTGCAAACGCCATCGTTTATTAATATAATCACTCACAAATGGAACTTATTTAATCTGCTCGTGGGTACGCTACAACCTACAGCAGAGGTCGCAAAAAAAAAGCCTTTTTTTGTTTCTCCTGAAGAAAATGGCGACGAGAACAAGGGATTTTCGCACCGCTCAATATGGCTTGAGCTTCTGGCTTCTGGTTTATTTTTGCACTATTCATAATTTCGTCTTTTTCTGAATTTTTGGTTTTTTTTGAGCTTTTTGCGGTTCTTTTTTCCCGTATTCGTTATGTTGTCTGTGATGGGCTAACAAATTTTTATATTTTGAATTTTTAAAATTTAATTATGTTAAATAAGCCTCCGTCACCATGATTTTTTCACCACCACAAGTGTTTTCAGCCATAACCCACCAAAAATAAGCTGAACTGAACACCACCTTTACTGTAAGGTACGTTCATTTCTGTTGTGAGTTGTGACGATGGTACAAAAGCTTTTTTTTTTTTGCGAGTGAATTGTACAAAAGCTTTCCTCGTATGTTTGTGCTAATTTTGTCTTGTACTCTGATCTGTTCATTCACTCACGTTTAATTTAAGAGAAGACAACAAATACTTACCTCCTTATGACCGGGATTCGAGGCCGCTTCGCCACACGCCACACGCCCAGCGCGCCGCTAGCTAGCACGTGCCGTCCCCATGGCCGATTTCGATGCGGTCGCGTGTGGCTTTTTCCTGGGGTTTTCGAAAATTACGTACATATCCTTATTTCTCGCAAACAGGTCCTTAGTAGTTTTTAGCCCTGTATTTTTACGGGATGGCCCCCCGCGGTTTCTTTATTTACGTACATGTCCTTATTTATTTACGTACAAGCCCTTACAGGTCCCTGTTTTTTACGGAAAAACCTTTTTGTTCCTCCTAAATTACGCATAGTCCTCGATTTTTAAAAAGCCCATCTCACAATTTTCGGCTCTTTTATTTCGGTCCACACGGTAGCTAGCGCGGCGTGACGCCGCGCTTTTTTTTCTAGTGAATCTGACATGTACTCGTATTCCTCTCTCTCGCTCGCTCTCTTTTCAAGAAGTGAAATAGGTCTAAATTACATGCTATAATTATTAGTTTCCTACTCGACGAAACTTAACGTGCTATTCCTGTTAGTAATTGCTATGCTACGCTTATTGGATTGAAGCTTTTTCCCCGCTTCTTGAAACTAGGTAATTTATTTACGTCCTGATAAGGCTAAGGATCTGTTTTTTTCTCCGAAACTGACGGTTTTTTGTTTTTGCTATAGTACCTAACTTTTAAACGGAATATTTTCTCAAGACGGGGTCTACAAGTTAAATAATATACACATTAAAAGCCCAACATCTATACCATTCAAAATTGCAAGTAAGTATCCATCTCTCCGTAATCTGTACCATAAACAGTCAAAATTCAAAAATTTCAGCTAAAAGTTATAAACCGCAGTCGTTGCAAAACAGGCCCTAAAGCTAGCAGATAACCTTGCATACGTGTAGATAAATGTAAGTTTGATGTGTTACATGGGTAGAAGCCTAGAAGGACAGGGTGATTGGTAACTTGCATAGGTCAAGACGATGCAAGAGATATCCACATCAAAGATGCATAAAGCTCCCCTTTTTATCAGAAAGAGTATGCAAGACTGACAGCTTTAAAAAATGGCAAAATGAGCAAATGCGAAATGATAGGTGTACACACAATTCATAACTGCAGAAAACACAATAATTTTTCAAGTGACTAAACATGAAAGGACACAAATCAATTAAGCAACAATTGTAATACAAATTCTTAACTCCTGCAAGTTATGTTGAAAATCCACTTGCCATCTAGATTTAGTACAAGTTGATTTTTTTTAAGACTTAGAACCAAGTTGATTAGTAATACAAATTCGCAAGACATATAGAATAATTTGTTTTTTTCACCGAAAACTCAAAACAGTGACAAACAGATGGATCAAGTGTCATGTACTCCGGGATCCACGAATAAGTGAATACTACTAAGAAAACAAAGTGATTTTATTGGTGATTAAGCTTGAGTTGGAAAAGTTTGCCACTAGCTTGACTGGAATTAAAACTCTCGAGGACAATTAATCTGTCTACTAATTGCATGCTTGGAAATTCTAGTGTTCCAACTGCCGTTTTTCGGTGAGAATGACAGGTCCGAGAGGGAGCAAAAAAAAGATTGCTTTTCTTTGTCATACTTTGATCCTATTGAGAACATGTGCATAACACTAGACGTGGAATCTTGACAGCATTGGGCATGGAGAGATGTGAATGTACATCGCCTGTATATCTTTCCAACAGTAACATCTTAGGCGACCCTTTGTTTTGCACAACTAGCTGAAGAACATAAACAAAGTATGATCTTGTGCAAAGTCCTAATCCATGTATCTACTTATACGAAATTATACAAGTGTTGTTATACAGTTCAACTCAAACCCTTCTTACTATAGTTCTGTACTGTTCAGTATATATAGATGCCATTGGTTAGGTTACTGCCAGATTCTTCAGACATGCCAAATTAAATTCTATATGTAACACAACTTGAACATGAGAGTCCATAATTACTCTCATGTTAGTATATAGGACTTGAACAATTCTGTTTCGAGACAAAAGCTCCTCCTTGGTACGGTATCCGATACGGCGATACATATCGGTACGGTATCGACGACGTATCGGTGGATTTCAACCAAAAAAATTAATAGCAAATATTCCGCTGCAGAGCAGGAAGTCTGCGCCCTCTACATGGAACACTTGGGCCGCCTTCTTGAAGCCGTCCAGCTCCAAGAGGCTTTTCACACGGAGCTCCGAGACTTTCGTCCACTGCCCGTGCCCGAGTGCCAGGTTCAGAAGTCCACAGGACGCCTTGCGAGAGATCAGCCAAGAGAGCCTGGCCTTTGAACGAGAAAATCACGTGCGCGCGGAAGAACTCCGGCGCCTGTTGCGGGAAGCGCCGTCCCTTCTTCTCCCACGGACCAACGCTGGCGCACGGCGACACCGCCGGCGACCAGATACAGAGAGCTCCGTCTCTCGCCACGAGGACCAGGGCGCTGTCGCCGAGGATGCGGCGTAAAGGCGACTGGGCATGCAGTGCCGAGGCAGGCGGGGTGACGGCGTCCTAGACGAGGTAGTAGTCGCAGTCGCCGCGGTTGGAGAAGGACGCGTGTGTAAGGTTTTGAGCTGTGCTCTTTGGTCGTTTACAGGAAGGAAATACAAAATTTGCTACCAGAAGTGCAAGACCCAGAGTCTTGAATTTGCTACTGGAAAAGTGCTCGAAGAACACTACACAGCTGACATGCATGAGAAACTGCTAGTCATTAATCAGCTATATCAGAGCTTTGCCAACACTTGACTTTGAACGACAATGTCGGTTAAGAAATATGAACTCTGGTTCGGTCCTCCCGGAGGTGTAGGATGTGCTAACACCTCCACCAGATCTGACCGTCCATCTGCCAGGGGCAAGGTTGTACATTCATGTGCACCCACGATGATTAAACGGTTAAGTGATGAAAAAATGACAGTTCAGTTCCTTCCTTTGAATCACCGTTCTGAGAACCGCACACGCTCATACATCGCTGCCTAGTTATATCAAAGATTACCTAACTGGATCCCAATCTTGCAAGTGTAAATATGTTCATCATTACAACAAATGAGAATGACCAATTGAAGATGAGTGGGAGAGCAGAAAAGCCCTGTAGCCATCGTGTGAGTGTGGAAGATGAAATTACATCCACACCATTTTCAGCAAAACCATCCATGTATATTGGTGATGCACAAAACGAGATGTTGGAGGTGCTAGATCATCACATCAGTTCGATCTACCATAACAGACGGCTGAGAAATCAAGTATGGACTGAACCTGGACTCTAACAAAATGGAGGGGAAATTTCAGCCTTCGCTTCCTCGTTCTTGCATCACTGGGGCAACAGCGAGCTCCATCAGTTTTTTGCCGTGATCTGGCGACGTCGAGGGGCTTCTCATGGAGTTATTTAGTGCGCAGCTGCCGCTGTCGATTGGGTAATAGAACTGATCTTGTAGGCTGCCGAGGCCGAGGGGAAAATTTGCTACGCTTATGACTATTCGGACGAAATTACTTCTTTGCCCACTTTACTTAGCACCACTCCTGCACACCGCTCAGAGGCACCGGAGGTGTTAAGATCATGAAAACCGTTGGATGAGCTATATTGGACGGCCGAGAACAAGCGAATGTACCAAACCAGGACTCAAGAAATATAGCCGGTTCGTAATGCTACAAATAGACCACGCTATCCGACAACGAACCAAACACAAGGACAAACGCATGTTAGATGGGATCATCCCATCCAGCCTCCATCCAACCATCCAAACACACGGATGAAAGATATAGCTTCCGTGGTAAACCTCCCATAAAGAAAAGCCATTTATAGCTTCAGATGTATATTTGTATACAAGAGATCAATGAATACACAGTCTGAAGTTTTGAACTTCCTCTGTCCCAATCTTGCTTCTTTGAGCGTCCAAATCCCCAGCACTGAGGATGATGAGGTTCTTGTCCGCGGTCGCTGAGGCGGAGCTCAATTCCTGTGCAGATGTTATCACAGACCACCATGTAGTCGCCCGGGTTCTTGACGGGGCTTAATCCCAACCCCAATCTAGAGCTAGCTGCTTTCGGATGCATCGAAACACGTCGTCGCTCGAGCGGAGGAGAGGTCGCCCGAGTGGCCGGCGAGGCGCACGAGGAGCGTCAGGCCGTCCACCACCGATTGGCCGTATTCGCCGCGCCCGTAGGCCTTCTTGCTCGCGCACTCGTGCTCTCGCTGGACGACATCCTCCACGAGGTAGCCCAGCACGACGGAGGAAGCCGTCGTAGCCATGGCCGTGCCGTGGTCGGTGAATCCCAACCCCATCTGGTATGGTACGCGTGGATGCATCGACCTGGACGCAACGCAAGGAAGGAAGGAGATCGTGCCTGTGGATCGATGAGATCGGTGCGCGGTTCGTGCGTGTCGGGCCTAGAAACCCTAATCCGGGGCTTCTTGGGTTGGGCCATATATAGCGGCACTGTATCCTTCGCTGCTTCTGAAGTCTCCAGTGTAACCGAGCAGGTTCCTTTCTGAAGCTGCACGGATGCATGCATTCACATGGCAATAGGAGCCCGGTTGAAAAGAACAAGGTGGGATCGAACCATGCAATGCTCTTGTAAAGGAAAAGAGAGAGCAAGGAAAGATCGAAAGAGCCAACGTATTCAATTGCAGCACAAGATGTTAACGATCGAAGCCGTCGATGATCTGCACAAAAGAGTTGCATGCAGGCTTGCATCGTATGCGTCATGCGAAAGATTGCAGTTCAATGCGAGCAGAGAACATAAAGCATTGCCGTCACTCGTCAGCCGTCAGTGGTTCTGCTGCAGTCCAGGCGAAAGAAGATCGTACAAGTTCTTCCATCAGTACATCTCTGGATACAGCATACAATATACTACTACAAAAATAGTCATCAGAGACGGTTCAAAAACATCATCACAGACGGCTTCTGAACCATCTGAATTTATGTGTCTGTGATAACAGGTGGCTATCACATACAACTCTCGAATCGTCTGTGATAATATACAACACAGACGATTTTAGTTAAGAACCGTCTGTAAGAGCCTAATATCATAGATAGTTCTAGTTAAAAACCGTATGTAGGAGTTTAATATCATAGACAGTTCTAGTTAAGAACCGTCTGTGATAGTCTATTATCACAGACTCCTTCAGTTCATCAATATTCTTAAATTGCTCTACAAAACAGCGCAATCAGATAATACAGAAGAACCAAAACAAACCTATTTATGAGAACAAGATCATCGTGCAATAAACTTTATCGCTATATCTTCATCCTGCAATAAACATGAATTTCAACAAGATCCGAAACCTTATCCATCCATCAATCATCACAAGAACTAAGGCATCAATAATTACTTTTCACGCACACAAGCATCAAGATTTACATGGCGAAACCTTAGCCATCCAAAAATTTCGGATGAGGAAAGGACAAACGCATGTTAGATGGGATCATCCCATCCAGCCTCCATCCAACCATCCAAACACACGGATGAAAGATATAGCTTCCGTGGTAAACCTCCCATAAAGAAAAGCCATTTATAGCTTCAGATGTATATTTGTATACAAGAGATCAATGAATACACAGTCTGAAGTTTTGAACTTCCTCTGTCCCAATCTTGCTTCTTTGAGCGTCCAAATCCCCAGCACTGAGGATGATGAGGTTCTTGTCCGCGGTCGCTGAGGCGGAGCTCAATTCCTGTGCAGATGTTATCACAGACCACCATGTAGTCGCCCGGGTTCTTGACGGGGCTTAATCCCAACCCCAATCTAGAGCTAGCTGCTTTCGGATGCATCGAAACACGTCGTCGCTCGAGCGGAGGAGAGGTCGCCCGAGTGGCCGGCGAGGCGCACGAGGAGCGTCAGGCCGTCCACCACCGATTGGCCGTATTCGCCGCGCCCGTAGGCCTTCTTGCTCGCGCACTCGTGCTCTCGCTGGACGACATCCTCCACGAGGTAGCCCAGCACGACGGAGGAAGCCGTCGTAGCCATGGCCGTGCCGTGGTCGGTGAATCCCAACCCCATCTGGTATGGTACGCGTGGATGCATCGACCTGGACGCAACGCAAGGAAGGAAGGAGATCGTGCCTGTGGATCGATGAGATCGGTGCGCGGTTCGTGCGTGTCGGGCCTAGAAACCCTAATCCGGGGCTTCTTGGGTTGGGCCATATATAGCGGCACTGTATCCTTCGCTGCTTCTGAAGTCTCCAGTGTAACCGAGCAGGTTCCTTTCTGAAGCTGCACGGATGCATGCATTCACATGGCAATAGGAGCCCGGTTGAAAAGAACAAGGTGGGATCGAACCATGCAATGCTCTTGTAAAGGAAAAGAGAGAGCAAGGAAAGATCGAAAGAGCCAACGTATTCAATTGCAGCACAAGATGTTAACGATCGAAGCCGTCGATGATCTGCACAAAAGAGGTGCATGCAGGCTTGCATCGTATGCGTCATGTGAAAGATTGCAGTTCAATGCGAGCAGAGAACATAAAGCATCGCCGTCACTCGTCAGCCGTCAGTGGTTCTGCTGCAGTGCAGGCGAAAGAAGATCGTACAAGTTCTTCCATCAGTACATCTCTGGATACAGCATACAATATACTACTACAAAAATAGTCATCGAGACGGTTCAAAACATCATCACGACGGCTTACGAACCATCGAATTTATGTTCGTGATAACGGTGGCTATCACATACAACTCTCGAATCGTCGTGATAATATACAACAGACGATTTTAGTTAAGAACCGTCTGAAGAGCCTAATATCATAGATAGTTCTAGTTAAAACCGTATGTAGGAGTTTAATATCATAGGCAGTTCTAGTTAAGAACCATGCGTGATAGTCTATTATCACGACTCCTTCGAGTTCATCAATATTCTTAAATTGCTCTACAAAACAGCAATCGGATAATACGAAGAACCGAAACAAACCTATTTATGAGAACAAGATCATCGTGCAATAAACTTTATCGCTATATCTTCATCCTGCAATAAACATGAATTTCAACAAGATCCGAAACCTTATCCATCCATCAATCATCACAAGAACTAAGGCATCAATAATTACTTTTCACGCACACAAGCATCAAGATTTACATGGCCGAAACCTTAGCCATCCAAAAATTTCAGATGAGGGATATATCACTGACGATGAAGGAGAGGCGGCAGCAGAATCACCATTGTGTCACGACGGTGACACTGCACAAGACACTCTTATGACACTTAGGACAAAAGTGTCTTGTGCAGTGAACCGTGGCACAACCGAAGACGGAGGAGCTCACGGTCAAAAGGTGATGTGGTGTGTTAGGCGGTGGTTGTGAGAATGAGAGCAGAGACAGAGTAGGGAAGTCGGCAAGGCGGTGATATGTGAGTGAGAGCAGAGAGAAAACATGGTGGTCAGCAAGGCGGTGAGGTTTACGATAATGAAGGAAAGACCTAAGGTGGCTTGAGCTGGCAGAGGGGAGGTACGGGTTGTCTCTGGCGTAGCAATTGCAGTGGTCAGCGGCGGGAAAGCGCGAGAAGTGGCGAAAAAGATCGGCAACGGTGATATTTTCAGATGCTGAACAGTGTCCGCATGAAAACGTTTCAAGGTAACGATACGGCAGGGGAATTGAGGCTTGGATGGCTAGGGTGGATATGGAATTTGGCTACGATTCTTAGGAAATCAAATCTAAACAAAAAATTAAATTGATTTTGAAATTTCAGTTTTGTTTCATTCCGTATTATTACTGATCCTTCGCAAATTAAATTATTAATCTGGCAAAATCCTGATGGGGACAGCATCAGCATTGCCATTGTTGATAAGAAGAAGGAACAGTCGCCACTGCCCTAACTTTTCCGTGGAAGTAACAGCTGATTTGAGCTCTCGAGATGTTACTACCCATGGGGCCTCTGGTTATTTATTGGTGTAGTTCGCTTTAATTGACTTTGCTGCACTGCACAAACACCATTGTAGCACCTTTGAAAACAACTTTGCTAATGATTTTTTTGCTGTGATTGTTATTTTTAATTGAAATGAACACAATTAAAAAGTAAAAAGAGAGAAAAAAATAAAAATTATATATCTTCGTAAACAATGTAAAGAAAAAAGAAAAAATATATGTTAATAAACCAACGCATTTAAACGGTTTTTTTTCTCCAGAAAACTAGAAACCAAAGACCGTTTTGAACGGAGGGCCAATGTTCCGCTGGTGCAACCTGCATGCTGAGTCCCCGTGAGTTCACCGGACCTCTTCTTTTCATACATGCACTTCTCTGGCGATCTTCATATATTGAAAATTTTCAGAATGATGGTCGCTTCGATTTCTCTCGAGCAGCTATTGACATGATCGAAACAGATCGGCTGCAGCCGCGTGGCAACTGCATGAATAGAGCAACGGATTTGCGAGAACCGAAGGGTAAAACAACAACTTTCGACGATATCTTGTGTAGTCGCTAGATGCTCAATCAGAACCATTGATTCTATCATTGTTAACAAGTTTGCAACCGCCAACCGCAAAGACTAACCCCGAGAGCACGGTACACATCGCTCGAGGCACCGGAGGTGTTAAGATCATGAAAACCGTTGGATGAGCTATATTGGACGGCCGAGAACAAGCGAATGTACCAAACCAGGACTCAAGAAATATAGCCGGTTCGTAATGCTACAAATAGACCACGCTATCCGACAACGAACCAAACACAAGGACAAACGCATGTTAGATGGGATCATCCCATCCAGCCTCCATCCAACCATCCAAACACACGGATGAAAGATATAGCTTCCGTGGTAAACCTCCCATAAAGAAAAGCCATTTATAGCTTCAGATGTATATTTGTATACAAGAGATCAATGAATACACAGTCTGAAGTTTTGAACTTCCTCTGTCCCAATCTTGCTTCTTTGAGCGTCCAAATCCCCAGCACTGAGGATGATGAGGTTCTTGTCCGCGGTCGCTGAGGCGGAGCTCAATTCCTGTGCAGATGTTATCACAGACCACCATGTAGTCGCCCGGGTTCTTGACGGGGCTTAATCCCAACCCCAATCTAGAGCTAGCTGCTTTCGGATGCATCGAAACACGTCGTCGCTCGAGCGGAGGAGAGGTCGCCCGAGTGGCCGGCGAGGCGCACGAGGAGCGTCAGGCCGTCCACCACCGATTGGCCGTATTCGCCGCGCCCGTAGGCCTTCTTGCTCGCGCACTCGTGCTCTCGCTGGACGACATCCTCCACGAGGTAGCCCAGCACGACGGAGGAAGCCGTCGTAGCCATGGCCGTGCCGTGGTCGGTGAATCCCAACCCCATCTGGTATGGTACGCGTGGATGCATCGACCTGGACGCAACGCAAGGAAGGAAGGAGATCGTGCCTGTGGATCGATGAGATCGGTGCGCGGTTCGTGCGTGTCGGGCCTAGAAACCCTAATCCGGGGCTTCTTGGGTTGGGCCATATATAGCGGCACTGTATCCTTCGCTGCTTCTGAAGTCTCCAGTGTAACCGAGCAGGTTCCTTTCTGAAGCTGCACGGATGCATGCATTCACATGGCAATAGGAGCCCGGTTGAAAAGAACAAGGTGGGATCGAACCATGCAATGCTCTTGTAAAGGAAAAGAGAGAGCAAGGAAAGATCGAAAGAGCCAACGTATTCAATTGCAGCACAAGATGTTAACGATCGAAGCCGTCGATGATCTGCACAAAGAGGTGCATGCAGGCTTGCATCGTATGCGTCATGTGAAAGATTGCAGTTCAATGCGAGCAGAGAACATAAAGCATCGCCGTCACTCGTCAGCCGTCAGTGGTTCTGCTGCAGTGCAGGCGAAAGAAGATCGTACAAGTTCTTCCATCAGTACATCTCTGGATACAGCATACAATATACTACTACAAAAATAGTCATCAGAGACGGTTCAAAAACATCATCACAGACGGCTTCTGAACCATCTGAATTTATGTGTCTGTGATAACAGGTGGCTATCACATACAACTCTCGAATCGTCTGTGATAATATACAACACGACGATTTTAGTTAAGAACCGTCTAAGAGCCTAATATCATAGATAGTTCTAGTTAAAACCGTATGTAGGAGTTTAATATCATAGCAGTTCTAGTTAAGAACCGTCGTGATAGTCTATTATCACAGACTCCTTCGTTCATCAATATTCTTAAATTGCTCTACAAACAGGTAATCGATAATACGAAGAACCAAACAAACCTATTTATGAGAACAAGATCATCGTGCAATAAACTTTATCGCTATATCTTCATCCCGCAATAAACATGAATTTCAACAAGATCCGAAACCTTATCCATCCATCAATCATCACAAGAACTAAGGCATCAATAATTACTTTTCACGCACAAGCATCAAGATTTACATGGCGAAACCTTAGCCATCCAAAATTTCGATGAGGATATATCACGCGATGAAGGAGAGGCGGCAGAATCACCATTGTGCCACGGTGACATCGACAAGACACTCTTATGACACTTAGGACAAAAGTGTCTTGTGCGAACGTGACAACCGAAGACGGAGCTCACGGTCAAAGGTGATGTGGGTGTTAGGCGGTGGTTGTGAGAATGAGAGCGAGCAGATAGGGAAGTCGGCAGCGGTGATATGTGAGAGAGAGAGAAAACATGGTGGTCCAAGGCGGTGAGGTTTACGATAATGAAGGAAAGACCTAAGGTGGCTTGAGTCGCAGAGGAGGTAGGTTGTCTCGCGTAGCAATTGCGATGGTCGGCGGAAAGCGAAGTGGCGAAAAAGATCGCAACGGTGATATTTTCGATCTGACAGTGTCCGCATGAAACGCTTTCAAGGTAACGATACGGCGGGAATTGAGGCTTGGATGGCTAGGGTGGATATGGAATTTGGCTACGATTCTTAGGAAATCAAATCTAAACAAAAAATTAAATTGATTTTGAAATTTCAGTTTTGTTTCATTCCGTATTATTACTGATCCTTCGCAAATTAAATTATTAATCTGGCAAAATCCTGATGGGGACAGCATCAGCATTGCCATTGTTGATAAGAAGAAGGAACAGTCGCCACTGCCCTAACTTTTCCGTGGAAGTAACAGCTGATTTGAGCTCTCGAGATGTTACTACCCATGGGGCCTCTGGTTATTTATTGGTGTAGTTCGCTTTAATTGACTTTGCTGCACTGCACAAACACCATTGTAGCACCTTTGAAAACAACTTTGCTAATGATTTTTTTGCTGTGATTGTTATTTTTAATTGAAATGAACACAATTAAAAAGTAAAAGAGAAAAATAAAATTATATATCTTCGTAAACAATGTAAAGAAAAAGAAAAATATATGTTAATAAACCAACGCATTTAAACGGTTTTTTTTCTCCAGAAAACTAGAAACCAAAGACCGTTTTGAACGGAGGGCCAATGTTCCGCTGGTGCAACCTGCATGCTGAGTCCCCGTGAGTTCACCGGACCTCTTCTTTTCATACATGCACTTCTCTGGCGATCTTCATATATTGAAAATTTTCAGAATGATGGTCGCTTCGATTTCTCTCGAGCAGCTATTGACATGATCGAAACAGATCGGCTGCAGCCGCGTGGCAACTGCATGAATAGAGCAACGGATTTGCGAGAACCGAAGGGTAAAAACAACAACTTTCGACGATATCTTGTGTAGTCGCTAGATGCTCAATCAGAACCATTGATTCTATCATTGTTAACAAGTTTGCAACCGCCAACCGCAAAGACTAACCCCGAGAGCACGGTACACATCGTGTCACCGTCGGGGCCCAGGCCGTCCGATCCAAGATGTATGGTCGGAATTATGGCGATATCAGGCGGGCCCACACGCCACCTAATATTATAATATTTTATAATTTTATAATTTTATTAGTATTTAATGTAAAATTATAAAAAATAGCGATCAAAATCGTTGCTCAAAGACCAGAATAACTTAAAAACATCAAGTAAAAAAGGTATTCACCTGTCTGCAGCAAGCCAGCAAGTAGACAGAAGGATCACTGTCTAGTAGCACTCTAGCTAAGCCAAGATACCCATTCACCTTGACAAGAGAGACAGTACTAGCAGACTAGCAGTACTAGGTAGTATTTATTTGGACTTATAAATCTAGCTTTTTTTTTTTTATACTGTATACGCTTGCTGAACCGCCCCACCTGCTGCTGTGCCTCCCAGCAGTGCCGAGCAAGGGGGGCGTGGACCGCGCCCATCAAATTCAGAGAGGAGACCATTTTACAAAAAAAACCAGTGTCCGTAGCCATTTTCGAGAAAAAAAAGTATTTTGCTACTGGGCTATATGCCTGAACGTTCCGTTTGCAGATCCAACAGGCTGCAGGCCCAGCAGAGATAGAGAGACCACTTAGCATCTTAACTAAGTTGACTTTTCTTTTTTTTTCCTTCAAACAAATTGGTTTCTGAAACTTTATAATGAAGTTGGTGATTTTTACTGCGATACCTGTTTCTCTGCGCTTCCATGCGTTTCAACGATAAAACAGCTTCAAATAGTACGGTTAGTAGTGGAGTAATTCGTAGTTGTAAATCAGGCTCAGTTTACACTACAAGTTGAAAACTTTATCTTCTTTTGAAGCATCAAGCAGATACTATATACTACCTCCGTTTCATAATACTTATCACTATTGACTTTTTACGGTCCTCAAGGTTAAACTGCTAAATTTACAGTAATACATTTATAAAATATTATGAAAGTATTTTTGATGATAAATCTAACAATACCATTTTACTACAATCAATCTAAATATCTAGAAAATAATTATTGATTAAAGACTATAAAGTTTAACCGGTCAAAGTCAATAGTGCTAACTATTTTGAAAGGGAGCAGTACTACTCGAGGACGTCCGTAAGAGAGTAGAGCTTCACTATAAATTGGTTAATTTAGCAGATGATCTCACATAATGATCCAGGACATGGGGCGGTGACATTGCTGATCGCAACTCCTGGGTCCATGCATACATACATTTAATTAATCTAGTGGGTCAGGCTAGGTGTCCAACACGGAAGGAGAGAGAAGCTAATTGCACTAGTAGAAACTAATGGGTGTATTCTTTTGGATTTTAGTTTTTGTTTAAAATTTTAAATTCTGGTTATTCGTGAGAAAGAGTATAGAGAGAAATATTTACGTATGATTTTAGCCGATATAGATGAAATTAGAATAATATCTACTATAATTAACTTATAGATATCGTTTTAAAAATACTTTATTTAAAAGCTATCTACTGTAGAAAACTGGGCCTATTCTTTTTGGTTGTGGCTTGTGGCTTTTGGCTGCGGCTTGTGGTTTTTAGACTGTTTGTACAAAAGATTACAGAGTAACAGAAACTCACGTGCGGTTTTTGCCAATATAAATGAAGTCAGTAAAATATGTACTATAATTAACTAGTAGACCATATCTTAAAAAATATTTTATTTAAAAGTTAGTTACTGTAGAAAAAAAAATCAAAAACAACTTTTAGAAGCTGAAAAGAACAGGGCCTAAACCATAGACTTAAAAAGAAGGTCCAATATGTTTGCATAAATTCGCATGACATGGAAAAGGAAACGGTATGTACTGTACGGTATCACTGCATTTAAATATTTTTTATTACAAGATGTGTGTATATGATCGCAGATTCCTGGAGATCTTTTGCTTGCATACTGATATTTGATTGACCTACGAAAAAGAAATGGAGTTATCTGCATAGAATTTTTTGTATAAATAATCTATCTTTTATTCAAAATAACAGTAATACATCCGTGTAAATATTTTTATAAAAATAGGCGCCAGTCGCCTAACCGTTGGGCGACTGACACCTATCGCCTAACGATTGCGCGACAAGCAAACTATCCGTGGGACGTTGGACGACTGGTGAAGAAGCGGCTGGTCTAGGTTCTATCATGGATTTGTTAAAGAAAAAAAAAACTCATTTACAAGATTTCGAGAGTGACTGGTGTACGATATCAACTTGATTTTTCTTCATTCGGCAAAATCCTGATGGGACAGCATCAGCATTGCCATTGTTGATAAGAAGAAGGAACAGTCGCCACTGCCCTAACTTTTCCGTGGAAGTAACAGCTGATTTGAGCTCTCGAGATGTTACTACCCATGGGGCCTCTGGTTATTTATTGGTGTAGTTCGCTTTAATTGACTTTGCTGCACTGCACAAACACCATTGTAGCACCTTTGAAAACAACTTTGCTAATGATTTTTTTGCTGTGATTGTTATTTTTAATTGAAATGAACACAATTAAAAAGTAAAAAGAGAGAAAAAAAATTATATATCTTCGTAAACAATGTAAAGAAAAAAGAAAAAATATATGTTAATAAACCAACGCATTTAAACGGTTTTTTTCTCCAGAAAACTAGAAACCAAAGACCGTTTTGAACGGAGGGCCAATGTTCCGCTGGTGCAACCTGTGTGCTGAGTCCCCGTGAGTTCACCGGACCTCACGAACACCCTGAAAAATGCCTCTTCTTTTTCATACATGCGCTTCTCTGGCGATCTTCATATATTGAAAATTTTCAGAATGATCGTCGCTTCGATTTCTCTCGAGCGGCTATTGACATGATCGAAACAGATCGGCTGCAGCCGCGTGGCAACTGCATGAATAGAGCAACGGATTTGCGAGAACCGAAGGGTAAAAAAAAACAACTTTCGACGATATCTTGTGTAGTCGCTAGATGCTCAATCAGAACCATTGATTCTATCATTGTTAATAAGTTTGCAACCGCCAACCGCAAAGACTAACCCCGAGAGCACGGTACACATCGTGTCACCGTCGGGGCCCAGGCCGTCCGATCCAAGATGTATGGTCGGAATTATGGCGATATCAGGCGGGCCCACACACGCCACCTAATATTATAATATTTTATAATTTTATAATTTTATTAGTATTTAATGTAAAATTATAAAAAATAGCGATCAAAATCGTTGCTCAAAGACCAGAATAACTTAAAAACATCAAGTAAAAAAGGTATTCACCTGCTGCAGCAAGCCAGCAAGTAGACAGAAGATCACTGTCTAGTAGCACTGCCAAGATACCCATTCACCTTGACAAGAGAGACAGTACTAGCAGACTAGCAGTACTAGGTAGTATTTATTTGGACTTATAAATCTAGCTTTTTATTTTTTTTTTATACTGTATACGCTTGCTGAACCGCCCCACCTGCTGCTGTGCCTCCCAGCAGTGCCGAGCAAGGGGGGCGTGGACCGCGCCCATCAAATTCAGAGAGGAGACCATTTTTACAAAAAAAAAAACCAGTGTCCGTAGCCATTTTCGAGAAAAAAAGTATTTTGCTACTGGGCTATATGCCTGAACGTTCCGTTTGCAGATCCAACAGGCTGCAGGCCCAGCAGAGATAGAGAGACCACTTAGCATCTTAACTAAGTTGACTTTTCTTTATTTTTTTCCTTCAAACAAATTGGTTTCTGAAACTTTATAATGAAGTTGGTGATTTTTACTGCGATACCTGTTTCTCTGCGCTTCCATGCGTTTCAACGATAAAACAGCTTCAAATAGTACGGTTAGTAGTGGAGTAATTCGTAGCTGTAAATCAGGCTCAGTTTACACTACAAGTTGAAAACTTTATCTTCTTTTGAAGCATCAAGCAGATACTATATACTACCTCCGTTTCATAATACTTATCACTATTGACTTTTTACGGTCCTCAAGGTTAAACTGCTAAATTTACAGTAATACATTTATAAAATATTATGAAAGTATTTTTGATGATAAATCTAACAATACCATTTTACTACAATCAATCTAAATATCTAGAAAATAATTATTGATTAAAGACTATAAAGTTTAACCGGTCAAAGTCAATAGTGCTAACTATTTTGAAAGGAGCAGTACTACTCGAGGACGTCCGTAAGAGAGTAGAGCTTCACTATCAATTGGTTAATTTAGCAGATGATCTCACGTAATGATCCAGGACATGGGGCGGTGACATTGCTGATCGCAACTCCTGGGTCCATGCATACATACATTTAATTAATCTAGTGGGTCAGGCTAGGAGTCCAACACGGAAGGAGAGAGAAGCTAGTTTCACTAGTAGAAACTAATGGGTGTATTCTTTTGGATTTTAGTTTTTGGTTTAAAATTTTAAATTTTGGTTATTCGTGAGAAAGAGTATAGAGAGAAATATTTACGTATGATTTTAGCCGATATAGATAAAATTAGAATAATATCTACTATAATTAACTTATAGATATCGTTTTAAAAATACTTTATTTAAAAGCTATCTCTGAGAAAACGGCCTATTCTTTTGGTTGTGGCTTGTGGCTTTTGGTCATGGCTTGTGGTTTTAGACTGTTTGTACAAAAGATTACAGTAATGTAAACTCACGTCGGTTTTGCCAATATAAATGAAGTCGAAAAATATGTACTATAATTAACTAGTAGACCATATCTTAAAAAATATTTTATTTAAAAGTTAGTTCTGTAAAAAAACAAAAACAACTTTAGAAGTTTGAAAAGAACAGGGCCTAAACCATAGACTTAAAAAGAAGGTCCAATATGTTTGCATAAATTCGCATGACATGGAAAAGGAAACGGTATGTACTGTACGGTATCACTGCATTTAAATATTTTTTATTACAAGATGTGTGTATATGATCGCAGATTCCTGGAGATCTTTTGCTTGCATACTGATATTTGATTGACCTACGAAAAAGAAATGGAGTTATCTGCATAGAATTTTTTGTATAAATAATCTATCTTTTATTCAAAATAACAGTAATACACCCGTGTAAATATTTTTATAAAAATAGGCGCCAGTCGCCTAACCGTTGGGCGACTGACACCTATCGCCTAACGATCGCGCGACAAGCAAGCTATCCATGGGACGTTGGACGACTGGTGAAGAAGCGGCTGGTCTAGGTTCTATCACGGATTTGTTAAAGAAAAAAAACTCCTTTACAAGATTTTCGAGAGTGACTGGTGTACGATATCAACTTGATTTTTCTTCATTCGACTTTGCCCAACTTCTTTATTTTGCAACTTCTAGAACTTTGGGCAAGGACCAATACAAATAGTATACAATTAATGAATGAATGAATTAACGAAATAGAAGAGCAGAGAGGATCCTGAAGTTTTCCAGGTTAGCTACAGAATGATACGCTAAGAATTCTCCACGACAGTAAAAATTCGACAGCATCACGCGACCAACCTGCCTCCTCCCCTAAGGTCGCAGCGCGTCGCCGTCGCTCAATTATACGGCATTGAGAATAACTACATCAATTAACGGAGGGGTTATGTATCAATCGAACAAAACACGTCATGATCAGGGAAAGTTGTCCACACTAAGGCTGTGTTTATTTCGGCTTAAATTTCTATATTCTCATTTATTTTTTTAGTATTTCTAAATTTCACTTTTTCCTAACTTTTCGTTTTTTGAGTTTTGCCGATTTTTCCGATTTATTTGCACTGTCCGTGATAGTTTAACATGTTTTTCTATGTTTAAATTTTTTAAATTTAGTTACGCCAAATAAGCCATGATCAATTACAGTATAATTTTAGTCAGTTATAATATAATTTCAACTATAAATTAATTTATTTCAGTCTAATCAAGCGGCACCTAAATTATTGCGCTTTATCCATTTCTAACGAGGAAACCAATGTGCCGCGTAGCTTGGATCATTATTCTGTATGCAATAATGCATGCACGGCTGGTTAACGTGTGCATTGCTGTGTGTGTAATGACCTGAGTTTTGAGTACACTAAGTCACACACACAGGACCTTCATTAGGCTATGCACTGTAAACTTATATCAGCTATTGTAAGACTTTATATGCAAAATGATGGAAAGAGAGAGAGCAAAGAAAATTGAATCATTTCTCATACAATAATCGACATAATATGAGAATCAAAACACATTATATTATAGAGTGGTTATCTATAGAGACATGTAAAAAAACAAATCATTGTAAGCGGTGTCTTTAATACTGTCTATAGATGATATGGACGATATTATAGATAATAGTTATCTATATCATTATACATGTCCTTAGAGGTACACACCTTTTTTTAATAAAACATATATAGAACCAATTTAGCTTAGGTTAATTGGGATAGATATATTTTTTAAGTAATTGGGACAACTAACCATTCTTTAAGTAATAGGGATAATTAATCGGTACTGCACTCGCAGCGTTAATTCCACCATAAAACTGTCTTAACATCGGCACGATGAACCCAGGAGCCGTCCGATCAAAGATTGGATGGCTCAGATATCAGTTATCTCAAAAACAACCTCCAAAAATATTATGTAAAAAAACCGCCAATCAAAGTCGGTATACATGACCATACCAGCATATGAGCATATGAGGTGGACCTTAATGTTACGGTTATGTTTTTTTTTTACTACAGCTAATAAGTCTCATAAATAATAATAGCTAATAAAACCTAAAATTAAAAATCAATTGAAAAACAAAAAATAACAAGACTATTATCGGACAGCTCTCAAGGCTTTCCCACATACACCTATGGTGCTTTGGATGTTAATCGTGTAGTAAGAAACTTCATGCTGAATCTCATCTTAAGAAAATACTATGTTTAAAAGTTAGATATTATAATAAAAATTAAGAAAAGAACAGTCGCACAATTTCCAAAGAGACAGCCGTGATGTCACAATTATTCAGTAGTTAGGGGGCAATAATGCGGGCTGTGCTTGGAAGGACGACAGGGAGAAGGACAAAATTAAGGATCAAATGGTGGCATCGGTACAGGATTACTAACGAATTCGTACTAGTACGCGAGCAACCACGACCGTTAGGTCCCTCCTCGCAAATACACTACTACGTGCTCCGACGAGAGGGAAAAAACTGCAGCTCAAAACTTTTCTTAATTTTTCACACCACACCAGAGCAATCTCTACCATAGTTTGGGCCTTTCATGCAGTAGCTTAACCTACATCCGCAGCCGCCAACACGCCAAGCAATGATGCACGTATGGACAGAATCTTTATGACATATAGTAATACTAATCTACGGGTGTATGTAGATTCAATTTAAACGGAGTATTTTTAAACGATTATTTTTTTAAGACGGATTCTACAAGTTAAATATAATACACGTTAAAAACCCAACATCTATACCAGCTAAAATCGTAAGTGAGTATCGGTCTCTCCGTAATCTATACCGTAAACAGCCAAAATTAAAAAATTTCAGCCAAAAACCATAAACCGCAGCTAAAAAAACGCCCCTGTAAAGCATAGGTGGCATATGGCATACGTACGTCAATCCAAATGCAAGGCCTGTGGATATGTCACACGATCAGGTTGGACAACCAAATTTATCTTGATATACAGTGACCGATATAGCCATATATAGAGGCATAATAGTCGCAGAGAGCAAAACCGTATCGTGCAGTTGGACAACCAACTAGTAGGCGATTGATGGCCAAAGTACAGTAATGTTGAGCAGTTTGCGTTTGCATTTTTGCTCGTGTTAATCAATACCCATCGTGTAGCATCCTTGATTACACTAGATCCTTTCTCGTGACCATGCGTACAGAATCCTCGGTTCTCGTCGCTACCGGCCTTTGCTTGCCGAGCCTTCTTTTCAGGAGCAAACGCCAACAACGCACGGGACGCATAATTACCTGCACGCCGTGCGCCCGCGCCGTCTGCGGCCGTCTCTTCTGCCACCCCAATTGTTCGGCTCGGACGCCTCACCCAACCATTTTCGTACATACGGACTGTTAGAAGAGCTTAAAAAGGATATTTATATAACAATCTCTCCTATAGATATAAATATGATCTATAGAGCACCACAGAAAGATAATTTTTGTAAGAAAGAGTGTAAGTAAAAACCAAATATGGTATATACTCTCTATACTTCTCCCCATTGTGATTTTTAGGCTCCGGTTAGCCCATCGTGATCTTCTCGTAGCCGCATTATCCACTGATTGGCATGTAACAACAACAGTTGACATCATCAATGAGAAACAAGGTAGAAGCTGCAAGTTGAAACAAGGATACTTGGACACGACTGTCGAACTACATCAATTAACGGAGGGTTATGTATCAATCGAACAAAACACGTCATGATCAGGGAAAGTTGTCCACACTAAGGCTGTGTTTATTTCGGCTTAAATTTCTATATTCTCATTTATTTTTTTAGTATTTCTAAATTTCACTTTTTTTCCTAACTTTTTCGTTTTTTTGAGTTTTTGCCGATTTTTTCCGTATTTATTTGCACTGTCCGTGATAGTTTAACATGTTTTTCTATGTTTAAATTTTTTAAATTTAGTTACGCCAAATAAGCCATGATCAATTACAGTATAATTTTAGTCAGCTATAATATAATTTCAACTATAAATTAATTTATTTCAGTCTAATCAAGCGGCACCTAAATTATTGCGCTTTATCCATTTCTAACGAGGAAACCAATGTGCCGCGTAGCTTGGATCATTATTCTGTATGCAATAATGCATGCACGGCTGGTTAACGTGTGCATTGCTGTGGTGTGTAATGACCTGAGTTTTGAGTACACTAAGTCACACACACAGGACCTTCATTAGGCTATGCACTGTAAACTTATATCAGCTATTGTAAGACTTTATATGCAAAATGATGGAAAGAGAGAGAGCATAGAAAATTGAATCATTTCTCATACAATAATCGACATAATATGAGAATCAAAACATATTATATTATAGAGTGGTTATCTATAGAGACATGTAAAAAAACAAATCATTGTAAGCGGTGTCTTTAATAATTAATACCGTCTATAGATGATATGGACGATATTATAGATAATAGTTATCTATATCATTATACATGTCCTTAGAGGTACACACCTTTTTTAATAAAACATATATAGAACCAATTTAGCTTAGGTTAATTGGGATAATGTTCTTTTGTTACGGTTATGTTTTTTTTACTACAGCTAATAAGTCTCATAAATAATAATAGCTAATAAAACCTAAAATTAAAAATCAATTAAAAAACCAAAAATAACAAGACTATTATCGGACAGCTCTCAAGGCTTTCCCACATACACCTATCGTGCTTTGGATGTTAATCGTGTAGTGAGAAACTTCATGCTGAATCTTATCTTAAAAAAATATTTTGTTTAAAAGTTAGATATTATAATAAAAATTAAAAGTCGTCAATTTAGGAAGAAAAGAACAGTCGCACAATTTCCAAAGAGACAGCCGTGATGTCACAATTAGGGCGTGCTCACTATATTATTTTGGCTAATTATTGGCTTAAGCTTATTTTAGACTATTCATAATTTGCTTTTCGAATTTTGACTTTTTGCGCTTTTTGTCGTCTTTTTTTCTCGTATTCGCTTTGCTTGTTTGTGATGGGCTAACATATTTTTATATTTTTAATTTTTAGATTTAATTATGTCAAATAAGCCTCTATCTACTGTTTTTTCACATCATGTTTTCAATATAGCTTCAGCTTTCAGACGAACCGATCACCACCTTATTCAGTAGTTAGGGGGCAATAATGCGGGCTGTGCTTGGCAGGACGACAGGGAGAGGGACAAAATTAAGGATCAAATGGTGGCATCGGTACAGGATTACTAACGAGTTCGTACTAGTACGAGCAACCACCGCCGTTAGGTCCCTCCCTCCTCGCAAATACACTACTACGTGCTCCGACGAGAGGGAAAAAACTGCAGCTCAAAACTTTTCTTAATTTTTCACACCACACCAGAGCAATCTCTACCATAGTTTGGGCCTTCATGCAGTAGCTTAACCTACATCCGCAGCCGCCAACACGGCAAGCAATGATGCACGTATGGACAGAATCTTTGGGCATGTTTTTATCTCATAAGTTGAATATTTAACGATTAATTTTCAAACGTAGTTTTTTAAGACGGTCTACAAATTAAACGATCTACACATTAAAAGACAACATCTGTACCAACCAAAATTGCATGTCTTTTCGTAATCTATACCGTGAACAGCCAAAATTCAAAAATTTCAACCAAAAGCTATAAGCCGCAGCCAAAAAAAAAACATGCCCTTTATGACATATAGTAATACTAATCTACGGGTGTATGTAGTACTGTAAAGCATAGGTGGCATATGGGATACGTACGTCAATCCAAATGCAAGGCCTGTGGATATGTCACACGATCAGGTTGGACAACCAAATTTATCTTGATATACAGCGACCGATATAGCCATATATATAGAGGCATAATAGTCGCAGAGAGCAAAACCGTATCGTGCAGTTGGACAACCAACTAGTAGGCGATTGATGGCCAAAGTACAGTAATGTTGAGCAGTTTGCGTTTGCATTTTTGCTCGTGTTAATCAATAGCCATCGTGTAGCATCCCTGATTACACTAGATCCTTTCTCGTGACCATGCGTACAGTATCCTCGGTTCTCGTCGCTACCGGCCTTTTCTTGCCGAGCCATCTTTTCAGGAGCAAACGCCAACAACGCACGGGACGCATAATTACCTGCACGCCGTGCGCATCATCGATGAGAAACAAGGTAGAAGCTACAAGTTGAAACAAGGATACTTGGACACGACGCCGCTGAAGAAGACGACGATGTTAGCCCAAGTGAAAAAGGAGTACCATGGTGAGACCGCCGCGGCGAGAGCAATGCACCGGTGGTTGAGGGCTCCCTGCCCCTATTGTCGGCAGTAACGAAGACAACTCTTCGACAGTAGCACGGATTACGAAGCGGACGGCATCGCGAGCAGAGGACCTGGTCTCGGTAGCCCCCAGCAACACCGGTGTCCCCACTGTCAACACAACGGCCTCCGTCGGCATCGACACCCTCGTTGTCATCGCACCGCGAATGAAGGGTACCCTAGTCCCTACGTCGGGTCCGAGCGAAGGCGCTCTGGAGGCGATTTGTGAAACACCGCAGCAAGAGCTGGTGAACCTACGGAGGGCCATGCACGAGATGCAGGAGGTTCGGAGTCAGCAAACCCTTGTTGTGGCAGTAACGAAGGTGACTGAGGAAAGGACGAAGAGTCGAGGGGCCCCTCGGTGGACTCTGAGTCCCCCTCAGTGCGGATTTGCAACGGTGCGCCTGGCCGAATGACTTCAAGATGCCCACGATGGAGGCGTACAAGAGCAACACAGATCCCTATGAATTCTTATGTGTCTACGAGACATCCATCGAAACCACGAGATAAGACGACTCGATGAAGGCAAAGAGGCTACCGCTTGCCCTACAAGGGTCGCATTGTCCTAGTTTTTCAAAATCACTCCTAGCTCCATTTACCCATGGGATTAGGTTTGGAACCTCATGCATAACAACCTCCAAGGCAACTACGTGGAGCGGGTCAACACCGATCAGCTCTTCGTAATAAGGCAGGCTCCAGAAAAGAAGCAATGGAAATATTTTAGGCGCTTCGCGAAGGTCCGCTGCAAGATGCAGGACGTCAACGTGACGACCATCATCAACACCACCATTCGCGACCTTCGGAAGGGGCCGTTCGCAGAGTACAATGCCCGAAAGCCCATAAGAATGGAGCCATTGTGGCGTACTCTATAGAGTCTAAAATCAAGCACGAGGGCAATCGCGCCTCACGCCGCTCTACGAAGTCTAGAAGAAAATGTCGGGATCAAGTGCGTGCCGGCATACTCTATGAAGTCTGAAATCAAGCGCGGAAGCCATCGCGCCCTGCGCCACTCTGCGTAGTCTAAAGTGTGTTCCGGTGCCATCGTGCCCTGCGTCACTCTACATGGCCTAAAATAAATGTCGTGTCCCAACGTAACTGCGGAGTCTAAGATCAAGCATAGAGGCCATCGCTCCCGCGCCATTCTATGGAGTTTAAAATAAACACTAGGCCCCAAGTGTGTCACGACGTACTCCATAGAGTCTAAAATCAAGTGCGGAGACCATCGTGCTCTGCACACTCTACAGTCTAAAAGAAAGGCCAAGACCCAAGTGAGTCCAGGCGCACACTATGGAGTCTAAAAGAAAGGGAGGGACCCAAGTGTGTCCTGGTGTACTCTACGGAGAAGGAGGGATCGAGCATGACAGTGTAAGGGAACATATCGAAGACTGCCTCGCGAAGTCCCAAGAACCGAAGGATGGGCTCAAACCTACGACGGGTCACCAGGTACGCGGACGGGAGTGTTGTCCTTAGTTCGCGTGACACTTCGCATAGGAGACGATGCTGGCACATAGTCCATAGCCCCGCCTGGGGAGCTCTGGGGCACACCAGCTTTTGAGCTCGAATCTTCATCCAGGATGTGGACTTCGCGAGCCCCGAACGAAGCGAGTTCGAATCTTCTTCCAAGAAGTGTACTTCGTAGGGTCGATCGAAGGGGAGTTGAAGAGGGCCTGCTTCACTGGGTGGCCCGACGAACCAGTAGATGCGGAAGGCACCAAAGGTCTCACCGAAGGAAGGTCGGGTCCACAGCACCGGCCTTTGTGTTGCCTTCCGCGTAGGTCTCTGGGTTGTCCATATGGCTGCCCTCGTCAGCACTCTCCCCATTTTCTCCCTCCCCCTCCCTTGCTACAACATCCTCACCCCCGTTGAGTTCGTCCAGGCTCACTTCAGGGCAAGGGGGCGGGGGGCTGACGATAAAGGGATCACAACAATAGGTAGCGGCGAGTCTTCGCGCCCATCAAGGTCACCATGAACCCCACCGTGCTCACCATTGCTTCCCCATGAACTGTGTGATCAACTGACACTAGCGTCAAGAATGGGCCGCTCAGAAGCAGGGAGTCTGAGGACCTCGCAAACACAGTTGATGCGGGGAGCGCCCGACTTCATGGCCGCCCAAACGCTATGCACCTTCACGATATATGGGCCAAGGCGAGCGATGAGCCGAAGACCAAGACCAAGGGCACAATGCCTGAGGTGAGCGGCCAGAGGACAACCATACTGCCCGAGCACGTGACAATAGTCAAAATGAAGCGGGAAAAATTACCAAGTAACAAACCGGTGGGCCAAGGGGATGGAGAGGGCCAAGGCGCAAGCAACATGGTTTTGGCCTACTAGTCACGAAGTTCTTGACCATAAGAGGCTATTGTTGAGAATGTGGCATCCACCTTGACCCAATCGGCCTACTAGGGCAAAGGCCTATTATGTGTGTCAAATTTATCTTGATATACAGTGACCGATATAGCCATATATAGAGGCATAATAGTCGCAGAGAGCAAAACCGTATCGTGCAGTTGGACAACCAACTAGTAGGCGATTGATGGCCAAAGTACAGTAATGTTGAGCAGTTTGCGTTTGCATTTTTGCTCGTGTTAATCAATACCCATCGTGTAGCATCCTTGATTACACTAGATCCTTTCTCGTGACCATGCGTACAGAATCCTCGGTTCTCGTCGCTACCGGCCTTTGCTTGCCGAGCCTTCTTTTCAGGAGCAAACGCCAACAACGCACGGGACGCATAATTACCTGCACGCCGTGCGCCCGCGCCGTCTGCGGCCGTCTCTTCTGCCACCCCAATTGTTCGGCTCGGACGCCTCACCCAACCATTTTCGTACATACGGACTGTTAGAAGAGCTTAAAAAGGATATTTATATAACAATCTCTCCTATAGATATAAATATGATCTATAGAGCACCACAGAAAGATAATGTTTGTAAGAAAGGGTGTAAGTAAAAACCAAATATGGTATATACTCTCTATACTTCTCCCATTGTGATTTTTAGGTTCTGTTAGCCCATCGTGATCTTCTCGTAAATGCATTATCATTGATTGACATGTAACAACAAGTTGACATCATCGATGAGAAACAAGGTAGAAGCTACAAGTTGAAGCAAGGATACTTGGACACGGCTTGTTCAAGAAGACGGCGATGTTAGCCCAAGTGAAAAGGAGTACCATACGAGACCGCCATGGCGAGCAATGCACCCGTGGTTGAGGGCTCCTCGCCTCATTGTCACGCCATGTAACGAAGACAACTCTTCGACAAGAGGCACGGATTCTGGCCGGAGAATGATCATGCGCGAGGACTCGGTCTCAGAGTAGCCCCAAGCAACACCGGTGTCCCCACTCGCAACACAACGCCTCCCGCCAAGCATCGACACCCTGTTGTCATCGCACCGCAATGAAGTACCCTAGTCCCTACGTCGGGTCCGAGCGAAGGCGCCTGAGGCGATTGTGAAACACTGCGAAGACAGAGGCGGTGAACCTACGGAGGGCCATGCACGAGATGCAGGAGGTTCTGAGTCGGCAGAAACTTGTTGTGGCAAGAACGAAGGTGAGCGAGGAAGGGCCGAAGAGTCGGGGCCCTCTGGTGGACTCGAGTCCCCTCGGTGGATTTGCAACGTGTGCCTGGCCGAATGACTTCAAGATGCCCACGATGGATGCGCACAAGAGCAACATTGATCCCTGGGCATTCTTATGTCTACGACGCCCATCGAAACCACGAGATAAGCAGACTGATGAAGGCAAAGAGGCTACCGCTGCCCTACAAGCGTCGATTGTCCTGGTTTTTCAAAATCACTCCTAGCTCCATTTACCCATGGGATTAGGTTTGGAACCTCATGCATAACAACCTCCAAGGCAACTACGTGGAGCGGGTCAACACCGATCGACTCTTCGTAATAAAGCGTGCTCGAGAAAAGAAGCAATGGAAATATTTTAGGCGCCGCGGTCCGCATTGCAAGATGCGGGGCGTCAACGGACGACCATCATCAACACCACCATTCGCGACCTTCGGAGGGGCCGTTCGCGGTACAATGCCCGAAGCCCATAAGAATGGAGCCATTGTGGCGTACTCTATAGAGTCTAAAATCAAGCACGAGCAATCGCGCCTCACACCACTACTGAAGCCTACAAGAAAATGTCGGGATCATGCTGCGTGCGGCATACTCTATGAAGTCTCGAAATCAAGCTGAAGCCATCGCGCCTAGCCTCTCGCGTAGTCTAAAGTGTGTTCGGTGCCATCGTGCCTGCGTCACTCTACATGGCCTAAAATAAATGTCGTGTCCCAAGCGTAATCTGGAGTCTAAGATCAAGCATAGAGGCCATCGCCTCGCCATTCTATGGAGTTTAAAATAAACACTAGGCCCCAAGTGTGTCACGACGTACTCCATAGAGTCTAAAATCAAGTGCGGAGACCATCGTGCTCTGCACACTCTACAGTCTAAAAGAAAGGCCAAGACCCAAGTGAGTCCAGGCGCACACTATGGAGTCTAAAAGAAAGGGAGGGACCCAAGTGTGTCCCTGTGTACTCTACTGAGAAGGAGGGATCGAGCATGGCAGGTGTAAGGAACATATCGAAGACCGCCTCAAGTCCCAAGAACCGAAGGATGGGCTCAAACCACTGACGGGTCACAGTGCACGCGGACGGAGTGTTGTCCTTAGTTCGCGTGACACTGTGATAGGAGGCGATGTCGGCACATAGTCCATAGCCCCACTGCGGGGCTCAGGGCACACCGCCTTTTGAGCTCGAATCTTCATCCGTGATGTGGACTTCATGAGCCCGAACGGAGGCGAGTTCAATCTTCTTCCAAGAAGTGTACTGTAGGGTCGATCGAGGGGAGTTGAAGAGGGCTGCTTCACCTGGGTGGCCCGACGAACCGATGAGATGCGGAGGCACCAAAGGTCTCACCGAAGGAAGGTCGGGTCCACAAGACCGCCTTTGTGTTGCCTCTCCGTAGGTCTCGGGTTGTCCATATGGCTGCCCTCGCCAAGCCTCTCCCATTTTCTCCCTCCCTCCCTTACAACATCCTCACCCCGTTGAGTTCGCCCGTGCTCACCCGTGGCAAGGGGAAGGGGGTGACGATAAAGGGATCACAACAATAGGTAGCGGGTCTTCGCGCCCATCAAGGTCACCATGAACCCCACCGTGCTCACCATTGCTTCCCATGAACCCTGTGATCAAGCGACACTAAGCGTCAAGAATGGGCCGCTCAGAAGCAGGGAGTCTGAGGACCTCGCAAACACAGTTGATGCGGGGAGCGCCCGACTTCATGGCCGCCCAAACGCTATGCACCTTCACGATATATGGGCCAAGGCGAGCGATGAGCCGAAGACCAAGACCAAGGGCACAATGCCTGAGGTGAGCGGCCAGAGGACAACCATACTGCCCGAGCACGTGACAATAGTTAAAATGAAGCGGGAAAAATTACCAAGTAACAAACCGGTGGGCCAAGGGGATGGAGAGGGCCAAGGCGCAAGCAACATGGTTTTGGCCTACTAGTCACGAAGTTCTTGACCATAAGAGGCTATTGTTGAGAATGTGGCATCCACCTTGACCCAATCGGCCTACTAGGGCAAAGGCCTATTATGTGTGTCATTACATGGTAGGCCCAATATGGCTATGCTAGAAAATGATATGTTTGCCCCCACTATTACATACTCTAAATAGATATTTATGTAAACAAACTCTCCTATAGATATAAATGTGGCTCCTATGGCACTATCGAGAGAGAGGGTATTTTTATAAGAAAGGGTCTAAGTAATATTCTCTACACTTCTCGCTACTGTTAGTTTTAGATTCTGGGTAGTCCATCGAGATCTTTGCGTAGCCCCACTATCCACTATTTAGAGCGTAACCAGTAATAGTATGCGTTACTAGAAAGCATATGGCACTGAAATTTACATGCCTGGTCAGCTTTGTGTGTATTTTTTAACGATGGGAAGTCTATTTGTTAACCATTGGGTTAATTTAGAATACTAGATGCACACATCTTATAGCTTAGCTAATCTAAAGCTAAGAAAAAATCAAGCAACTTGAGAATAGTAAACCTGCTATATTGGAATGACATAGGTCTTATTCTTTTGGTTTTTTGGATGGCTTTTGGCTTCGGTTTCATCGGAAGCCAAAATAAACAGGCGACTTCTCGAAACAGATTCTTCAAACAGTTTCTTGAGCCTAAAATTATTTGTGCCATTCACATCAATAACTCCGTCGTCCGCTGTCGTCTTAAAAAGTACAAATAAAAGTTATCAACTATAGTTCAAAAGAACATAGTCACAGCTTCTCGCTTTCAGATTTTATAACTTGTATGCGTTTTCATGTGCATTGTCACTAACTTTTTAAGGAAACAATAAAATTTTGCACTTTAACCTTGAAAATAATTCTATACACTTTTTCCCTTAAGTCTTAAAGCTATATACAACCTTGGCTGTCGATAGTTCAGGAATTGCTGATCTCAAAATTAGGGTGCTACTTGGTTAGGCTGAAATAAATTGATTTATAATTGAAATTAGACTGTAGATAGCTAAAATTATACTGTAATTGATGATAGCTTATTTGACGAACTAAATTTTAAAAATTTAAAAATAAAAAACATTTTAGCTCATCATGTACAATGGAAAGAATACGAAAAAAAGAATCGACAAAAAAGCTAAAAAACCAAAAAACTGAAAAGATTTAAATTTAAAAATAGTAAATTTAAGTCAAATGAACCCAAAATAAGTGGCCCCAAAGAGAAGGAAAACGGAAACAGCTTGCACAAAAAGTCTCCCAAACTTAAGTATAACAGTCGGCCCACCATTATTACTACAATAACCACCCTGTCCAAATCTTCCAAACCGGGAAAGGAAAATTCTGAACGGGTCAGCCCGCTCCAATCTTGCCGTTCCCCACGTCCGCACAGAAGTGTTCACTAATGTGGCTTGTAGCAACCTTTTTTATTAAAAAATTGCCACTATTGTCTGTTTAAATAAGACAAGCCATGCATACTAGCTAAGTTGGAAGCTTCGAGATGTTCAGTACATTAAAAAAAGAAGAGCTACGTAATTCTCCATCAACAGGAATTCTTCTATGCTTCTTCAGAGAGCCTACAATAAAACAACAGGAGAACATCAAAGGCTGCATTTCTCCTTGTAGTTTTTTCAGCTAGAATAAAGATATCTTACATGTTAATATCAAAATGTCACCTTTTCATGTCAGGAGAAAAGAACTCCCATCACATCTTCTTTTCCCTATCAAAACAAATGAAATGCATCAGTTATAATAGAAATGTAGTTCCATCTGACAAAGGTCACAAGGCATCTGGAACCTCCAGAAGATTAACATAAGAGCTGATATGAAATGGTGATGTTGTTTGATCAGGAATAGCTTGTATTTGGTGTAAACTTTGCAAATTTGTATTCAAGAGTTCGTCCCCTGGGATGTTGATTGACCCATGTTCAGTATAAAGCAACCTGAAAATGCATATAATTAATGCCTCAAACCAGTAACAAGGTTGAATTGGAAACATGATTGTTTATATATAATCTTTATTCTTTTACCTTTTTTCCTCTCTTTTTTACCCATTTCTACTTGTCGGTTCTCCTTGCTTCTTTCCTCTCATTTTTCGTACTGCTTGATCTACTTTATATTCTTCTCTTTGAAGGGGTATCCTATTCTTCGAGCTGGTATAGGGCTGAGTACTACTTTGCTTTGGTTTGACATATGCTCATCTGGATGCTTCAAAGGATTAGATTTTTGAATTTGATGGATATTGTAGTTCCCGAATGCCATTCATCACCAAGTCAAACAATGCATTTGACTCTGCTCCATTCTCTGCAACTACATAGAAGAACTTGCATAATTCATCAAAACGTCTTGCAATTGGTGTATCGACCATATCATCATATGAACATTTAATAAAAGTGTATTTCTGCTTCAAGTCCTTTCTCCTCCGCTGCAATATATATTTGGAGGGCAATTCTTTGATCTTAACTATGGCAAGTACAGAAAGGATGTGGCTACATAGGATTCCTCGAAATTCAAAAATAACGGCATATGACATCACACTCATCTGTATTAAAGCTAATAGTAAAATCCCAACTTATCTGTTTCACTGACTTTTAACATCTTGTGTGACCTTGAATGTGTAAATTGGATCTTCCTTTTCCATAAGAATTGGGCAGCAGTAGATTTTATCTCTTAATTGCTCCTGAAATTCTCTGAATTTCTCGCTGGTATATGCTGTTTGAAACTGTTGCTCGATATAATAATGAGTGATGCATGGTATCAACTCTTGGAAAGACTTAGCATCAGCCTCGTTTTCTTTCTCAACCTTGTCTCTTAATGCATTGTCATATTGGTCTGCAAATTGCTCTAGTGTTGTTCTGGAATTGACATATCCATCAAAGAAAGCGCTTACACTTTCACTTCTCTGTGTGCTAGACATTCCAGCCTAAAAGGCGTCTTTCACATAAGCTGGCACCCATTTATGCCTATTAGTGTATAACCCTGAGCCATTCGTTGTCCTGAAGGCCAAACTTGTCGATCATCTCTGTCCAGTCTTTTTCAAATCACTTTTTGTCAATGAATCATGCACTGCATTGGAGAAGGTGATTTTAATACCTTCTACTCTGAGTATCCACTGAGCTTTTGAGGAATCTTCTTCATGATTATGCCATAAACACCAGCTGTGGCGCGTTTGAGGAAAAACCTCCTCAATAGCATTCTGAATTGCTTTGCACTGATCAACAATTATGGCTTTTTGTGGTTTATTTGACATACATGCCAACCAGGATTTGAACAACCATACAAAAGTATCCGTGTTCTCACTTGACAAAAGACCACATCCCAAAAGAATTGATTCCCCTTGATGATTTACACCAACAAAAGGAGCGAAAGGCATATCATATTTGTTTGTTAGATATGTCGTATCAAACGTCACGACATCTGAGAGAGATTTATGTTCCTGGACTGCATGCGAAGGGAGTATTGATAAACTGCATCTGCATCTCCAGCACCAAGCTTCAGCCTTCTTTCCTCTTGCAGATAACTCCTGCACTCCTTCTCACCAAATTGAAGATTTTCGATAGCCTCCAGCCTGCACAACAAGAGAGCTGAAATTCTTGTTCACATCATTTGTTCGAGGTTTTGACTTGCCGTGAAATCGATTATACCAACCGCACAGATGTTAAGTCGTTAACCGATTTGTCGTCTTAGCTCACGAACAGAAACGATGAAAAGCTTCTTCATGCGCGGCTAGGTCTCCGAATTACGATTTCACTCTATGAAGGTTACAACTTACAGCATTACTCCAGATGCAAAGAGTTGGATGTTTGATCAAAGCCATAAAAGATTTATCCAGGTGCAAACTGAACATTAGCAAATACGTACCTTCGTGTGCAAGCGATCCAAACAAATCCTGGTTTGATGGGCAGGAGATAAGGAGGAGGTTAGAATCGTCGAGAGATTGGTGGGACCACGTTAGCATGCAGATGTACATGGGCCTGTATTAGTTAAGGGTCTTGGCGAAGATAGAATAATCTTTAAATTATTAAATTATTATATTTTTTAATAAATTTTTTATCGATAAGAGGTAAATATGGTAGAATGATCATAAGCACTTTTACGACCATACAGTCGTAAGACATTCTATGACCGTATAGTCGTAAGTCTTTCTGTGACTATTCATATAGTTGTAAGTCCTTCTACGACCACTTAGTCGTAAGTCTTACTGTGACTATTCATAGTCGTACATCTTTCAACGACCAGATAGTCGTAAGTCCTTCTACGACCACTCTGTAGTTATAGGAATTCCTACGATAAATCTATCTCCAACCAATATATACAGATCTGACTATATATTATCTTATTTTTAGGTGAAGTCACAACAAACTTCTTTATATCACTTGACATACGAATATATAGACGGATATCACTTACCCCGTATCCTATTCCATATTTTTTCCTTAGAGTCGGAGTCGGATACGGATAGTGCTGGATACCCATCTAGCCCTTTCGTATTCGTTCCGCAAGCCTTCGATCGGTCGGACGAACGGAAATTATCCGCTTCGTTTGCACCCCCTACAAATCATACGAAGATTGATATTAAAACATCGATAGATCTATTCTTTCATCTTACGCTTCTTCGCCTAAATAAATAAATAAATAATTTCTTTATCGTTATTTCAAGTGACTTATTAAAATAATCTTTTAAAAACAATTTATCATCTTATTAATATTTGAATTATTTATACAAATATTATTAATAAAATTAAAAGTCATCAGGTATAGCCGTGTGATACAAACTACAGCAAAAGAACGTATCGAACTTAAATCAGGTGATTACAAGCGAAGATGGACACCGGGATGCAGTGCGGCCGTGTGGCTCACGTGAGCACTGCCCTTCGTAGCTGTTCGTACGGAAAAGTTGGTGTATAGTTTTTCACAGCCTCTTCTTTTCATGGTTTATATCTTTAGTTTTATCTGTATAAATAAATAAAATAAATAAATAGAATAATTTTTCTTCATATTTTTAAAGAACTTAGGCCCCACTCGGTTGGACCGAAAAGTCAGAACTTATGGTCGAAATTGCATTATAGCTACTGAAATTTCACAGAATCAAGATAGCTTATTTGGCGAATTAAATTAAAAAATAAAAATATGCTAGCTCATCACGGACAACGCAAACGAATACGGAAAAAAGAACCGCAAAAAAGCTAAACAAAAGACAAAAGTTCGAAAAGATGAAATTTATGAATAGTAAAAATAAGATGTAGTTAAAACCGAAATGAGCGAAACCTAAGATAACCTTTCTAAAACAGTTTACCAACGCTCAATTCATTTATACTAAAATTAAAAATATCAACCATAATCATAAATCATTAGCTATAAGGTCACGACTTCGCTTCCACATCCGTACACCTAGGGGTGCAAATAGAGTGGATAAGACGAAATTTAAAAATAGTAAAAAATAAGTCAGAAACTGAACCCAAAATAAGTGGCCCCAAAGAGAAGGAAAAAACGGAAACAGCTTGCACAAAAAGTCTCCCAAACTTAAGTATAACAGTCGGCCCACCATTATTACTACAATAACCACCCTGTCCAAATCTTCCAAACCGGGAAAGGAAAATTCTGAACGGGTCAGCCCGCTCCAATCTTGCCGTTCCCCACGTCCGCACAGAAGTGTTCACTAATGTGGCTTGTAGCAACCTTTTTTATTAAAAAATTGCCACTATTGTCTGTTTTTACAAAAATAAACTCCTCTGTGAGCACGAAGGACGTGATAGATAACATATTTTATTGCATTTGTAATTAAAGTACTAATCGTATTTAATTTGTGCTAATTAAAATTAAAAGTCTTCCTCAGGATAAAATTTAAGATTTACTTATCTTACTACCATCTCACTCCGGAGATAAGACAGAAGTCACAAGTGCATCATGCACCTCACTCCTCTCGCTCCCGTCATGCGCACGTCTCTCTCTCTTTTTTATCGCCCTTTTCTTCTAAAAAGCACTAATTTCAGCCATTAATATTTAATTTCAGCTAAAAGCCATAAGTTTCAACTTATATCTAAGGCTCTATTTGTTTAGGCTTATGCTTATAGTTTAAAGTCAATTTTTTGGCTTAAGAAGTTTAAAAGCAATCCGCTTTTAAGCCAAGATAGGTTGTTCAATACTCTAGATTTTTTGGCTTTGGGCAATAGCTTATTATTGAAATATCAACCTTGTTTTAATGTCAGAGATGAATTCTATTATGATCCAATAATTCCGAAGTTCATCATGGCAATAACGGTATGAATCATTCAAACAAAAATAAATAGAATCACAACGATAAAATTGGTAAGTAATTTCCATAAAGTTGAGTGTCAAGGTTTATTCCTAATCTGCGAAAGCCAAAATAAGCATACTTTTCTATCTTTTGGCTTATAGTCAGGGGCGGACCTACGGGGGCTCAGCCCCCCTCACCGACGGCCTGTCCGTGCGTACCCCCCAACCACTGCGTCGAGATAGCCGGACCTCGCATGCAAGCAGGAGAGTTACAATCAGCATGCAAGCATCCTTGCATAAACAAAACAACTCCAAAGAGAAAGGGCATGCACGCACACATGCATATCATGCAGACAAAGTAAACAAGGAGTTACTTTGATTTATATACTGATCTAGAGCAGACAATTAACTAATACGGGAATCAATTAAGAAAAGCGCATACTAAAAATTGAAATCTCCTCGCTCTCAAGATCAAATCCGATACTGTGATCGTGTTGAGGTGCTAAGCCTGCAAGTACCGCGGTCCCATCCACCTTCTTTCAATTTTTATAACTATTCATAAATACAATTTCTGATTTTATCACTAAGTTTATTAATTTAGTGTATAGATAACTGCTTACATATATTTATGGTCATTGAAAGACACATTATCTATTACCGAGGTACAATATTTGTTGTGTTTTGTATTTTACTATATCTCTATTCTAATTATGTGTGATTTTAGATTGTAAAATATAGCTTGCTTAATGTTTAATGTGTTTATTTTTTATGCATTATGTCCCACTAGCCCTCCCTAAAATTTGACTCTGAGTCCGCCACTGCTTATAGTTATAAAGTAGCTTATGGATTTTCAAAATCTTGGTTAAAATGCCATCCATTTCCTTAGGTTTTGGCCTTTTTTTAAAGCAGAAGGAAAACTCTAAATAATATGGGTCTTAAAGCTTATGGCTTAAGCTTATTTTTGCACTATTCATAATTTCATTTTTTTCTGAATTTTTGGCTTTTTGAGCTTTTGTGGTTCTTTTTTTCCGTATTTATTCGTTGTCGTGATAAGTAACAAATTTTTATATTTTCAATTTTTAAATTTAATTATGTTAAATAGTCTCTCGATTCGTGTTTTTCGTAATTACAGTGTTTTCATGTTTTACTTTCAGCCGAACCGATCACCAACTAAAGCGACTGGCTGAAATCACCGCAAATTACAAGGGGAGAATCGCCATTTCTCGTTCCCCCGCGCAGACGGCAACGCCGTGCTCCCTCCGTGCGGGACGCTTGTCACCATGTGGTGACCAACGGCTCGTCTGGCTCCGCCACGTACCGCCACGTCATCCTGGCCCCACCCGAGCCCCTTGCTCCCTTTAAAATCCCCAGGCTCCTCCGTTTGAACTCCTCTCGCTCGGTGGATAACTTCGCTTGAGCTGCGTGTAAACTGTGAAAAAGGAGGAGAGAACAGAGGGGAGCGTCTCCTCCGCCGCTCGCCGAAAATGCCCGCCGCCACCGGTGACCCGCCGGAGTACGGACAGTAGCGCCCGCCCGCTCGCCTTTGGAGTAGTGGTGTGTTGGCGTGGTTGGTTACTTGGGAGTTGGGGCTTAGGCGATATGGTGTGGTTGTAGTGGTTAGGATTGATGCGATCGATGCCGTTCCAGCTCAAGAACGGCCACCACCACCACCACGGTGCCATGGAGGGGAAGCCGCCGCCTACGCCGCAGCAGCCTGCGCCGCCGAGGGTCTCGAGGTTCCGGAGGTTGCTGGTGAGGGTCTCTGCGTCGGAGCGGCTCCCCGGGGATGGCAAAGAGAGGGAGAAGGACGAGAAGCCCGGCGCCGGCGCAGGCGGCGAGGCGGAGGTGGGGTCGGTGGGGCTCGACCGCATGGTGCTCAGCTTCATGGAGGAGACGGCGGCCGTCGAGCGGCCGCCGCGCGGGCGCTGCAACTGCTTCAACGGCAGCAATTACGGGGAGAGAGACGACGAGGACGACTTCTTCCTCCACTCCGAGCACGCCTCCGCGGCCGCCCCCGCCGCGGCCGGCGACACCTGGAGGCTCTCAAGGTACGACGAAATTTTCGCAAGGCGCACGCGAATCCCAAATTAAAATTGCAGCCCCATGCCTTCCGCATCGAAATGATGAAAGGGTTGTCTCCTTTGGGTGCGATTCGTGGCAGGGTTTGGTGCAGAGCGCGAGCGTCGCGGAGCGGAACCTTCTCGCGGACGCGTCCAGGATCGCGGAGAAGTGCGGCAAGGGCAGGCAGAGTGCCGCCGCGCGGTGGCCGACGGCCTCAGGGCCCTCGGCTACGACGCCGCCGTCTGTAAGTCGCGGTGGGAGAAGACCCCCTCCTACCCCGCAGGTACCCACCCCACCTCAGTTCAGTTCAAAAGATTTTACGGCCGGTGCTGACCGCGGCGGCGAAATCCATCTATGTGCTCAGGGGAGCACGAGTACATCGATGCGGTGGTGGGGGAGGTTAGGCTGATCGTGGAGGTGGACTTCCGGTCGGAGTTCGAGGTGGCGCGGTCGACCAAGGCGTACCGCGCGGCGCTGCAGGCGCTGCAGACGCTGTTCGTTGGGACGCCGGACCGCCTCGGGCAGATCGTGGCCGTCGTGGCAGAGGCGGCGCGGCAGAGCCTCAAGAAGAAAGGGCTGCACTTCCCGCCGTGGCGCAAGCCGAGTACATGCGCGCCAAGTGGCTGTCCCCGCACGTCCGCTGCGGCGACAAGGTCGTTGCCGCAACCCCGCCGCCCCAGAGGCGCTGGCCACATCGGCGACAGCGACCCCGGTGTCGGCGGCGAGCTTCTCCGGCGAGTTCGAGCTCCTGTTCGGTAGGAACCAGAGCGGGGAAGCCGCCGCCGCGGAGGGCGGCGGCGAGATGATCACGGTGGTGGTTTCGCCGTGGCGCCCGACGGAGGAGGCGAGCAAGAAGCAGCCGCAGCAGCAGCTGCCACCCAAAGCGAAGGTCGTCACGGGGCTCGCCGCCGTCCTCTGAGCGTGGCGTGGTGGACTATAACTACTACTACTAGCTCATCAACTCCTCGATCCCCCCTCCAAATTTTTCTCCTCTTTGGTTTCCTTTTTCTCCGCGCGCTTCGACCCGTTTGGGGATCTAGTTTTTGGTGTTTTGTTAAAATCTTGGTTAAAATGCCATCCATTTACTTAGGTTTTGGCCTTTTTTAAAGCAGAAGGAAAACTCTAAATAATATGGGTCTAAAGCCATTGGCTGAAATCACCGCAAATTACAAGGGGAGAATCGCCATTTCTCGTTCCCCCGCGCAGACGGCAACGCCGTGCTCCCTCCGTGCGGGACGCTTGTCACCATGTGGTGACCAACGGCTCGTCTGGCTCCGCCACGTACCGCCACGTCATCCTGGCCCCACCCGAGCCCCTTGCACCCTTTAAAATCCCCAGGCTCCTCCCGTTTGAACTCCTCTCGCTCGGTGGATAACTTCGCTTGCGCTGCGTGTAAACTGTGAAAAAGGAGGAGAGAACAGAGGGGAGCGTCTCCTCCGCCGCTCGCCGAAAATGCCCGCCGCCACCGGTGACCCGCCGGCGTACGGACAGTAGCGCCCGCCCGCCCGCTCGCCTTTGGAGTAGTGGTGTGTTGGCGTGGTTGGTTACTTGGGAGTTGGGGCTTAGGCGATATGGTGTGGTTGTAGTGGTTAGGATTGATGCGATCGATGCCGTTCCAGCTCAAGAACGGCCACCACCACCACCACGGTGCCATGGAGGGGAAGCCGCCGCCTACGCCGCAGCAGCCTGCGCCGCCGAGGGTCTCGAGGTTCCGGAGGTTGCTGGTGAGGGTCTCTGCGTCGGAGCGGCTCCCCGGGGATGGCAAAGAGAGGGAGAAGGACGAAGCCCCGCCGGCGCCGGCGCAGGCGGCGAGGCGGAGGTGGGGTCGGTGGGGCTCGACCGCATGGTGCTCAGCTTCATGGAGGAGACGGCGGCCGTCGAGCGGCCGCCGCGCGGGCGCTGCAACTGCTTCAACGGCAGCAATTACGGGGAGAGAGACGACGAGGACGACTTCTTCCTCCACTCCGAGCACGCCTCCGCGGCCGCCCCCGCCGCGGCCGGCGACACCTTGGAGGCTCTCAAGGTACGACGAAATTTTTCGCAAGGCGCACGCGAATCCCCAAATTAAAATTGCAACCCCCATGCCTTCCGCATCGAAATGATGAAAGGGTTGTCTCCTTTGGGTGCGATTCGTGGCAGGGTTTGGTGCAGAGCGCGAGCGTCGCGGAGCGGAACCTTCTCGCGGACGCGTCCAGGATCGCGGAGAAGTGCGGCAAGGGCAAGGCAGAGTGCCGCCGCGCGGTGGCCGACGGCCTCAGGGCCCTCGGATACGACGCCGCCGTCTGTAAGTCGCGGTGGGAGAAGACCCCCTCCTACCCCGCAGGTACCCACCCCACCTCAGTTCAGTTCAAAAGATTTTACGGCCGGTGCTGACCGCGGCGGCGAAATCCATCTATGTGCTCAGGGGAGCACGAGTACATCGATGCGGTGGTGGGGGAGGTTAGGCTGATCGTGGAGGTGGACTTCCGGTCGGAGTTCGAGGTGGCGCGGTCGACCAAGGCGTACCGCGCGGCGCTGCAGGCGCTGCAGACGCTGTTCGTTGGGACGCCGGACCGCCTCGGGCAGATCGTGGCCGTCGTGGCAGAGGCGGCGCGGCAGAGCCTCAAGAAGAAAGGGCTGCACTTCCCGCCGTGGCGCAAGCCGGAGTACATGCGCGCCAAGTGGCTGTCCCCGCACGTCCGCTGCGGCGACAAGGTCGTTGCCGCAACCCCCGCCGCCCCAGCGGCGCTGGCCACATCGGCGACAGCGACCCCGGTGTCGGCGGCGAGCTTCTCCGGTGAGTTCGAGCTCCTGTTCGGTAGGAACCAGAGCGGGGAAGCCGCCGCCGCGGAGGGCGGCGGCGAGATGATCACGGTGGTGGTTTCGCCGTGGCGCCCGACGGAGGAGGCGAGCAAGAAGCAGCCGCAGCAGCAGCTGCCGCCCAAAGCGAAGGTCGTCAGGGGACTCGCCGCCGTCCTCTGAGCGTGGCGTGGTGGACTATAACTACTACTACTACTAGCTCATCAACTCCTCTATCCCCCCTCAAATTTTTTCTCCTCTTTGGTTTCCTTTTTCTCCGCGCGCTTCGACCCGTTTGGGGATCTAGTTTTTTGGTGTTTTGTTGTTTTTCCGGGGGTTTTTTCGGAAAAAAACACTTGCCTTCTACTTTCCCTTGCTTTCTTTTTTGACCCTTGCAATTTTTGGTTTCGGCATCAGGGGCTTTGTGAAGCTGTGATTCTTCACCCCTTCTGCCGATTAGCAGCACAGTAGCTGTAAGAAGAGAGATCAGTTGAGGTTACTCATGATCCCCGCTGCTTCCTTCTCTGCTTGTAGGATTAATTACTTACCTCCTTGCAAGTACCAGTACTTGTTATTGATATGGAATTGTAGGATTAATTACTTACCTCCTCTGCGAGTACCAGTACTTGTTATTGATATGGAATTGTAGGATTATTTACTTACCTCCTCTGCGAGTACCAGTCCTTGTTATTGATATGGAATTGTAGAATTAATTACTTATTGCTATGGAAGAGATGAACAATGAGTTGATGCAAATATATGACGTTTTGCCGTAAATTCCTTGTCCTCTACTTACATGGAACTACTACCGTTCCTGAACTCGATAGTGTGGTCTCAGATGATTATGTACTCTTGTATCGTGTTGGAGAAAAGAAGAAATTTGATGGAGGCATGATGAACAGGCTGAACTCGAACATGACAGCTCACCTGATCAAGCGAGAAGCGGGGCGGGGTTGGGGAAAATGGACTAAAATAAGCAGCGAAATGCGGAGAACTGAGCCCGAGAGGCGTTGCGTGGCTCCGCTCGTGCAGTCTCGAGAGCTGTGCCACGCCCTGCCCTGCAGCTGCGGCGGGCATCGATGGCAGTGGCGTTGCGAAATGCGATGCCGATGCCCATGGGAATTGGCGTGACCATGATCTGCTCCCTCACCTTTGCCCCGCTCTCACTCCACCTCCCCATTCACCGCGGTGATTCCTCCAAACAGCGCCTGAAAGCGAGGCAAAGCTCGGTCGTTGAAACACAAGGTGGGTTGGAAAAGGAGCGAGAGTTGTATCACCCAGCGCCGATGTGCCCACACGACGTTTGGCTCGCGTCCAACCGCCCACGCGAAGTTCACGGCTCGTCGCCGACGAGCTCGGGCCGCCGTCCGGACGCCGGGCGATAGCTCCGCCAGTGGTGCCACCGTCTTGTGTTCAGGATTCTCGTGAGGCGAACGCGGTGTTTGACGACGCTGGGAGGAAGTCTAAGTTGCTACCACCTCAATTACCTGAAGACCCAACTACGCACAGGTCATATACACACTCGCCGCACGTGTAAATCCTCGCAGAAATTATACAGAAACCTCTGGAAAGATTACACTGTCCTTGCGAAGCTCAGCAAGATTGCTCATTGCTGCTAGCTATATACGTTCTGAACATGCGTGCCTAAGTTATCGTGCGAAAGGGAAATCGAAAGCTTGGGAGTGTGCGGCCTCGCCATTGGGGCCAGCTCAAGCGTGCATCGTGCTTGGCAAATGCCCCCGGCGTAGGAGACTCTGAAGAGACGTAAATCTCGGGAGCTACGGTGATGATCACGCTTTTCTTCGTCTCCCAACCCGGCCTCTTTTCCGCCCGTCTGATCTGATGTTGCGTCAGGGAAGGAAAGGGAACCACCCAGACGACTCACCTTGGACTCGGAGTTGTGAAACTGAAAGTGATGTCGGCGTCTCGGAGACGCGGTGAAGAAAAGGCGGAGCGGAGTGGCTGCGGGTGGTAAAAATTCGCGGGTGTGCGGTGCGGTGGTGTCATGGCTTTTGACCACCAAGTGCCCAAATGGAGGAGAGGAGGGCAGGCTCAACTCGAGCAAGGCCAACTCTGATGATATCGGGTGGCTTATGTTTTTATTGAAAATTTTTAATTTTAACTGTTTACGATAGAGATTATGGAGAGATATTCGTTTACGATTTTGGTTGATATAGATGTTATGATTTTAACGTGTAATACAGTTAATTTGTAGATCCCATCTTAAAAAATACTTTATTTAAAAATTAGATATTATACCAAAAATCAAAAACCACTTTTAAAACCATAAAGAACGTGTCCATCATCGTCTCGTGACTGCCATCGTGGTTTGCGATTACTACACAAGTTGGTTGCTTCAGTGCTTATTTTGTCTTGCATATCTATTTCCTCCCTTTGTTTTTTTTTTTTTTGAGTATTTCCTCCCTTTCTGAGAAGAGAAGTTGGCCGCGATTCTTCTTCTCCCTCCAGTGATCCCTCGCCGTCTTCTGGAGACCGACCACCGCAGGCCAAGTCCAGGGAGACAATGGTCCTGTTTTTCATTTTTTTTTACATTCATCTTCTTTTGAAAGCGAAATAAACAAGACAACGTCATCTCTTCAAACAGTAGTTTAAGCTTAAAACTATATATATACGTCGACGTCTTTCGCTGCCATACAAGAACGTTTATAAAAAGATCAGGTGCGGTACAAAAGGAACAGGACCGATACTGCGGTGGCGTGTTGCGTGAGATTGAGCGTCCGAGCGTGACAAGGGCGAGATGGGTTCGCCGTTCCAGTTGCCAGTGCCGAAATAGTTTACACGTCTTGCTCTCGCGAAAGCTACGCCCCACCCGCTGCATCTCCTCCCCCTACTCTACCACTACTACCGCAGGGAGAGCAGTGTGTGACTCATACCAAACTTCACAGGCAAGGAATGGACTCAAAAGACTCACAGAGCAGAGCAGAGGAGAGGGGATAGAGAGAGACAGACAGAGCAACCGCTGTATCGAGGCGTGAAAAAGAGGAGAGAACGACCTGGCAGCGAGGGAGGTCCCGGAAAAGGCGAAGGCCTGGGTTCTCTCTCAAGCCTCAACATCTCTCATCAGAGGGTGTGTGTTTAGTGAGGGAAATTTTTGGTTTCTCTCTCTCTCTCCCGAAAAGAGGTGAATGCATGTGCCGTACGGATCAACTTTGGCTACGATAGTTGGATTGGTTACGCAGCGAACATGCTGGAATAGTAGATTTTTTAGTTTAGCTGTTTACTAAATTATGGCTCGATATATAGGCTTCGTTTGAGCGAACACGGCTTTATTTTTACTATTTATAATTTCGTCGAACTTTTGGCTTTTTAGATTTTAGCGTTGTTTGTGATGGGCTAACATATTTTTATATTTTTAATTTTTAAATTTAATTATGTTAAATAAGCTCGTTTTTCAAATTACCACAATGCTTTTCACCATAAACCACCAAAATAAGTAAAATGATCACCACCATATTTTGGTGGGTTCTGAACTTTTCTTATATCTATTATAGAGCTTAAGAGGAGAACCGCGGACTGGTTGACAAAAACAAGGTAGCTCGACAGTTTGTCGAAAATAGAGACATCGAACTGGCTGTTTGAAAGTGCCGCTCGATTAGACTGAAATAAATTGATTTATGAATAAAATTATATTGTAGCTGATAATGACTTATTTGGTACATCTAAATTTTTTTAAAAAAATTAAAAATAAAACAATGTTAGCACATCATAAATAATACAAACAAATACGGAAAAAACAGATAAAAAACCTAAAAAAATAGAAAATACTGAATTTAGAAATAATAAAAAAAAATAAATCGTGTTTTAAGAAGCTTAAGTTGAAGAAGATAGCCCCACAAGAATGAGAGCAGAAAGTCGCCATTCTTCGTTTTTGTGAGGATGATCTACTTGGTGGTGATCGGTTCGGCTGAAAGCTCAAGCTTATGGCTTTAGTTTGTTTCATTCGCCCTCTTGGTTGTGTTCAGACAAGCAACGAGCACAGTAATATCCACAGGAAGATGGATCCGTTTCAAAGTTAACCTTCTCGTCTCTCAAATTTCTCCGCATAAAAAGACTTGACAACTTTAACCCTCCAATAAAAGATAAAGGAGGGGGAAATGCCTTGCGGAAGGCAAAAACTCCGAGTAAAAAAAGCAAAAGGGCAGGCGTTGCTCGTCTCTCCTTTCACGGGGGGCTTGAGAATAAAAGGAAAAAGAAGCAAGCAGGCATGGCGACGAAGACTTTTCGGCGAACATAATCAATGGGGGAAAACAGTCAAGGGAAAAGAATCCAAGCCGTGAAGACGAAACGGAAGGGGAAAAAAATGAATAAAAAGCTACCGTTTGCTTTCCCTTTCCACTCGTCATCGATCGAGCTAGAGGAAATAGAGGTAATTGATCCGTCGCCTTCCCTTTCATCGCATTCGATCGAGCCAGAGGATGAATAATTGACGGGGTTCAAGACCACATGTCAATGAGATAAATGAGGCAAATTATCAAATTTCATGTTTATGTATGGGGCAAATACTCCAATCTCCCGAGGAAATAATACCGGTGAGCCAGAGCATCTGAAAAATATAAATCCTTTTGCTGTTTTTTTTGCATCTTATCGTGTTCGTTCCGACTTCCGAGCGAAGAGAGACAAATGTCAATAAAAGAAGTATAGCGATGAAAAGCAACGCGTCGTTTTCCGTACACACAAGACAGGTGAGTTTTTTTGCCCTGACTTATAATGTATGATTTAAATTTTTTGAATTTTGACTGTTTATAGAGATATTACGTATAGAAAAATAATCGTATATGATTTTAATCGGTATAGCTAAGCTTAGTATACTTTTTACTATAATATTTCCATTGATCAGTTTTTTTAAAAACGGACCATTTAAAAGTTAGTTACTCTAACATTAGTCATAGATTATAAGTAAAAAAACGTATAAGTCATAAGTGGACGAGAAGCCACAAGTGATTGTCATGTAAAAGAAGGGAAAACGAAATATACATGCCCATAATAAAATTGTTTAGCGCCACTACTGTTTACGTGGAGTCGTTGTAGCGTATTCCCGTACCTCTACCATAGATAATTCTATTCTATTCTATGCTTTAAATAGATTTTTTTGTTAGTCTGTCATGGAGATATACTTTGTCCCAACGAAAAATAACGAGTGAGTGCACATCTTCTTCTTTGTTGAATTTCTTTTCTTTGAGAGAGAGCGAGAGGTGACTAGAGCGGGGTAGGTACTTTTTGGCTGCGCTTATGATTTTTTATCTTTAGTGTGTTTGTGTAAATGAATCGAATACTAATAAGTCGTTTTGAAATAGTGAGAACGAAGGCAAAATCCCGATCTTTTGAATTTTGGGCATACATTGAGTGCAAATTTCGATTGCCAGCTTATTCATTACTCTCGAACGTCTTAGTACTATGGAATCTAATTGGTAAATCTAGTTCCTCCTTCGGTTGATAATTTGAGTATCTCTGTCTATCTTTTGTGAAGTGTATCTAGGAATTCCACAAAGTTTGGAGCTCCTCAAATACTTGTACAAGATGACAGAAAAATCTAGGAAGTCGGCCATCCTGAAATATTGGGATAGCTGACCTTTTCTGTAGATATTTGATCGAATCGAGTAGTGTGCTATATCAGGTTTGACAATTCAAAACCTGAAAATATTGGGATAGCTGACATTTTCTATAGATATTTGATCGAATCGAGTAGTGTACTATATCAGGTTTGACAATTCAAAACCTGTGGTTGAGCGAGTTCTTTGTCCTTTACTATACATAAGGATCTAGTCCTTATAAGGCTATCATTTACATACCCTATGCACATCGGCACTATACCACCATATCCAAACCAAAGCCTCAATTCTTAGGGTAAGGTTATGGGCTCCAACAACCATATAGTGACTTCTCATCAAGTAGTCTCAACTCTAGTTCCATTTGAAAGTCTACTGGCACGAAGTCGAATTATTCCTAGTACTTAAAGTAAATCATTTTAATTGTACCATCTACTAATAGCTATCTATACAATGATTAATTACAAAAGTTTGTTAAGATGAATATGACCTTTATAAATATAACAGGGCTTTTCGGTGGTAGGGTCTAATTATCCATTATGTCATTCCAAATTATTATTGTATGTAAATAAGAGTACTCAAATAGTAATAACGAAAGTAAAAGACAACGTGGGTTGCTGAGGGACTTGGCTAGGTGGCGGTGATGCTGGCAGTTACGGTGGCGTCGCGAGGTGCAAAGAGTCTCTCGGTGTAGTTGCGCGTGCTGGCGAGGCGATTTAAGGCGTTGGGCACGCATTAAGCAAACGACGGTCATGGTGGCAACAGTGAGGTCAACTACAGCGTGGGGCTGGTGCATGGTCGGGAAGTGATGTGACAGTCATTGATGGCTTGGTCGATGAGGTGGCACACCACTATGTAGGGTTTGCCCGGGCGTGGCAGCCCGATGATGAGACCGATGGCACAAATGAGCTAGCCCAAGAGAGCAGGTAACTACTAGAAACAACGTTATTTGACCTTCTTGATTCTTAATATGTAAGCATTGTATTCATATTTCAGTAAGCTTTACTACAAGCATGTAGACGGAATCATGGCATTTAAATCACAAAATGTTGTGAGTAAATGCATTACATTGATTTCATAATTGTTATATGTTAAAGCAACTTGAAGGGATATTCTGATTGAAAATATCTATTTGACACAGGTTAGGATATTCTGATTGAAAATATCTATTTGACACAGGTTCTAACGGTCACTCAAGATCAGTGGACTGATGATGAGATTAACTCCATGGTAGATGTTGGTGAAAACTCTTAGGATAATGCTATATATGAGGCATTTCTGCCAGAGGGCTTCTGCTGAACTTAAGTTGATGACTTCCATAACTGAGTAACCGCTGAACATAGCTAGTTTTGTAATCTCTCAGGTTGAAGTATGAATTGCAAGAATTTCTGAAGCCAAGCCTTTCGATAGTATCTAACAGAGACATGCTAAGTAGTGCGTCATGACCCTTGGACCCGCAACCAAGGGCCCTTATTCCTTCAGAGCTGGTCAGAGGAGATGCCTAGGCATAGGTGAAGGTGGCTTTCCCGAAGGGAAAATCACAAGAATTTTTGGATTTGGCAAGTTTTTCGAATACAAGAAAATTCCAAATGAACTTTAAATTTTGAATTTTGTTGGGTCGTCTCATCCGAGTTGGAGGGCAAGCTAAGATCCGTTCGGCTGCGACGCGTCGCGCGGTTTGTTGGCTGGGCCACGGCCCACGGGGTGACGCATAGAACGAAGAATGGGACGATCCTCTCACGTGAAGAAACTACCATCCGTTCAGCACTTCCCACAAACACACAGTGATCCAGCGAACAAACATTGCATACTACCGAGTCGTGACCTGTGAGGTTGAAGCGCGCCGCCGAGTTAAGGCCGTACGATTGTTAGTCCAACCGACGCAGCAAGGATGCCGTTCGAGCTCTGCTAAGGGGTGCCTTTCTTTTGGGATTTAATCCCCCGATCTTATGTTTGCTAGGCATTAAAGTGTGCCATGTAGCCAAAAACTGCACGTATGCTAGGTTCATTTGTAGATATTTTGAAATCTAATCCCATTAACCAGATGAGTAAGAAAAAAAAGAGCTATCGAAGACCTGCAACGGTTGAACAAATACCTCCCTATCAAACGTGCTTCACACTAGGTACAAATACAATTGTCAATGCCATAGCCAGACGGGCAACCGACGCACACAGAAAGGAGCGTGCACGTAGAGGCAACCGGTCACCGCCATGTGGGCCCGGCTAACGTGCGCTCTCCCTCCCCAAGCTCGCGAAACACACGGCACCTTTCGTTCACCATACCCCAGTCCCACTGCCATGCGGGCCCGGAAAAACGTCACGCGCACTAACGCCCAGTTAAACGCCTTGTTAAACAGAATTAACGACGTTAATCACGCGATATAGAGCAAAAACAAATGCGCGCTTAAATACGGAGGCGAGCATCACTGGTTCCCTCCCCCCAATTTTCCTCCACCCCGACCTCGTCGTCGCCTCCGATTCCAGTTCCCTCTCGTCGACGCAACCCCGAATCCATTCGCCAAAACCCTAGCCCCAGATCCCCACGCGTTGCGCTCGCTCCCGTTGTCCATTGCTGGATCCCTCCCCTCGCTGCGCCGCCTGGGGTCCAGGTGACGGCGCCCCCGCGCCGGCCATTGCCGCTCGCTTCGCTGCACCGGGGCGCTTAGGTTGTCACGTTTGCTCGTGGGGTGGAGATCTGGGTAAAGGAGGGGGTAAGAGGCGGTGGTGCTTGGCCGTGTGGACAGAGATGGGGTGGGGGCGGACCGGGCGTTGGGCCCCGGGGATCTGCGCAGTGGCGCTGATTTGGCTCGCCGTCGCCGCCGCGGGAGGTCCCGATCCCGACGAGCTGGAGCGCGCGTAAGCTTCGATTCTGCTCCGCGATTGTGCTTTGTTGGTAACTTTGTAGCGATTGCGTTACTTGTGTTTCGGGTGCGGAACCGATTTTTGCATTGGATTACCTGTGTTGGGCTGCGTCTATTGCCAGCTTAGTGCGTGCCCGTGTGTGTTGGTTTGGGTGATGCATGCAACGCGATGGTAAGGTATCGTAGAGTATGAATGGGAAACGGTCAGTTATTTGTACGATGCAATGAGGTGCCAATTCCGGTTCGCTTTTCGTTTCCTAATCCCACACCGTTTCTTCATGTGTTTCTCATGTCGTCATTGAAGGCAAGTTAAAAGAACAAGTTAGGTGAGATGTCGAGGAATAACAGGTGGTTGGTACTCTGTGACTTGTACATGGAGAAGGCCAAGCGGACGGAATTTTCGGCATTTTGTTAGTGAATGACTAATGAACGGGTGCAAATGTTGCACCTTGCAAGCTGTGTTGCAATTTAGACTTCGATTGCACAATGGCTGCATTGATGAATTATACTCGTTATGGAGCTTATTGATAAATGTTGCTGCTTGTTTTTTTGTGTGCTATTACATAATTTGGTGAAGAGATGTGCTAGGCGGCTGTCCAGATACCTGGTAGTTGGTTAATTTTTCTCTCAAACTTTGCTACATCAGTAAGAATCTGCCCCTTTTTTTTTCAATTGAGTGAATGTGAGTTCTTCATAGATTATGGCACACTGCACACCCGCAATGTATATCGTGTTGAGTGAGAAAGCACACTGGGGGTACAATGAGAGGATAGAAGCGAGTACCTTCTTAGTTCGTGCAACCCTGATACAAGCAACTTCGTTTACTAGTATGCTTTTGAACTTTCCATTTGCAAACATTGAAACATCGCTTAATGCATTACTGATGCTTCTCAAGGAGGCATATGCTAGAAGTTCGCAGAATTGGCTACCATTGAGTATTGACCGTATATACTTTTACAGGTTTCCAATCGTGGAGCCAGATTATAGCCACACTAAACTCCGTCTATCAGAACAAGGTCTAGAGGCAATTCGAAGGATTGAAACTCCTATTGCTGCTGTTGCTGTAAGTTTGACTTATAATTTGGAAGAGCTTTAACTCTTTCGCCACTTTGTTTTCTTGAATAACGCCAAAGTACAGTCTTGAAGTGTGCTTGAGCACAATTTTGAGCGCAGTACCGCAATGATCGATTGTTTGTCAACACAGGTCATTGGTCCATATAGATCTGGGAAGTCTTTTCTCCTCAACCAGCTTCTATCCTTATCATGTGACAAAGGTAGATGCTGCTGCTGGTATTACAAGCCATGGATTTTGTAAAATACATACTAGGACTAACGAAAACATGGTAAACTTAACTATGCAGGTTTTGGAGTTGGCCATATGCGAGATACTAAAACTAAAGGTGAAGTGGTTTTCCCGGATTCATGTTCTTGTAGCTATATTGTCTGTTTGCTGGTTGAAGCTTATCAAGTTATGATCATACATGTTCTATTCTTGCAGGTATATGGGTTTGGGGTACACCTGTTGAGATGGATATTGATGGTTCCAAAGTGTCTGTCCTTTATCTTGACACTGAAGGATTTGAGAGTGTTGGGAAATCAAATGTATATGATGATAGGTTTGTGCCTAGAAATGAATTGTGTACCTGTTTCTGATTTACTTTTTCTAGGATGGAAAGGTCACTATTGTTGTTGGAACCTTTTTCTTTCATGGCAGGATCTTTGCTTTGGCAACTGTCTTAAGTTCGGTGCTTGTCTACAACCTCCCTGAGACGGTTCTCTCTCTCTCTCTCTCTCTCTCTCTCTCTCTCTCGCATGTGTGTGTGTGTCAAATTTATTTGTTGTGACATTGCAGGTGCGTGAAGCTGATATATCTAGGCTCTCATTTGCTGTTGAAATTGCCGAAGAATTCTATGGAAGGTTTGTTTATCTCATTGCGTTTCTATTTGCAATTTTATTCTTTTATGACACTAACATTTTCCTCAAAATTTTGTTCTGTTGCATGGTGATGAGCAGAGTGAAGGTAATATTCCATTTTCATGAGTTAAGTCTGCACAAACGGAATATCTACAACTGTTAATGCAATGTGCTGCTTGTTTCTTCAGGGTCAAGATGTTGCTTTTGAGCCAGCAAAGCTTCTCTGGCTTATCCAGAGGGATTTCCTCCGTAAGTTGCTTCTTGAATTGTTGTTACTATTAGCATGATTTCTGTAACAGTTGTCGTTTTGTTTATACAAAAGTTCAGACCGGCGTATGAATTTAACCTAGATATGACTTTTGGTGTTTGTTATGCACTGCATGTAATAAACTACAGATGAGTATATGACCATTCCGTTTGGATCTCAATGTGTGTTGTAGACTTGTAGTAATTTACGAAGTGTAGCATACCGTGTTTGATAGGGAGAAATGGTGGCATAATCAACCAGTAAGAACTGTAATTCGTGCCACCTCAGTTATTGCATGATGACATACAATTAAAACCCCTCCATTCCCAACAGCTTGGCTTTTTATGAAATGAAAACTTAATTCGAATATATGGCACATTTTACTTCACTTTTGTGCGACATTGTTAAAGCTAAATGGAGCCAACTCTTAAAAATACCTGCCTTGTCCTTTCTGTTGAAAAAATGGTGACATTATAATGACGTGTGCCTTTTTTTCTTCCATTTGACACTGCTGGGGTATCCATAGTTTGAATTTAGCCTGTTAACATTTCTACTGTTTATTAGATGATGTAGTAATAATGTTGGTCAAAATGGTGATTGCTCTATTGAGGTGAGCGCTATAATATTCATTATACTTACCATTTAACCTAATTGATGGTGGCAAGGGCAATTGCCCTGTACTTTAATGAAGTTCAGCCTTTTCCCCATAATGGCTTGCTGAATGAATGGGCTTTTCAGTCAGCAGCTGATATCTTCTATGCTGTAGCGGTGATATTTATTATTTCCCATTACATAAGTATTTAGGAGCTTAGAACTTGATAGAATGATGACTTCAACCATAGCATGGGTCATGATGTTTTGGTTCTAAATAGTATGCCCCTATTTTTGCATTTGTCTGTATTTGCTCATGTTAATATATTCAAATTTCCTCTGAGAGTGCAACTTTGTGTGCAGAAGGAAAATCTGTTCAACAAATGGTCAATGAAGCCCTCCAGCGGGTTCCTAATGATAGTGGTTAGTTCATGCGGCATCAGTGACTGTTTGTTAGGTTAATGATATTTGAGCATCTAGAGATGTCTTATGCATAGTTGAATTGACGTGCTTTTTTGTATATATTTTTGCAGGGGACAAATATATTGGTGAGGTACAGTTATTTATGAAGTCTACACTTTTTTTTTACCAGAAGATACGAGATCCAAACTCTGTTACAGAATTTGTTTTCTATTTGTTTTTAGGTCAATCAAATCAGAGATTCTTTGGCAGTTATGGGCAACAATAGCACTGCTTTTAGCTTGCCCCAGGTGCATTTCTGATGACTTCCTTGCAGTATATTTACATTATCGTTGGCTGCTCAACGGTTGCACTTTTGAGTGTTTAGCATTGTCATTATGTAGTTATGTAACCGATACCAATCATTACATATGTTCTGTAGTGTATGATACCAATTAATGTTGATGCAATGATGCTTCTGTCTTGTGCTTTGTATACCCAAAAAAGCATCACGGTGCCAATTTTTTTTGCAGCCTCATCTGCAAAGAACAAAGTTGTGTGAAATGGAGGACAAAGAGCTTGACCCCTTATATGTAAAAAGGCGGGAGCAATTGAAGCAGGTCGTTGCATCCATCATAAAACCAAAAATTGTGCAGGGGAGAACTCTAAATGGGAAGGAATTTGTGTCCTTCCTGCAGCAGGTAAAATATTTGATGTGGTTATTATTGACATGCATCTGATCCATCAGATATTTTTAAACTTCCTCTTGTGTTTCAGATTCTGGAAGCTTTGAATAAAGGAGAGATTCCATCAATGGGATCTCTTGTTGAAATTTTCAATAAGGCCATTCTTGAACGATGTCTGAGGGTGTATAGGGAGAACATGGATGGCTTAGGTCTACCAGTACCAGTAGACAAACTGCAGCAAGTTCATGAGGTGGCAAATGATCAAGCTAGAATGCTCTTTGATAAGCAGCACTTTGGTAAACACCATGCTGCTCAGTCAATCCTCAAGCTTGATGATGAAATTAAAAAGGTTCTTTAACAGTACTTAATGTTTTTTTTAATGAATATTTAATATGCATGTAGTGTAAGCAGTATAATTGTTTGGGATGCATTTTAGACTGAAGTAAAAAAATGCACCTTTATATTTCTGATATGAATATAATATGTATTGAGGTTCTATTAGTTCTATGGATTTTTACATGATGAAATCTCGATTCTGTTTGTTGTTTTTTATCTTGTTTTTTTATCTAAACCTTTTAGATGGCATTTCTGTTTTTTCTTTTCCTTTCCGTGGCATCTCTTACATGCGCTGTAATAAACTTTCACTTTCTATCACTTATATAAGATAATATATTTACATACTTACAGGGTGTACCTTGTAGGTGTACAGAAACTTCCTTCTAGCTAATGAGTATCAATCGTCAAAGCTGTGTGAAGCACGTTTCTCAGAATGTGAAGATAAAATGGATCACCTTCAAGTCTTGAAGCTTCCTTCCATGGCAAAGTTCAATGCAGGCTTTCTTCATTGCAATGGAAGTTTTGTAAGGGATTGCATGGGGCCTGCAAAGGAAAGCTATGAGCGTAGAATGTCAAAGGTTTGTTTCTTAAATTTCAAGATAGTTTGCATGGCAACAATGGAGCTAACTTAAGGATAAAATCCGGAATGTCATTTGGCATGCTATAATTTTTCACTTGCTCCGTAATTTGGGTGGGAATTTTTTAATCAAATTGAGGTGGTAGCACTTTTCCGTAATTTATTCATACATTGTACAACTTAAATATTCACAACAAACCAGTCATTGCTTAGTATCATGTTTCATCTCATCTCGCTGCTGCTAGAGATTCAGGCATTTAAATATTGGCAGCATGTTTTTTTTCCTGTGGAAGGCTAACCTTATTTAGCAACCTGATGGTGCTACTAAACCCTTTTCCTGATTTGTGAATAAGAAAAGAATCATGTGAGCTAATGAAGTAATGCATAGACCTCAGAAACCTCCCCAAAAAAGTCATGCTTCAGCTCTTTTCGTCTCTCATTTATCTGCAACATGTTAATATTACTTTTTGGTATGCCATACTTCAAAATTTGGAGAGCAGAGTGCCCATTACAGATTCTGCAAATTGATGTATTCTGCCTTTTCTTGTCAATCTACAGTCCACTTCAAATCTTTGAAATTCGTTATAATTTATATGCAGCTAAATTCCAATTTGATATTGCATCCAGATGCTTTCCAAGTCTCGTGCTCTTTTCATCAGGGAGTACAATAACAAGCTCTTTAATTGGTTGGTCACCTTCTCCCTAGTCATGGTCGTTGTCGGGCGCTTTGTCATCAAGTTCTTCTTACTTGAAATTGTTGCCTGGGTGATGTTTATCTTCCTGGAGACATACACGAGAATGTTTTGGTCAGCAGAGTCGCTGTACTACAATCCGGCCTGGCACATCATCGTTTCTTCCTGGGAAACAATTGTGTACAGCCCTATTCTCGACCTGGACAGGTAGTCTTTCAACCCCCATGTAATAGCATGTATTCGCTTTTCGTGTTGCTTTCTTTTCTAACATGCAACGCTTTGCACAGATGGGCGATCCCCATTGCAATATTGCTATCGTTTTCGGTTCTTTATTGGCGTTGCTTTGGTAGAAGGAAACGGGGGAGCCGATCACTCCTGCCACTGTACAAGACATCTTATAAGAACTCCAGTCGCCCAAGATCAGACTAATCATGTGGCTTATTTTTTGGAAAGATGGTACACGAATATCAAATTCGTAGAACAAGAAGATAGCTGTGATTCTTCCATCCATGCCGTTGGATGGGCCTTTTGATGATGCCCTGCCATTGTATCTCGGATTCTTTTTGGCCGATGAAGAGAGATGAAGTTCTAGCATCAGGCACTTACGCAAGCGTTTGTTGTAATTCCTACACGGAATATTTATGCATCTTTTGTAGCTAGGCTGTTCTTACGTGTTACGATCTCATTAATTGATCGTTGTTCACATCCAAACGAAGCAACTGCCGATGAAACTTATATAAGAATTGCTTTTCTTAACAAGTCGTTTGCTAGGTATGAATGATTTGTTGGGATGGTTGTCATGAGTTCTCGAGGAAACGACCTTGCTTGTTGATGCCCTCTGCTGTATGAGTACCCTTCTGGTCAATCTCCCGTTGTCTCGACCTCGTACAGGTAAGCTTTAATTAAGAAAAAAACTTCAAATATGTTACGATTGGAACTTCGAAATAATGACAGCAGGTGCAAGAAATCAGTCGACGACAATGCATATTTTGCTAATCTGTTGTGTTTTAGGAACGGAGCAACAAGGATACTAGGAATGCACAATGATCACAGCCAATAAACAAACACCACAGAATTGGCAATGTCCACTAAAATGGCTGTCGAATTATCATTTCTTCGGTCTTTCTGATCCAGTGGAGTGGGCTCCTACGACGTCGATCCAGATGAAGTCCGCCCACCGCACATCCTCTTCTGGAGATGCTCAGCGTAGTTTCCATAAGCTCATTCATTTTCTTGACAAGTATTCTCTGTTTATAATTTTAGCAAATATGAGTACAATCAATCGTACTCAACAAGTCACACGAAAAATACTATTTAATTATACGCAAGAGATTGCCATGAAACATGGTAAAGCATTTTATTATTTTATGTGGATACAATTTAGTTTGTAAACACTTTGCTTTTAAACATAAATTATCAAATCATAAACTTAAACATAAATTATCAAATCATAAACTTAAGGTATTTGGTGGGTGGGGGGTTCCAAACTTGATTAACACACTTTCACATTTCCAAAACCATTCCAAATCTACTTATGCTTCGTTATTGAAATCACCCATTAAACACAACTTCATTTACCGGAAGTATGGCGTATTCGAATACCATTAGTCATGACTCTGCAGAGCTGCCCTGCTTTACCCACAAGATTTCTTAACTCCCGCGACAGAATTAAGAAAACAAGGCATTTCACTGCTCATCTCTTTATGTAGGCTCTACCCGATAGGGACTGAGCAACACAAGCGTTGGCATTCTGTTGGCCAACGCAGGAAGAGGCAACCCGACTCCCATGTAATCCTACCGTTGTTAAGTATGTTTTCCGTTTCCATACCACCTTTTATACACGCGAGATGTTCCCTTTTCGAGACCCCAATAATCTGTAGATATTCAATCGATTTGAGCAGCTACTAAACCAGGTTTGATGAATCAACGCTTGTGGTTGGACGACCACTATGTTCTTTACTTGGCATAAGATTTTAGTCCTTACTTTTTACTAAAACTACTTTTCAATCACAACCAACAACTTTTCGGCAAAGCCGAATCACCTTGTAATATGAGATATCTGAACATCTAATCTATTTTGATTATTAAATAGTATATTCAAATTAAATTGGCCTTTGCGGGTGGTAGGACACATGGGCGGACCCATAGGGTATGTCGGTTACCAGGGTTTGTCAAGGTGAATATGGCGATCAAATTAAATTGGGCTTTTTCGGGTGGTAGGACATAACTAGTATCATTCATTGTCGGTTAGTGGTCGGATTGATTCGGGAATGGATTGAAGACTTGGCTTCGGTGGTCGTTTTCCCTTGTCGGTGTGCATGTTCTTGCTTGGGGAAGTGGTGGCCGCCTCCTCCTAGGGCATGGCTCCTGGCTCCCTGCCCCTGGTCCCTTGATGTCTTGCCTTGATCTTGCCTTGTTGTGGCTGGCTAGTTGTGGTGGTTTATGGGGTTGACCTGGAAGGGGAAATACGGGGGAAGAACTGGGGTGGTCCTCCCTCTGATCTGGCTACCCCTTCTCCTGATGCTTGGTTGCTCATCTTGTGCTTGTGGCTTGTCTCCCGGCCTTGTTCCTCTTGCTAGCCGAATGGTTTGACAATGGGGGAATGGATTTGGGGAAGAGGAATGGCTTCGGCTGGCTCTTGGATACTGGTTGTGATGGTGGTCGAGTAAAATGTTCTCTCTCTCCTCTTGGTGGTCGAAGGGGCTGCCCTTATCTGGTGGTTGTTCACTTCTGTGTTCTCTGAGATATTTTTGGTGTGGGGCTTTGTGTAGTGATCTACATAGAATAAAAATAATTTTTAGGGAACCTCGGCAAGCAAAATGCCCTGCTCAAAATTAAATTCTAGGGCTCTGACGGCAATTCTTTATTTTAATTATTTTCTTTTGTTTGGTCTTTTTGATATCTTTAAATTAATTCTTCTAGCAATTAAAACAATTGTTGTATGAAATGGTATGCATGTAATTTATATTCCTGTAGATCCTAATTAAATGCTACTATGTATGAGATGACCCTAATGTAATCTTACTTTTATACTTGATGTACTGACGACAGTGGAATGTAGTATTTTTTATTTCGATGTATATCTCAATTTATATTCATTCACTCTATTTGTATGCATTTAAGATTTCTAAGCAATGGTTTGAATTTGAATTAATTAATCTACAATGTTAATTAGGTGTTTAAGCACTATCGTTATTTGTGTAAATGAATTGCAATATTTTTATTTGATTTGATGTAAATTTTATTTGCCACTCAATGAATGTAATTGATTTATTATATAAGGACATTAATTAATTAACTATTGTATCATGGACTGATATATTTTCTATTTGAGTGGAAATTCCTCAATTGCTGTGAAGTTAAATTTCATTTCTCCATCTTGTCTAGACAAATTGTTTTTGTCCTCGTGAATGAAATCATGAAGGTAACATATTGGCTTATCATTCGCTGGTTTCAAATTAGACAAATATTTAGAAAAGTTTAAATTCCCTCGTATTTTAGCTCATTAGTTACATAATTAATCCCACTTAATATCGTAACTCGCCACTTAAGGTTAATCAAAGACGCGGGTTGTTACACCATTTACATCTACAACCAGGCGTATTTTAAGCATATACCTGAGCTGCATCAATACTATCACGATGGAAATCTCATCGATGGATGCCTCCAATAGAAATCATAAATCATAATACCTGCACAGGGGAGAAGACGGGATTCAATATTCAATATACCTACATAGGTATATCGTCATGGTCATTAAATCTAAGTTCGTATTGCTTTTAAAGTATAAATCAACAAGTATAGCCACTAGTGCAGTACTTACTCTTTGTTGTAGGGCATAAGTATGATTTTTTGTTCCGGTGAGCCACCAATGCCGTTGTCATGTAATTCTGGACGAATGATGCATTCTCTTTGATGGTACCCATGGAGACCAAGTGTGGGTAGAAGAAACCAACCGGTGATTTCTTTAATCTAACTTCAGTCACCATGTATGTATGTATGTATGTATATACACACACAACATTTATCGAAGGCCCCGCCACCCTAGCCACTGAGCTCCACAACCACCTCCTATGGCTCAAGGGAGAAGAGGCGCCCAGCCCAGAAGCCTTATGCCTCAACAGCATCACCACTTGGCGGTGGTGCTCACCAGCTAGAGGCAAAAAGAAGCAACAACATGGCAAAGAGAGTGAGTAGATCTAGTGAATTTTGCAGCGAGCGTGTAGTGGTGAAGCTATGGATGGAAGAGGGTGGAGCGAACTGCGATTAGAGGAGAGGGAGCTCGTAGAGGACGGACAATAATTGACCTTGAGATATCACAAGAGCTCATGGAGACTACGACTGCGACGGCGAATCTCACGAGTGATGGTAATCTCCTACGACCTTGGATGGGACACCGATAGTAGGCCCTACAAGAGCTCAAGTGGCAGTGGCAGCCTTTGGAACTCTTGAGAGATTAAGGGGGAGACGGAGGGAGTCAAGGAGAGAGGTAGGACTATGGGAGGAGACAGTCATAGGTGTGTGAGACTTTGAGTGGATAAGAAGTGAGCGGCCTGGTTTTGTCCGATCTTTTTTGCCTATCCGGACTTATGCATGTTATCATTATCATAACTAAAAATGCAACAAATAAGAACTACTAATGCAACATTATAAGAAAAATACTCCAACAAGTATACATTATTGTTGCAACAAATAAAAAACTAGTGAAAACTGCCGCAATATTTTGGAGAAAGCAATACAACATTTAGGAAAAAACGCGTGTAACAACTCGACTTAACCATTACAACAATAGAGACGAGATCGAATGAGGAAGAGAAGGAAGCCAGCTCAAACCATCGCCTCATCGCTGCCAGGCCTTAATCAAGTGGTGGACAAGACTAGCCTCCACCACCATCTCCCTCCATGAACCCAGGAGGCCCTCCCACCCTAGCCACGGAGCTCCACCACCACATTTTGTGGCTTAAGGGAAGAGGGAGAGTCTGGCCTCAAAGCCTCGTCGCTGGTGATTGGATTGGAACCCTGGATTCCTTCGGCCGCTGTGCCTCATCACGTCCCGTGGCGGGGCCAGAAAGATAAGTTCGTAGTGCTTACAACGTGTAGGGGAGCAAGGTTTGTGGCCTATGAAGGAGCAACACTTGTGGGGTATGAGGTTGTGGCACCTACAACGTGTGGTGTGAACAGTCTACCATAGTCATCGGTTGCTTTTGCTTTTTTTGGTTGGTGTCTATAAGTAATAAAGGCAAGAAGTAGACTTAGATAATGAGCAAGGAGATAGACTTATAGGCCAGCAGGTAGATCGGATAAGGATGAGAAGAGTGGTTGGCAAGACATTCCATGCTACTCAAGCCATCAAATGCACGAGTTGAAGCTATTCCCTTTGCAAACCCTTCTTTCACGTCACCACATAGTATTACTACACTACATATCTCTTGAGACATGGACGTATCGGTGACAGTAGTTACCAGACTCGAAACATGGTTTTTTCTTTGAATTAGAAGCTTAGTTTTTGTTACTCATGAGCAGAATTACTCATGAGCAGTAGTTACCAGATTATGCGCCGTTCATATTGATATCTCCACCGTCCACTGCCATCTTAAAAATCATAGATAAAAACTATCAATTACAGCTAAATAACATTAACTATAGCTAAGAGAACAGGGGCAAATGGTCAATTACGCGCAGTGCGTCTCATAGTTGCTCCAATGAGTAGCTGCCACTTCAGAGCTGGATCAAGGGGCTGCAGCGGGCCGGGTTTTGAGCGCCCGCCCACGTCCACGCGGACGTACGCCATCTTCCATGCCTTCCGCGCTCCACCACCAAGCGGAGCACATGCGGCGGACGCGTGCTGAGGACCCACCGATCACGCGCGCGTACCGTGATGACGATCTGACGGTGACGTCACTCGGCATTGATCAGCTTCGCGTTTGCCTCGGGCTACATGGATGCGTGCCATGCTGAGCTTGATCATCGGCTTAGCCTAATTTGTATGGTCTATCTCAAGCACCTCTTCCAAATTGGAGATTGAAAACGTAGAAATAGAAACAACAAAACTGAATTTTGGACTATCGACTTGACAATCTGGCATGTCAATTAGAAAATTTGAACTTAAAATTTGCAGCTGAGAGACCTTGTGATCCCCTAATATTCGCGTCTAATCAAACAAACTAGCATTTGATACACTTACGGTGACATGGTATATATATTCGCTTTGTTGTTTTCAATTTGTTTGCATGATCAACACCTTTGCGTGTGTTTAATGTGTTCGTACTGCATCGCAATGCTTGTTAATTTATAGGGAAATGTCGGTGTCAGCGAGATCGCGGTTGATCGCAACGACCATGACATTTTTAAGCCCAGCAGGGAAGCTAGGCCTTGGTCTCTCTCTGCCTTGGCCCAACCTCTGATACTTTGGGCCTCTGCTTTTGGCCCACATGCACATTGTACACGGGGTGAATATATGTGAGGAATATATAGCATCATCAAAATTTCCCCAAAAAGCATCATCAATTAACGGTAAATTGATGCTTGCTTGTGTTTTTGCGAGTGAAATTGAATCTGGTTCTTCCCATCCGTCCAAAAGAACGAGAACGTATTATGCATCTGCATGTAACCGATCGGATCATGGATCGAGTCAAATCCAAAGCAACAAGTAGCATCCATGGGACAGTATGAATAGTTTGTATGCATGATAATTGATAAGTACACACGTGAATCTTAACCAGCATTATTGTCTACTGGGAGGTGATTATGTACGTATAGGTCCTTTTTCCTCGCAAAAAGTCCACGAAATTTTTAGGTCCCGAAAATTTTTAACCCTCCGTTTTGCGGGATGACCCCGCGTTTTCGGATATCGCGACGGTCCCTATTTTTTACGTCTGGGTCCTCGGTTTTCAGAAAAACACCCGCCTTATTCGAAAATCGTTTTCCTCCGGTTTTTGAAACAATTATCGCCTCTTTTATTTTAGTGCGTATGGTGGTGGCGCGCGCGCCACGAGACTAGTATTATAACTAACAAGACTTGCTGCATCAATGGTACGATGAACCAGGCCATACAATGCTCTCAAGAAATATATATCAATTGCGAATCATGTCATACATAATTAATTTCTCTCTCAGCTCATTGATAAACACATATCGGGTGTTTTTTAGACTGTGGTTTATAATTTTTAGCTGTAATTCATTAGTTTAATAAATAATAATAATTTAAAAAAATCAAAGAAACCGAAAAGAATGAGACCATGCTTTAGATGGCGTGAGCCGTGAAGTATGAACAACGGTATATGGATCACGAATCCACGGCGCGGCAATGACCGCGGCTTGGGTCGAAGTCAAACAGATTAACATTTATGACCGCGGCTTGGGTCGAAGTCAAACAGGTTAACATTTGATACTCCGTTTGCTCTGCTTTTGGTTTGCGTAATTAACATTCTTTGCATGTGTTTAATTTGCTTTCGTGTTCCTAGCCGGTGCATCGTAATCGTAGTGCTGATTAGTGATTAGTTTACAGGGAAAGTGTCACCGTAGCTTTGGGCCTTGAACTCTCCCTGTTTCTCTCTGGATCAAATATTGGAAGTTTGGGTTTCCACTTTGGGCCCATCAAATTTCTTGTCTCTAGCCCAGGTCGGTCAAATTCCGGCCCAAATAGGCCCATTCGCTTACTTTTCTCTTCCCCTGCTACGACTCGACCTCTATTAAATAAAAGGGAAGGAGCGAGCTCGCGACCGAACCACGCCTTCCGAGCCGGCAGAGCGGAGGCAGCAAGGAGCCACCAGCTTAGCGGTCGCCCGCGGCCGGGCACCACGTCGTCGGGCATGGCCGGGCAGCCGCCGCAGGCCCCGGAGGACGACTTCTTCGACCAGTTCTTCTCCCTGACCAACTCCCTCTCCGCCGCCGCGCCCGGCGGCCGCCCCGCCGGCGACCAGCCTTTCTCCCTCGCCCTCAGCCTCGACGCCGCGGCCGCGTCCGAGGCGTCCGGGAGCGGGAATCGCCTCGGCGACGACGCCGAGGGCGGCAAGGCTGTGAGCGCCCTCCCCACTTTCCCCGCCTTTTTGGCTTTTGCGTTGGCTCCCCCCCACCTCGCTCCTCGTCGAGTGGAACCGGAGCGCGTGTGGTGTGCTATGTGGTAAGCTTCTCGCTCGCCTCTGCAGGAGCGGGAGACCGTGCAGCTCCCCGGCCTCTTCCCGCCGGTGTTCGGCGGTGGTGTGCAGCCGCCGCACGTCCGCGCCAGCCCGCCTCCCCAGGTACCCTGTTGCAGCGGAGACTAAAAAATCGTGTATGTTTTAGTTGGGAATTCTCAAGGCTGGTGCTAATTGTGGTGCTTGTGGAGGGTTTCAGGTGTTCCACGTGCAGCAGTCGAAGCAGGGCGGGGCAGCCGTTGGGACGCAGCCGCCGGCGCCGAGGCCGAAGGTGCGGGCACGTCGAGGGCAGGCGACTGACCCCCACAGCATCGCCGAGAGGGTAATGAAATCCGTTCCTGCGGTTGAACTCTCGTAGCTTAACGCATCCATGCCGTTTGCAAGGGGATCAGGGTTAATTAGATTTTGGTGCGGAGTTTCGCATTGTTTAGAACTAGATTTGTGACTCCTAAGCGCCGCGTTCCATGTACACAGGCAATTATTGTCTCATGTCCTGCCTTGCATAGTGTGATTGAGCAATCAGCTTCAACTTGGCACTGAGCGTCTATGTTGCCATATTGAACACATTCTCTTGCTGGGCGAGTTATTACAGGTTTTAAAAAGGGCAGTTACATTAGCTAGATGATGGGCGGCCATTTGGCGTTTCCTTTAAGGCTCATAAGTGCCGTGTTGTTGTATTATACTACTCCTTCCATCTCACAATATAAGTCAAAAGCCCACCATGCATACAGACCAAAGAAACATTAAATTTAAGAAAAAGTTAATACTACTGGACCATACATAACTCTATTAAAGGCATATTATAACTACTTACTTATTTTTAGGATTAAAGTAGGGATATATAACGGAAATATTGTAATAACTACACCTTTGACCTCCACAGTGGATTTATATTGTGAGACAACGCTTTTCAAGAATGAGGACTTATGTTGCGGGACGGAGGGAATAGAAGTCTCCCCCTTTTGACGAATCATATGTCATGTTGCAATCCTGTGATGTAATTAGTACCATCTAGCTAGAGAATATTACTGCTTTAAGGTAGGCTGCTTACTTTGAACTTCAACATCATGTTTCTAGCAGTTGTAGAATTTTGTTTGCTGCTTCTATGTTGTGTTTATGAAACTGAAACTCAGTTTCAAATAAAATGGAACTGGGGCATCAATGGCGATGTCCTGTTTATCTTTTTTTTCTATGTTGTGCTTATGTATATGAATGTCCGCCTTACTTTAGGCTGTATTTTCTCACTTTCCATTTGTTATTTTACGACTCTGCTAGGTGTTTATGCAGTATTTTGACCCATATTTGTTCTAATGCAGCTAAGAAGAGAGAGAATAGCGGAAAGGATGAGGGCCCTACAGGAATTGGTCCCCAATACAAACAAGGTAATAATGTTCAGTATACTTGTAGATGTTATTATAAAGGTAAAGGCTTCTGCGGTTCACATGCCTGCCATTGACAGAATTTCAGCAAGTGGTCTGGTGTCATGATGTGCTGACAATATTATATTATTGTTGTGCTTCTTGTTGTTTTGACAAATAACTTTTCTTCTTTAAAAGATCTTATTATTATCTATCTCACCGAGAACCATGCTACGTATGTATAGTATGCCTCCCCTTCTGAGATAAGCAAGCATGTATCCTTGGATTATATAAATATTTAGAACAATACATGATTCTATAATCACCAAATACAGAGTTCAGTTACTTTGTAACATCAAAAGGTGACAACAAGTAATTCTTATGTCTTCTTTTAAACCATGCAGACAGATAGAGCAGCTATGCTAGATGAGATCCTTGATTATGTGAAGTTCCTGAGGCTTCAAGTAAAGGTACAGTTCAGTGTGCTATTATCTATGAAGCATAAACCACTGTTTGTGTTTTTACTTGTTTGATGGAACCTTGATTCTGTGATGGTAGGTTTTAAGCATGAGCAGACTGGGTGGTGCTGGTGCTGTTGCGCAGCTGGTTGCTGATATTCCACCTTCAGTTAAGGTAAACCTTCTGTAAGTTGATTTCTACTGCCATTCAGTTAAGAATTTAACATAGGCTTGTTTGTTAGCTCAAGTTGATTCTGAGTTTTTGTTCTGTTATATGAAAAAGAATAAATAATCATATTACCACCAAAAATTATGGCTAGTAAAACCGTAAAACTGATTGCTCTTTTGTATGCTTTTATATGTCACCTACCTTCCCACTTTGTGTTAGTTGCTGTCTGTTCTGCTGCATGGGAATGGGAAAGCATCACTTGTTCTTTAATCAGATATACTGTACAAATTCAAAAAAAATTATGTTGGTTTTCATAATGACAACTATTAGCATTTTTGTTACCAACCTCTATTTTTTTCTCTTGTTAAGTTTCTCGCTTTCTTTCTTCTAGGTAGTGGTGTTGAAAGGCAGTGTCTGTTCGGCACCTTATTTCCATTGTTGACCTTTTACTGATTGCATGATCCGTTTGTCCATGTCTGCGCAAGCCATTTGTACTTCTTGCTTTCAGTGACAATTACTGTAGCTCTATAGTTGACACTAATGAGCATTTCATCTTTACTGATGTGTTGGCTAGATGAAGACATGAAGTATTTCAGCCATGCATTCTAGATCCCCCATAATGGTCTCTGTGTCATCTAGTTCTTTGATAAGCATAGTGTCTGCATTGTAGGCATTCACCCTGCTGCAGAGCCCAAATTTAGAGCCTCACATACCCACAGCATTAGATCCATGGTAGTAATAATATAATGTGCATTGTTTCTTTCATGAATGATCGTGCCTTGTCTCGAAGAATCAATTTAGAGTCCTTTTCCATCTCTACACTGTCATATGTTTTGGTGGTTAAACTGTATCTTGCTTTAATTTCGTTAGGGGGAAGCAAGTGATAGTGGGAGCAAACAGCAGATTTGGGAAAAGTGGTCAACGGATGGCACAGAAAGACAGGTAGCAAAGCTGATGGAAGAAGACATCGGGGCAGCAATGCAATTTCTCCAATCCAAAGCACTCTGCATGATGCCAATCTCGCTCGCCATGGCAATCTATGACACACAACATTCACAAGATGGCCAACCAGTGAAGCCTGAACCCAACACTCCTTCCTAGTATAGTAACGGCAACTGTAACATGCATCCCTACAACTACTATTAGGCGTCAACCTATCAAAGTGTAAGATAAAACTGCTCGTTTTGATTCACTAACAAGGAGGCAGGAAAAGACCTAAAAGATCCTCTCCACTTGAAATTGTACCAATGGTATATGATGTCACCTACCCCTTTCCATCTTTTGTTCAAAGGCGCTTTAATTGCAAGGATATGGTAAGCAATAACCTGCTCATGCTCCTACATCTTTCAGTGTCCCTATGAGCGTGAATGATGGGAGAGAGCTGCTAAAGAGTCTAGCATGCTCTCATTTGTTTCTTTTTGGGTCTGTAGTGCACTAGCCATAAACTTGGTGGTGGGGACTGGACTGCTTTTCTGGTAGTGGGTGTTTGGACTAATCAAAAGTGATTGATGTATGCGTGTGTCGGCAGCCTGCACAAATGGTTGACAAAATTTGAACACAAGATGAAATGGAAGTTGATGTTGATGGTGATGTTCATTCATCTCCATTTTTTCAAAGTGGAGGCGGAGGCTTTGGTCCATGGAGGCTGAGCGTGCGTTAATCCGCTTGCTAGTGGGTCTGCTATTTATATGCACTACTTTTATCTCTTTCGAGCCATACTCTTGATAAGAACTGCCATATAAAGCTTAATATCTTATTATTGTTGATTAATCCATAGATGTACTATGCATTTTCTGGTATGAGTTATCCACTACCCCAGATTTGTTTTGCCAACTTATTTGTGGAGAACAGCTGTTCCTGCACTGTTCACTGCCCGTGATAACACGCTTTCCTGAGTTTGTGCAGTAGTGAGAATCTGCAGCCTGGAAAATTGAATGATTTGTGTGACTTGATGGTTGGTTTGCATGTTACTGTAAATAGTTCACTGACTTGATATGTGCCCGCATGTTTATTGAAGTTCATGGGTTTTACCTGGTACTTTATCAAGTTTCCGCTAAGGCAGTTTATCCTTCACCTTGATTTTGAAAGGGTTTGATTGTTTGGCACCATACTTATCTGGGAACCATTTTATTAAAAAGAGAGTGCTCCCATTTATTTCTACGAGGTTGAAATATTGGTTTTCAGAAAAGACTGTTGCTTTCATGTCTGCATCAGTGTTGTATATTGGCTGCCATTTGTTTACAGCTTATTCCTGTTTGAGCTGTTTTAGAAAACTGTTTCCAGTTTAGTGCTTTTGGTTGTCCAAGTTAATATATCCTTATCTCCGTGATGCTATACTGTAGTCTTTTCTCCTAAACTTATTTTGTATTTCTGCTGGTATAGTCAATGATATCATGTGTTCATATCGTGCGCTTGGATCAACAGGAAATTTGCTTTTATTTTGCAGCCTGAGAAAGGTTGAAACTTTCTTTGGATTGTGCAAATATGACTGCTTACTATCAGTTATAGTGACTTGGTCGTAAAATACAGACAGCCCATGATTTGAATTCTGTGGATCATTGTATGTTTGTTTCTGCACTTCTCATAAATTTGGTTCCGGTAGTTCATATCTGGTGTGATGTGCGTATTTTTATTTCTGTTAAAGACAATTTCTTACATCCTTCTACAGTACCTGATGCTTTGGTTTTGTGATCGTAATGTTGTTTTAGGCTTAAGATAGCTCAAATGTGGTTGCAGTTGATTTTTTTTTTGAGATTTGGCTGTAATTGATGATGTTTTTTGTCGCCTGTCCTTAAAGTGCAGTGAAGCAGTTTTTTTGCAACATGCCATTGTTTGATCGCATCTCAAAGCTCTACTTTGTCTTACCATCTGGGTGTCCTACCAGAATGTTTCCATTGTGGATGCCGAACTGTTCATCCCATTCCTGCCTGGGAACTGCCAGGCAAACAGACAGCTGTAACTGCAGAACTGCTCATAGACTCATGGTAAAGGGTTTTGCCTGTCTGTTTCTCTGCTGCGTGGGACGAAACAGTGCTGCAGCGTTTATGCATTGCATTATATAAAGAACCCATGAGTTTCTGACCTTTGTTAAGGATGGTTTGATGTACGTTATACGGTGTCTGAGCTTCAACCATGCATATTCTCGGAATGAGAATCCATATAAGGTTAGGCCTATTCAAAAGTACTTTGACTTTCGGTTACTTATGAAAGAGATTAAGAGACACTCATGTTAAGAAGCTACTCCGTTCAAAATCGATTCTACCGTGACTCTTACAAATAGCTTATAAAAACTTATGTTACCGGATACCCTAATACGGATACGTGATATCACGATTCGCCATTTTTCAAAAACAACGATACGGTAATACATTTACACACGTGTGTGTGCGCGCGCATGCGCGTGTACGCATTGTTAGAGATATGATTAGAGATACTGATTGATATGATTAGAGATACTGATTGCCTTGTATTTGGATAGTTTAGATTCTTTCCATACATGCACTCTTTCCTTATATGTATTCTTTCCATATTAGCCATCCTGTACTCGTGTATATATACCGGCCCGTTGGCCTCATATGAATACAAGCGTTATTCATAACATGGTATCAGAGCGAACCTGATTTTTTCGCTTGTCACGACGCGCTCTCGGATCCGATCCGAGGTCGCCGGCTGCTGTCGTCATCCGTCGCCACCGCCGCCGGGCGGCTCCTCCGCTTGTCGCGCCTCTGGGCCGCCGTGCCTCCCGAGCCGCCCGCCTCCCAACACCGACGCCTGCTGCGCCTCCGACGCCCCGCGCCTCCCGAGCCGCCGCCGGCCTCCTCCTGCGGCCTCTTCCCGCTTGAGGATTCGCCGCCCACCCGGCCGCCGCACCGGCTGCCGCCTCCACCCGGCCGCCGCGACCCGCCGGCTGCTCCTCCGGCTCGCTGCCCGCCTGGCCGGACACTCCGCTGGTCTCTGCGCCTGGACCGCATGCGACCCGGCCCACGCCGATCTCCGCTGCCGCCGAGCTCCGCCGCCGCTGCCCGCCGCTGGCCGCCGCCTCCGCGCCGGACGGCTCGCTGGTCTCGCGCCTCCGGACCGCCGCCATTAGAGGGCTCACGGGAACCAATCTAGGTTCCTCGCAGCGAACCTTTTCTTTTAAGTCGGGCCGCCGGCCGAAAAAAAAAAAAGGAAAAAAAAAAAACACGTTGATCTAACCGCCGCGCGGCCCGCCGCCGTTAGACCTCGTTATTTGGTCGCCGCGCCGTCCCGCCGCCACCGATGGTTTTCGTTCACCGAGTGGTGCTGGTGATCACACCACTTCCGCCGCGTAATCGCGCCGCATGTTCGACCTTGTTACCTTGGTCGCCGCGCCCGCCGCCGCCACCGATGGTTTCCGTCGCCGAGTGGTGCCGGTTCGCTACCACTTCCTCTCGTGCTCGCCGCCGCCCACCGCTACACCGATCGCCCACGCTTCGCACACCGCCACCTCCGGTGGCCGCCACGGTGGTGGTGGCCGTCCTCATCGCGCTCCCATGCGACAAGGTCGGCCACATTGAGTCCAGTGCTATAAGAAGCAAAGGCATCCTTACGCCGTTCTTCTACTAGCACCGCAGACCGGTGCTTCTACATCGACGCCGCATCGACTCCTTCGCAGATTTCTCATCGGCGGTGAGATAACCGACTTGACGCTTGCTTGTCGCTTCTACATTAACGCCTACATCGACTCCTTCGCCGCTTTCTCTCATCGAGCAGGAGATAGCGGACTTCGCCATTTGCTTGTCGCCTGTGTTCTCCTCGACGTGTTCGCCAGCTCACATCGACTCTCTGCACCGCGAAACCACCACATCCACAATCAGCACCTCCCATGGATTCTTGATTCGAGCATCTTTTCACATGACTCCGATTCCTCTACTCTATCCTTCATTACACCTCTTGATTCCCCTATCAGTGTTCTTACTGCTGATGGTACCTCTCTTCTCGTCTCGGTCGAGGACCTCTTAGCAACTCATCTTTTCATGTCCCATCTGTTGCTCATGTTCCTCGCCTTACCATGCGCTTCTTTTCTCTGGGCGACATCGATCTTGGTTGTCGAGTCATTCTCGATTCGATTCTTGTTGTGTTCGGGATCGCCACACGGAGCCCCGATTGGTTCGCCCTCGGCGCCTTGACTCACAACGCCTTTGGGAGCTTGACTGGCTTCATCTTCCTTCCGCCGCCACCGCCGCCGCCTCCTCTCGCTCCACTCCGCTCACCGGCTCTTTCCAGCAGTGGCATCACCGCCTTGGCCATCTGTGTGGATCTCGTCGTCGCCTTTAGTTCGTCGTGGTCTTCGGGATCCGTCTCGGAGACGATCCTTAGATTGTCGTGGTCGTAAGTTAGGCAAACAGATTCACTTCCTTATCCTCATAGTGAGTCGGTGTCTCGTCGTCCTTTTGATCTTGTTCATTCGATGTTTGGGGTCCCTCCCTTTGTTTCGAAAGGGTCATCGATACTATATCATATTTATAGATGATTTCTCTCGCCACACTTGGATATATTTCATGTCTTCGTGGTGAGGCCTTGTCTATCTATAAACAGTTTGCCACTATGGTTCGCACTCGCCTCCACTCCTATTCGTGTCTTCGTGTCGACTCACTGGCGAGTACCTCTCTCATCACCGCGCAGCTTCCTTGCCGAAAGGTGGCACTCGCCGATTCTCTTGTCCCGGTGCTCACGCCGAATGGTGTTGCCGAGCGCAAGCATCGTCACCTCCTTGAGTCGGCTCGCACTCGATGATTGCCGCCTATTCCACCTCACTTTTGGGCCGAGGTCGTTTCCACCGCCACCTATCTCGTCAACATCCAACCTTCTTACGCTTCGTGGTGCAACACCGCTGAGCGCCTCGTGGTCTCCTTCCCGACTACTCGCCTTCGTCTGTTTTGCGCTTATACGTTCTTCTCGCCCCGAACGCACCAAACTAACCGCCATCTGTTGAGTGTGTTTTTCGGGATACAAAGGTCGAGCACAAGGGATATCGGTCTTTGGGATCCTGCTGGTCGACGGATGCGGATCTCGGGATGTGACTTTCGACGAGTCTCGTCCCTTCTACCCACGCCCCACCTCTCCTTCGACTTCCTCCGTGGAGTCTCTCTTTTGACCTTTCCAGATACACCTATCTCTGCCTTGCCCTCGCCCACCCGTCCCACCGAGTCCACCCGTCCCACCGAGTCCACCCGTCCCACCGAGTCCTCACATATTTCTCCTGTGGCCTCTCCGCCGTTGTCGCCTCCCGCGGCTCCTCGTGCCCCCACTACACTAGTCTACACTCGACGACCTCGTGTTGAGGATCTTCCGGATGAGCCATCTTCTTCGATGATTCATCTTCGATGCACCATCTTCCCGATGGGTCATCTTCCTCCTCGCCACGCCTCCGTGATCGCCACCGCCCGCCCCCCGCCTGCTTTTGCCTTTGCCGGCGCAGCTACCGTGAGCCTGTTTCACGGGATGTCGCTACTCACCCCGAGTGGCGCATGCCATGGCCGAGGAGATCGCCGCTCTTGAGCGTCTTGGTACTTGGGATCTTGTTCCTTTCCATCTCATTCTCGTCCCATCACGTGTAAGTGGGTCTATAAGATAAAGACTCGCCTCGATGGTTCTCTTGAGCGCTATAAGGCGCGTCTTGTTGCCCGTGGTTTCAAATAGGAGCATGGTCGTGACTACGACGAGACTTTTGCTCTGTGGCTCACATGACCACCGTCCGCACTCTTTCTCGGTGGCGTCTGTTGCGCCATCGGTCTGCTTCTCGCCTTGATGTCAAGAATGCCTTTCTTAATGGCGAGTTGCGTGAGGAGGTCTACATGCATCCGCCACCGGGTATTCTGCTCCTCGAGGGCATGGTGCGCCGCCGCCGCTCTCTCTATGGCCTTAAGCAAGCCCCTCGTGCTTGGTTTGAGCGCTTCTCCTCGTGGTCACCGCTGCTGGTTTTTCACCGGTGATCATGATCCCGCACTCTTTGTCCACACTTCGCCTCGTGGTCGGACTCTTCTTCTTCGTATGTTGATGATATGATCATTACAGGAGATGATTTCGAGTACATTGCCTTTGTCAAGGCTCGTCTTAGTGAGCGATTCCTTATGTCGATCTTGGTCCTCTTCGTTACTTCCTTGGGATTGAGGTTACTTCCACTCCGATGGTTTCTTTATGTCCCAAGAGAAGTATATTCAGATCTTCTTGATCGTGCCGCCTCACCGATCAACAGATCGCTGAGACTCCCATGGAGCTCAATGTTCACCTTCGTCCCTCGATGGTGAGCCTCTTTCCGATCCGACTCGCTATCGTCACCTTGTTGGGAGTCTTGTCTACCTTTGTGTTACTCGTCCGGATATCACTTATCCGTTCACATTCTCGAGTCGATTCGCTTCGCTCCCACTCGTGTCCACTCTGACCACCTTCTTCGAGTTCTCGCGATACCTTCGTGGACTATCTCTCGTCTCTTCTTTCCACGCTCCGCCTCTTTACGACTTGAGCTTATTCGGATGCTACTTGGGCCACGATCCTCCGATCGTCGGTCTATCTCTGCCATCGTGTTTTTCTTGGTGGTTCTCTCATTGCTCGGAAGACGAAGAAAGCATCGCAGTGTCCCGCTCGAGTGCAGAGGTCGAGTTGCGAGCTATGGCTCTCTTGATGACAGAGATTACTTGGCTACGGTGGTTACTTGAGGATTTTGGTGTTTGTCACTACACCGACTCCTCTCTTGTCGACAAGACAAAGCTATCGGATTGCTCGTGATCCTGTGAAGCATGAACTCACCAAGCATATTGGTGTTGATGCTTCCTTCATGAGGTCTTGTGTGCATGATCGATGGTTGCTCAAGATGTGCCTTCTGAGCTTCAGATAGCGATTTCTTCACGAAGGCCTGGACCACAAGACAAAGACGGCTTTATCTCTCCAAACTCAGTGTTGTTGATCCACCATGAGTTTGAGGGGGGGTGTTAGAGATATGATTAGAGATACTGATTGATATGATTAGAGATACTGATTGCCTTGTATTTGGATAGTTTAGATTCTTTCCATACATGCACTCTTTCCTTATATGTATTCTTTCCATATTAGCCATCCTGTACTCGTGTATATATACCGGCCCGTTGGCCTCATATGAATACAAGCGTTATTCATAACACGCATGATCATCTTCTCTTGGACATGCATCAACTCATGATGCCTCTTCTTTTAATGGCCTTTAACACATGAAGCTATCTTGCATCTAGACATGATGATCTTCAACACATTAAGTCATTCTTATTTGTGGCACCTAACCTATTCATCCAACTCATAAAAAATGTTAATCCACAAAACAATTACCATTAATTATCAAACTTCACCATTAATAAATAATGGAGGGACTATGGACTAGATTCTACAATCTTTCCTTTTTGATAATTCATAACAATCTCAATAAACAATAAAATAAAGATTAATTTTTGAGCATATAACATGTACACAACACTTGTATACTCTAAAATAAGCTTTCAAAGCAAAACTTACTTATCCGGTTGTCATTAATCATTCAACCATTAATACATAATAGAGAGATTAAATGACAACCCGATTGCAAATGAATATATATAAACTACACAAGCTATATATACTCAAGAATATGTTTCAAAGTAAATATCCTAAATATGCATATTAAAGGAAGCATGTATCAATACTTATGAAATCTCAAATTAGAGAGAGCTCTCTCTAAATGTGCGCATACAAGTGTGTATAATGAAGACATATGCATATATTCATTTTGGACTTTTTATGGAGTTCAATCTATATTTTGGATCCAATGAGTGTACTAGTATATGAGAATGTAATTTCAAATGCATATCTTAATGATTTCACCTTTTTACCAATGTGAGACTAAGTAATATCATAATCAACAAACAAAATTAGTCTCACAAATGTATTTGTCATTATCATCAAAATATCATAATAGTATTTGTCATTATCACAAAAACCAAGTTAAATGGAGCCTGATCTTTCACCAGCGACCAGATGGAGGAGGGAGCATGCGACCAGAGGGAGCGGCATCGCCGAGGATGACTCCTGAGATGCGGGCATGGGCTGGGCGAAGGATGGGTATGCTGAAGTATGGGTGTTATTAGGTCAAACGTATTAGCGAAGTATCAACGAAGTATCGAAAAAGTATCGAGATTTATTTTCTTTTTTTGAATAATCATAAATTCAGGGATACGTGTAGGATACGTATCGGAGCGTCTACGGGCAATACTCGTATTCGGTATAGCATCTGATACAGATACACGACTTTTATGAAGTATCCACGTAACATAGATAAAACCTCTTTAAAAAAACTACGTTTAAAAACTGATTTCTAAAAGCTAAAAATCTAAAGCCATTTTAAACAGGGTCTTTACTAGACTACAGATTCTCCCGTGGATTGAGCCAGTGCGACTAATCTTGTAATCAAATTAGTTCGAGTACTTACCTCTTGTCGAGTAAGTCTTCTGTTCCTGTAATGATCAAGGGCCCGCTCTAAAGAGCTTAAACTTCTGGTTTATGATTTTTGACTGAAATTTTACTATAGTGACATTTAGATTTTTCTCAGCTATTCAATAAAAAAATAAGAAAAAAGAAAAAAATGAAAACCGTTACATTATTATGGATAATACAAAGAAATAAGGAGAAAAAGAAAAAAATCAAAAAAAAAATAAAATAAACTAAAATTAGAAATTAATGTGTTATAAGTGACTTCTAATTTAAATAAATGAAAACATAAAAAAATTAGAAACTAAAATCGCTTAAAAGGTCCCAGACCACTGAAAATTGGCTCAGACTTTCAATTAGATATTCAAGGTGCCACACCGATCGAACTAGTGGCACTGTGGCAGATAGCCCAATTGATAGGCCATGAACGAATGTTAAGCTAGTACATTAGGCAATCATTACTTATTGTAATGTAAAATAAGTCGCAAATTCTAACTACTAATCAAAGTAAGACATTTTTAAGAAACCATCCCCAGTTGTTACAAAGCAGCTCTGAGTCACTGACAGCCCGGCCGTTTACTGACGACAATAAAATGCAGCGAGGCCGAGCATTCTAGTTGGACGGACAAGGCTCTGAAGCGAAACGAGCGAAACCCACCGGCCCAACCCAACCAAACCCCGCAGCCACCGCGCAAAATGCGAGGATCTCCTCCTCCTCCTCGGGTTCCAGCGATGGCGCACGGCGGCTACCCCCGCCGCCCCAAGTCGTCGGCGTCTGCGGCCGCCGAAGACCGGAAGCGGAAGCGTGCCGCCGCCGCCAAGACCGTCTCCCTTAAGAACCAGATCCGCTCCACCGGGCGTCTCCTGCGCAAGGTACTGGGGAACTGGGGTCTCCTCGGCTGCCTATGCTTGGTGCGGTATCTCTTGTTGTTGTTGTTGCTGCCATGGTTAGGGTTTAGTAGCCGCGGCGTGTGGAGTGCTGATACTAGTTTGGGGCGAAGCAACGAGTAGGTCGACAGCGTTGATGAAATTGCTCAACTAGTACCGGTTGCTATTGCTAGTGTAGGGATTATAGCTAAGGATGGTTATATTTGAGCCCCCTTTTAGTGGCGGCGTTAAGGATTTTGGGTAGTTTGTGATGTAGTTTGATTGCTGCTCGCTTTGGTAGCTTGTGCGAGTGTCCATTCACGTCGCAAATTGCAACAATCATGTGGAATGTTGCTTGCAAAAACAATACATCTGATGTTAAGTATCCAGCCTTAACTAGATGAATCTGAAAATTGTTAGAAAAGTCATGCGTTTGTTCTTGTCGAAGGGGAAGTACAGGCTGGGTCGATGATGATGATTGGTTATCCTAGCTTAACAAGATATTTGTAGGCTGACAGCTCTACTTATATGGAAAACAAGTAGGATTAAGATGTCAAGTGATTGTAGAATTCACTTATATTCAAGGAGGCATGCATGCATATTGTTTGATGTCCATTGTTCTCAAATGAGGTTGGTTAGGCCTTCTATAAGGGCGTATGCAAGGAAATGTTAGCCTCTCTCTTTTGGTTATTGTTATTTCACTTCTATTCAAGCAGCATTGCTTGTGCATACACATTGTATGATGTCTACTATACTGTCCATATATCCGTGAGGAATTGTTCTGATAGGCTTGCGGGATTTTTTCACCCTTGAGAAAATAAAGCAATATATTGAATCATTACAGCCATCTGTGTTGTGACTCACACTAGTCCCAATTTTAAGTATGCATGCCCAAAACTTAACCAGAGTGACGAGGTTTTGCATTTGTTTGGGCCTCTTCTAAATCTAATTGGTGCCATTTTGCTGAACACGCATGAGCACTTTGAGCCTTTCATGAATCAAGATCTTGTTGTGGTGTTTTAATTATTACAGACATAAGCCTTAGGCAGTTAGCCCTACTTTTCTTTCAGCCCTGTTGGTGAGATGGTAATGTTGTATATTTCTTTCTTCAGGACCTTCCTAATGACATTAGGGTGGCTCAAGAGAAGAAATTGGAAGAACTAAAGAGGCAGCAGGAGCTTCAGAATCAACTGGCTATTCAACGAACAATACAGTTGAGAGAAAGAAAGATAAAATTTTTTGGTCTGCTATCACTTAATTATTTTGTTCCTATTCATTTCTAGTGCCCTCTCTGCCTGTCTTTACTTACCATTTTCTTAGTATGGGTGTTCAAACGTCAAAGAGAGGCGAAAAATTGAGAGGATGATAAGGCGCCTTGAGAAGCAGCAACGTTCAAATGCTGATGATGCCAGCAATAAGCTATCAAAATTACGAGAAGATCTCGAATATGTTAGAGTAAGCTCACTACAGTACTTTATTTTGCTTTCTGAATAATTCTCTTAGAGTTAGATTTAGTATATTTTTGGCAACGACTATCCTCAGTCACATTCATAAATGGTACTTGGAAGTAGGTGTTCAACAAATTTCTAAGATAGGAGAATCTGAGCAATCATTGTTTTATCTGAACCTGCTTGAATTTTCAGCTAAATATTATCTTTATTTGTGTGCAGTTTTTCCCAAAGAATGAGAAATATGTCTCGCTGTTCACTGGGGGCAATAACACAGATATTGTAGAGAAGAGGAATAAGTGGCGTAGACAGATCAAAGAGAATCTCATGGCTGCTGCAGCGAACGGAAAAGACCTAGAAGGTGCATCTGTGCATGCTTCCATTACTAATTTTGTAGATCACCTCTGTTCTATTTGCATCCTTCATGCACTTCTAACTTTGCATTTGAAATTTGTATGCCTTGTTGGCTATATATCTACTGTCTAAAGTACTAATTTTTATTTTGCATCACCTAACAGAGACAGCAAGCGATGGTGATACCTTGGATGCGAGTGATGATGACTTCTTTATGTCTGGAAGTTCAAGTGATGAAGAGGCAGATGATGAGTGGACTGACAAAAGTGCAAAGTATGATTCATGACTCTTGGACATTATATTGGTTTTCTATTTTCCTCTGATATATCATGTGATATGCTATTTTGCTGTAATGCTATCACTTATTTAGATAATGGCATAAAAGTAGTAAATCTATGCTGTGTTGCTCGGAGAGCATGACAACTGGTGACCAGTTACTATTTGTAGTTGTTTGGCTTATATTCTCATGTGCAGTCAGTCACTGAAGCAGGTTTGTCCAAAAACTTTATGTGAATAATCCTAAACCTGTAAGCAAACCCATGAGATTATCCTGGTCTACAAGATAGCACCCTTTGTTTTGTGGTAGAATAGACTGAGCATAATCTTTCCAATTTTCCATAAGAAATGGTACTGTGAACTCTGTAACAATTGTGATGTTGTTCAATTAGTTTTGAAATCTAGCATTGTCAAGATACAAGTTTATAGTGCTGATAAAGGCGTTGACATACTCTGTATTTTGCTGACTGCTGTACAGTTTAAATCATATAGTGTAGAAGCATTTCATATTATGCTGGATAATGAATATATATCATATTGCCGAATAAATTTATTCCTACTATTTTGTTATGTCTGAATCATAGTCTTTTAATCTGTCCCTCTATATGCTCTTATGTTATAGTGAATATGCCACGGCATAAATGTTCCATCAAAAGGGCAGGTATCCTAATGTTATTAATGTTCTGTAGAGAACCAGCTTCCAGGGCTTCAGGTAGGGCAGCATCTGGCTTGTCAAGCGATGAAAAGAACCAGGTTGTTCTCTGCAGTGTGTTTAAAGCTCCTTCAATTAGCTGTCGTAGTTTTTCCCCGTATACTTAACCCTACCTATTATGATTTGCAGCAGCAGAGGGATGCTCGAGTTCTTATGCCACCACCACGCTCATTAGCACCAAATAGAGCTAGAATTGTGGACAAACATGTGCTATCCAGCTCTAGCAATACTTCAAACAGCACAAGTGGTGACTCATTCAAAAACAGGAGAGCACCAAATCTGCCTGGCGATCATAACAGCAATCTAAGTTCAAATTCTGATGCTCATAAACAACGTCGCAAAAGGAGACATAAGAAGAAAAGGAAGCTGGTATAACTTTGCATCTATGCTTTAAAGTTATGCATTTTTTTCGCATCTATGCTTTAAAGTTAGGCATTTTTTTCATTTAACTATATTTGACAAAACAGCTGATGAATTGTTTTCAAATTTGCATCTGTCCTGTTTTCTCAAGTTTCTTAATTAGATTCAAGTGCAGTCTCTTATCACCATCACCAGTGTATCAACTGCATAAGTCTAATGTGTACTTTGATACCGAGTTATGTTTCAAACTATGAAGTTAGTCGAATTTTATCTGATTGTGTGAGTGCTCTTAAGGGTTCTGTATGTTAAGGGTATTAGAGATAGAATATGATTCATTGATTCCTTTCCATAATATCCCTTTGTATTCCCTATATATATTGCCCATTGGGGCTCTTCAATATGCACACAATATTCATAACATGGTATCAGAGCTTAGGTTAAAACTCTAACCTCATCAATCTTCCGCATCTGCTGCCCCCGGGAGGATTGATCTCTTCTGGGGACGGGCATCTTCTCGACGCCGTCGCCGGCGCTGATCGCCGCCCGAGGCCATCAGAGCCGTCGTCGCCTGACCACCACTGAGGACGCCGACCGCCTCCCTGCGCAGATCGCCGCTCGAGGCCACCGGAGTTCCGCCACCGACGCGACCGCCGAGGACGCCGCCGCCTTCTCGCGGATCTGGTCGCCGGCCGAGTCACCGCCGCCGATCGCCCGCCGCCCACGATCGAGGTGGGACCGCCTCCGCCGTGGCGTCGTCGCCGTCGCATCGGCCTCGCCGCCGCCCGTCTGGTCGCCGCCGCCGCGGTGCCGCCGCCGCCGGACGGGCGGTGGCGTCGTCGCCGTCGCATCCGCCGCCGCCGCCGTCTGCTCTGGATCCGAACGCCTCTGGCCGGATTCGGCCTCTCCGCCGCCGGATCCGGCCTCCGCCGGATCCGCTCGCTCGGCGTCGCTCGCCGCGCTTTGCCCGCTGCCGCTGCGCCGCTATGCCCGCTTCCGCCCGCCTTGCCGGCCACGTTGCCCCGTCCCGCTCGCCGGGCGCGGTGAAGAAGAGAGAGTGACGGCGAGCTCAAGCGCGACACTCGCTCATCGCTGATGATGAGCGGTCTCCCGCCCTTTGTCTACGAAAAGTTAGTCGGGTGCGTGCTGTGCTTTGGGAAAGATGACCGTATGCATTTATTTCCAGGTGTCAAGGTTGAGTCTTTTCATGTTTAAGTTTTTCGTTTTGTTCATCCAAATCCGTAGTTTTTAATTTTTAGTTCGTTCAAGCCGTGCGAGTCCACAAATTTATTGTCAGTCATAGAAGTGTAGAAATTTTTATTTTACATGGCAGCAGCCGCCGCTCTACTCTCTGAGCCGCGTGCAGATCGTCGAAGTCGTTATGATACTACCGCTTCTCTAGCCACCGCCCTGAGCGTCAAAGGCCGCCGCACGTCCTCTGTGCACTGCGCCGCCGCCTCTTGGGCTTCGATCTGCGCCGTCATACATCTATATCTATCTATTCCTCTTCGGCTTGATTTGACAGTTTATTCAAAAACTGCATGCAACAACGACATCATGAAGACTCGGACTTCGGATTTTTCTTGTTTTAGTGTTAACCCTTTTTCAAATGCAATGTCATTGCATACGCCTTGTATTTAGGGGGGTGTTAATGGTATTAGAGATAGAATAGGATTCATTTCCATAATATCCCTTTGTATTCCCTATATATATTGCCTATTGGGGCTCTTCAATATACACATAGGATTCCTTTCCATAATACCCTTAACACTGTAGTCAGCCTTGATACTGTATGGAATTGTATCTGTATCTGTATGCTTATTCCATCACAATTCACAAGTGAAGATCCATAAAAACAGTGACAATAATAAAACCTAAAGAGTGTGGGCATCTTTTTCAAGACTATAACAAGGAAAATCTTTCCACGTGATGCATGTATAACTGTAAATTGGTTATGCTTGACTTTTTTTTACACAAGTTGGTGACGATGTATCATTGGGAATAATATCTTAGTTGGATTGCTTTGTACCATTTGTCTGCCTGAGCAAAACATTAGCCATGCAATGTCACTTTGTACTCGATGCTATTAATCAATATGTGAAGTCTCATCAGGCTACTTGTTTATATCGACAGGCATGAATATTCTGAAGCCTGAGGGGAGCAGAAACTAAGATTATTTCCCACCAAAGCGTGACTTTTAAGTCTGGTTAATTTCAAAAGAAAAAACACAGCATGTGTGCCTGAGCAAGTTTGATGATTTTGTATGCACTCTTGATGTAAAATGACACTTCTATTGCTCTGCATCCATTTGTTACAGTAACTCCTACCGTCCAAAGCGTGCCAGCTTTACAGTTGTGTTTTTCCCTCATGATCTCCCATCAACTCATGGTACTGGAAAGCTGGAATTGTGACAGCTCCATGATTTCAGTATTTCAATACACTGATTCTTGTCTGAAGGCATGCTTGTATCCTTTCTAGGCTGCGAATTGGTTGTCGTTGTCTGCTCCTAGCTGATGTGATTTCATGACCTGTAAGCATGATATGGATGTTGTATTGTCAACCTGCTGTCTGATTCGCATCTATTATGTTGGTCCATTTCACGTTGTCTGTAGCAGAAGCATTCTCCCATCTTTTGCTAGGAAATTTTTACTTATTGCTATCATACTCTGTTTTTACTTTACCGAGCAATGTTTCAACGGCAGCTACATTTCCTTGTCGTCTGCCTGAATTTTTAGCCGGGATTTCTGGTGCAACCATGGCCTATGGAGGTCCCGGTTATGAGCTGTGCAGTGTGCAGTGACATTCTGGCTGCAAGAAAGCTCCAGGTGCCATCGTTATCATTTACTCCTGAATTTTCTGCTGTGCTCTATGTGATGTGTCGTCACTCGTCAAATGCCCCTGTGATTAGCATGCATAGCTGCCGTGCATTTGGATGCTTCTGCTACTACTTGCATCTCTTGATCAGTATATGTGACGTCTCTCATGTTTTAAGTTTATGCCCTGTGAACAAAACAGGAACTCTGGGAATGAACGATGCGTGTTTGCTTTTGGAAAATTGAATGCTTGTTTGTACATTTTCTGGCAGGAATCGTTAATATCACTGAGGATGATTGCACGGTAAGCCGGAGGTGATCTTATGCTTGGTCGGATATAGTAGCAGTGTTCGTGACAAATCGCCATCGCTACCAACTTTGTTAGGATTAATCAATGGTCGATTTTTGATTGATTACCAGAAACCAAAAAAAAAAATCCTGTTTTGAGTTCACTGCTCGGATCTGACTTTATATGCATTCTGTTATCTGTAGTGAACTTCAAAGGCATCCACGGGGAAAGAAAAAAAAACAACTACTGGAAAAGAAAAGAAAACTAGAAGTATATAGAGAGAAAATGACAAGACAAGAAGAAAACCAAAATGAAAAAGAGCTTCTTGATCAGACGAATTCTGGTTTGACAGTTTTGACACACTACTACTTTTCTATGACTTCTGTCAAAGCAGACACAAAAAGAAATTTTGGAGAAAAAACGACCAAACTTGAGTCAAATTTCCCTCTCTTTTTGTTTCTTTTCCCCCAGCCCTCTCAGGTTTCTTCACTGATACAAAAGAGAACTAAAAAGTAGAAAAAGAAAAAAGAAAAGCCTATATACATAAATCTCAGTTCTTCCAGCAACAACTCGGCTGAATTTCTGACTGCCCATGTACAACACCGCCGACACGGAGGCCGTACTTCTGTCTTCTGAATCCCGATCCTCGAACGATCAATCTCATGTATGAGTAGTACTAAGTACGTACGTAGAACACGATGCATCCACGTATATAACCCGGCCCTTCTTCTCACGCGTTCAACCACGGCCTGATCTGACGTCCATGCATGATCTCATAGATAGAACGCCACGCATCTCATGACTCACGACCATTCCCATCTGTCCAAACTTGCTGCATGCTCGACGTCGATCTCCTATTCATCTCGCTTCAGACCCTCTCATTATCCTCAGCTTCTTGCAAGAACAGATGAACATACTGCAAATCAACAGAAGTTAACAACTCATTAGACGACTAGTTATACATAGATCCACAGAATAATGTACATAACATCTATATGTAGATCTTGATAGGATGCTTACTCCCAGGGCACGTCGCCGGCGAGCATCAGATCGCCGTCCTTGTCCTCGTAAGCGACGGTGAACTGGGCGCCGTCGGCTGAGGAGAAGCAGCCGAAGAGCGCGTCCCTCAGCTCCCTGTACCCTCCGTACATCATCAAATCGACCTTCCGGAGGTAGGGCGCCCCGTCCATGCTCACCTTCACGTACAACCCTCCTCCCTTCTTCCCTTCCTGCTCGCCAGCCTTCGCCTTTGCCGTCGCCGCCTGGAACGTGTTCTTCCGGTACGCCCCCACAGGCGGCCACCCCACCACCTGCACCCTGCGTGTGCACACGCAGCAAAACATCATTAGCACTTGTACACGAAAAGTTTATACTGTTAAAGGAAAGACGGACAGCCCTGCACATGCACTTACTTGGATGCCGGTGCGGCGTCCCGGTCGTCCGTCCCGGAGGCCACGCTCTTCACCGTCGACGACGACCGCTTCCTCGCCGCGCCGCCACTGCCGGGCAGGCCGAGCCGCAGCTCCGCATCGATGATCTCCATGGTCGAACGATCACAACAAACGGATGTGCAGGGAGAGGAACGAGAAGCGCGTGAGATCGAGCGAGCCTTGTGGTTGAGATCTACTTTGAGACGTTCGTTCGTTCGGTTGCGTGCCTTGCATATATAGAGAGCGAGCGGTGGGTTGGCTAGTGGTGGCGTGCTCTAGTTAATAAGCCGCTCGTGCTAGCTTGCCGCACATGTCTACTATGCCAGGTGGGTCCCGCCGACAGTGAGGTGGTTCGGCAATGGGAAGTGGGCCCGTGGGCTGTGTGTCTGACCCGGTCGACAGGTGGGTCGGGAGTGTTGGACCGGGTCGGGGTAGATTTCTTACGGTGGCCGGGGACTGTTGGGCCTCGGGTGCAGCGCATGTGGGTGCGGTGGGCCTAGAGGTCGGTGGGCCAGTCGCTGTCGCTCGTTGCCACATACGGGACTCACACGTGTCGCGATTCGCTCAATCTGGTCTCGCTTGGATGCATGGGTTGGCTGGCTAGGTCACATGGGTCACGTCACGTCTTCCGATGTGTACAACATCAGATAGGTACTTGTCATATGCTCTCCGTAACCAATACGTCAACTCTAGTTGACGTATTGGATAGGTACTTGTCATATGATCTCCGTAACCAATACGTCAAGTCTGGTTAATTACCATGTCACTGGTTTATCACCGCAGGGTTTTCAACCTGTCTTAGGCTCTCAGATGCCTGGTTAATCAAGTTTACCCATCTTAAAGTGCTGACAAGCGTGGCTACGAACTAAACATCTTTGACTATACAGTTGGGATTGTTAGCGTAGCATTAGCATACTGTTAGGAGGTGGCTCCATCTCAGTCTAATCGGTCCACTGGGTAAAAGCACATGCCTATACCAAGAATAAGATATATTTATCCTTACTAATAAAGGTCTTAAAAAGGACATTATATAAACAACCTCTTATGTAACTATATATATGACAACTAGAGCAATATGAGAGGGGGAGAGACTATTTTGGATATATGAAAGAGACTTGAGTTAAGATTAAGCATCAACGATATTCTATATGCTTGTTCTTTAACGGCTTCTAAAAGCGGTTTTTGGCGTTTGCTACAGTACCTAACTTTCAAACATAGTATTTTCTCAAGACGGGATCTACAAATTAATTATAGTACACATGAAAATCCTAACATCTATATTAACCAAAATCGCAAGCGAGTATTTCTCTCTCCGTAATCTGTGTCCCAAACAACTAAAATTCAAAATTTTCAATCAAAAGACATAGATCACAGCTATATCAAACAGGCCCTATATCTCTCTCTCTCTTTGAGCTTTAGGCTCTAACATCTCTCTCAACCTCGCAAAACACTTGTACCCACTGAGTGTTACGTACGTAGCTACAACACATACAGTGCAATTTGAGGGAAGATTTGTGTGCCTGCCACCGACTGCCTTGACATATATAACCGACGATGGACATGCATGATGCATGATAGATCGGCAGGAACAAGATCCCGGCAACGAAGCTAACGGAAGCAATGATAAATAACGGTCGACGTGATAACACACGCGGCAAACGAATTGGCGCGCGCTCGATCGATGTGTCTCGCACATTATATGCGGGCCCAACCGGCACAACGCGCGGGGAGAGAGATGCGTGCGTGCGTGCATGGTCCAACGAATACGAGCAAGCTAGCAATTAAAAGGGCGCGCATATCGTGCTGGTGTCGTGACAACCGAACCGAACACGCTTCTCCTGTTGGGTTGGTGTCTGTCCCCTCTTGACAACACACGCTAGCTCGGTGCGCGGCCGTACGCGTTAGCTGTCATACGTGCCGTTGGATCGATACAAGTGCTCTCATGCATGATCGATCGATACAAGTGCCGTTGGATCTGATTGGAAACGGCTGTGATTTATAATTTTTGACTGAAATATTTAAATTTTAGTTGTTTATAGTATAAATTACGAAAAATATATACTCATTTGTGATTTTAGCTGATACAGATATTGAGTTTTTAATTTGTAGACTCTATCTTAAAAAAATATTTTGTTTAAATATTAAGTATTATAATAAAAATTAAAAACCATCAATTTTAGTGAAAAGAACATGCCCTATGAGTTGTTAGGTACACAGCTTTCTCTGCGAGTCCACTCGCTGTCACGCACGCGCGGACGTGCACTCGATCCCCACCAGAGACGCGATCGATTATGAGATGATCGGATCAGACGACCGAGAGGTACCTCGAGCTTGTTCCATAATTTTTTGGGGGGGTTGAATAAAGTAGGTGCCGATCGAGGCATGCGTACGTACCACACGACATCGTGGAGATTGGGGCGACTGTTTGCTCGAATAATACGTTACGTTCAACTTGCGAATGATCGGTGCGTGCAAGCGGAGGGGTTCTGTTCCTCTGATGAGCTGGCATTGCCAAGATGCATGTTCCTTTCTCTCACCTCTCCTCACTTTGAATCAGGAAGCTTATGAAAGAAGCTTCCAATGGACAAAACAAATAGGAAGGTTTTTGACGTGTTCTTTTTAACTGCGGCTTATAGTTTGTTGGTCTTAGTATGGACGTTCGTGCGAACCAATAAAAAAAGCGATAAATCGCTTCTAAAATGTTATCTTGATAAGCCGCTTTGAAGCGGCAACGAAGAACCTGTTCTATTTATTTGTTCGAGGGAAACCATAAACTGAAAAAAATGAGGCCTTTGTTTATGGATGTCATGGGATGTACGATAGATTGGTGCTAGTATATAGCGGGATAAACCCGTATGTGTCACTCGGAAGAGTTTGCAGAATGTAAGATCTACTAAGGCCCTGTTTGTTTCCACTTAAGATTATTATAATCTACCTTATAAATCATAAGTGGAAACAAACAGTCCAAATTATAAGGTAGCTTATTATAATCTAATAGCCCAGATTATTGTAATCTAATAAGCCAAAAAAGGAGCTTATTTCAGCTTATAGATCACTTTTTATCTAAATGACCATAAAACTTCAGAAAAATTACCCACCTTTGCCATTCATTAACTCCCCAATCTTTAAACATTATAAGCTCAAGGGCATTGTAGTCTTTAAACATTCGAATACAACAATTCATAACTCTGATAATCCAGGCTGCCAAACACCTGACAGCTTATTTCCCACCAGCTTATTATAAGCTAGCTTATATAATCTGCACCTATAAGCTAGATTATAATAATCTTAAGTGGAAACAAACAGGGCCTAAACTGTCCTTCTTTTATCATATAGTTCTTCTATACGTAAGGCTTGTTCATATTGCCTTCTACTTTTAGGTTCTACTTTCAGAAGTAGAAACCAATACGAACGACCTAGTTTCTATAAGTTGTTTCTATCAGCCACTATTTTTTCGTTTTACGTATTGTAATATACTTTGTCTTTTATTATATCATAATTTCATAAGTTATATAGCGGTTCGAATGTTGCAATGTTTTCGTTACATCGTGTTTCTTATATAATGCATTACTATTTATTAGTCGCTACCATTCATCAGCTACTATTATTTATCAACCACAGGTAAAATCCATCAGCAAAATCCAATATAAACAGATCCATATATGACATTATGACACCAAAAATGTTGTACACTACTCAATAACAGTTTACACAATCTACATAAGTACGTCCAGCAATGTGGCACGGAGCCAGGGCGGCGAGAGACATGCGGGCCTCAACCCAGTCGGACGGGTACGCACGTACACGTGCGTACGTAACTGCGCGCATCCGTCCAGCCACGCCTGGTCACGAAACTCGCGGAGCTAGCGAGCGAACTTTAAAATAATCTATATTTTATTCAAAATAATATAAATATATCTATACCTATTGGACGACTTGTTCCCATTAAAAGATTAAAACATGTCGCTCAACTAATAATTCAGAAGGTTTATGGCAAACGATTTGATAATTTGTGCAAAATGTTGTATGCAGTGACAGAGGTTGTTGCAGAATCAAATGAACTATACAATGTTGTTGTCGAATGTATATGTAATTTGAAGCTTCCGGTTGCTGGGAACTCCAATACTATAGTTGGCATTGAAGAACAAGGGTGGTACAAAACACGCCATGTGGATAGAACATTAAGTACAGGAAAGTTTATCCACGGTCCAGTTGCTGTTAGAAGTAGAGAACATCCACCTTCCATGAGAAAAGAGTCTAAACTTGATCAAGTAATTTGGAAGAATACAACTAAAAAAAAGTAGTTCAGAAGAAAAATAAAACAAAGTCGAAAAAAGCTACAGATAATATGGGACAACCAAGTACAAAGGATGCTAAGGTATCTACTTAATTTTTGCATTGCTAAACTGATGGGTTTCTTCTATTGTGTTTATGAACAAATGAGCAACTAATCTGATTGTTTTGGGATTTGGGTGGTAATTTTCAAGCTCAAAGCAGCAAGAAGGATTCTACCACATTATGAACAAATCTTACTTGTTTTAGCAATGAGATTACAGGACAAACAGATACATAACGAATGTGTACTGATGGACCATTTTGTTTTCTTTGTTGTTTTGTTCAAGTGCTTAAATCTAACATTTGTCTTTATGGTGAATAGGTTCGATAACCACAACATGTAGAAGACGGTGTGAACAACAACACTATTCATGCACTTCTTCCATTCTTTTTCATTCGACTTAGTAGAATCCATGCCGTCAAACATTTGAAATTTTGACCACCAATAGATTTGAAACTATCTAGATTGGCTACACGAAAATTATATCATTAAATTTATCGTTAAAATACTTTTATAATATTATAATTTTATTAGTATATCTTAGTGTAAAATTATAAAAAATAGCGGTTAAAGTCGTATCTTGAAGACTGTATGTAACGCCCTAGGGTTCAAACTGGCTTAGGCCTAACCCCATTTTGGATAGACCACGCACACGTAGCAAATCCGCTTGCGCTTTCGTCCTCGCTTCGCGCAAAACGGTTAACCGGAGTGCTACTATCGGAACTCCTAGGCTTATATGTAAGTGCTTCTCAAGTTAAGCTAGCAAGGTGAGACTAACCCAGAAATTCATGTGCACACACACACATGGGCTAACATGGGTCAGGGTGTCACATACACCCCCCAAAGGACCCGACGTCCTCGTCGGATCAACATACCCACACTGGGGCAAATGATAAGGATCTCCCCTCTTGGCACATGTCCGTGCGTTCAGTGCCAGCACATATGCCATGCTGTGTGTCCGCTACGGGCCCACACGCGCCATGCGCCATATGCCCGCGCCCCTGACCCGCACGCGCCCATATAACCGCGAGAGTCAGCTCTGATACCATTTGTAACGCCCTAGGGTTCAAACTGGCTTAGGCCTAACTTCATTCTGGATAGACCATGCACACGTAGCAACCCGCTTGCGCTTTCGTCCTCGCTTCGAGCAAAACGGTTAACCGAGGGTGCTACTATTGGAACTCCTAGGTTTATATGTAAGTGTTTCTCAAGTTAAGCTAGTAAGGTGAGACTAACACAGAAATTCATGTGCACACACACACATAGGCCAACATGGGTCAGGGTGTCACACTGTAAAAAATAAAAAACGTCAAGTAAAGAAGAACGAAGAGAGTATTTGTTTTATTTTAAGTTCACCTTCTCACATTTTTATCCTAATGCAACTCAACGTTTGCAAGTTTTGAATTTTGACCAAACTTTACTTGATTTAGGGTCAACTAAATGTAGAAGAGAATCTGCAAAACAACTCAGCTAATCATCACTTAGCATTGCCAAATCAACTATGGCCATTTTGTCAATTGGATCAATCACAGGTGTCTTTACAGTTACCATTGTTTCATACCGTCAAAAAAAAAACCATCGTTTCATCTTTGTGGGTAGCTTTGTAAACTAGCTTATCTTGTGCATGTGCAAATGGTACTTTTGTAGGCACAATTCGAATTCACTGACTTCTTTGAGGGAGATACAAATTCTATACGTTATTTTCAGTGAAAAAGGTATGCTTAATACAATCTTCCGAGATCACATACTGACATAAATTTCTATTCTTTCAAGTGTAGGTGCAAAGGCCACATGCTTCTGGTCTGTTTTGACAACGTTAAATTTGTGTTCGAAACCTTTCGTTGTATCAGAGACATGTCTTGTTGGCCAGAAGCTCCTAAGAAATGCTTGTTACTTTTGTGCTTAAAGTACAGAGTGTTACAATGTAACATTAAAATTCCACTCGTACTCCGTAGGGATACATTCTTATGAACATTATATGATTCTGACTCACCTTGCACACTGATTTTCTATGTCAATTATGTTATTCATTAGCATTACATGGTCTCTTTTTAATATTAATTGCAGCAAAGCTAGTTGATCAAAGTAAGAATGATGATAACTGGAAAAAGGAAGAAGGAAGCAGCACAGTAGTTTTGGCAAATGACCATGAATAGTTCTTCTGCCCAAAAAGAGAAAAGGGAGATATTTACTGTGAAATAAAGAAGAAGAATAAGAAAGAAAGAATAAGTATGCACTACATCCATCTTTGTAGCCAAAGGTCAATTAGTGTCTTCTGCTGCGGGTTGGTTCTTGATTGCCAAGTCTCCAGAGTAGTGTTGTTTTGCCATAGTAGGTATGCATTCCAAGACTCCAAGCTTGCGTCCATCCTCCCCACCGACGTGGGCCTCCGTCGCTTGCACTCGCCGCCGGCGACGTGGGGCCCGGCAGCGGCGGCGCCCCCCAAGGACGCTTGCACTCGGGCACCCGTCCAGCGCCCCCGCAGTTCAACGCAGTGGTACAGACAAGGAGCTGCGGCGGCGGTGTCTCGTCAGCACGGTGCCGCAGCACTTGCTGCAGAACCTTGTCACTGAGTACCAGTTCACGGTGGAGCTCCTGGCATCGGGTAGGACGTTCTCATCGAGAGCGCGTGCCCGCGAGGCGTGTTGCGCGGTCGTCGGGAAGCACATGAGGCACACCTGTGCAGCAGGCCATGGACGTGCCCTTCAACTGCGTGATTCCACCACCACAACCACCAAAATTCCTGGGAGTTGGGCCGTGCCGGCACGACCTGCCGCTGGCGAGGCCCAGCACGGCACGAAGGCACGCCGGGGCGCCGTCGTGCCTGGGCACGACACACGGCGCGAACCGCCGCCGGGTCAATCTCGTCACATGCCTTGACTACCGTCGCCAGCCGCTCTTGCCCTCCTTGGGCGCCGCCGTTGGGGGCAGCCGGGTACTTGAAGGTGGAGGACTGAAGGGGATCTGGGCCTCTGGCGACTGGGGAGGTAGGGGCAGCCGGGTGCATGACACGTCTTGCGGTGATTGTTTGTAAACCTGGCAAATGGCCCACAGGATGGTACTTACTTAGGTCTGGTTGAATTGGTTTCTAAAAACTATTTATTTACAATAAATAGTTTTTTATATATTTAATTTTTAAACAGAGTGTCTTTTTAAGATAAAATCTATCAGTCGATTGTAGTACATGCTGTAATGATTTTATTTATATCGACCAAAATCGTACGTAAGTGCTTCTCTCTATAAGTTTCTTTACAAGTTGTTAGTATTCATAAACCAAATCCAAAAGTCAATATAAATGGAGCTTTGTCAGTATCCCTGGCATTATTGTTTTTTAATCGGTATCCTTAACATTACTTTTTTTCACAGAGATTTGACCAGTAAAGAGGAGAGACCGCCCGGCCGGTGAACCGTTCTTCAACGGTCTGACCTCGGCAATTTGCCAATATAAATACCTAATTTTTCGAAACAGTTTCCTACCCTTTTCACTTATGTCTTGTTCTGAAAATAAGGTAAGGGTTACGGACGTATCACACTCCTCTCGTTCCTGTCTCACACATGTATCTCTTCCTCATTTTTACACCCCACTCTCGTATATGCATCTCTTCATTTTGTCTGCCACTCACTCTTTCTAAAATCTCTTCTTTAAACTAGAGAAAAACTATGGAATGGTATACCGTTTCAACGGTATACCATCCTTCTCCCTCACGAAGTACAACCGCTCTCTCCCTCTCATGCTCCCTCCCTCCTCACCGCCGTCATCCCATCACTTTCCTCCGCTATTGGATTTGGCTCTCCCGCAACGGGTTCATCCTTCCCCCTGGGCATAGGAGGTCGGGGGGAGGCGGTGGCCCGGTGGTGGCGGGGGCGGGGCGATGGGCAGGATAGGAAGGCGGTGGGCGGTGGTAGTTAGATTAGATGGGACGACGCGATGGTTGCGGGTGGTAGTGGAGGGGGTAGAGGAGGCGCGTGAAGCTGCTCTAGACTAGAAGAAGAGTAGGGGAGAGGAGCGACGGTGCTTCGAGAGAAGAAAAAGGACGTGTAAGAGAGAGCATACAGTCGAAAGGCATATACCGTGAAATAGTTATTTCTTTTAAATTAATACTATTAATTTTTATCAAAAAGCTGTCGGTCGCAGTAAAAACCTACTACTATTACAACGAAGAAGCCGCTACAAACGTCTCGTCTCGTCCGGCCTACCCAAGTACCCAACACAGTAACACACACAAAGGAAGCGTAGAAGGAAATCGCACGGCGCACCGCGCACCGTCACTGTCGCCGAGAGACTCGCGACGCCACAAAGGTCAGAGCCGAGGAAGGAAAGCGAAGCTGCGAGAGGGAAACCCAAGAAAACCCTCGCCTCGTGTGCGCGTGTCGCCCGTCCCCGGCATGCAGAGCGCCGCGCCGACCGCGGTCGCAGATGCCGCGCCTGGAGGAGGAGGAGGTGGGGGAGGAGTAGGAGGAGATGGCGGCGGGGACGTCGTGATGGTGAAGCGCTCGAGCCTCGCGGCTTGCCTGACCTGCCCGCTCTGCGGCCGCCTCCTCCGCGACGCCGCCACCATCTCCGAGTGCCTCCACACCTGTGAGTCCTCTCCTCTCTGCTCCGCTCATTTCCCGTCCGTTTGGAGAAAACATGGTTCGATTTTTTTTTACTCTAGCGCGTTGTGACTGAAATCGTGGAAGGCACCTGCTCCGGTCATGCCATGTGTCAAATCTGCGCCTTTTGCGGTGATCCCCGGTGGGTTTTGAGGCTATGCGAGAGAAGATGGCAGCTTCGATCGTTCCATGCGCTGTGATTTGTGTGGGTTTTCAGGCGATGTGTGAAAGGTGGACACTTTGGTCGTTTCATCCGCGAAATTGGCATATTTGGTGCCATTTGTGTGGGTTTTGAGGTGATGCGCGAGAGTTATGTCTGTCTATTGAGTTGCATGCACCAACCAGTTCACACAAAAGCTTAAGCTGATGAGGAAAGATGGACAATTCACTTATACTTTAACACTCCCCCTCACGTGTAGGCTCCCTTAGGCCTAATACGTGGAATAGAAGTGGACTGCAATTAATTTTTTTTAATTGCGTCAGCTAGGTCTTGAACTCGAGACCTCTTGGCTCTGATACCATATTAAGTTGCATGCACCAACCAGTTCACCCAAAAGCTTAAGCTGATGAGGAAAGATAGGCAATTCACTTATACTTCAACACTGTCTGGTGTGTCAATTTTGTGTGATCTTCCCCTCTGTCAGCTTGTTGCGGTGCGGGTAACTTCTGGTTCCCGGGAAGCACAACTGCGCAAGTCTGGGTTCGTTGCTCATTTTTTCATGAGGGATTTGGGAGGTGACAGGAGTGATCGGCGCTGGGCTTTTTTGTGCGTGCACAGTGATCCAAGTGAAAATAACATGAATTATGTTTTGCCAGGAGGGTGTGCACAGCTTGTTTAAGGCTGTGTTAGTTATTTAAGTGGTTTGTTGGGGGCCTCTGAGGAAAGGCTTAGGCAAAGCTGGCGCTTTTGTGTTATTGTAGGCTATGCTTTTGTGTTATTGCAGGCTATAGGTTTGTCTGGGCAGGTGCTCAAATGCAGCAAAAAGCGTTGCAAGCACAACATTGGCTTGTTTTCTGTTTGGCGGAGGATCCTAGGTATATCTGACATTACATGAAAGAAAGAAAATATTGTGTCTTCTTGATGATTTGTGGGGCTTCATTCTTGGAAATATGTGTGGTTTGATGCATTGATTAGTTTGTAGTTTGGTAAACTTAAAGATAATAAATGCGGTAAGTTTTGGAGGCTTGGCATATGAAGCTAATGGAATGTTTATCTCATAGGAAGTGAGGTTGGCTAATGTCACACTTTTCTGCCAAATAAACCACAGACACTTATTAACTGTTTCTCGAAGTTTTCTTTAAGCACTGGAATATATATATAACTGTTGATCTATCATCTTGATGACAAAACTACTAATCCTATGTGATCACTCACATCCTAGTCCGTTCTGCTATAACTGGCCATATTTTATCCATGGGCAGGTTTTGTTAGCTTTCATTTGCTAACAGTTTCCTGCTTGATACAGTTCTGTAATCTAGCTCTTAACTTTTTTTAGGAAAATGCTTTGTCACTATGATCTATAGCTTCAGAAATATATTATAGGGAGTTGCTTCAGTACTAGAATCAAAGAAAACTTTGTAAATCTTAAAGCAACAGCAGTTATTAATGATCAGAGACAGATCAGTACTGATGGAGTAATGGGCCTAATGGCAATCAGTTGACTTCATACCATTATCCAATTTTTTAAAAATACAACTTGACCCAAAGCCCAAATAAAACATGTTTATGTTTGAAACATCTTAGTCTCCTTCTATCCTGCCTAACATTTAAATTGTGATTAGGGGGAAGCGGCGAAGTATTTTGGTGGTGGCCCATGGACATTTTGCAGATTAAAGAAAAAACTTTGTCTCTGATAGAATTATAAAAGTATTGCATAATAGGAGAATTCTTAATATGAGTTTTGTGTTTGATGAAACCATATAGAAAGATGGTGATTGGTGGATCCATCATTCAATACGCCACTTCTGTTTAGGTTTTGATGGTGTTGGGTTCTAAATTAGAAGCAACAGTCTTATGAAATCAAACTAACTACCGTTAATAGTTCAGATTCGCCCCTTATCATTGATCACTGTTTTTTGCTTTAAGAGTCAGAAACTTTTCCTTCGATGGAGTACTGAAGCAAATTATATTTTCTATCTTTATCTTCTTTTTTTAGAGTGCATTTATCTTCTTGATATTCATAAATGACTATATTGTTAATTTATGAGTAAATTGCATTAGAGCCCCCCTAAACTTGTGTGGTTGTCTCACCTAGCACCCTCAACTTGTGTTCAACTTGTATTTTACTTTGTCGGCCCATTAAACTTGCTCCCGTTTGCACCACAAGTCATTTTTTCGCTGTTAGCCACCGTTTTCTGCTGATGTGGCTGAGTTGGTGATGTAGGATGTTCAGGTGGAGGGCAACTTCTCACATCTGCCCCCAAAGGCCACAAGTGCAGGTCACGTGCACCACCACCTCGGCTCCGGCGATGTGGGGCCCTCTTTGGCCACGCTGGACACTTCCACACCTCACTTCTGTTCAAGTGAAGATTTCATCAAAACACAGATTACCAAAACTGAAGAAACGGACAGCAATAATCATTAACCACAAGAATCCTTGTAATGTGCAAATCTGAACTGGAATTGGAATCAAGAATCATCGAGTTGGAATTTCATGGACAAAATTTGGCACAGGATTAGCACTTAATTCACACGGAGGAGATCATAAGCTTAAGACAACAGTATGTTTGGCCGTAAAAGCATCCACTCGATTGACCAAGAAGCCAAGAAATGACCATGTTTAAGTGTACTGATCAAAATGTTCAAGCAATCTATTTTGTTTGGTTCAAAGAATGCAAGTATATTGAATACTGATCACCAAATAATAAAGCAATCTTGGCTTGCTGTAGCGATCAAATGAGCACATTAGAGGTGCACAAAAGCCAATAAACACAACGAACAGAGAAATCAACAATCGCAAGATGCAGAAGAACAGGAAGGGTGAAACCTCGTACATGCATGCACGCCTTTGCTGGTGCCATGCCCCATCACCGGCACCATGCCCTTCTCCCCCAAACCCATTGGACTGCGCACAACCGATCTCCTCATCTGCCGCTCCGGATTCCAATTTCTTCCACCCAGCGACTCCTCTTCGTCCCATGAGCATTTGCCCTCAATTAATTTCGACATACCCCTGCCGGATTTGCCACCTTGGGGTCGTATTCCTCTTCACCGGCCAACCTTGCCGCCACCTCGGTTTCTCCCTTGCCACCCCTAGGTACCCCTCTCCATTTTCGCCGCCCTCGTCCCCTCATCGGCCTCCGTCGAGGGGAGCAGTCGAGAGCAGGCCATGGCCTCCCTTTGCTCTGTCCATGTTGGATGGTAGAGTGGGGAAGAAGAGTTGACATGTTATGATGTTAAGACTTTTTTTATGCCACATGGGACCATATATTGCCACCATAGCTTGATTGCACGCCATGCCATTGTCTACCTCAGCTAGTCTGTTAACAGCGGGAAGGGGGTTTGGTGCAAACGGACACAAGTTTAAGGGGTCGACAAAGTAAAATACAAGTTGAGGGTGTTTGGTGAGACAACCGCACAAGTTTTGGGGGCTCCAATGCCGTTTACTCTTAATTTATCTTCATTAGATTTGTAGTGCTTCAGCCTTTCAGGGGTCCCTATGACAAGAAAATCTTAAGAAACTGTCTGTAAATTTTCAATAATTGGTTTTATACCTTTAACCAGTTTGCAGAAAGTGCATATCTGAGGAGTTCGTCAACAAGGAGGTCTGCTGCTGCCCTACTTGCAACATTGATTTGGGCTGTGCTCCATTGGAGAAACTCAGGTTTGTCTCTGTTTCCCTGAATTATTCATTTTTGCTTTGTATTGTTGCATAATCCTGAGGCTTTTCAGTCATTGTTCAGTTATTATTGTATTTTCTTTTTATGTCACTGCCAATTATTTCCTTTTTGAAATTGCGGGCCCGATGCCAGTGTATGTAAGAAAATGCAAGTGTGCATTGGGAAATACGTGGGCAACATTTGTGAGAAATTTTCCCTCTGGTATGTAGAAGTGAGATATGTCCATGCAGTAATTGTGCTGCCCCGCCTTTTGACATTCTTTTGCATGCACACCATGGCCTGTTCCTGCATTGCTCATAGATCTTGCTTTTGCAATGCCACTATTGGGCTATACTGATTTCATCATTTGGACTTCTAGACGGCGTAGTAATCTCCTCCCGTAAAACCTTCGTTCCTAAATGGTCTTAACAAACTATCTATGATGAGTTTTGACTCAGTTAACCTGGGTGACCATAATGTTGTCCTTTTGGTATGCTTTCCCTCATCATCATCTTTTTTTTTGGTATAACTTATGAAGGGGCAAGATTGGTCCAATCTTACTTGGCACCTTAACTAATCTTCAGGCTTTGATATCAACCAACATATAACAAGCAAATTTTATTTTCCTTTATGTCAGTTTTTCTTAAAAACAATTTGAGCTATGTTATAGCTAATTGATTTTCTATACAGGGTTGATCATAGCATACATACTGTAAGGTCAAAGATATTTCCTTTTAAAAGACGGAAGGTTGAGGACCCAGAAGTGATATCACCAGTTGCATCACCTGTCAAGAGGAAAGAAAGATCTCTATCTTCACTGACAATTCATGCTCCTCGGGTGTCTATACAGAAATGCTTGACAAAGAGGAGAACAAAAGCTTCATGCTTACGCAGCTTTCCTTTGGTATGTAGCTTTTCTTTAAGCACAGGTCTGCGCTAGGTGATGGTTATGGGTACTTTTGTGTATGCGGTATACTGGTATGCTAAAGGTTAGCATCATCATGCGACTATTTTAGGGCTAAGACATATCAATTGAGTCGACTCTTTTGAACCCATCTTGGTTCTGGGCACTTGTGTATGTGGTATGCTAAATGAATAGAACATGAGCCATGAGACCCTTTGATCTTGTGTTTATGTGATACCTGAAGGGTTTATGTGCATGAGAGGTTAGTCTCATTTAGTCATAAAGATAGTAATTAGTAGCATCAGCACACCACTATTTTAGGGCTAATACATATCAATTGAGCTGACACTTTTGAACCTATCTTTGTGAGGCTTAAGAGTACCTATATGTGTCTTCAAATCTTACTAGTTTTCCATATGTATCATGTTCCATATGGTTAAGGTTGCATTGTAACCTAACTGTGATTTATGCATGCATCGAATACAGTTACCATTGTTTGTTAGAGAGAAGTCCTGTCCACATTTTAACCCCCTTCAAACTCTGCAATGAGACAAAAATGTCTGCTGTTCTATGTTTTTTTTCAGGTCATATCTGCTATTTGGATTCAAAATGTTTGCGATTAATTCTTCATTTTTCCCACCTTACACTATTTATATGCAGCACTCTACCTTGCGGGGCAGTAAAGATACGGCAAAGAAGGTTGGGGGATGGAGACCTTTGGGCTGTCAACTTAGAGTCGGTAGAGATAGAAGGTCTCTTAAATCTGGTTCAGAAGATGTCAATATAACTGAAAATAAGTCTGCTGATCCAGATAATGGTGCTCCCGCCAGTCAAGCAAAGGCTAGAGAGCACTTGACAAGACATGGAAATCTAGCGAAGAAGAGTGGAAGCAAGAAGGTGTTCACTCTGAAGGGGAAAAAGAAAAGGTTCAAGGCAAAACAGCCTAGTAAAAAGAGGAGATTGCAAGCATTATGGTTCTATCTAATTGCTGCTTTTGACCAGTGAGAAACACTAGTCTTTTCTTACGAGGCTTTTTAACTTTCAAAGAAAAAGCAGAAATCATGCTCTTGTGTTTACATTCATTTCAGGAAAGGACAACCTCCTTTACCGCAGCTACCTACAAAATTTTTGAGGATCAAGTGAGTTTTCTGGTTATGCTTTCCTGTTCAAAACACTATGTCTATTTGTTAAGTTGCGCTAACTCATGATACCTTTATTAAATTGTCCTAGGGATGTTGATTTGCCTGCTTCCTTCATACAGAAGTACCTTGTGCAGAAACTTAATCTTTCAAGTGAAGCTGACGTATGTTTTTCTTTCTCCCAGTGATAAGCATTACCAGTTAGTCACTTAGTTGTATGCCAAGATCCTCCAGAATAGTTAATCAGAGATGAAAAAGAATATCATCAGTTTCCAGATTTCCTGCAGGGGCAAGGCTGGCCAGAGCTGAAATCCCACCAAGTTACACCTAGTTAGATCCAGTTACGGCCACTTTTGCAGTTGTTCTTAGAGTAAAAAATATTATTTCATAATTATATATGAAAAATCCAAGAAAACTCAAATTATTGTTTCCAAATGGTGCTTGACTGAGGCCGGCCAGTTTCCAGCCGAGTTCGTGTTGGAGGTCTTTTTGCCATTCTGTTTTAACAACACGTTCTGTTTTGCATTGTGCAACAGACTTGTTCATTGATACAACTGCATGTCACTGCTTGACATTTATAAAATATGAGAAATATTGTCCTATTTCTACATAAACTAAAACATTACTGTTCAATATGTTCTGACCTACAGAGGGGTGTGCTTGCAGGTGGAGATGCTGTGTGGTGGCAAGATAGTGAACCCGGGAATGACCCTGCATGACCTAGCAGATTGCTGGCTCGACAAAGGGCCAAAGAGCCGAGTGCGGTCGTCTGTGGGCTCCCCTGCCACTGGGTTCGTGGCAAAGTTATTCTATGGCAGGCCGGAACTGCCCCCACCCCCACCCCCACCTGAACCTGAAAGTTGCCATGGCTGGTCGGGAGCTTCGCCTCATTTCTGAACCAGTGCAGTGCCGCTTCACTTCGCTCATCGGATTTGGAGCCCTTGATTGATCCGAGCATCGATACCAATTACACGAGGCTCAAGCCACCTCTTGATATGTAGATAAAATGTTAGTTTGACAAGCCATGTCGGGCCTCTGATCCCCTATTTTAAGGCATTCTTTACTCTCTTTTTCACTGACGAAGTGACCATGTACCCAGCGATGTGATCTGTACCTTCGTGGAGCTCGTAGAGCAGGCCTCTGTATGTTGAGTTGTTTGAGTTGGTGTGCCGAGTTCAGTTGTTGATGTGTACTGTACTTGTTTACCGCAAGCCCCGGAATTCATTGCCGTTAATTCATCGCATTGGAAATGGTTATTGATGGGAGTATAAAGTATTTGGCCAAATAAGCATACGGTGTGTTCAGAACTGAGAAGAATTGCTGGCATCGATCTGTTGATAGTGTCTTGGAAGGTTTCTTTGCCGCGACATTTCCATGCCTTCATGATAAACTGTAAAATATAGTAAGCCGTTTATTTTTTTTGGAAAAAAGAAAAAGTTGCCGCCCTACGTTTGAATAGCCGTGCGTACAGCCGTAAACCGTGCGTACATGCTAGCAGTACAAAATAAGCGTATGTACAAACAAACAGCAGTAAAAAGGGTGGAAAATACCATACACCGATTCAAATTTCGAAAGTCCAAACCCCAATTCAATATTTCAATTCCGCCCATTTCGCGCTCCGGCCGAAGGGCCCCCCTCCCTCCCTCAAATGTCAAAACTCTCACAACCCCGGCGCCACTTGGCATCCTCCATTCCACACCCCCAAATCCCCAATCGCTCGTCGCTTCACCTGGTGTCCGTGGGCGTCCCAGTATGGCTTGGCTTTCGGCCTGTGATTGAAGTTTTTAATTAAAAATAAATAGTGGTAATTAAAAAAAGTTTTTTAAAAGAAAGGGTGAGTGATATAAAGAAATGATAAATAAAGACATGCGTAAAATAAAAGCGAAAGAATGAACTTTGACTTAGAGACTGTTTATATTGGTTTCTGTTTCTGGCTTTTGTTTTTAGAAGCAGAAGCTAATATAAACAATTTAGTTTCTATAAACCGTTTATATAGTCACTACTATTCATTAATCAATATTTTTTGCTTTTATATATTGTAATGTGCTTTGTATTTTATTATATTACAATTCTGTAAGTCATATAACGATTAAAATATTGAAGTTCTTTTTGTTATATTATTTTTTTATATAACATATTACTATTTATTAATCACTATTATTCTTTAGACGATTCTGTCGGTACTACAATTTATGTACCGCAGATACAAGTTTAATATGAACAGATCCTTGTCCTCGAAGTCGGTGAGAGCCAGAGGGGTTGGAGAAGCGATTCGTTTGTATAGGCTTCCGCCGCCTCCAAACCCCACGAGACCCCCACGCGCGCTCTTGCTCCACGTCGTCCGGGAGGAGAGGAGCTCGGAGGGCCGATGGCGGACCGTCGGTGGGTTAGGGTGGCGCCCACCCTACCTCCAATGGGACCACTGGTACCCCGTAGCCCCTTACCTCCCGGCAGTAGCACCGCAGCGAGCCAGCCACCACCACCGTCGGCGCCATCTTCTGCTGCGCCTCTGACCTCTCTCGAGTCTCGACATTACAACAAAGGCAAAAGGCCTCTCGGTCCATACGGTTGGCGGCGGGCGGGGCACGAGAGCAATGGGCGGCGTTGGGCGATCGAGTAGGAGGCCAGAGGAGGCAGGCGGCCGGCGCCGCTAGCGCCAGATCCGACGGCTCCCACTCGTCCGTTCGCCGGCGAGGAAGAGCAAGCCGGCCCGGCCACCTAGCGCCAATCTGAGGCGGGATGGGAGACAGTCGGCCGGAGGAGAGTGGCCAGATCTAGATCGATCGGAGGTGGCCGGGCGAGGGAGAGGGCGCCAAATCCAAACCGAGACCGGTCGGCCGGAGAGGCGGAGGAGAGAGGCGGCCGTGGCCGCCGGCGAGACCGCGAGAGAGAGAGGCGAGGCGTGATGGATCCGGGCATCTAGCGGCGATGGCGGGCGAGGCGGATCTACCGTCTGCCGATTGCGATTTATTTGTTGTCGGCTGGATCTAGCGACAGTGGCTGATTGCCTAATTGAGTGACAGGTGTGAGTGCAAAGCTAGCTCAAAAGATGATTGAAACAGGAAAAAAATAGAACATTCCCATTGGTCTATCACCTCATTGAGCTAACATTGATCCTTCCAGTGGCAACGGCATCTGTTGAAAGAGTCTTTTTCGGCAATGAATATTATCAAGACAGATTTGCGCAATAGAGTAGCGAATGAGTGGTTCAGTGACTTGATGATATGCTATATTGAGCGAGAGATTTTTAGAAACCTTGATGATGATAGAATTAGAAAATTCAAAGCATAAAATCTCGTAGAATACTATTGCCGGTTACCACCGGTATTTGGAACCCTATGCAGGGCAATAGCGGGTAAGTGTGGTGATGCTGATGACTCATCTCGACTTCTGAGGCTTCTGAACGAGCAGCTAAACTTTCAGATGAGAATATTAAGAATCTGCCTGCGCCGGGTGAAGTATAATTCATCAATGGTGGCCCTCCATGCTAGGTATGTTGTTTTGCCTATATACCAGTAAATGCTTCATGCTTTGTTCAATCCTCCATGCTGATTGATTGCATGACTTTTTGCGTATCCTTTTCTTAGGGGCTTTCTGGGATGAACAGATTCAATCAAAGTCCCTGGAGCAAAGTTCAGTGCGAGATGATTCAATCACTCCTGGGGATGGGATACCAGGTGCTTGACACTTCATCTTCTCTGCTTGCCCTCATGCTACAGCATTTCCTCAACTTATACATGTCTAACCCTGTTTACATGTTCCTAGGTTCAATTTGGAATTTTAGAGGCAGGGGCTTATGGTGTTGCACGGTCGAGGAAAAAGGCATTCATTTGGGCTGCTGCGCCTGGGAGACCCTTCCTGAGTGGCCTGAACCAATGCACGTCTTTGCTAGCCGTGAGCTGAAATTACTCTCACCTGATGGCAAATACTACGCAGCTGTCAAGAGATGGTGCCAGGAAACCAACAATACAGGTATGTATCACATCATCTCTACTCCAGTTTCTTCTGTCCAGCTCTTGATTTGTATTAGCTGAATTTACCCCTTTCTGTGATGCAGTATGGAAGCGAAGCTGTCTCTTCGTTCCAGAAGAAGATCAGAGGCAATGCAGTTTCGTTGATTGACCACATATCTAAAGAGATGAATGAACTGAATCTCATTAGGTGCAAGCACATCCCAAAGCGCCCAGGCTGTGACTGGCATGACCCGTCAGATGAGAAGGTAGCATTCTGCCATCGCATTAGCTTTGTGGAAGGGGGATTAACACCATATGGATATTGGTGGGTATAAGTTTAGAACAGAATCTTAGCATTGGGGGTATAATCTTTTGTAAACAGTAACTCTAATATGACAGCAAGAGGGTTACATGATTACATGAATGGTTGCCTTTTGTGTACTTCTTACAAGTGAGGATTACCACCATCAGAATTGATGGTTTCGTACCAGAATTGTGAAGAAAAACAGTACTAGCAATCTACCTTTTGTACCCATCACATGGACCCAAGTCTTAAGCTCACTTGCCACTTGATCTCTTCCATGGCTAAACTTTACCACGAATCTCCTTTCTTCACCTGTATTCATACGTAAGCGGCATTGCATTTAGTGGTCACAAGCTTTATTTCCCAATTTAACTGTAAGGATGGATGGTTTGCACTTGCCTGTACCTTGGAGCAGCAGCTTACAGAATTTCCCTTGAAAACAGCTCCAAAATAATCCAAATCACCTCTAAAATTTCAGTCAAACATCAACCATACTACTACAAACAAATCAAAACTCCCCTCAAAAAGGAAAACAAAATTCTATACACAATATTCGAACTACAAAAATCCAAGCGCATTACATCCTCCAAGAACACCACCACAAGAACAGATCAGAACCACACCAAGAATCCTCTCCGGATTCAATGCCTCATCTTGGGAGCGTGTAGCCGTAGGTGCCCCCCGTGAAGGAGGTGACGGCGCCGTCGAACGCGTCCCTCTCGTCGAGGTAAACGTTCATGCGGAACGCGGCATGCACTCCGATGACGGCAGCGGCGAGGACCAGGGCCACGAGCAGGTTGAGGCCCGCGCGGGTGAGCGTGACGGCGAGCACGGTCGCCGCGCCCAGGACGGCGAGCACGATGCGGTCGTCGATCTCGTGGCGCAGGCAGACGAGCGGCTCTCCGTCGCCGCGGCCGAAGTAGAGCGCGAGCCAGGCTAAGAAGAGCGCGAGGAAGGCGAGCATGGAGAGCGGGCGGTAGACGAGGCCGAGGAAGACGACCACGAGCGCGGCGAGCGCGTAGTTTGCGCGGAAGTAGGCCAGGTTCCGCCGAGCCCGCGCCCGCGCCTCGCCGCAGCTGTCCGGGCGCGAAAACGCTGTCGGGTCGAGCACCTCACGCCACGCCCGCGGCCGCCCCGCCGCTGCGGACCCCGCGAGCACCCGCGCGCGAGAGAAGAAGGCCACCCCGGCCTCCGCTGCCGTCGCCGACGACGATGGCGCCGCCTCGCCCTCCCCGTCCGCCTCCGGCTTCGGCGGCGCCGGCGGGGAGGTGACCGGGACGGTGCCGTAGCGCGACCAGGAGGCGGTGGAGGAGGACATGGCGATCCGTAGTAGCTGGATCGGGCGGTGGGATTGGTGGCTAGTGTATGCTTTTTGTGTTGGGGTGGCTGCTTTCCTTCGATCGGGTTGTCAAGTGGATCTGGCTCTGGCTCTGGCTCTGGCTGGAGGAGAGAGAAGAAAAATTTGCAGATTTTTAATATCTCGGCTTCCCATGTAAAACGACTTGTTGCAGCGTCGGCAGATCATCTACTATGATTGTGGTTGTTGGTGTGTTAATTTTTCTAAAATATTCAATTAAAAATAAAAAATAAAAACACTATTATATCTTTATAAATAATACAAAAGAAAAAAGTGTATTAAGAAGTCAACGTATTCCAAATAGTTTTTAGCTTCTGAAAGCTAAAAGCCATCGCTATTTAGAACATGCCAAAATCGGATGGAATAATTAGGTTTTAAGTGGAAAAATAGTAATGAGTATGTTTTTTTGGCTGCAGCTGATGACTTATGGCTGCAGCTGATCGCTTTTGGCTATAGTGTAAGCACTTGTGTGAATAAACCGAATGACGATAAGTCGCTTCAAAAATGTTGTTTGATAAAACCACTTTAAAACAACGATAGAAAAGTTGTTTTATTTATTAAAAAAATTATAAGCCATGAAAAGAACTGAGCCAACTATAGTGCATATACCATACCACATCATAAACCTATTACTCCGGGAGTTTTGCGGAGGAAGGCCACGTCGGCCGCGCCATATCTCCGCCCGGCACAGCGTGGCGCGGAATTTGCGTTCGGTCGGGTGAACTGTTTTACGAAAAAGTCCTTGCGTTTCCCCGAAATTACGTACAGGTCCTTGGTTCTCACGAAAAGGTCCCTGCCAGTTTTTTTAGCCCCTCCACTTTGCAGGATAGCGCCCGTAGTTTTTGAAATTGTGCACGGGTCCTCGTTTATTTACGTACAGGTCCTCGTTTTTTTACGAAAAAGTCCTTTACCTTTTTCGAAAATACGTATGTGCCTTCGATTTTTTTAAAAAAACTTCTCACGAATTATCACCTCTTTTACTTTGGTACGTACGGTGGCTGACGCGGCGTAGCACCGCGCCTACAAGGCTGATCATATGCAAGAACCAAATCGTACTGAAAAGGAATTTATCGAGAGATGACATATGGCGTACGTTTTAGCATTGAGCGTGTCCTCGTATAGCATGGAATTTTGTAGGAGGTAGCGTGATATCTCGTAACTTCTACTAGAATCCTTTCGTCACAGGCACCCACGAGGGTGATTTGAACTATTTTGTTCCTGTGAAATTGCTGCTAAATTCCTGCGCTTGCATAATCTTTTTTTCTCTCGTAGTGTTCTACCACAGTGGCAAACATATTGAATCATGCAACGTTATGTTGGGTGATTCCGGACAGGGAGAAACGGCCATCCTACTACCTAATGGACGCATGCAAGTTGAACGTGTCTTCTCGTCTCCAACACACGAACAACCTCACATCTGAGGCTCCACTTATTTCGATTTCAGTTTTTAGTTTTTAGTTTAATTTTATTATTCATAAATTTCATTATTTTCTGAACTTTTGATTATTTTAGCTTTTTTGCCGATTCTTTTTTCCCTGTATTCGTTCGCGTTGTCTGTGATGAGCTAGCATATTTTTCTATTTTTTTTAAATTTAATTACACTAAATAAGCCAACTTATTTCTGATGAAAATTTCAATCATTCTGATGTAATTTTAACCCAATCACAACTTTTTAGCCCAACCGAGCGGAGCCTAAATTGTCGACATGCTCATCCATCTCGGCAGATCAGATTGGAGACAGCAACGAAGGAGAGAGGTCAAGTGACCCTTTCGCTGTTTCCACGGTCGCAAAACGGGCACCCAGGAGGAGGCCTACACAAATCATGTGATGGATCACCCAGACAGCATGGACGAGGGGCCTACAAAATCACAAGTGAGGTACAAACACATCCAAACGTGCCGAAACATGGCTGCATCTGGTATCATCCCAGCCTTAAAATAGTGCGTGATTGATGGGGCTCATCACCCAAGGACTGTTGCTGTATTATTTCTCTATACTATCCGATCACGATCCGATGGCCGATAACAGGGCTGAATCCGCTCAGTGCATGCGGCCCTCTGCTGCTTCTAGGCCGGGCCCAAATTGGGGCTTGCTGGGCTGTTCCTGCTTCTTGTTTGTTCCTTCGAGTTTTTCCACAGCATTATCTCACTAATCTTCCTCTAAAAATGAGAGAGCTAATCTCACTATTCTTATTCCTATGAAAAAGAATGAAACTCACTAGTCTTATGAGCTGCAATAAACTTCTCCTAATACTGTTCATAGGGAAAAGACCTATGCAATGAATTAGCCAGGACAATAGGAATCTACACTGTGATTATTGTATCCTACAACGTCTCAGTTTTTAGTTTCTAGTTTATTTTTTACTATTCATAAATTTCATTATTTTCTAAACTTTTGATTTTTTTTAGCTTTTTTGCCGATTCTTTTTTCCCTGTATTCGTTTACGTTGTTCGTGATGAGCTAGCATATTTTTTTCTATTTTTATAATTTTTTAAATTTAATTACATTAAATAAGTCACCTTCAGCTACATTAAAATTTCAGTCATTACAGTACAATTTTAATCATAAATCACAGCTTTTTAGCCCAACCGAGCAGAGCCTAAATTGTCCACATGCTCATCCATCTCGGCAGATCAGATTGGAGACAGCAACGCGGAGAGAGGTCAAGTGACCCTTTCCACGGTCGCAAAATGGGCAAGGAGGGAGGACACATCATGTGATGGATCACCCAGACAGCATGGACGAGGGGGGCCTACGGTACAAACACATCCAAACGTGCCGAAAAATGGCTGCATCTGGTATCATCCCAGCCTTAAAATAGTGCGTGATTGATGGGGCTCATCACCCAAGGACTGTTGCCGTATTATTTCTCTAGACTGTCCGATCACGATCCGATGGCCGATAACAGGGCTGAATCGGCTCAGTGCATGCGGCCCTCTGCTGCTTCTAGGCCGGGCCCAAATTGGGGCTTGCTGGGCTGTCCCTGCTTCTTGTTTGTTCCTTCGAGTTTTTCCACGGCATTATCTCACTAATCTTCCTCTAAAAAAGAGAGCTAATCTCACTAGTCTTATGAGCTGCAATAAACTTCTCCTAATACTGTTCATAGGAAAACGACCTATGCAATGAATTAGCCAGGACAATAGGAATCTACACTGTGATTATTGTATCCTACAACGTCTGAGTATGCTTAGTAGTTTTTTTTTCTTATCTAGGGTTGATTTTTAATCAAACGATAGTCATGTGACCAATCATATATCCGTTAAAGGAGGTTGGCCTTATTCAAAGTTTTGGATAATTGCTTATGGAATTGTTTTGTGTGTCATAGTTGAGATGACTGCTTGAGTTGAACAACTAGCCGATGATATATACATTTTAATTCCACGTAACAAAAACAAATGAAATTTCCATTGACTTCCTAATGTTGATCCATTCTGCCGATGTGCTGGACAAAATATAAATACAGCTGAAGAGCATTATTCAATTCAGTATTGAAAATAAAGCAACAAGTTTATGAGTTTTAAGCATGTGAGACCATATGGAGGTCACATCGTAGTTTTGATGAGTAATTGAATTTTAGTTCAGAAAGTTTGTGAAAGTTTGAGTTTGGCTTTTAAGAGTTTGCAATTTTTCAAATTTTGGTGCAGGCCTAGCGGTCTGACCGACCATAGGTGGCGGTCAGACCGGCAACTAGCAGTGGTCAGACTAGTTAGAGCTGGTGGTCTGACCGGCCAGATGGGTCAGCTCGCCTGAAAATTGGGAATGATGTTCTTGGTTTGATTTGGTTTGACCTAGGTCGTTGCATGTGTTGCATGGTGCATTTATGGGCTAACGTTAGTCAAGTTGTGAAGAATCTTGGGGATAATCGAGGTCCGAAGCGGTCATAGATGCCCTGTGAGATAGTTGAGCTCAAACAAGCCACAAATGAACAAGGGTCATGAAAGGTAAAGTTTGAGCAAAGACCATGATGCATTGAAGATGCATGTCATGTTTTGCGGTTATGCTTTCGGGATGGAAGCTTTGTGGTAAGTGTTCTCGCTGTCATCAATTGGGCATATTGATGATTTTGTCTCTTGTAGTGCTACGTGACGGTTTGTTTGTTTGTGCTGGTTGTAGAACTTTAGAGCTATGTCATGGTGAGATGGACAGTACCGAGACTAAGCTAGGAGATTTTAGGTCTAAAGTGGTCATGAGATCGAAACTACGCTTAGGAGGAGCCAAGTTCTAGACAATCAAAGAGCCGCCGAAGATGATCGAGACTTGTGGGGTGGTTACATGCTGAGACGACGAGGAACTGGAGGGGAAGCTACTGGTGGAGGACATAACGGGCAATGGCAAGGTGGACCAGCGCTATGCTCATGGAGGTGCCGAGGTTCTATGTGATCAAGGAAGCCGGGTGCCGTCATGTGCGTAAAGAAGCGTGTGGTGCGTCAAGTGACTTGGGTCGTTTGAAAGCGAGAACGGTTCAGTGGGATCCAGACGTGTGAAAGGTTTAGCAGCAAGTCATTGGGCCACATGGAAGATGACGAAGCATGAATGATACTTCGTGGAAAAGGAAGCGGGAAGCTTCGTGGAAAAATGTAGAGGGATATTTGGGTAAATTATCTAATATCGAAAAAGTGAGGATGTATGAAATCGCAATGTTATACTAAGTGGTTTAGGTCTTGTATGTACTAAAAATGTGAAACAGATCAAGTGTCGATTTACTAATGGATTAATAGATGTGAGCACCTTGTGAAACGTGCATGTGTAAGTGCAAAACCCGATATGGTGTTGTGTTAATGAGTTAGCCCATATAAATAGATAAAATCTAACTAGAGGTACTGATTAGGGTTTTCCTTGTAAACCTCCGTATATAAGGAGGGATAGAGGTGGCTACGTCAAGGTTTTGAGGGAGTTCATGCCTAGCATTGAGAGGAATTAGGTTTCTTAGAGAGAACTTTGTGGGAGATGTGAAAGACTCTTGTGGCTGAGCTTTTTTGTCATCCTTAGATCTTGTGTGGTTGTAAATATTCATCTTCAAGTATCAATAGATATCAAAATTCGTCCAAGTATTTCCCTCTTGTTGATTTGGCTTGATTTTTAGTGCTTCTCCTTACCCTTTTGGTCTTGATGTGTGCCAAGGATGTGTAAATGACGATGATGTCTCTTGGAGACTAGATCTCATCCATTTAGGTATTTGTTATTTGCAAGTTATTGTATTTGCCTGGTTTTGGCTTAATAGAGGGTGGTTTGGGGATTTTGACCTTGAGAGTGTTTTGACTTAAGTTTGTACTATGATCTAGTTTGCTATAATATATGGGAACCCATTCAAGATCATCTAGATCATCAAGGACTCACGAGCAAGTGTAGATCGAGATTTCCCTTTTTTGTCAGAAATTTGGCAACAATTCCCTTGATCGTTGAATAGAATAGGTTTCTGATATTCTAGAGAAGGTGCATACCAAATTTTGAATGGTTTAGAACCTTGGTTTGAGAGTTGGCTTAATTTATAGCTTTAACCCGATTTGGTGCAGCGGAGCTTCAAGTGCCAAAAAATTCTAATTTTCTTAAGTTCTTTCAAGATATTTGGTTAGGATAAGTTCTTAAGTTCATGGTCTAGTTTTGGTTAAAGTTTCAAGTTCTTTAGAGTTGTGGATCAAAAGTTTTATCAGTGTTTGGATTTAAAATAGTACTAAATATTTGCTTTGTTCTTGGCTAGAGGTCAGATCGTCAACTAGCTACAGATCAGACCGCCAAGAGGTTTGACCACCAATTAGCTAGAGGTCAGACCTCCATCTAGCTAGCGGTCAGATCGCCCCTTGCTCAAAAGTCAGACCGCAAGGGTATATCAAGGCACGTTTTGCTCGGTTTTTTCTTGAACTTTTTCTTGTTGGTGATTAGTCTTTGATTTTTATAACTTCTTATAGATATTGGAGTGAAGAACTTTGCTTTCTCCTTTAAAAAAGATTTGAAAAAGCATTTAATCGTATGGGCTCCTATTCACCCTCTGTAGTCGCTGTTCGCGGTCCTACAAAGCAAAGTGACATAACTGTTTATGAGTTTATTTTCTTGAGATCGAAATGTTTATGATTTTATCAACCTCTTTCTCTACGCACAGTGCTTAATTGACCAGCTTAAAAAAACTGAAAAAAAGGGAATGAAGAAGTAGTTGACATATACATGTTATTTTCAGTATCAATCAAAATTCAAGAATAAAAAATCAAATAAATCCTGGCCGTCTATCTCACCGACGGCTGTGATAATCCGATCAGCAGCACCCTCGTTGACTTTGCTAAATTTTATTCCGGTGGTGCTGCACAAGTGAAGGACCCAATGAGACTACGTCACATATGCCTCTCTTTCTCCCTCTCGCAGTCCAGAGACCCCTTCCAGCTCAGGGCCGTCGTCGCTTGCATTGTTCTTGGTGCAAATTCTTCAAGGCCTCGCCATGAAGGGGTGGAGGAAGAGACCGACGAGGCCGTCTCCCAGAGGTTCGACAAGGTGGTCACAATCCTGAGCAACAGGGTAGGCCATGCAAGGGCAAGGGTTGGCAAGAGGAGCTCAAGCTCACCTCCTGTTGATCCAAGCTGCCTCTTGGACCACCCATTGGTACCATGTCCCACTCCCAATGGCCTTCATGTCAGTAGTAGTCTTGCGCCGCCGCAGGCGAGAAGCATTACGCCGAGCAGCCAAGAGAGCGAGGTGGTGGTGGTGGCTCCTTGCGCCGCCAAGATCACACCGGCAAAGTTTGACAGGAATATGTTTCTTGAGACGCCACTCTTGGATTTGAATGGTTGCAGCGTTCCCTCCACGGTGTCTGTGCAGAACAGCTCAAAAGTTGGTGTTGTTCCTGCAGTTAATTCTTCTGCTACTACTACTCACATCCAATTCCAGCAGCAGAAGCAGCAGCAGAGCTTCCAGTTTGATCAGAAGCAAAGTGACAAGTTTCACATCGAGATGCCGAGGAGCAGCGCCAAGGAGGTGATCAGCTTCGGCTTCGACAACTCGGTCTGCGCCTCAACGGCGGCAACCTCGTTCTTCACCTCCATCAGCAGCCAGTTGATCAGCATGGCCGATGCGACCAACTCCGCAGCGCCGTCGAAGACGACGTGCGCTAGGAAAGGGGACGACGCCAATGGCAAATGCCATTGCCCAAAGAAAAAGTTGGTGTCAATTGTATCATTGTTTCTTGGCTAGGGATTAATTTTGCAAGTTGTTGTGATTTTGACTCGGTATTTGTCTGTCATTTTTGCAGGAAGCCGAGGGAGAAAATGGTGGTGAGGATGCCGGCAATCAGCGACAAGATTGCTGATATACCTGCAGATAATTACTCTTGGAGGAAGTATGGGCAGAAACCGATTAAAGGCTCTCCTCATCCGAGGTATTATGAGCAATTATCTTCACACTTTTGGTTAATTAGTAGTACTCAAGTTCTTTGTTATGCCAATTAACTTGCCATCTTATTTGTTACAACTTTGATCCCATGAGAAATATTACACGTTATAAATAATCTGAGAGAACACGGAAGAAATGTCTGAATTTATTTATTCTCTTATTTGCTCCCCCTCTTTCTTTGTTTTCCTATCGCTTATAAAATTGGGTACAAGCCTCCTTAATATATATGCTAAAAATCTCTTACTTGCATACCTATTCGGATTTTAAGTTGGACTTAACTTCAACTTGACTTGACATACTCTAGTTTTAGTCTCAGCGTATTATGAACTACCAACCACGCCTCCACGTGACATTTCTCGATGCATTTCGTTGCCATTCTTGACAAGCCGCTTCTACTATCTTCACCGTTTGATGTCTCTGGCTGCCCTCTTTTGCCGCCGTGCAAGCAGTCGAATCCATAGTCGGGGAAATCGTCGTCGATCTCCTCACAGCAACCTCGGAGACGTTCTCGCGAAGCTCCTTACAGCAGAGGATGCTCAGTTCATAGCCGCAATCTGGGCAACTCCTGTGGAGATCATCGATTGATGTGTGGCAGTTGTTGCAGAAGAGGAAGACCCTCTCATCTTTGTGGTAGAGGACAGCGATACCCCTCGGATCTTAGCCTCCGTCTCCTTCTTGGCCTGTTGCTTTTGTTGAGCTCCGACAAGCACGGCAGCAGGTAGTGCAACATGTCGCATGCACTCTTGCTCTGGGGCTCTGACATCCCTGCATGGCACCTGTGATTCTTGTCGACATCGCAGGCGGCGCAGTAGGTCCTCTCACCGCAGCGCGCGCGCAGCCGCCGCCCCTCGAGGCCAGCCCTCGCGCCGTCGCACTTCGCCACGTTGCCGTTGCTCTCCGCCGTGACGTATGCACGGCGTCGTCTCTTGCGCCGGAACGAAAATCGTCTAGACGTTCTTTCAAGGGCTCGGTTCTCTTATAGGCTCTGATATCACTTGTTACAATTTTGATCTCAAGAGAAAACGTACACATTGCAAATAATCTAAGAGAGCACGGAAAATTTCTAAATTTCTTTATTCTCTTACTTGCTCCCCTCTTTTCTTTGTTTTTTCTCTTGCTTACAAAATTAGGTACAAGCCTCCTTAATATATAGACAAAATTTCCTACTTGTTGGATTTTAAGTTGGACTCAACTTCAACTTAAATACATACGGAGATAAACTCTACTACGTCTGGGACTCGAAGTCAAGATTATTTCTAACATTATTAATGCTACTATTTAATCTTTATCAAACTAATTACACTTGCAACTGGTTTGGTTCCTCCAAACTTCAGAGAGGAGTATTCAGGCTGAGAAGTTCTGAACTTTGCAGCTCTGTGCGTCATTGTGCATTGCTGAGTGAGACAACTGAATCAGTATGCAAGATTGCAACTGAAATCTCTTGGTTATGCAGGGGATACTACAGGTGCAGCAGCATGAAGGACTGCCCTGCGAGGAAGCACGTCGAGAGGTGTCGCAGCGACCCCGCGATGCTGATCGTCACCTACGAAAACGAGCACGACCATGCGCAGCCGCTGGACCTGTCAGTGCAGGCCACGAACGTTGAAACCTGAGGCTGTCAATGTCGGGAGCAATGGAAATATAGCTCTGAGTATGTGCCAGAACTACTAGGGATAACTTCACTAGAAATATTCGTAACCTGCACTGCTGCTCATCCTCGATGCTCAAGGCGCAACTTTTGTCCCATGAACAGGCAGTGCATGGACATATCAGTTGGTCCTTGATTGTTCAGCCTGACAGAAATGAAAAGCAGGTGAAATTGTAACAGGCAGGCGCAGATTTCGCGTCTTCTTTTCGCATTGTATGGTGAACACTTGATTGGAGTGCAACGCGTTTGTTTCTTGCGTTATTTCAGCTAAACTGTGGTGAGTGATGACATCTCTAGCTAAAATTTCGTCCATATAATCTCTCCGTGACTACTAAAGTTTCCTGCTTGTGACATATCATCCTTGCCTTTCCGTTTCTTGCTATCTACTGTAGATGTGCAGCATGAACAACTCAAGAATATCCTAAAAAAATATCAAGAATATGAACATATCAACTGTTACATTATTACAGAGACAAAGTACAGTTAAAAAGAGTGACTCGGCTGTAGATATCCCCGTCTTTTCCGAGCCATCAGCGCGCGGTTAAGCGTATTTTACGGGCCTAATTGTGACTGTCACGACGCACGCTTCAGAGATCAAAGCAATATGCTGCTTCATACTAATTAATTGGAGTAGCCAGCTATATCATAATGTTCAGAAGCTCATACTTGCTCACGCTAAATACAATTCTAGCTCAGCTAGGAACGGCGATCTATCTGGTGCTGCTTAATCAGCATCAACTGGCAAAGAACTAGCTGGAAACATTGACCAAAATCCAATTTAGTTCCCTTATGTTTTTGCAACTGAAACATGCAGTTAAACAACGAGCAAGCAGGCAAGCGGCTGCTAATCTGGCTCGAGCAGCTCGGTTCTGACGGTACCACATGAAGGGAAATCAACAAGATTATCTGGGCATTAATTTCACCCCGCGAAGAGCGGCGATGATTAGTGGCGCTAAGCATGTGCCCCCGTGCTGTGCATCTTAGTAACAACACTGCTCACTGATTATTTTTCAGGAGAGATCAAGCTGGCCAACAATTATATCGACCTGGCTTAGTTTATTAGCAATGCTGATTCAGTCTCTTCTTTAATCGAAACTGTTATGCGTGCGCATGAGATTTCTTACAAACTTAATCGCCTGCACTGCGAACAAATCTAGAGTTGATCTTTTATCCTGAATAAAAACCATACATCGAAGCAAATATGATGGGTACAGTCTGTGCCCCATGTCTGTTGTTCTTTAATTGGCTTATAATAGTTTCCTCTATAGACTAGAACAAATTTTTTTCTTAGCAAATTGTAATAATATAGTGTGAGTATTTCCTTTTTTTTTACTAACACTACTTGGTTTTTAGTCTAAAAAATATAACAGTATGTGATCTTTTTTCCTCGCAAATAGTTATCTTAATGATAACAAACGATGTACTCCATCCGGTTATTTTTATAAGGCGCAGTTTGATTTAATACGATCTTCATAGTTGAACTTTGACCGTTGATTTCTTTTACACTACTTTATTCATAGCCACAAAATCATAATAATAAGAAAGTGCTTTCTAATAGGAATCCAATAGTATCGTTTGTGTCATAAGATTAATATATATATAGGACTAATTGTTGATTAAAATTTATGGAGTTTAAATCTCGAATTGCGCAAACACCTTACACAAATAAAGTCGTAGAGGGAGACACTTGTGTGCGACTTGTAATATATACTACAATTGACTAATAAATCCCGTCTTAAAAAGACACTTCAAACACCGGTCTGGCGGGATCATTAGTGATTAATAACACAGCAGCAGACATGACAAACTACCGGTTCCACAAGGTAGTGTGATACGGCAGAAGAGCGTGAAACGACAACAGAGATAACATGCTTAACATTGCAACGGGTAACATTCAAAATCTCGACCAAATAACATCAGATTAAGGTTCACAAGGTGGCTGCTCGGTAGACAGTAGGTATACGAAGCTCCAATCCAACAGCTGCCACATAGGACACGCTAATAACAATGAACTCTTGCAAGAGCATAAAATCCCATCTCTGGGCACCTCACTTGAGAGGAATGAACCGTGAGGAGTGGGTGGCACCAATACCGGGCCTGCCGTGCTTGACTGGCTTGTAAGAGATGGAGAACTCTGCGAGGTAGTGGCCAATCATCTCAGGCTTGATCTCAACCTGGTTGAAGGTCTTCCCATTGTAGACACCGATGATGCTTCCAATCATCTCAGGCACAATGATCATGCTGCGGAGGTGGGTCCTCACAGGCTCAGGCTTCTCGCCGGCAGGAGCATCCTTTTTCTGTTTACAAGAATTTTACAAGAGAACAAAAGGTGAACTACAAGTTGAAATCAATGTCTTAAAGTATGAATTAACCATGTGTAAGCAAAGTGATAAGTAAATAGTAGCAACAAGCATCTGGACGAGTAATAAACCAAAAAGACCGCACAGTGTTTCTCCATGTATGCAAGCAGCAGCACATACGCACGATAATCAGGACTCAGGCGTACATCAATACGCATTGTAATTACATGTAAAAGGAATTATGTCCCATTGTTTCGTTAGATGACTCTATAATTGCAATACATGTATTAAGAATATACTTCACTTAGAATTCATATACACTCAAAGGAGAGTTGTATCAAAATACATTCTCGTCCAACTCCATGTACCATAAAACCCACTGAACTATAATTGTAACCAGGCTTATTAAGGCGTCGTTAAGCGACGCTTAGGCGGTAAGGCGGCGGCGAGCGGCAAGGCGTCGGCCTCGCCTTGCCAGCGTGCTGTATGGCGTCCGCCCCAAGCCCTAAGGCGTCGCTGAAGCGTCGGTGAGGCGAAGAAACGGGAGGCGACGTTGAAGGCGGGCGCCCAGCGAAAAAGGAAAGGATAAAGAGACACGGGATGAGGGGCGGTGGGAACACATGCGGTGTCGCATAAGTACCGGCCGAAGCCCTAGCGCGCAGAAGCATCCATCCCGTCGGCCGGCATCCTCGGCGGCGGCCGGCCTCCATCTCCGGTATGCGGCCTCCTCCTCCTCCCGGCCCCTACCTCCCGGCCTCCTCCCCCCCACCTCCCGTGCAGGCTCCTCCCTCTCCCGCGCCCGCCTCGCCTCAGGAGCCTCGCCTCGGCCCCTCCTCACCTCCTGCTCCTCTCCTCTCATCCTGAGAGGGAGGGGAGGAGGGGAGGAAGGAGGGCCGAGGCGAGGCGAAGCGCTGGGAGAGGGAGGAGCTCGCAGCAGCGAGCGGAGGCAGAACCCGTCGCGAGCGGCGGATCGCGAACCCGCCGCGGCGAGAGAAGCTCATGAGCGGAGGCGCCGAGATGAGTGAAATGCGAGAGAGGCGAGCTAGTCCGAGAGAGAGAGAGCGGCGCGTGCTGAGGCTGCGTTGCGGTCGGAGTATAGGCTGCGATCTTGTGCACCGACCACCGCCGCCGCCGTCTTGTTGTGGTCGTGCCATCGCCATGGTCGATTGGTCAGTAGTATCTCGATTTTGTTCTTCTCGATGATTACTTCTTTGTAATGCGATAGAAAAATGACAAGTACAAATGCAAGTGCAAGTATTGCATCCTCTGATGCCGTGTATGATCCAAAGACCGATCCAAAGCGTAAGGCGAAGTCTAATGATCCGGGATGGAAATATGGATATTGGCCGGAAATTGGCAATCGAGATAAGGTGATGTGTATCCTTTGTAACACCCCAAGTGCAGGAGGATTAAAGGTTGAAGGAGCATCTTGCGGGTGGCTATTCAGATGTGGTTATGTGTCCCAATACTACTACAGAAATCAGGAAAGAGATGGGAGATTATTTGAAAAAAAACAAGAGGAGTAGACCAATCTTCCTAGATGATGATGAAGAAGAAGAAGTGGCGGTGGCAACACATGGCATGGAGTCCCAAGACTCCACTGTGAAGCCAAGTTCAGGGACAGCTGCCAAAAGAGGGCATGCTGCCTTTTCATTCAAGGTTGCAACATCAAGCAAGGCCAAGGCAAAGGAGACCAAGTCAGTTGCTTCTATGCTTCGAAGAACACCTGAAGAAATTGTAGATCAAGGCGTTACGGGTCTTTTCAAGAGACCATGGAGACCAATACAAGGACCAAGGATGAAAGGCATTATGTGAATAAGCAATGGGCCTTATGGTTCTATGAGTGTGGCATACCTTTTAATGCCGCAAACTCAAGGCAGTTTGAGATAGCAATTGAGGCTAGTGTGCAGTACGGTTCTGGGTATAAGCCTCCTAGTTTCCATGAGTTGAGGGAGCCATTGCTTCAAGATTGTGTCAAGGACATCAGTGCCTTAAGAGAGGAGCACGAACTCCATCCAAAAGAGTGGAGATGATAAATATGTTGGGGAGCTAAGGGGTTGCTTTAATGATGTGCTTGCAAAAATGATCCAAGATGAGAATATTCGGAACAAGATTGATGAACAAGCCATGAATTATGAAGACCAACGAGGAGATATCTTTTCAAACAAAATGGCAATCCAAAACTTGGACAAGGAGCCCTAGTAAGTGTTGTTAAATTATGCAAGCTAAGTTTATCTTCAGCATATTTATTTCATTTCTAATTCTTGATATATACATGTATTTGTCATTCTAGTTGATTGGTGGCGTTCATATGGTGGCCGAGCCATTGAACTACAAAGGTTTGCTAAACGTGTTGTTAGTCTTTGTGCTTCATCATCCGGTTGTGAGCGAAATTGGAGTACCTTTGAGTTTGTAAGTTAATTTGTAGCTTATATGTGCAATGTGCTTATTAAATATTAAATTCAGCAAGTTATTTATTCATTTCATTTGCTTTGTTTGTCATTTGTGCTTTTGTAGCTCCATACAAAGAAAAGGAACCTGTTACTACACAAGAGATTAAATGATTTGGTCTTTGTTGCCTACAACCGAAAGATGAAAGCTAGGTTTCAAATGAGGCGGGAGAAGGGCAAAAACTATGACCCTTTGGTCATTGAGGAATTTGATTGGGACAATGAATGGGTGACTCATTGGCGGAACCACCTCAAGGTGCTCGTGGGTGTGACCTTACATGGGATGATGTTGATGAAGCCATTGGTGCATCTCGCCGCTTCAAGGTCGCAATCTTCCAAGACAAGCTAATAGGCATAGTCATGGTGAGACTATGACCTACCAAAGCGTGCAAAATCTACATCAATAGTGGTTGAAGAAGATAGCTTAGATGAGCAAGAGCAACACTCGGATTCGGCAATGAAGAAGATGAGAAGAAGATCCATATGATGATGTGGATGTGAGCGATTGTGTGAAGCTCCCAATGCTACCAAGCGATGGTGGACAAAATAAGGATTCTACTAGCAATCCCAATGAGTTCGATGATGGATATTGAGAGATAAGAGAGTTGGATCATAAACTATGCTACTTTTGTGTTGTGGAGTGTGGACTACTATTATTCCATTAGATTACTCTAAGCTTGTGGACTTATCACTTATATTATTTGTGTGGACTCATGTTGGTTATATCATGCTTGCTAATTTGTTATGCCGCTTATATTTAATCTCGGATTCACTTAATTGTTATTGTGAACTTATGTTACTCATTATTCATGTGGCTTGTTGTATTGGAGAAAAGAAGAGAAGAAAGGAGAGATTGTCAACAAGGTATGTCACTCAATCAGTAGAATACAATTTGACAATTTGTATCTATTACATTTGTAACAATTTATATGTTGAAACTTGCAAGGAGACAAGGAGAATGGATGCTACATGGGAGAAGAACAATTGGAATGGGGGATAGGTGCAACATGGGCTTAAGAATTGGCAACAATAAGGTACACATATACTGCTAAAATGCTCATTTTATTTGCTGCCCTTTAGCGCCTTAGGATGTCTAAGGCGTCGCCTCGCCTTACGCCTTATCGCTTAAAAGGTGTGAGGGGGGTGGGTCGCCTCGCCTCGCCTTATCGCCTTAATAACCATGATTGTAACTCCCAACCAAAACACTACCTGGTGCACCATGGAATAAGCAGCAATACGAAACTGAATTTCACTCACATTACTTCTTAGGAACCCCATATCCATTACCAAACAAATTATGAGAGTCAAGAGTCAATTGACATTGCTATTTCTCAGAGCGGACAATAATGCTAGCTATCCTACAGAATGCATGTGTACATACAAGCTTTCACTCACCACAAACCTGATTGCTTAATTACCTAAAGCGTAAATTGAGACAGTATTGACAGGACAATGATGCTATCCTACAAAATGCATGTCAACAACTCAACATAGAAGCTTTTGCTCAGAACCTCAGATACTTGACATTGCAAGGAGAGAACAACATGCAAGGACAGTCAAGAACAAACAGAAGAATGGCTGTCAGAGCCAATTAAAATAGTAGCAGTCTAGCAGAACTCATGAAGTCTTCACATCTAAATCTGTAAGATCACATTGGACTAACAAGGGCATTAAGAACTAAAATTTGCAATGCTAAAAAGACCCATAAATAGCAGCGCATCATATCTTGAATATATGCCTTTTACACATTATACCCAAAACAACAAACCCCAATTGGGAGTAAAGTTCTCCAGTGAAACTAAATCGTAGGATATCAATAGGTTATAACTGAATTCTGTATCTTCCTATTAGAAGAATGGTATTGACAACTCAATACTGTTGCCAAAAAGCAATGCAATACCCATCAGGCCAGACACATAACAAAGATCCTACTGAATAGGGCTAATTTCACCCAGAAACATTCATAAGTCAAACTTACAAGAGATCAAATATCTAACCAAGCAGATAACACGTGATCATGTGGGAGTGCTACCAAAATAGCAAACAAGTATAATCAAAAGACTTAGACATAAACAAACAACGCCCATTCGAATAAGAAAAAGTGCATTCCTACTCCAAAATAGTAGCATAAAGATACAGAATCCAGCAATTCACACCTAAATATTTCTCCTATGAAGTCCTAAAGATTATTACAAATAGATTAATTTGGACAGTGGACAACAAGCATGCCATGCAGATGCAGAATCAAGTAATTCACACAAATATTTCTCCTATGAGTACTAACAAATATTACTCCTAAATGTAATTTCTGACAATGCAAAATAAGCAAGCAAAAATGCATGATATTATGCAGGGCAAAATTGTTACCAAGTTCAAGTTGCGACAAAACAAGCATGGGTAGAGACAGAAGTGTCAAAATGCACCACATATTAGATTTCGAAACTTGAAGAAAAACACAACCAATGGAGAATTTATTTCAAAGTCCTATCAAAACTACATATCCAACAAAAACATTAACTTAACAGACAACTATGCATAATAGAAACACCAAAACATGTTTTGCATCCTATATAACAATAACAAACTGGAATCCCAGCGCTCAGCAACATCGATTAATTGCTAAATGCTAACAGTGAGTGCCACAAATCTACACCAAATAAAAGAAATGACAATCCGGAACAATAAAAACTAATAAATCGCATCGGCCCTATAGTTCTAAAGGCCAAATTTTGCATTGCATGGTACAATCTGGATGTTAACTGCCTCTGCGTTTATTCAAGTAAATGCACTATTTTCTTTGCTAAAACAAACACACAACTAGTAGCACTAATAGAACTAGAGATCTAAGGGCATGGTAAGAGACTAAATCGCTCAACACAACCATAAATTAAAATTACAAATTCCCAAAACTAGCAGGTCGGCACAGGGACAAAGCAGACCTACACAAGCTTAGCATTTCACAGTTCACCATCCAACTCAGAACAAACGTCTAAAAGCAAACCATCACTCACCGCCTTGCGCAGCTTCTTGACGAGTGCCATCGGCTTCCTCTTCAGACCCCTCTGGAACCTAACCAAAATTCAATACCACAACTCATCATCACACATCAGATCCGACCAAAACCAAACAATACAAAAACCACCACAACAAAGTTAGCAGCACTAGCGGTGTCACCTTCTGCGGGCGCGCGCTGGGAAGAGCTGGACTAGGTCGTCGGTGGACATGTCGAGGAGCGCGTCGAGGTCCACACCGCGGTAGCTGTACTTGCGGAACGTCCTCTTCTTCGGCTGGGCGCCGGCGGCCACCTCCGTCTCGACATCGACGTCCGCCTGCGACGAAAAACACCGCGCGTGTCAGAGGCAGAAGAGCCGGCTCGGATCGAGAGGCTAGGGTTTAGGAAGAGGCGCTCACCATGGTCGAAGGGGAGACCTGGAGCTCGAGCCAAGGGGTCGGGGGCGCTGCTTGGAGGAGGAGGAGCTTGCGGCGGCGGCTGGTAGGGTTTAGAGAGAGCGCTCTTGGGAGCTTATATAGTGGTGGTAATGTGTCACGTGGCTCGCGCATACGTTGTTAAGAGTGGTTAATGGGCTGGCGGGCTGAGCCCAGCCTGTATAAGCACTTGGGTAAGGTCTCGTGTGAGAGAACTGCACCGTGGGCCCAGAGTGCAGGTTGTCATTTTGCATGGCCATCTTGTTCCATCTAAAATAACTAATTCCTATCCCTCTAAAAAAGATTGATTCCTCAAAAAAATTAATGGATTCTAAGAAAAGAACAAGTGAAAAAAGTTTAACGATGTGTTAGCTCAACAATATGAAACACCAAAGTGAGTTGATAAATGTTGACAAGACGACATAACCGGTTTTGCACCTTTTGCGCCTAAGGCCACATACAATGTAGCAGGTGCAAGTTTCTTCACCTCATCGCCACATCATACAGTGCTAGGTTTACTATTGATCCCAGTGTTTAGCTTTAGCTTGAGCTGCAAGGTGGGATCCACAATCAAACAAAAATACTCACCTTCAATTCTTTCACGCGAGTCCTCCCCCTTTGGGTTTCTTCGCATCGTCCCCAAGCCAAACCCAATCCGGCATCCAAATTGGCAAATCCGCCTCCTCTCTTCCTTCATCTCCTCCTCCACCTTCCTCTCCTCTTGGATCTAGCTCTTCGTCCTCCCCTCCTTTCTTCCTTTGTCCCCTCCAGCTTACCCGCGCGTTGCCGCCTCCATTCCCTCTAGCTTCCCCATGTGTCACCGCCTCCATCACCTCTGGCTTCCCCGGCACCCCGTGCTCATTGCTATCTTCGCCCTTTCAACTTCCCTAACGCACCTGCACGTGCCACCGCCTGTGTCCCCTCCAACGCCATTCCTAGGGCAAGGTATTTTCTCTTCTCAATACATCCTCATTGCGTGTTGTTGGGATGTATGATGGCTTGAAATCTTTTTTTTAAGCATTGTGAATGTAAATCTTAGTTGGTTGGGAATGATGCTTTGTTGTTATTGGCACTCTATTGTGCGGAAGTGAAAGACTAAGATAATTTGAGTTCGAGTAAGCAATGATGTTGACATTCAAGATTTAAGCTTACAAACATAGTTTGTTGAAATGTAAACTAAGACATTTATAATCTAAATTAGACAATACTCAACGGGTATGATAAAATGCATACATAAGAATACAAGCACTTGAATGACAAAGTAATAAATGCTAAGATTGATTGCCTCCAAAGCGTTGCCAAATATGCTCCACCAAATCAGCCTTGAGACGCCGATGTGATGCACGCTCCCGAATAGTGGCTCCTATCTCAAGTACCCTAGAAAACTCGTGAATTGGCCCATGTCCAAATCTAGTCAATGGTGTGGAGGAACCTCCTTGATCATAGTCGAAGTCACATCAAACCCCATAAGAATCTCGCTCATCTTTAATGGTCATAGTATGCAATATAATGCAAGCATACATGATCTCAACAAGTGTTCTTCTTCGCCATGGATGCGATGGATTGCATACAATGGCAAAACAAGTTTGCAAAACACCAAATACATGTTCAATATTTTCTTGTTGATTCTTGGTGTTGTGTTGCTTAATTTGTGCTTATAACTTTGAGGCAAGGGTATTGTTTTCATGAATGTTGTCCACTCTGGATAAATACCATCTGCTAGGTAGTACCCCATTTTGTACTCATTGTCGTTGACCATAAATTCAACCTCTGGAGCTCTTCCTTGCAATACTTGTGTGAACAAAGCTGATTGGTTTAAGACATTGATATCATTGTTTGAGCTAACAACACCAAAAATGCATACCATATCCAAAGGTCATGCGAGGCAATAGCTTTGAGCATTTTGACAGTTACTCCTTGACCACCATAGGTAAATTGTTCCTTCCATGGCATTGGACAATTTTTCCATTCCCAATACATGCAATCTGGGTTCTTTTTGGCTTATGATTTCTCTCAAACAAACAATCGGGTAACCTTTTCGAAGTGGCCCTATCGGGACAACCTTTTCAAAGCGGGTTCTTTTATGGGTATTCGGTTTGTTCACACAAGCATTCATATTAGGGCCAAAAACCATAAGTGGCATCCATAAGCCATAAGTTGCAGCTGAAAGGAACCCACCCCCAAGACTTCCCAACATGCCCAAGAAGGTATGAATCTCCGCTACTTGAATTAGCCATTAGATGTCACCATTAGTGGGCCTCCTTAGGTATTTTTGCCTAAATTCTTCATCACATGTCTGCAGAATTTTGTCAAGCACTCAATGATTGTGCTTTGACCCATTAGTAAGTTTTCATCTAACAAATCAATAGAGGTTCCATATGCCAACATTTGAATAGCGGTGCACTTATGCAAGGGTGAAAAGCCAACCTTGCCAAATGCATCACTCCTTTGATGGAAATATGGAGACCAACTACTAAGAGGTTGCACAATGTGTAGAAATAGATGTCCTTTCATACAAAACCTTCAACAAACTAGGCACAGGATTGTTCGAGAAATAGTCAGCCATCCATTGGTTATGAGCACCTTCACAATTTCTTTCGATGTGCCTTCCACAAAAACTTCTTTGCTAATTAGATGTACCTCCTTGTTGCACTTCAATTTGAGCTCGGATTTGTGCTTAAATCTAAGCCTCAATTGGATCATTGATGAAGTCCCTAAAAATTAGTTGATGCTCACAAAGTTGCTAGAGTCATCAGTAAGGTTAGAGTTCGAGTTTGAGTTTGTGGACATGTTTTCAATGGTGAGTTTGATAGTTGAGATAGTATAGTGCAAGTAGAGCTAGAATAAACCTTCATCCTCTATTTATAGATGATAGTGCATAGCGGTTATTTAGGTTATTAAATGCTTTCTTTCACAAGCAATGTGACTAGTTCTTTTCTAGCATGAAATTTGTGTTATGCAATTTTGGATTTTTTTGAAATCTTTTGACTCCTAGTTCTATTCTCATGTAATCATATTTTATCTTCGCATGTATAAATGGAAACATGGACATATTTGTTGGAGCTATAAATCAGATACCTTTGTTTACAATGCTGGAGTTAATTAGTACATAAATTTGCAGTGATTACACTAATTCATGCTGTAGAACTAAAAAAGTACTACATCAATTAGAAAGGCGTACACATTAAATAGAAATCTACATGTGGTACACATTACTTTTTCCCTAATTATTTGAACTAAGCAGTTCCCTAACTAAGTAATCCAGCACTTGTTCATGTCACGCCTTCAGAGCTTCACTGTAACCTGAAGTATCTTTATCAAGTATCTCCAAGTACTTGTTCAATTTTTCTACCTCTGTCTTCTCCTTTTCTGTTGCAACTCTCTCTTTCTCGGCTTTAGCTTTAAGTGTTTCTTCTGCCATTTTTTCAGTAGCAACTTATTTCCATAGTTCAAGATCATTAAATAGTTGCACACTTTCATTTGTCAACCTGCCTACACAACACTGTGAGTTGGCTTTCTCTTTGCCTTCCGTTGCGCTTTGGTTGCCTTCCTCCCTTGGGGTCGAACAAGTTCAACAGGACTTGCATCATCAAGGTCTTGATTTGAAGAAGAGTAAGCTCCTGATGCATTCAACTTATTTCTCTCATTCATTTCTTCATGCCCATAAACTCTAACCCATTTAGGCTTGTCCTTCACCTCCATCCACCAATGCTCTAATGGGAAGGGCCTTTGGTTTTCATAATTCTTGCATACTCTCCACGAGTTTTCTCCATAAGTTGATCATTGGATTGACCAGTATAATATGTGATTTTCATCTTATTCCAACATGCATTAAACTTTGTAACAAACTGGGTAGTCTTGGTCCAGTGGGTTTCAATTGTGCAACTGATCTTCTTTGCTTTTTAGGTGAATTCTTGTTGTATTCTTCGCAACTTGGTTCCAGTAGCGATCTGATTTCTTTGAATTGCCATCAATTGGATCTAGGGGTGGCAAAAAAGCTCGTTAGTGGGGCTCCTTGCTCGGTTCAAAATTGCTTCAATTATACTCATTAATTGGTTAAATATTGAAATGATTTGATTTCAAATGAATTGAATTTTGCTATAGCTCGGCTCAGCTCGTTAGCTCATTTCTAAAAAATACTTCCAAAATTATACGTAAAATTATATTAAATTAAACTATGTCAATTTTAAAAAAAGCTTGATAAGATGAGCACTGGGTTCGATATCCACCCCTAATTGGATCGTTAGTATTGTTCAGCCATGCACTTACTAGCTGTAGATTCTCCTCGTTGCTCTAATTCCGCCGCCCTCCTCTCTTTTCATCCTCATCTGGACTACTCTCACTCCATTCTTTCAATGTTTAAAGGTTGCGCTCTTGTTCCTTGCGCCATGGATATAGGAGATGCAAGACCAACTGGACTACTCATAACGTCGCCAACTAGCGCCTTCGATAGCTGCCTCCGAGCAGGGCATTGATCCAATTGGAGACACTGAATCGCTGGCTGCACACCCTCCGAACACTGCTTGTGGGTATTGCCCTACATTGCCTTGGTAAGGAAAACCTTGATAACTTTCTTGTGTGGATCGAAATTACTGGTAGCTTGTTTGAACTCTAAAAGGAGTGAAGTTGTGTGAGTAGCGTGGCTGGAAATTGGGGCCAAATTATGGGGAAGATAATTCAGGGTAAAGGTGGTGATTATTTGGGCTTATTTTTAGTGGCTTATGGTGAAGCATGTATTGTAGATGGTGAAAAAAAAACAACATTGGTAGCGGAGGCTTATTTAACATAATTAAATTTAAAAAAAATAAAAAATATGTTATTCCATTACGTATAGTACAAACAAATACGAGAAAAAAAGAACCGGTAAAAAAGCTCAAAAAAAGCTAAAAGTTTATAAAAAGATAAAATTTATGAATAGTAAAAATAAGCGGAAAGTCAAGTCAAAACAAAGGGCCTTTAAAATGAGATGGAGGGAAATTTTAGTGTTGCTGGTTGTTTGGATTTTGTGGATCTGCACGCAAGTTTGAGGAGTTGAGCAAATTTGTGACAGTGTGTGTGTTTGGATGAAGTTGAATGAGTATGGAAATGCTTATATGGAATGAATTCATGTATGAACTTGCATATAGACCATGAAGCAATGGTCATGTGATGAATGGATACATGCAGGTAGCAACGGTCATGGATCAAGAAATAAATGTGTGTTGTAAATATCATGCTATCAGTTTGCATTTTTTTTTTGGTGCTAGCATCGAAGCAGCCACTTGCATCGGTTCCAGAATCTTGATTCAAGCATCATCGTAGCCCAATGGCTAGCACCGGAGCTTGCAACCAGATTTTTCCTTTTATCACGGGTTATTTACACACATTATACATGGCCTAACAAGCCAAAGTTTAACTGTGATTTTATGAGATTTGATTTCAATGGCCTATCAATTGTAAATAACCAATTTTCCAATCTCGAAAGAAGCATCAAAGCGAGTTGAGTTTTAAAAATACCAACGTGAGTTTAAGAATACTTTGACTAGGGGTGTAATCGGAGCGGATACAGATGGATATCGCTCATCGTGTATCATATTCTATATGTTTTCTTGGAATTGGAGTCAGACATGAATAATACCGGATATCTATTTCTCCATTTTGTATTCGTTCCATAAGTCTTCGGATGGTCGGTCAAATGGAAATTATCCCGTATCATATTCTATATTTTTTTCTTAGAGTCAAAGTCGGTTATGGATAGTATCAGATATCTATTTATCTCTTTCATATTCGCTCTACGAGCCTTCAATCGGTTAGATAAAAATTATCTATTTTATTTGCACTCCTAACTTAGACACCTGACGATTGACGATGAAGCCAGTTAATTAACTGGCTACAAGAAAAAGGTCGAGTAGAGAGACACTTGTACATGTTAGCGGGATGACGTGCACGCAAAACTTTTCTTGCAAAAATATCTGCATACTTTGCTTAAAGGATATAGATCAAGAATACGTCATGTCATCATGTGTGCATCCATGCAAATCGGCGGAACTAAAATAACTGCTTTCATGTATTTACAAAGAAATGTTTGTTGACTAAAAGCAGCTTTTGATTTTTGCTATAATATCTAATTTTTAAATGAAGTATTTTCTCAACACAAAATCTATAAATTAATTATAATACACGTTAAAAGCCTAACATCTGTATTAACTAAAATCGCAAGCGAGTATCTCTCTCCATAATATCTATCGCAAACAGACAAAATTCAAAAATTTCAACCAAAAACCATAAATCACGGTAAAAAAGAACAAGCCCTAACTATAAAATGTGCCAGTCGACTTAAATTTCAGAAGGAAAGTCTAGAGTACTAAGACTAGTATAATTTTGTTTTTAACAGTTCAAGAGGTACGTTAACCAATAAAAACTCCACAAAACTTTGTAAGAGGTCGAGAAGCCATTTGCAAAGCATCGTCAGTCCAAGTAAATTAAGGCCTGACTTTTTTTTTTTGAAAGAATAAGGCCTGACTAATTGAATGTGAACAACTTATACTCCTTTTCAGTAAAGCGTTTGGGTTGATCAATCACGATGGGTGATCGTCTTGCGTCGTAAATTGACCCTTGCATAATTTTACTGAGTTTCGTGAAATCGATTCTTGGGTTATCTTTTAAAAAAATACATGTCATGCATGGGGGCTTTTGGCATAGGAAACAATGACACCGATTTACCATAACACATAGTACATGCAGGTAGTAGTTTTGCATTCTAAGCATCTGTTAAGAATTAGTGCAGAGCATATTTTCCTAAGATTCTAAAGAATTCTCAAATTAGCAAGAGTAAGAGATTTTTCCTAGGAATTCTCTAGAACAAATTAACTAGCCATGTTTCATGGCAAAGTATAGAATTATCTAAAGTTAGGTATTTGTAGGGATGTTTTTAGAGTTGAGATATTTTATGGTTGTAGGGATAGGATGTTGCCATGTGGCAACAATCCAACATCTTCTACAAGTATAAATAGGGGTGTCGTCGATACCTAAGCATGAGCTATTATAAGTCATTAGACCACCATGCCATGGAGAAGAATAGGGTGACATGAGTAGAGAAGAAAACAAGAAATAGTGTTGAGTCTTGCTGTATCAAGTCTATAGTAGTTAATAAAGTGTTGAGTTATTCTATGGTGTAAGTGTTGGTCTTCCACAGTAATTTACGTAATTCTAATATTTAGTGATGTTTGTTATTTTACGTGAGTGGCTCGGTCATCCGAAATCACAATAGTATTGGCTTTAACGTGAGTGGTTTGGTCGTTTGGAAGCTAAGCAAAGCATTAAGTAGTAAGAAAAAATGCTAACCAACTTAGGATAGTTAGTGTAGTGTGTATAGGTCCTCATCAGAGTAGATATTAGGGCCATCTCAATTTCCAACAACATCTCTATCCCTTTATGACATGTTTACAGTGCATTACATCTTGCTATGATCTGTGCTTACTTGCTAGATTGATCATGACTTTATATGTGCAGTCTAGTCTTTGCCATGATAGGTTGGTTAAAAATGCATAACTTGAATTAAAATATGTCATGTTAGCTCTTGAGACTAGTCTGTCTTAAGTTATCCACTTATGATTCATGTCATGTCAAATAGGCTGAGTTGAGTCTTGAATCTTTATTGAGTTTTAGATTGAGCTATGTTAATTCCGTTATAAAGCATGAGTTATTATTAACTCATTGTTCTTGAACTAATTTCAGCAAAAGCAAAAAGATCTCTTTTGTGCGAAAGAACTGATCTCACCAATTCTTTCTCATGAGACCGCTTGCCATTGTACTAGGCATGAACTCAGGGGGGTTTTGGTTGACCAAGAACATCTTCTTAAGCTTCGTGCTTGGAGTGGTCGTATAAGGCTTGAGATCTAGCACATGACTAAACAAAAATCTAGTTAGAAACAATCATGAGTTTCTAAAAGGAAAAACATGTCAATTGTGCTAAACTTGCTTAATTACACAAAGACCAAGTACTTGAACAAATAATTCATTCTTGAACTTGTAACACTCTCAATTGGCTCAATACTAGCTTCTTGGTTCCACTTAGAATATTAACATGGTTTGCATCATCCTTGGATACCTTTAACTAGACTATAATCTTGGATAACTTGACATGCTAAGAAATTCGACTAATTATCAGATTATGACTTATTTGGCTTAACTTGTCTATACATACATTGTCATGATTTAGATATCATTTTATTGTGTTATGGCTTGGTGTAATACTTCAAAAGTCATTTTGGATAATCTTCATGGCTCTGATGATTAATTTGAATAACATACAACCATTTCTCTCAAGTCATCTTCTATTTTCCTCCATGCATCTTGATGATTTTATTGCCAAAAGGGGGAAAATATTGGACAAAAAGGGTTAACATGGGAGTTTCTGGAGCTTTTGAGGAAAACTTGCTCTTTCTGTTTTTGCTCCTTTTGTCGACATGGTCATAAGCTTCATTGCTATTTCTTTTAGACCATGTATGACTTTCAAACAAACTCAACTTTATATGCTTTTTCTGTGTTTGTCAATATACTCATCAAGAGAGAGATTGAGAGACCATGTGAAGGTGCTCCCATGCTTGTGATGAGTAATTGACACGTATTTTGGAAAGTTTGAGTTTGATTTGGGTATTTCATGCTTAAGATTTTTCTACTAATGCAAATGTTGGTTACAGTGTTTCGAGCGGTGCTATGTGATTTTTTCTTGTCTGTGATGGTTGCAGGATTTTGAGGCTAGGTCGTGGCGAGGCATGGATGGCTGGACTAGGCACAGGTGGTGCTGAGGTCAAAGGGATCGGAAAATACCGAAGACGGTGAGGACTCGAAGTGGTTGCGAGGCGTGGACAGCAAGAAAAGATGAAGCTTCTAGGAAGGTGCAGCAGGGGCATTTCGGTAAAATGCGCAAGGCTGCAAAATGGAAACGGATTCAGTTGAGGCCGATGGGTAAAGTGCTGTGTCAAATGGGTTGGAGACCTGGTAGTAGGAGGAGGTTAGGGTTTGGAGTGGAGTGGATGTTTCCCTCCATTTTCCTGATGAGTGCTTTTGACTCTTGCCTCATTTGTGTGTGAAGCAAGTAGTGAGAGATGGTTGCCACTTCTTAAATTTCTATTTGAGTTGTGAGCTCTTCCCTTCTATATAGAGAGTGACAGTGATGTTGAGCATATATAAGAGATTTGTCTCTCGTGTTAGTTGCTAGTGTGTGAACTCCAGGATGTGAGTGGCTGGAGTGTGTTCAGGTAGTGACTGTGTGCGTGTGTTCATCTCAGTTGGGTGGTTGCTCAAAATGTGAAATCATGTATGGGATGGCTGTAGAACTTTTGAGTGATGTAATCATTCATCCCTTTGCATCTATTTCAGTTTCTGATGTTAAGTATTGTTTTGGTTGATTTCCCTGCGATGCCTCTGTTCATCTCTGTTTCTTTTCATTTGAGATGAATTCTTGCTTGTGGTTTTATCAAATCTTTGTTGCTCTGAACTAGGAACCTTCTCAAAGCCCCTTGGCTGTTATTTTCCTGAGAGCAATCCTTTTACAATTGGATTCTTCCCAAGAGTTGGTTCAATGCTCTTCCTCTGCTCTCCCCATTCTAGGGTTTGGAGGCAGGGGAATCTGGTGGTCATGTTAGTGCAAACTAAAAGATGACTCAAGGCTTGTGTTTTCTTAGTGTGAGACCTTCTCTTGCTGAAATGCCAAGTTTCATGATCAATAGACATGAAAAACTCGAGCTTTTCAACTTTTGGTCTCATCTCTTGCTCAAGCATTTCAGTTGTCAGTTTAATGCTTTTTCTTCAGCCAGATTGCTATTTGTTTGCCTTCTCTCGTTCCTGAGGACTAGTTGCTGTTTGGATTAAAGTCTTGCTCATTTGGCCTGAGAAGAACAGTAGCTATTCGACAAATTTCCCTGTGCTCTACTGTTTTCAGTATTTACTGTGCAAGAACTTTCAGTCGACCGTTTGCTGTTTTTCTGCTGTCTCTCGTCGAGACCATTGCCGGTTAAACTAGATTTATAGCACCGGTCAGACCGTGTTTTGCTGCTCTGTCTCAGTTCGTTCGTTGTCTATCTTCTCTGAAGCTTCACCCGGTTAGATCGGAGTTGTAACACCAGTCAGACCGGTATAACTTGTTCGGTTAGACCGGCCTCAAGTCGGTTTCAGTTTTCGGCAGCTCTTCTCTGTTTTCGACTGCTGAATATTTTTGGTACTGCAGTTCTCTGTTCTTTTCTCTGCTGTTTTCAGCCGAAGCATTGCAGATTTCTGCCAAGACTTTCAGTTTTCCTTTCTCTGCAGTATCTGCATTTTCTGGTCTGCTCTTTCCTGTTTTCGGTTTGCTTTTCTGCTGGTGTTTGGCGATGAGTTCTGGTTAAGTTTTGCAGTTGTGTTTCTCTCTGTTTTCGGCAGCATAGCAGCACATGGTCGTAGAAGTGTTTCGGCCAGGTCAGAGAAGTCTTTTTGTTAATATGTTTGTGTTTCTCCAGTGAGCTTTCTTGGACAAGACTAGTACTCATAATCTCTCGGCAAAACTGATCCGGAGTATCTGGTCTTCACAGTTAGTAGCAAAGTTTCTCTTTATTTCTTTTCAGTTTCCAGTAAAGCATTTGTCCTCCTTTGTCAAGTCTGGTTTTCTCTTCTTCGGCAAAAATTGTTTTCAGCTTTCAGTGAGTGAATTTCTTCCGTCTTCATAGCTTCTATAGCTATTGGAGAAGAAATTTGTGGATACTTTGGGGCTACTTTTGAAGGCACCATTCACCTCCCCTCTGTTGCCATTTTCGATCCTACAATTGGTATAAGAGCCGGTTAGCTCTTCCTTGTAGATCTTAACCGGTATCTTGAGCCATGACGACAAACAAGTATTCCACCAAGCCCCCTATCTTCGATGGGATCGACTATCCCTTTTGGAAGAGTAGGATAGAGTCTTACATACAGGCTATGGGCTATGCTATCTGGAGGAAAGTTAAAACATGTTTTGTTGTTCCTGCCAATGAGAACATCAATGTGGCAAACATGCCCGATGTTGAGGCAAATGCTGGGAGCTACCACCCCAAGTGGTCATTTGATGTCTCATGACCTAGTATCATGGGCACTCCTCTGATATGTCCATGTCTTAATCTCATGAATGCACCTCTAAGGCGCCCTATGATTTAATCTCACGAGCACTCTCAAGCCTAACAGAGAATGCAACCCCTAATAACTTTGTGTTGCTATTCAACAACGCATATACATTTCTCTCAGGCAGCTTAAATCATCTACCATAGACCTAGCTCAAATGTTAATCAAGGGTTGTCATGCCCGCATAAGGCTATCACCTCGGATACCTTAGTATCTAAATTAATGGGACTCTACCTGTCCCATAGAAATGACTGCGATCATCTATAATGTCGAGTGAATGCTATCGAGAAACGAGTATTGATTATTTCCTCTCTAACTTCCAATATCACGCTCCAACCTCTGCAACATCTCTAGCTCGAGTGTTGATCATTATCTAACAACATCTTCGAGCTCGCGTTCGCATGGTGGATTATCCTCGCCTTCTCCTCAAGGACATTCAGCCTTTTCTCATTGGCTCTTAATCCCTTGGGCCTCGTGCCTCGGGTGAAGCCCTCGCCCCTTGCATGGGCGCTCATGTGCCCATCAAGCCAAAATGTGGCTAAGTCTCACGTGGATCCCTCGGGCCTTGTGCCTTGGGCGAAGCCCTCGCCCCTCGCATGGGCGCCCGCGTGCCCATCAAGCCAAAATTTGGCTTAGTCATGGGCACTCTCTCGTAGATCCCTTGGGTCTTATGCTTATGCGAAGCCCTCACCCCTCACATGGGTGTCCGCGTGCCTAGCGAGCCAAAATTTGGCTAAGTCATGGGCACCCTCGTGTAGATCCCTTGGGCCTCATGCCTTATGCGAAGCCCTCGCCCCTCGCATGGGCGCCCGTGTGCCTATCAAGCCAAAATTTGGCTAAGTCATGAGCACCCTCGCGTGGATCCCTCGGGCCTCATGCAAAGCCCTCTCCCCTCGCATGGGTGTCCGCGTGCCCATCGAGCCAAAATTTAGCTAAGTCATAGGTACCCTTGCGTGGACCCCTTTGGGCGTTCCTTCTAAATGCCAAGGGGCAAGGGGGCTAGTGTTGGAGGAATAATTTATCGCTTCGCTAACCAGAGGCACAATTCAACGCAATATGGCAAGAGCTTGACGAAGAGACCTCGAGGCATATAAGGGAGTCACAGGGGAAAGAGAGTAGTGTGCATGCGTAACCAGAGGCACAAGTTCAACGCAATATGGCAAGAGCTTGACGAGGAGACCTCGAGGCATATAAGGGAGTCACAGGGGAAAGAGAGTAGTGTGCATGCGTACTAGTGTGCATGAGTGCAGGGTGTGATGGGCGTGTGTGGGCTAACAGTAGGCACATCAGGCCAATTTCACATAGGATTGGTGTTGGGCTAGTTAGAGAGTGTGTGTGTGTTGAGCTGAGAGCGAGATTTGGCCAAAACGTTATGAAACAATATGAGCTGAAGTAAATCACCAAAGTAAATAGATTCCAGCAAATATGAAACCTCAACTGAAACTAATACAACACAACTATCTGTTAAATCAGGTTCCTAAAACCATAAAATGTACTCTATAACATAGAGGATGAACTGGGGCAAGAAGAGGGGACTGAACAAGCTACAATTAAGACTGAGGCATTCTACGCTTATCAAGGCAAGCTCATATTTGATCACTCTAAGTAGTCTATGTTATTTAAGAAAACTATTTCTCTCTACAGTATGTATATTATCAGTTGTTGCATTAAAATGTCTTTTCAAAGAAATAATGGGGAATGGAGAAGGAAAAGAGCATAGATAATGATAGTTCGGAGAAGGAAAAGAGCTTAGATAATGACAATTCCAGTTGAAGGAGGAGTTGGGCTGTAAGTAGTTATAATAGGAGGGTAGAGGGTATCGTGGTCAGGAAGAGAAAGAGACAGTTTTGGGGCTCTCTACATATGATTATAATATAAGGTCTAAACAACTCTCACTCGGGTATGGAGTCGTATCTTCTAGTATCAACCATGTTCTCGTTTTGACAAGCAGAAAATGCTACCCTATCATCTCTATGAGGGTAAGTAGTATAACTAGGCAGAGGAAACCAAAACTGGTATAGAACCTAAAAGTGGTATACCTAAAGCAGACGAACCCAAAATCGATATAGAGCCTGGACATAGGAGCCTAGGAGCATATATTTAGTGTTGTGGGTTGTCAAGTTAAGGTATGACCAATGGCTAGTTCACAGTCGGATGGGAGTTGGGTGAGGGTAAAAGACCACTCCGAACCAACGACTATGAATAGTCGAGTAGAGATATAATAATTGAACTAGGAAAATATTATGTACTCTAACTCAGCACAGCATATAAGGAAATGCGGATGACCCAGTTGCAAAGAGCCCAGAGTAGCTATGAGTAAAATGACACAAGCCTGCGCAGTGCAAATTAAATCATGAATTCGTGCATGTTTCCTAGATTGGAGGTCATAAAGATTGACTGGGGTTCTTTCTCTTCATCAGGGTGATTAGTAGTGTTTGAAATACTAAAACGTGCAAATTATCTCTTTAACTTAATAACTTATTTTATTATTGAGGAAGAGATGGAACAGGAAAGTTGATTATAAAGAGATGAGTCATACCATTATATTTATTGCTAATAATGCTTACTGAGTACGTTGTACCGACCCTTGCTATTAAATTCATTTGTTTGATCCCAGTCCTGCCAGAGAATACCTCGAGTGAGACATGGGGTTTACAGAGAATGCCGTGTAGGACGAGGGTGATCGGATTGATGACCAGGGTGAGATGGACACCATATTTGGCAATTGGGACGAGTAGACAACCTTTAGTATCGCGTCTCTGAGAGTTAGGGTATATAATAATCTATATCTCCTTTTTGTATATGATATTTGTACTAAAAATTTTAGCCATGTGTAGCTGGTTATTGTAATAATGTAAAGTCTTTAGATATTATTTTATTACGTAATTCTGATATAACTTATTATTCCCTAAGGTGTGGATATTAAAGAATAATAATTCATTGTCCGATGTCATGTTCTAAAAATAATGTCACGGGCGTCTGAGAATAATGACATAGGAAGTCACATTAACTGAGTCAAACAACATGCTCAAGTGTTCAAAGTAGCCATATCAAGCATGCTCGGGTAACATAGGGATTTAATCATTGGATTGGCCGAGTGATGCATCCTAAAGTGTGGCCTCCTCCCTCAGGCTCACAGTGAAAGAAGAAAGCACGTTCATGTGAAGCTAGCATTTGGTCGTCATCAGTGGCGAAGCCAAAATTTATTTACGTCCCAAGTTTAATAGTGAAATGAGCTAGACTATCTGAATTGGACCAGAACTATACACTAGATATTTTTTCATACTCAGATTAAAACCTATCTAGAGTATGGCTCCGTCGCTGGTGGTCACCGTGTCGGTCGTCGTCGTGTATATATGTACCAGGAAATGTTCAACTGTTCGACGATCAGTCTGCTTCCATGGGCATGGGCCTGAGCCCTGAGAGCAAGCTAAATTATATATAATCCGTTGATGCAACGGAAATCTGTAGATGAAATAAATTTCCATGCATACGAGAGGCAACGACAAAACTGTAGTGAAATTCCCTCGCCAAAAAAACGTACAGTGAAATCAACTCTCAAGGAGCAATTCGCAGGCCAATAATGTCGCGGTGCAAACAAAGGCAGGAGGATTTCTGGTGAACATGATGGATCGATGACTGTGTAAATGTATTTTTGACGAAAAACGTGTGTCCAAATTTATCCCCGCTGCTGGGCTGTCTTGTAATGCACGACCATATACATAAGAAAGTGCCTACCTTACTGTTAATGTTCTCCGACAGCGATCGGTGATGACTAGCCAGAGTGAGGAGATCGAAGCTGCAGAAATATCCCATGCTATATATATGCATGCTAGATGGGCGTTAATTAGATTAGAAAAAAAAATAGAGCATGGTGGCTGCGTGCGGTGCTTGGCACGGTCGTAGCTTATTCATGGCGGTTAGGCCGGTTAATTTGGATGGGTTCGAAAGGGCCCGTGACTTTTGTTTTTGTGTTTTTTTTGGGGTTACGGTAACTAGTTTTTAAATGATTTATCTTTTTAAAACGAAGTCTATAAGTAGATTGTAATGTATACTATATCAATTTTAGCTATACTAGTTAAAATCACATACGACTATCTCTCTTCGTAATCTTTCGTGCAAACAGTCAGAATTCAAAAGTTATAGACTAAAAGCTATAAATCACAGCCTAAAAACTCCACCCTTACAAACTATGAAATGACGACCTAGCGATCGAGCTACCTACAATTAATCCAGCAAGTTCGTCGAGCTAGCGAACAATCCAAAGAAACAAGATTGGGGACAAGCAGGCAAAAACGTACTGCAATACTCATCGATTCACCCGATCTGAACATGTATTTTTCTTGACAAAATTCACAATATGCTACTCATTGTGAGAATGTGCCTCACATATCACTTAGATATCTTTCAAATTCACAATATACTACTCATTATGATAATGTGCCTCACATATCAGTTAGATATCAATGACATACAGTAAATAAATGAAGTTATTCGTGGTATATAATGAATTGCCTTTTTTTCTCTTTCTGGTGAGTTTCGGTTATTTATTTGCTTGATTTCCACATTACAAGCTAGATAGCGTTGGGGTCGCAAAGTTAACATATATAACATCCCACCAGGGTGTTACATTCCGTGATTGGAATCTGATCAGGTTCGATCACCATTGGTTGTTCCGATCACTTAAATAATTTGATCAGAAAAGCAATACGAACTGATCAAAGAGATTATAATTGGGATCATCTTCGAGTTCGAAATGGACCCAACACCGGCCCGCATCAATATAGTATTGTAATATGTGTGCGTCGACTGGAGTCAGACGTGTCTAATCGAGATGCACCCAACTACAACTCTTCATAAATATTTTCTGAGACTCTCCGAGCACGGTGCTGCTCCCGTCTTCGAGGAAATTACTGTTCCAATTTTCGAGTAGATACTTGTTTCATTGCTGATTAGGACTATGTTTCTAGCCTCACCTAGGACACTCGTTCCAAGGCTATTTATATCCCCTGTAAGCTGTCTGGTAGAAAAAAGATGTTGAATTACACATACGCCAATTGTGTTCTACAACTTATCGTAGTGATTCCACTGATTGCGCGCATGTGGTTTTTTTCTCATTGGTTTCGTGATTTGTCTTGTCAATTTCATATCAAGTGACACATCTAATTCTAACAAGTGGTGTCGAGTAATATTCTTCACCCAGATCAATCTGGGGCACTCTCGAAATGACAAGAATGAAGGATGATCTTCGACTGCTTGACCAAGACATAAGATTTTTCTATGGTGGATCAAGATACGAGCAATTATAGCACAGCTCGATTTGGATGATGCGTTATTAAGGATTGACAAGATGCCCGTTGCATGGTCTGCCGAGGAGAAGCAAAGAAGAGATCGTAAGGCTATCTCATATTTATCTTTATCTATCTAACAATATTCTCCAGGAGGTCACAAAAGGAGACCACTGCTACTGCGTTATGGCTAAAGTTGGAATAGATCAGCATGGCCAAGGATTTGATTAGTAAGATGTTTGTAAAGCAGAAGCTTTTCTCGCTCAGATTGACAAAAGGCGGATCTGTGTTGAATCACTTAACCGCTTTTAAGGATATCGTCACCGATCTCGAAGCAATAGAGGTCAAATATGAAGGTGAAGATTTAGGTCTTATTCTACTCTGTTCATTGCCCGATTCATTCTCTACATTCAGAGACACAACTCTTTATAGTCGAGACACTCACCCTTAAGAAGATTTATGATGCTCTGCATGTAAAGGTGAAGCTGAAAACCATAGTATCGAGCGAAAATCCGAGTTCACATGCAGAGGATTTATCTATTCGTAGAAGGCAAACTGAGATGTCTTCGACTAGGGATTACAGGAGCAAAAGTAAATTTCAAGGCAGTTCTTAGTCAAAGAACAAGAAATGACATCGTTATTATAACAAAAGTGGCCACGACATGTCCGAGTGCTGAAAACTCTAGAACAAGGAGAAAAGAAACAATAGTTCCAAGAAAATTCAATAAGATGAAAAAAAATCAAAGCCACCATTATTACTAAACAAGGTCCCAAAGGAGATATCTTTGTTGCCTTTGCCGGTGATTCCAAAATTGACGATGAATGAATTCTTGATGCAACCCACACTTTTCCACATGAGTCCGAATCATGATTATTTTGTTAACTATGAAGCGACCCCGAGTGGGTCAATGTTGGTGAAAGACAATACTCCATGCAAGATTGTAGGCATTGGTTCTGTCCAGATCAAGATGTTTGATGGTACTATTATAACTCTGTCGAAAGTTAGACATATTCCAAACTTGAAAATCAGGTTTATCTCATTTAGTACAAGTTTTCAGATGGAGGTAGAGTCCTGAAGATCTCCAAAGGCTCTCTTGTTGTGATGAAAAGTCATATGAAGATAGCAAATTTATATCATCTTCAAGGCACTACTCTGGTCGGAACCAATGTTGTTTCTTCGACCAGATTGTCCGATACGGATCTGACTAATCTATGGTATTATGTATTATGTAACTTCTTCTCATATAGTGATCCTGCCGATTGTACGTTTGCGGTTTTTTCATAAGGATTTTTCACGTTAAACCTCGGTCTTATATTGTTTATTGTTCTTCATTGGTTTCGTGCTTTGTCTTGTTGATTTCATATAAAGTGGCACATCCAATCTTAACATGGAGGAAAAGAAATGGGTCATATCCCTTATACATTCGTTCAAAAAAAATTTATTACACAAGTTCTTGGCCTCTTGGGTGATGGTGTACAAGGTCTCGCCTCATGAATACAGGTATGTTCTATCCGGCTACAGTACCTAGCTTTCAAACGGTGTATTTTTTTTAAGATGGAGTCTATAAGTTAATTATAATACATATTGAAAGTCTATCATCTGTATCAGCCAAAATCGCATACGAGTATCTTTCTCCGTAATCTCCGTCACGAATAACTAAAATTTAAAATTTTCAACTAAAACCAAAAACCACAATCACATAGAACAGGCCGTACATTATTCATCTCTTGTTAGTTGGTAGTATTCCCTTAGCTTGGGACGAGTTCAAAGTTGTAACCTCACTGGAACGCGTCTTCAGGTACGTACGCAAGCGTACAGTGGCTAGCATTTACAGTACTGGTTAGATAGATACAAGTTGGGTACCGATCGATCATCACTCGATACAGAACGACTACTTGTAAGATTACCATACAGATCAGTCAAGTCATACAGCAAGTTAAAACCTAGCTTATACGTACTAAGCATGTTCGGGTGGCATATATAGGGATTTAATCATTGGGCTAGCTGTTCGATCGGCCTATGCGTCCTTAAGTAGCACCCTCGTGACAGTGAACTGAATCACGCTCCTCAGTTATCGTCGTCCGCTGCAATCTTGCCAGGTTTATCGTTGCATCTCTGCCCATATGGACTTGAGGGTGATCGAGCCAAATCCTGAATCAATGGTAGCACGGGTACATCCTTTAGTCATTTGGTTTTTAACTTTAACTTTTGGCTCCTCTAAAAATTAAAACAAATAGAAAAATATTTTTAAATGAATTCTTTAAATGGTTTTCTGAGTTTAAAACTATATGCGGTGTCCACGTCTACGCCTCCAACATTCGCTATCGTCTTCAAAAACACAAATAAAATCATTAATCAAAGCTAAAAGCTATTAGCCATAGCCTTAGGGAACATATTTATGTTGCGTATTTTGCTACGAGGCAAAGGCAAGCTAGTGCGTCTGTGCATATACGTGCGCGCGCGCGCGTATCCGGTGAGCATGCGCGGAGTCCGGTCCAGACCAGAACATGATTGATCGGCTTGGCTGTCTCGTGTTTTGCCTTACTACTGGTGTTCGTCGACAACGACTGGTAATGACCAAAACGAGAGCGAGGAGCAGCAGAAGAAATATCCCATGCCATATATGTGACGCCGACGATGAGATGCATCCAACACTACGAGCCTATGGCTTTGTTTTTAGGCTGTCACTGGTAGTTTTTGATAGACGGTGAAGAGTGGATATGGATGATACATACGGTTAGTTACTTGAAACAGTTGTTCCGTTTATTTCAGTTTTCAGAGAAACTGAAATCAAAACCTCAAAAAAAAATCAAAAAAGAACAGGACCTGTATAACTCGAGAAAGTAGCACCGGAGCGGTTGCTTTGGCCTTAATTGCTGGCTAGCTCCTCAAGAACGCTCCATTTCCACGCAAAGATCTGTGTTACTATCGACACAGAGAAGTAGTAGTAGTTGTGTGAGCAGATTCTGCTCTGGCTATTGGATTTGAGACGCTAAAATGAATTTTGTAAGAATGGAGATAACGATGCTCTAGGAGCACCTAGAGTGGTATGGAACGGTCAACTCAAGGTTAACTAGTAGTGCTCTCTGCGCTAGCTAGCAGCCAACTGTTGCAAAAAGTGGAAGAATTAACCTTTCATGGTTACATATGTAAGTGATTTGTCCAAAGTTGAGTATCTACACTCCATGAATGAAATCGCTCCATGCTGATAAGCTTCCATTTGTGCAGCATATACGGCTGAGCTGATCTGATGATACACCTGTACAGCCCTACCAAGAACACGGCATACAGTATATACCATGATGTGCTGTTGCTCGTCGTTTTTGTTTCTGCTCTGATGCTAAATGACTCCAGGATGCAGCTTAGGATGCGTTTTATTTGATGTTTGAGCTATCCGAGAAACGAGTTCTTGAGATTACATACGACCTCGATCCCATTCCAGGGTCTCTCAGCCTCACCATGAACCGATACCATGCGCCTGCTTGATGCTCAGGTTTGGGATTTTAATTCTGAACTTCTTGATGATCTTTGACTCGTCGGAACGTTCGATCGTTTGCGTTTTCAAGCTTTACGAGTTTAAAGATTTAGGCATTCCATGTTTCGGAATGTCGACTTGACCAGCCCATTCTATTAGGCAAGAAGAGCACTATACCCTGCCCACTTTGACCTCTTCCTCGACGAATTGGTTGGTCGGAACAGTACCAAAACTTGCAAAACTTCAACTCAATCCAACACAGATTCGATGCAGATTACATCGTGCGTGGAGAAATCATCCGAATTGATGAACAAATTTGGCGTGACAAGTAGAACAAGCTAACTTGCATCGTCCGGTATGCTTTCCCCAATGACAGCAACAAGCTTTGATCACTCTTGGGCAAATCAATCCGAATTCCAGCGTGATGCTGCAAATGCAGCAGCTCGGGCACCGTCCTCGTGACCGTACCGGCCGGAGGGCGGCAATTCTCCGGCGAGACGGCCGGCAACCGCGCCGTCACACAGGACAAACCTGGGTTGAACTCACACACCACCAACAAGAGTGCTACAAGGTGTGTCACTTGCGTCGCGCTCAATCCCTCCTTAACCTATCGAAACGACGTCGGATTGTCGAGCTTCCAAGCCTGATGGCTTCCTCTGCTAGATTACTACACTGCCATGCCGGCTAACCGGACGATTCGCCGGTGCACCCCGTGCCGCCGGCCAGAAATCCCCGACAAACTCACACAAAAGCACCATCCGGACCAGTCCGGATTTGCCGATCGATATCTCCCAGCACACTCGACCAAATGAGACGAACTTACACTCGTTCGAAAGCTATGCTCCATTCCTAAAAATATGAACAAATTCCATTCGTACTGGTAGAGAGGATCGAGAGATATTTGATCGCAAATCGGGAGGAGAAGCACACTTTGGAGGCCGGTCCACGAGCTCAGCCTCGGCGGCCAACTGGAGGAAAGCAATCCGCGGCACCGGATGAGGCGCGTTCCCGACCGTTGGATGGACCTGAATCGGACGGGGCGGCTTCAATGTGGGGTGGCGATCCGCAGAGACGACCCCTCGACCAATCAGCGCGCGACGTTCGCCTCTCCCCGTCTTCGCGTCGTCTCCCACTACTTAAGCACCGCTTCCTCCGCTCCGATCTCCTCACCCACCACCGCGCACAGCTCCCACATCTCTCTCCGCTCCGGCACACGCACGCACACACGAGCGTTTCTTCTCTCTTCGTTTCCAGGCTCGGTGCAGTGGTGCATTGATGACGACCGAGGTGGCTGCGACGGAGGCCGCGGCGCCGGCGACGGAGGCGGGCGCTGACCACGCGGCGGAGGCCCCCGCGGCGGAGGGTGGCGCCGCGAAGCCGGCAAAGGAGGGCAAGGCCAAGAAGCCCGCCGCACCGCGGAAGTCGCGATCTAACCCCGCCCACCCGCCGTACGCCGAGGTAAAGGCTTGAATCCTTCTTCCCTGCTGTGATTTCGTTTCGAGCCGTCGTGTTTGGATCTGGATCTGAGCGGTCTGTGCGTGCGCAGATGATCTCGGAGGCGATCACGTCGCTCAAGGAGAGGACGGGGTCGAGCCAGTACGCGATCGGCAAGTTCATCGAGGATAAGCACAAGACGCACCTGCCGCCCAACTTCCGCAAGCAGCTGCTCGTGCAGATCAAGAAACTCGTCGCCGCCGGCAAGCTCACTAAGGTCAAGAACTCCTACAAGTTGCCGCCGACGCGCGCCCCAGCCGCGGCCAAACCCAAAGCCAAGCCGGCCGCCGCGAAGCCCAAGCCCAAGCCGAAGGCCGCCGCGAAGCCCAAACCCAAGCCGAAGGCCGCCGCTAAGCCCAAGGCCAAGGCCCCTGCCAAGCTCAAGGCCGCCGCGAAGCCGAAGGCAGCAGCCAAGCCGGCCGCCAAGCCGAAGGCAGTAGCGAAGCCCAAGGCGCCTGCCAAGAAGGCTGCCAAGGCCAAGCCTGCCGCGAAGCCCAAGGCGAAGGCCGCGGCCGTGACCAAGACGAAGGCGACCTCTGCGCCCGCACGGTCCCGCCCGGCGAAGGCAGCGAAGACTTCGGCCAGGGACACGCCCGGGAAGAAGGTGGCGCCGGCAGCCAAGAAGGGTGCCGCAGCGGCGAAGAAGGCCCCAGCCAAGAAGGCTGCACCGGCGCGGAAGGCGGCCGCCCCGGCGCGGAAGGTGCCAGCCCGGAAGGCCAAGAAGTAGAGATCGCTCTCGAGGAAGAATCTCGCGGTTTCCTGCTCGTTTTGTTTCGATATCGAGGCGGGGGTACAGAGGTCATTTCGTACCCAGCGGTTGAAAAGACGAACGACGATGACGACGAGTGTGTTTGTTAGAGCCTGTATTTCTGTGTTAGATTGGGGTTGGGGAGTTTTTTTATCGTCAAAATTACTAGTACTACCTTTTCTAGTTTCTGTATCCTAGTGGTAAGTTACGTGCTTGTGACTTCTGAATCCTAGATCCGAAATAGAATTGAGCGACTCGCGTGTGATTTGATTTGCTCTCGGACTGATTTATAGTACATGGCAATTCCAGTTTTTCAAGTTGCTTCCGTCCAACGTCTAGTACCTACCTACGTGACTCTATGAGCTGTAACATGCCTTTCAAAATGGGTGCATCGGTGGTCAAATTTGAATATTCATTGCATTTTCGGAATCTCTAACGATTTCGCATCTGCGTCTATTGATTATGGGGCTCTCCCAAGTCTGCTTCGAGTGTGTTCTGGGTTAGATACGTGGGCTTGGAAAGTTCGAAAGGAGGGACACTTGTGGGCCGCATGTTCGAACGGCTTCTTCACTGGGCGCCCACCTAGGGTTCGTGCTGGGAATGGATGATACGGTCGACGCGTGGCTGGCTTGCTCGTAGCGGCGCACGTGGATGCCTATTTGGTCACAGGCGGAGGCGGGAGTTTGAGCTCGGAAGGAGAGGCCGTCTCGGTGTTTGAACCGGATCGGAAACCCAGGGGCTACAACGTAAGATTCGCGGTAACCGCCAGCCAGGTTGGGCGCCCGCTTTTGCTTCCGAATTTTTTACCCTCTACCCCCTGGTGCTTTTACTTTCTCTTCGAATTATTATTATGCCGCTTTTGGCGTCGCTGGCTGGGCCTTGTCCCCGACTCTCTTTCTGCGGTAACTTTTCTCCGTGCCTGCTCTTCCTGCAACGTTTCCATTTCCGCGTTTGAACGGATCATGTGAGCAACTACGCACGTTGCTCTCTCTCTCTCTCTCAGCGAGGAGGAGCCTGGAATGCTGTAGCAGATCAGTGAGCCAGCGCCAAACTTGCGTGCTCTAGTTGTCACACAGCTGCATGCGTTCATGCATACCGCCTGTACGTATTTTGCTTGTCGCGGTGAATCGCATCGCATTCCCTGCGTGTTAATCGGATAATTCCGTGGTGTAGGGCATGGATGTGGGACCACTATAAAAAATCTAATACTAAATATCACATCACAGATAGTTTTTCAAAACTGTCAGTATTATATATAATCATAGATGATTTTAGTTTATAGATTGTATATGATGCTGTCAATGATGAAAAACCATCATCTATAAAGTACATGAACCGTTTATGGTATTACCAAATATTACAGACGGTTTTTAGTTTAAATCGTCTGTGATACTTCATAGACATATTATATCACAAACCGTCGGTGATAAAAACTATATGTGCTAATTTAACTATATTAATTGCGCAGTGACGCAGATCAGTCGACCCTTTGTCTTAAACTACAGATCTAGGCTGCTGCTTTGATGTTGAGGCGGGGCTTTAAGGCGGCCATTTGGTGAAACAAGACTACTTGGCAAGAGTTATTGTAGATCCATTCATTTCTTGACTAACTATGGTTAGTAATTTGTTCCTAATTGCATTATAATTTAGATCTATTGCTTTTGCTGAAAGAAGAATTGAAAATAGTTTAAATCGAACTAGCTTGATGAAGAGAATATTATTTACATCTAGCATGGTTAGGGTTTAGTCAACTCATAGTCAATTGTTACTTAATTCAATTTAATTAATTATTCTTGCTACATATAGCTATTTTCTTACAAAACATGCACAAAAATCATTCATACAAAATGACTTTGGAACTATCGGAGCAAAATCAGAATTACATGTATATTTGTTTTCTTTATCAAATCTCGTTGTCAGTATTTCTAAAGATTCGACACATTGACAGTTGAGAAATTACATATAGCTACATTAGATCATCTATATCTTGTATATTAATTAATAAATTCAATATTTAATACTAAATTATTATATATGTAACGTAGGACCAAAGTTGGATATACGTTGAGAATCTCATATCATTTGTGATAACCTCATATCATTACTGATCTATAAATTCAGACGACTCACGAAATCGTCTGTGATGACATTTTTAAACTATTTGTGATGATCTTTTCTACAGTAATGTAGACAGTGGTCATACCTCTATTCTAATCGGCTGACGCCGGCCGGACTGTGTCTCCCTACTCCTACTTATACGGGACGAATGCTATGCCTGTTGGATGTGATTGCCTCTCTTGGTCATATATAGGAGCAGCTAGCTAGCTACATGTAAACGTGCAGAGATTACATAACGAGGCCAGCTCGACGAATTCGGCCATGAAATGAGCCAAGAAGGTCGAGCTAGCTATGAATCATGAATGCTGTGAATGGAGACGAAAACAAAACAAGTTAGTCTGATGGACTCCATATCTCCATTGTACGTAGTCTGATGGACTCCATATCTCCATTGTACGTACGTAGCCAAGGCGATGAGAACACGGGTGCCTGGCCCAACTTAGACTCGCTACGTACCCACAAGGCCCAATGTAAGCAGGCTGTCCACGCATATATGTTAGCATATGTCATCCTATACTTCTCGCGCGCACCACACATCCAAATCAGGATAAAAATGACAAGTGGACGATGTGACGCAATTGCCTAAATCGGGGATTGCGGCAAATCTTGTTCACTAACAGCCTCTCCACGTTTGGCTGGCCACGATGATGAGCAATCGATCTAGGGTTAGGATTTTGTGCTTACCAACATGGACGGATCCATATTGAGCTAGAGGGTGGCACGGCACTATCCGCTAGCTAGGTCTATTTCCATCCCCCCCCCACACACACACACACACACACACACACATATATATATATATATATATATATATATATATATATATATATATATATATATATATATATATATATATATATATATATATATATATATATATATATATATATATATATATATATATATGCGCGTACGTGTAACCCTGGAGGCCTAAGCCCAATGATCCCACAATCAAACGGTGATATACATGATGCATCCCTGTCGTTTTCTTTTTAGGAGTTGCTAGTGTCCAGCGTCCAATCCGAGGGTTAGTGTCGTACGGTCAGCCATAATATTTTTTGTTCATCTATGCAACATTACTTGATAATGTATGCAACAAAAAAACGATAAGAATGTCAATATTGCACGTATCAAATCAAAATGTTGCATTCAAGAAATAAAAAATATTGCAACAAAAGCAACACCTACCTCCCATGGTAGGCGGTGGTGGCGGGCAACGTGGAAACCGTGGCGAGCTTGGACGTGGAGATCCGACCGCTGTTGCTCTGGATCTGGCGACACTGCGTCCGAAGAGGAAATCAATGGCAGCAGTCGGATCTAGCGGCACCGTGCCTGAAGAGGAAGACGACGGCGGCGGACGGATCTGGCGACGGATGGATCCAGTCGCACCGCACCGCGCTTGAGAACGGTTGAAGAGGAAGTCGACGACTGGATCTGGCGGCGACGCCAGGGACGATGTGGTTGGGCTCATGGTTGTTGCCTCATGGTGTCGCGTTCTGTGCAGGAGACAAAGAGGGAGAGAGAAGAGGGAGAGTGAGAGAAGGAAGTGAAGTGAATTCACTGAAACCGTCTAATATAAACTCTCGCTCAATACATATATAAAGTATTAATACCTTTTTATTTTTCCTTTTATTTTTTTGGCATCCGCCGCCGCTTAGCCATGACGTTGGGGTGTGGTGAGTCGGTGGGAGATGATTCATGGGATTGGGGTGAGGCTCGCATGGGCCGCGGTGCATCACGGGCTGTGGCCCATGCAAGCAAGTATCAGGGTATTAAAAGGGGCAGCGCCAGCAAGAATAGGTGGATAGAGATGGCAACGGGCACAAACCCGCTGGGTTTTGCTATCCCAAACCCGTGACCATGAAAATTGGACGTGCCGTTAAAACCCATGCCCGTGACGGGTGCGATTTTGCTCGGACCCATGCCCACTCGGTAATGGTACCCACGGTCGCCCGTGCCGATAATGTTGTGATTGCGAGACAGTGCAATGCTTAGCAAGTCAACAATAAATTCAATTTATGTGCTACTATGTATGAAACAAGTAACGATAAATCCACAATGCACATCACTAGTTCACTCCATCAATTCTCAGTTCATAGTTCATTGGCATAGCATATCATTACAAGTTCACGGTTCACAACTCAGTTAAAACCAAAAGGAGAGACATCAACTGCTCTTTGTACATGACTAATGGGCTATGGGTGGGCTGGATTGGTTTGCCTGGGAGGCTGGGAGTCTGGGTTTATAACTCATATGGATCGGGTTTATATTACCCATGGGTTTACGGGTTTGGATACTATAGAACGCATTCGAACCCGAGACCGATGGGTTAGGCTTTTTGCACATTAAGAGACCCATGGGTTAGAAAATTGACCCAGACCCATGCCCTAGTAGAGTAAAAATTCACTGGGTATCGAGTTTTGGATACCCATTGCCATCTCTATAGGTGGAGGGGAACCGAACAGAACTTGGCCTCCTCCCTCTATCGAGGGCCTGTCAGTCCTGGGAGCAATTCGTCTGCCCGGGAGATTCCTGGGAGCAGCCCACGGCTGTTGGTTCTCTCCCTTGTGTGCTCTCAGGCCCAGTCGCTCATTTCTGTGCGCCTGGTTCGCAGCCCAATGACCCAACGTCCCTTCGCTTGATCCAATGTCCTGTCTTTTATCCATTAGTCTTAGGACGTAGGCTAACAATCAAACAACTCATATTCAGACTTGCGTGGCAAGACAAAAATTATCAGAATACCAGGTCACCTCCTGACACTACTTTTTGCCCAACACATAAAACCCATGGCACCAACCAAACAAGGCCTCTATCTCGTTCACAGCCCCGTGCTGTTATTCCTGCACCTCCGTTCTCTTATAATTTCTCTTCAAATCCACATCTGTTGTATCCTAATTACCTGAACTCTTGTACTTTTGGTATCTAGCAGGTGAAGGAACATGATAAATGTAAAGGCCCTGTTATTTTGGATGGTGGTTGAAGGTTTTTCACTCTGCTTTTCGAGACGACGGAGACGTCGATATAGATAATATACATGTTTTTTGGCTTAGAAAGCCATCTCATTTGTTTCGGCTACCGAAGAAACTGAAGTCGAAAGTAAAAAAAACAAAAAATAGGCATAAAGTCAGTGATAATGGTGGTGAGAGACTCGGAAAGTGGAGAAGGTTGAGGAGAATACGAGAGGATGCGGAGATGGTGGTTTTCGAGTGGGTCTGTGATTGAGTGCACACGTGCTTACAAACAAGGAAAATAATAATTATATACACTTTTTAAATTGCATTCTTGAATACGTGCAAGAAGGGAGAAACAAAAGGTTGTTTTCACTCATGAGTCGTGACAATTGACGAAGGACAGGGTCCTATAGAACGTGCTGATGCCTTGCGCAGTAACGTACCGGCCGGCATCGTCCGGTGCACCGCACTGTGATCCTCACCGGCAACCGCAGCGCCTCCCACGAAACCTCGTGCCGGCCGCGCGAGGCTATGGGTCTGTTCTTTTCGCTAAAAGTTAGGATTTTCTATAGCTTCTAAATAGAGTATTTTTTTCAAGATATAGTCTACTAGTTAATTGCGACTTCATTTATATCGGCAAAACCACATATGAATTTCTGTTACTCTATAATCCAAAAGTCACGTCGCACCAAAACGCGCAAAAAAGCGCCCTATGTCACGCGGGAAGCATCCATCCATGTGCACGCCACGATAACCAGTGCTGTGTCGATCGAAATGGAGTATGTCCAGTGCCATTGTAAACATCTATAACTTAAAAAATACCACGGTAAAAGAGATGAGTTGCAAAATATCATCACACACCCATAGACCAAAAAATACTATCGCAGTGATATTTTCCATCCGAAACAGACATTTGAGCCTTTCTTGGAGAGAGAAATTTTAATAAATACCAATATTATCCATGTGTTCTTTTTCCTCCCTCATTTGCCCTTTGTGCTGATAAATAGATTCCACTTATAACTTATAAGAAAAACTGACAAGTGGGGCCAAAGGATCGGAGAGACGGAAAACAGAGAGGGGAACACAGAGGAGCAGGTGGTGCAAGCTTTGGCCACCGGCGACTCTAGCGAACGATGGGACGGAGGTCAAAGGAGATAACCAAAATAGGTTGATGTGGCCTCGGGCTGGCAATAGGTGGCGGCGGTGCGGATAAGGGAGCTCAACAGTGGCATTGGCAGCAACCACAACTCAGGCGGACAATGACGGTAGTGCTCCAACCAGCTCTTTTGGAATCGGCGTAAGCATGAGTATGGCGACGTTGAGTGAAGTCTTCTGGTGTGATCGGTGTGGCCGGATTTGGTCAGAGATAACGGGGCGGCGACGACTGGCGCTAGAAAAGAAGGTGATGCAACAGAGGCATTCCAAGGTGATGGGGATCAATAAGTAAACTAGCGGGATCATGTTGTTTTGGTCCGATCTTTCGCGATACGTAACAACCACTAAGATAGATAAGTTCGTTAGCTAGAAACCGAAACACTAGATAGCACTTCCTTTCCTCATATACACCTCAGCGCGTGATCAAAAGAAATGAATATCACAATTTAGTGAACAAGAACTAGAACCGGCACACCAAGAAGAATATCCTGCTGGACATTCACAAGAATGTATACACAACGTGGTCGCCAACCATGATGATTTTCTAGCTTATTCAACTCAATCTAATATCACAGATATTCTAAATATTCTATTCTCCAAAGGGATGTATGCATGGGCTTATACAACCTTTCTAAGACAACAAAATTAGACTCCACTACGAACTAAAAAGTAAATACCTAAATTACATTCGTTGGATTGTTTTTGAATTTGCGATATGACCATGAGGTTTTGTAGGATAGCACCTCATCCATTTGTGTTGGGCTTGAATTTAGTTTTCCAACGAATCCAATAACATCTAAATTAAACTCCGTTTGTGAAACTTACAGTCATTTTAATATTAGTCTTGCTGGTTGACCCGGATCAAGTTTGAACTAACTTCAAATCTTCACATCTTTGCTTTCCTTATTTTGGGGCTTTCAAATCTATTTAAAACGTGAAAAGGAAACCTTCTAAACTTTTGAGAAGTTACGGTGTGATCGGATATTGCCCACATTTGCCTTACAATACACGGATTCTTTTAAGTTTGGTAACTCTCGCACGTCTCCCTTAAGAGGAATTATTCAGGTATTTCAGAGAGCATGGTGAATGAAGTTGAAGGAGTGCATACAATTGATCAACTGAATTAGCAGATTGAATTGGACCGTAAGTCCATAAGACTTCTTTGGAAGGAGCTGGAGGAAGAAAGGAATGCTTCAGCAGTTGCCGCGAATCAAACAATGGCCATGATCACCAGGTTGCAGGAAGAGAAGGCAGCAATGCAGATGGAAGCTTTGCAGTACCAAAGGATGATGGAAGAGCAAAGAGAGTACGACCTCGAGGATCTTCAGAAGATGACTGACGTTGTGCAAAATCTTGAAACTGAGGTCGAAAGCTATAAGATCGAACTTAGAGATCAATTGCTCGTTAACGAAATTCGCGACCAAATGCACCTTTCATGTTCAAAAGAATGTGAACCTAGCACCTCCAGAACAACTGAATCACTCTCTGGTTTCGAGGACGAGAAGGCGTATATCTCGAAACACCTGAGAAAAATAAAAAAGAAGCTTCACCAATTCTCAAACATCAGTTAATTCGTCGAAGCATCGAAGCTTACTGTTAGTGTTGATCCGAATTTGTACCGTATCTGTGTAGGATATTTCATCATCTCATACCAGATATGGCATGACAGGTGCATGCACATGCTATATCAGACGTGTTGTCAATCTGTAGCAACCGACTCGATTCGGTTTTCTATCCGTGTGGGACTCTTTTCCCTCATACTATATATGTACCCAATAGACCATAGGAAGAGCGAACATTTTATTGTAAACTCTCTTTATTATAGTGATTTACTTTCGAGTGCCCGTAATTTTTTCCGCAAAAATTTTTCACGTAAAAATTCGTATCTCTTGTCTCTATTTTTTTCTGTGTATTATTTGCAACACTTACTGACAAAGAAGGTGCAGTTGATGGCACAACTAGCGATGATATGGAAAATTTGGTAGTCGAGAATCATGTAAGAAGAAATGGCAACAATAATATCAAGTACCTGTCCATAATGATCAAGGACATGACAACACGGTAGAGATGATCCTAAGGGCCAGTACTACGCTACGGTCAGTGAGAATGACCTGGCTTCTTTCGAAGATGATATTTCTGAACTCAGTGAAAGGTTGCAGGCACTGGAAGCAGCCGTAGCTTCCTGGACCAGAGCATAAACTCACTGCAAAGCAGCTTATGCACTGAAATTTTGAATTTTAGCAAATTACGAAAGACCGATACTCACTTACGATTTTGGCTTCAGATATTGGGCTTTTGGTACTACGTTTAACAGACCCGCTTGAAAAATACTCCGTTTGAAAAACTAGCGAAACCACTGAACAGGCCCAAAATGGGAAAGAAGGCGAGGAGCTGATCTATGACATAGCTTGCAGCCTTAGAGAGCTCCGCAAGATGGGAATCACCTGGAAGGAATATGATTAGCTGAAGCTTCAATTGCTGTTCTTGTAACAGATGTAATGGCTTCAATTAGGTAAAAGTTCATTAGAACTTATCATATATGAACTCCAAATACTGAATTCTACCGAATTTCTGAACAAATGATTACTTCTATTTGCTTATCTTCCTCGTGATCTTTGTGATTTAGTATCAACGATTTATCATCAGTTTAAGCTAATTGGTGGTTGTCCATGTTGCAGGTGTAAACAACGATGTGCTGCTATACTAGTGTGCATGCGGGTGCTGTCATGCGGTAGTGGGTTTGCGTGGAGTCAATGTTGTACAATGCATTGCGGATTTTGAGTGCATATGAAGTTGACATATGTAAACAACTATCTGCTCTTTTTTTCAAGTTGTTTTAAGGAGATCATTTTTTTCAAGAACTTGAATCTCATTTACTTTGCTTGTTCTTTTTTACAGTATTCTTGAGTTGTTATTATTTTTTTTGTTGTGAGAGAGGATCCATCCTTGTGCTTGGTTCTAGGCAAATAAACACATCTGATGCATAAATCATACTTGACGCAAAATTGCTATACATGTGCAATTTTAATAAAGTCGGATCAAATTTATGACTAGAAAATCGAACGAAATGTGTACCTTTTCCTCTTGTCAAAAACCAGAGCCGCCCCATTTTCCTCCACATTTACTCATCCGCCATCAAACGTGCGGCGTGCGCGCGCGCGCGCAGGCGTCCACACGTGTCCGTGCGCATTCGGGCGCGCGCCTGAATCTAACACACGGATTAGTAGTAGAAGTTTAGAACCGAAAGGGCTTTGTGTTAGGCCCGTCTCATGATCCATCTGCTGCCCCTGATAAGCAACTAGCTAGCCATGTCTCTCAGGTGGCTTCTGCAAGTGTTTCCTTCCTTCCAAAGTGCTTGCCGTATTCTCTGACAAATCTACTTCCAATAGTCAAGCATGCGCACAACGATGAGAGAGAGAGAGAGAGAGAGAGAGAGAGTGACACTTACGAAAAGGAAATGAGAATGGATCGCCCATAATTTCGCTGTTACTTCCCTCGTGAAGAAATTGCTGCATGCATGTAGACTGAAGATGAAGACAGACAGCCACATACAGTGGAATGTGCATTCCAAATCCAACCCCAGTTTTCCTTCGCCTCAAAGGACAAGCGTTCCAAGGTCAAATCACAATGCAGAACGCCTCCCTCATCTCCAGGCATGCTCAACGTACTCGTGTGTGCTACACAAGAACAAAAACACAACACCCAAGAATTAAAGCGTAGTTCCTCCAGGAGTACAGGTACAGCATATAAATCCAGCTAGTGGTTCAGTGTTCAGATACATACATACAGTGCTGCTGCATCCAAGTTTGCAAGATTGGCTCCGGTTGCTAGGCATCGATCGACCATGAGATCTGTGACGTTCGTAGCGGCGGTTCTTGTGCTCGTCTTCCTTACCTCCGGTGGCGGCGGCGACGGGGCCGGCACGGCGGCGCGGCCGCTGGCGAGGAAAGGCGGCTCGCCCGCCGTGGCGCTGAATCACACCGTTGCGGTGGAGCTCATGGGCACCGACGCTTCATCCCAGCCGTCCAATTGCACCTACGGGAACAACACCGGCGGTCAGTGCCCTCCTAGTACTGGTCATAATTAGTAGCGTATGCGCACGAGTGCAACCGCATGCATACGTGTCTCTGTGCGCACAAATCTACAGAAATTGTTCACGTGTTCGTGTATTTGTCCCGGTGATTAAATGATTAACTCGTGCTGTTGGTTTGGTTACGTTTTCAATTGGCTGTATCTGTATTGATAATTTGTTCACTTCTTTCACGCAATTCGTTTTTCATTTTGTTCAATGCACTTTGGGAGAAACAAAACAACAGGAAAATAAATATTGGCAGCCTCACTATTTGTTTTATCTATGCGCAAACTAGCCCGTCGGTCTGCGCAAACAATCATAATGCATTTGCAAGGTGGAGTAAACGAGTAATGACAGAAGCAATCCGCTGATCAGGAATTGGCCTGGATTGGTTAGTGGGCCGTCTCTAGAAAACACGAGTTAACGGGCTAATTGGTTTTTCCAAGGTAAACTAATGGCCTCGATTTCAGATCTGTTCTGAACCATATTGGGCCTCAGGCCCATAAGCCACGCGTCGTTAATTACTATGCTTAGCAAAAAACACACGCAGTGTTAACTAACACCCATGGAGTTTCCAGAGCACGTCGCGATCGACAGCAAATTAAAGAACATTAATTAGACTAATATAGCCTCTTGGCCGAAGGAAAAGCATATTTAATTAAAAGGTAAGCATCTCGTTCTTGATTGTTCTTTTTGACGTGAGAATGTCAACTTAGTCCTGTTCTGAAGTTGTAGAGGCCTAGAGTGTATTTTTCTTCTTTTGTCCTACTTTAATTGATGCGTACATCTGCAGCTAAGCCCTGCGGTTGGAAAATGGAATCCAAGTGTACCCAGTGATCGAGCCGTAGCTAGCTTTATGCCCTCTTCTGAAGTGCCGTGGTATTTGATAGAAATGATACCGTAGCGCCATTAAACTTTTAATATATTTAATTAAAAATAAAGATATTATCATATCTTTAGAGATAATATAAAGAAAAAAAAAAAAAAAGTTACGTTAAAAAATCAACACGTTTCAAACGGCTTTTAAAAGCTAGAAACCATCGTTGTTTCAAACAGACCTTAGAATCCAATTACCTAAGTACTCCCTTGCTCACAAAAAAAGAACATCATTTTAGATATCAACACAGTCTTCAAACATAACTTTGACCACTGATTAGTATTATAATAGATATATAAAACATAATAAAATTATACCTTTTTGAAAGTTCTTTTCTAGACAAAACTATATTATTATTTTTATGTGTATGTATTTAATCTAAATATTGAAAATATATTGGTACATAAAGTTTATTAAGTTAGACTGCGCGTACATCAAAACAATATTATTTAATTATTGTGACAGGAGAGAGCAGTGTGTTTTCTAAAATAGTTACCCTAGCTAACAAGAGTGTTGGTTCAGAATTTTTTGATGGCGACTTTATTCTCACGAGAATCTTGTCTGAAAGAGTAGCAGCTGGCTGTACTAGCTAGACTATAGCTGCTTCTCCGTTTATTTTGCATACGATATACTAGATTGCAAGAGAGGAGAATAATCTTTGTGCTTGTGCTAGCTACGAGCACCGTGCTTCTGAGAGGCAAATGATAGGACGGATCGGTATTGCGTTGTCCGGTTTGACAATGCAACGCTCTTCCAACTTGTCGCGCGCGTGCCTTAGGGGGTGTGTGGCGGGCCATAAGTCGGTCGGTTTTAGCATGTTACAGTACCTAACATTTAAATAAAGTATTTTCTCAAGACATGGTCTACGAGTTAAACGTAGTACACGTTAAAAGCTTAACATCTGTATCAACCAAAATCGTAAATGAGTATCGATCTCTCCGTAATCAATCAGTAAGTACCAAAATTCAAAATTTCATTAAAAGCCATAAGCATGACCAAAAAGAACATGCCTAATCTCGACCATCAAAGGGCATGTTCTTTTTGGTCGCGCTTATGACTTTTGTCATGACCATGACTTTTGGGTTGTTTGTACGAGAGATTTGAATAATGTAAACTCACATGAGTTTTACCAATACAAATGAAATCGATAAAGTATAACTCACTAGTAGTGGTTCTTTACCAATACAAATGAAAGAACAGACCAATTCATCACATATGGTTTCTCGAAGCATTATAGTATAATATGGTAAGCAACTTAATTTGGTCTAATTTGATAGTGAATAAAGCTCCTAAATATACTATAATACTCACATGTCTTTTTGCTTTAGAAATTGTAAAATTTTACTTCTAAAATTATTTTAATTTGTTTTTCAAATTATATAATTCTATTTTTTTTAAATTATTCATCTACATACGAGAGGTAAGAAGGTAAAAAAAAATATAAATAGAGGGCTGCTAATTTATAGGTTTGTTAAAAATAATGTGCATACCGGAATGTAGTGGACCACACATGTCCGAGTCCCAATAGCAGAAGCAAAGTATGTTTTACGTAGTACTAGGATGCATGCTAGCTATAGTGGCAGCCAAACCCAAACAGATTTGCCAAAGGAACGCAGCAAGTAATGACGGTCAAGACTCAAGAGGGTGCCGTGCACCTTGCCTTCTTCTAGTGTTCGGTTAAAAATAAAAGGAGGCTGTCGAGAGCAGCAACGGAAATCCGAACGAGAGCTCACATCCTTTTTTGGAGCCGTCTGCTCTCCCATGCTCAATAAAACGGAATAAACGGCACTTCTTTATCATCTTTTAAAAACAGCATATCGAAACAATTTTTTAAAGAATTTATCGATATTCAATTCATTTACATAAATTCATTTATACTAGAACTAAAATCCATCAACTATAGTTATAAACCATTAGTCACAGAAAAAAAAACCTATCAAACGCAACGGCGTAACGCCACCGCCCAACGCCTCATGCACCTTCAGTGCTTCACGCCGTGCAGATGCGCGCGATAGGCTGCCTGCACGCAAGGCATCGGATGCACCGCCCGGGCTGCAGCTTCTTGCTACTCGCCGTCTTTTTTTTTCGAGATTTGTTGATTCCTCTCGTGCCAATATTCACCTACGAGTAAAGCAGGGGTACGGTGCTACGTACGTGAATGAACATGGTAAAAACAACAAAAAAATGGCAAGTTCCGTTTCGGATGATTAAGAGTCATGTGAAAACATTACCTGTCTGCAACACACGAGATTTTGTTGGCATCGACGGCCCCGAACCTCCTCATTGTATGATGATGATGATCATTAACTAACTAATCAAGTGGCTTTCCCTAAAAAAACTAAATCAAGTGGCTTTCCCTAAAAAAACTAATCAAGTGTCTGCTCTATGCCAAACTTATTCTTCAATCTTTGGCCCTGACATGTTCACTGTACCGGAATGCTAGTACTCTACCAGTGTGCGATAGTCCCAGTCCAAATTAACTCCAAACAACAAGTACTTACGCGACCGTTTGCAAAATAGGTGTTGATAAATATCATCTAGATATTTTCTTCTAACTATAATTTAGATTTATAATTATTGGATTAGAGATCTAACGGCCATGGATATTTTCCATATCTCCTAAAAAAATATCCCCCTCCTCCAAAAAAGGAACCATTCAAATCTAGATAATTGTTAGAAAGAAAATATCCAAATAATATCTAGACACACCCTTACAAAATAAGCATGTGGGAAACAGACCTCATGCAGATTTCACTTCTGCAAGAACGGTTAAAGGTGGTGATCGGTTCTTTGAAAATTTGAAAGCTTATATTTGAAAACATCAGAATGATCGAAAAACATCAGAATGAGAGAACCTTATTTAACATAATTAAATTTAAAAAAATTAAAAAATATAAAAAATATGTTAGCCCATCACAGACAACGCAAATGATATACGAGAAAAAAGAACCGACAAAAAAGCTCAAAAAAATTAAAAATTCAAAAAAATACGAAATTATGAATATTGCAAAAATAAATTTAAACCATAAGCTTAGGCCATACTTAACGCTGCCAAAGTGGAAAGAACAAGGCTGATCTGATCGATCATGTTATAAGTCCTAACGCCCTCAGCACAAAACCGAGAGAATTGGAAAGAATCTCACATCCCCAAATAAAGAACGAAAGAAAGAAGCAGAAAAGAAACTACTCGAATCATGCGGACAAGGAATCCGTTACAACTTTTCTCCGCCTGGAACAAGAATCTTTCGGTTCTTTTCTTGCCGATGACGAGCAATAATGCCTACACGCCGCCGCAGAGGATGATGTCCGTGGTGTCGAACACTACCTTGGCCGCCGCCGCCTCCTCCTGCTGCTGCTTCCTCCTCGCGGACGCCGCCTCGACCCCTCCGAACCCGGCCTTCTCATGGCCGCCTTCGCCGCCGCGTGAGGAGCAAGAAGACGTAGCTGCGCTCCTCCCGTTCGCGCCGCCGTTGCTGCTGGTGGCGGTCGCCGGAGGTTTGTAGTACATGCGCGCCGTCTGGGGGCAGTGCGTGTAGGACCGAACGGCGATCCGGGCGCCCATGTCCAGCAACTCCCCGTACCTGCCCATCAGCATCTCCTCCTCCTCCTCCCGGACAAGACGAACCAGCAAAAACCTCTTGCAAGAACGGTGGACGACGAGTGCTTCTTGGTGTCTGCTAACGGAAACGGAGGATGGCTGCAAGGGGATGGGATGGCTATGGTATTTGTAGCGGGGAGGGAGACGCGAGGGCGCGTGGACGCCACGGAACACGCGTGTTTCCTTCCCTTTTTTTGGATGGACTGCGGCGCGGTGAAACTTAAGGTGGATGATAGTGAGGTGAGTGATGGAAGCCAGACAAGTAGTGAGGTAGATGATGTATATGTGATCTTTTATTTTATTTTTAGAGCAAAATAATAGTGATAGAAGTAGAGAAGCCATTTTAAAAATCGAATGTTCGTATTAAATTTACAGAAGTTAATACAAACATGGCCTAAGATGTTTCATTGTGAGCGTGGTTTTTTAATATGTCACCTACGAATATTTAGATTTTATCGGTATGAAACTATTAATTACATGCCATCAAAAAGGCAAAAACATCTTACTAGCATATGGACAGATGACTAGATGTACGAATGTACACTCAACCCATCAGAGTTAAAACTTTGCTCTAGAAAAAAACACACATATCATAAATAAGCTAAGAGAACACACGGGAAATTCTGAATTTCTCTATTCTTTTATTTGCTCCTCTTTTTCTTTTTTTCTTACAAAACTGGCTACAAGTCTACTTAATATATATGCTAATAATCTCCTACTAGTATATGTATTTGGACTTCAAGTTGAACACAACTTCAACTTGAGTTACACACGGAGATGAACTGTACTACTCTTGAACTCTAAGTCAAGATTATTTCTAACAATCTCCCCCTTAATCTTGACTCAACATACTCTAATTTTTGTCTCAATGCATTATGAACTACCAGCCACGCCTCCACATGAAGCGTTCTACATGCAAGCTACATATAGGAACTCAACTCAACTGGCACAGGTTCATTCGGATACAAAGATTCTAAAATATTGAGGCAGTCGATCTCAACTACGACTTACTAAACTCATACTTAATATAGAATGGTAACACATCTTCTCAACGTTTCGATTTCTTTTCACCTTACTTGAGTTTAAACGGTGACACATCTTCTCGCCATCCCTAATACCACTTGTGCTTCTCTCGGCGCTAACTTTTGCTGCTCCAGCTGTACGAAGCGCGTGGAGGCCTTGGGATCACCGCTTGAGACGAGAGCGAAACGGAATCGTGAGATGATTTTTTCAGCGACTCGCTTCTCACCTAGGCTCTGATAGCACTTGTTAAAACTTTGCTCCAGGAGAAAACACACATATCACAAATAAATTAAGAGAACACACGAGAATTTTTGAATTTCTCTATTTCTTATTTACTTCCTATTTTTCTTTTTCTCTTACAAAACTGACTACAAGTCTCCTTAATGTATAGGCTAATAATCTTCTATTAGTATATGTATTCGGATTTTAAGTTGGACACAATTTTAATTTAAGTTACACACAGAGACGGACTCTACTACGTCTTGAACTCTAAGTCAAGATTATTTTTAACATTTCCTAATGCTTTCTTTACAGTGATGGACATTCTCTGCATGTAACATTGAAAAGTTGAAGCATTCTATTACTTACCAAACATTAATCTTTTGTGATGTGCATTATGCAGTGCTATAAGCTTCTTGAATCTGAAGGGGAGGCGACATGGGACGACACGCTGAAGAAAAGTGTGCAGGAGTTCCAGAACAGGAACTACAACCTGTTCAGGCCATGACAAATGGAATGTGGTCAGCCTAGCTGTTGTGATGTTCTTGCAGGGCCGCTGGGTGAGCACAGCGTCCGTGGTGAAGACTTTCTTGCCGTTCGCCGTGGTGCTCACCATCGGTACTCTCCTGGGGGGGACGACGTTCCTGACCGGCCTGCTTGCTTTCGCCGCCGCAATGACCGGCTGGTTCCCTGTGGGCACCTACTGCATCAAGAGCCTTGTACAGTTGTAATTGGAGTTAATAGAACTTTGAGTTTGGGGTCTCCATGTGATCCAAGAGTACGCATTTTTCGTTGTGTACCTTGTACTGTTGATTCTTGATGGGGTGTACCGTGTACATCTATGGACCGGAATGATTCGTGTGGCTTGATGGACTTGTTATCAATTCATACGGTTTTGCCGCGTCAGTTTGACGATTGCTTATGATTATTTTCACTGTAGCTAGCTTATTTTTTATTACAGTTGAAGTGACTTATTTGACATAATTAAATTTAAAAATTTAAAAATGAAAAAACAGGTTAGCTCACCACGAACAATACAAAGTAATATGGAAAAAGGGCAAAAAAAAGCTCAAAATAATAAAAAAAACAAGAAAAACGAAATTAAGAAATTGTGAATTAAAAGCAAAAGCCAGAATCTATCGTTGAAACGAGCAGGGCCGTGCCATAGCCATAACAAGTCTATAAATCCAGGGATTGTTCTTTTTGGCTAAGGCTTATGACTTTTGGCTGCGGTTTGTAGTTTTTGGATCGTTAGTATGAAAGATTACAGAATAACAGAAACTCACGTGCATTTTTTGTCGATACAAATGAAGTCGGAACAGTATGTACTATAATTAACTAGTAGATCTTATCTTAAAAAGGCACTCCATTTAAAAGTTAGTTACTATATAAAAATTAAAAGTAGAAGCTAAAAACTGAAAAAGAATATGACCATGATTTGGTTTGCATTGCCTTCCAAAGTGCATGTGCAACTATACTAGTACATAGCAATCTGCAGGTGTTCCTCTTCCCATCAGTTACCGAAATGCTCATTAACCACACATATCCTTCCTCCAAAAAACCACAGCCACCTCGACGAGTGAGCAGCAGAATTTTCGCCCAAGTATAGCGGCCTGTAGCACACCGACGATTCACGCTGTGAAACGCAGCTATAAATGTTGTACGGTCTACTCGTATGCCGGAAACACATGAATTTCGCGTGAATTTTGTTGAAACGACAACCCTCCTCGTAAAATTCCCACCAAATTTCGATATTCACTGACGGCGCTCCACCCAGCAATAGCATCCATCCAACTGTCGCGGTCCGTACAATCCTCCTACCGAACCATCCAGATGCTCGCTCGCCCACCGCAACCGATCGACGGCGGCGATGGGGCCCTCCCGTCGATCCGACGGCGGAGGCCGCGCCAAACCATCCCGCGACCCCCGCGCCGCCCGTCGATGCCGCGTCGTGTCGTGGTGCGGCCGTGTCCGCATCCGAGGAGACCAAAAACAAGGAAGAAATCAAGAAAGTGAGAGAGGAAAAAACAAGGGTGCCCCTTAACGTTTTCGAACTGGAGGAGAAAAAAAAATCACCTCCTGCTCTTCTCCTCCTCCCCTGCCAATCCATCCGCCGTCTCCCACCTCGCCGATGGCGAAGTCGCGGCCGCCGAAGCGGATCCTGGAGTCGTACACCATCAAGGGATCGGACAGGGTCATCAAGCGTGAGCCATCCCGTGCCCCCCCTCTTGATTTTTTTCCCTGGATTTTTTTGGGTGTCTAGGTCAGTGGGCTCTATATTCACCTGTAGAATTTACAGTCTCGTGTGAATCATAAAAATCTGGCCTTTAACATTGTCTCGAGAGGCAAGTCCTTGTTGTACTCAGGCCCAGAAGTCACGGCTTGCGAGCACACTGAAACACGCTTAGTTTTGTACTTTCTTTGCAGGCTAACTTGTTATGCATCTGAAATCCCAGGTTCTTTGGGTGTTTCTTAACCCTTTATGGCTGGTTAACATAAGTTTTCATATGCTGTAAATCCTAAGTGAGCTTAGGTTTACCGCTTGTTGATGTCCTAATCTAGTCAACCCTGTACTTAGTTACACCTTTGCATTTTGGGCAGACATTTTTACTCGAAGTACTGGGATAAGCTTGATTTGGGCTTTAGATACGTTAATTTAGCGTTTTCTTGATACCAGACTAACACTTACTACTGAGTATGCAAGTGGAGTTAAGAACTTAAGATGAGTTAACATCGCTAATCTAGTTGTGTTAGCATAAGCTTCATATCCGAAAAAGTGTATGTTTGATTATAATATAAGCCTTTATGCTAACCAAGTTAACATTTTGGTTGGGGGTTATCTGGAGACTAATGTTATGCTGCAGAAATTTGCATTTTCATTGATACAATCAAGGGCGGAGCCAGAAAATAGACATAAGGAGAGCCGGACAAATGCAACTATCCTTTTATACTATACACTTGACAGAAAACGGTGGAAGTGTAACAAAATATTTGCCTATTATACATGCTCTAAGTGCTAATGACATAACAAATTACAACTACACAGAGAAAAATCAAGTTATAGACAAATAAAAGATAATAGAAGTAGCATACACACATCAAATATATAGACTATAGACATAATGTAGATGCTTGGAGGGGGGCCATGAACATGCATTTAATCTTTTGGCATAGAAGATCAAGGAGTGGTAAAAAAAAAGGCAGCATGGGGGTAGCTAGGGCTCCTCCTAGTCTCCCTCTCCCTCCGCCACTGGGTACAATAAAATTTCTTTAGTTCAGTAAACTGCCAACGAGAATTCACCGTGAAGTATCACCTTCCGCAATACCAATCCTGGACGCAATTAACTCTGCTGTCCTAGTCTTGTCAGGAACATTTTCCAATATTAGCTTAACATTTTGAGTCCATGGTGTGGTGCTTCTTCATATGTTTCATTCCAGCTGGGGACTCTGTGCTAATGAAGGCATTTGACTCATCAAAGCCACCATATGTGGCAAAGGTTGAGGCAATTGAGGCAGCAGGATCTCGGGGCACAAATGTGAGGGTGAGGGTGCGGTGGTACTACCGGCCAGAAGAGTCTATTGGTGGGCGGCGACCATTCCATGGTGCAAAGGAGGTATTCCTCTCTGACCACTATGATGTGCAGAGTACTGACACCATAGAGGGCAAGTGTAATGTTTACAGCTTCCGGGACTATACCAAGCTTGATGCTGTCAATGCCGAGGACTACTTTTGCCGCTTTGAGTACAAATCAGCTACGGGCAGTTTTGTGCCTGACCGTATAGCCGTGTAAGAATCCAAATGAACCTGTATTTTTTCTGATATGTTCATACTTCATAATTACATCATTTTGCTAGCATATTTAGACATCTCTTTTGACACTGAGGGTATTTGAGCAAAGTTTTCATATGTTTTGATCATGTTGAATGAGTCGTGGTTCTTATGACTTTCTTTAGGAACTTCACCTATGATTTTTTCCTAAAATCTTCTCACTTTATGCTTCCACGGTTGACAAATTGTAGTTTGTTCTCCCGTTATTATGACTTTATAAGTGATCCTCTCTACCACCTTGTTACATTGATTACACCATTCATGACTGCTTGCAATATGTTGCCCTGTTGACTGTTACCCTATTAGTCTTATTAGCTCACATAATCATTAGCGTAAGTCTGAATCATGAGAACCTTTGAAAGACCTACCTTATACAGATTGTGGCTAAATTGTATGTTTGTTCTCTCATAATGCTTAGTGATTAATGTGTATAACTGTATATTATTGCTAGTATCATACCATGTTCAGTTCTTGATTTGAAATGAATAACTGATTCTTCTTTCTCTTCTATTAACAATATAACAGGTTTTGCAAGTGTGAGATGCCATACAATCCTGATGACCTTATGATCCAATGCGAGGAATGCTCTGACTGGTGAGTTTCAGGCTTTCAGCCGATGCATTCAGTAGATTCTAGATGTAGTCTTACTGTCTTTATAAAAACATGCTTCTCACTAGCAGCGAAGCAGCTAAATTTCACATGAGCAAACCGTATGGAAAATCAAGAAGGGTTTTAACACGCTAAGAAAACTTACTCCAACACCAATGACTGATTGACTGTAATTGGTACAAAACAACAAAGAAAAAAATAATATTGCTCCTCATAAGCAATAATAATCGATTGTGGGCTGTGGTGTTGCATATTCTAATAATGTAATTCATGTGTAGTTGTTTTACCTCATTCATGTGTGTATGAACAAAAACTTCTCGCAATAGATAGCGATTCGATTATGTGACATGTATCCACCAGAGAGAGTTGCAGTTTTGAGTTCTTGTCCTCGTGAGTGATGGGTGCTTTGCAAGCATTGTACACACCTTTCGTCCCCACCCCCCTCCCCACACCCCCAACACACACACAAAAGATATGGAGCATAATTAGAGGTGAATAGTCTATGGACTTGTTGCAAAGATCATAGAATTGAGAATTTACAGTTGCACACACAGCGCACCATATATATTCTAGGACAAGGCTGCATAATGAGCCTCTTGACATACATTTAATGTCTGTAAGTAAAATGGCCTTACTCTTTCTTGGAGGACATAAAGTGACTGGTGGCTTAATGTAGTTTCTAAAGTTCAATAAGATAATTAGTTGAAAACATTATAAACTGTTTCTTGGCAAGTATTGGACAGTTTCATGTATCAGCTGTAATACTTTCAGCTTTTCTGATCAATTTTCTCTTGCTCATTGGAGACCAACTCATCTAAAACATTTCCCCCAGGTTTCACCCTTCTTGTATTGGAATGAGCATCAAAGTAGCAAAGAAACTTGAGCATTTCTTCTGTGAAAGTTGTGCTGAAAATGGAAAGAAAATTGAAGATTCCCATGAAGCTACTGGCCAATCAGAAGAAAAGGTGAACTGTTCTGTGATCTCACTAGTTTGATACTTTGATTATTTTTTTGTTACGTGGATTTGTAAGTCACCAGCAATACTAATGATTCATGCGATCATCTAATATTAGTAGAAGTTGGCATAGATGACCTTACATTTGCCGACAGTCCACAATTACATCAATGGTTGGCTGAACATTGCTGTAGCAGAAGAGGACTGGTAAACACTTTAAGATGTTGATACTTGACAAGTTGATAGCAAATAGAAAAATTAGTTTTTGCGCGCGTGCTTGCGAGTCCTAAATCAACTCTCGATATGCCGTGTTGCTCATTCTGTGAATGATAACTGACCCATTTGCACTGATACACATTCAGCAGGTGGAGTCGAAACGACGACGGAGGTGACTCCTCCGACAAAATTTCCTCATCTCGGTGTGGATGTACAGTGCTGTTTGGAGTTTGGTGTGCGCAATGTTATCGCAACCTCTGCTCCAAATCGTCTCTTCCAGCGTCAGGCTCCCAGCCAGTGTGTACATAACTTGCAACCTGTAATCGCTGTATTAGGAGACCGATAGGGTTTGCATGGCATTAGTACTAGTGCTGCGGCTTATAGCTGTTGGAGTGAGCTCAACGGGAGATCAACTCCCTCTTGAGTATATCATAGACGATGATACTGCGGACCGGCTCCCGGACGATCCATCAATAAAATAGCTCGCCGCTGCTGCGGTCTGATGTCTTTATGTTTGCTTCCTGTGGCTGTCACCCTGCGGCTGGGCAGGGACGTGACGCGATGACGCGCTGTGCCACGCGAGCGATCGCTGCGTGAACGGTGCACGTAGACGGCACGGACACCGCGCGCGCGCGCGCGCGCGCGGCAGGAAGCGACCGAAACGACAAGAGACGGCGGCCTGGCCCCAAATTAACCGCTCGCACGCTGCTCCCTGCAACTTCACTCGCCCACCAATGCCACGCCACGCGCTTGTCTTGTTACACTATGTCCACCCATTTCTCTTATGTGCTGTTTGGTTGGGCTGAAATAAATTGATTTATAGCTAAAATTATACTGTAGTTGGTTGAAATTACATTGTAACCGATGGCAGTTTATTTAGTGTAACTAAATTTACAAAAATTGAAAATAAAAAACATGTTATCTCATCACAAATAATACAAACGAATACGAAAAAACCGACAAAAAAGCTAAAAAAAAGAGCCAAAAATAAAAAAAGATGAAATTAAGGAATAGTGAAAGCTAAACCAAAAGTCAGAAGGTCAAATCGAAATAAGCGACCCCTAGCCTCTCCACTCTCCTCTCTCGTGACCTCTCGTCTCCACTCCATATCCATGCAATGCAGATAGCGACCACCGCGCCACCGCTTTCTCACCGTCCGGCAGAGTGCCTGCTCTGCCACCCCCGGCGCTTGCACGTAGTTGTAGACTTTGCTGGTCGGTAGTCAAAGACTTTGCTAATCGGTAGTCGTAGGCTTTTGCGATCGGTTGCCGTAAGCTTCATGGTCGGTACTCGTAGACTTTGATCGATTCGCGGTAGCTTATGACCAATTCGCAGTATCTTACGACCGGTTCATTGTTCGAGATCGAAGGCTACCAATTACTCCCGTGGTTATTCTGTTGTGGTCGTTCAGTCGTGCACGATCTATCATGCTCGAAATGTCGTAATCGATCTGTCGTGGTCGCCCTACCTTAGTCATCCGCCGTTGCCAATCTACCGTGGTCATCTGCCGCGGTTGACGCCTGCCGACCAGACCTGCTAACCTGAATACTTCAGCAACAAGAGTGTATCGGCCAGAATTTTCACAAACACAGTTTCCAATAAAACCTAACCATTAATTATTCATCATCACTAAATATATAACCACTGTATAGTCTAACATTTTGACTTAGCCAGAGCACAGTTCGCTAGATGGCTGTATCAATTAAGAGAGGACAGTGAGGGACAGGTGATGGGAGAAGCGAGTGGATGAGAAACAAGTGGTTGGGAAGCATCCGATTCGTTTTGTTGTTCCAGACGTCACAAGCATTGCAATTCCGATAAAAATTTAACCAGTAGAGAGAGTAATACATCCCATCCCAACAGCAGAAAAAAGGATGTCGAGAAAGACAACAGCGAACTAGTGAACCTGTAATTTGTTACATTTGAGATGTAACCCTGCACTCATCGACACCTGACACTGCAACGATCGGCAGCATTTTGTTGGCCAAGCAAGCCGTACTAACTACAAGGCCCTTCCCAAGTGTCATACAATCATTTAGGGTAGGTTTTTTAAACTGACTTATGTATTTTGATTTAAAATTTTGAATTCTATCTGTTAGTGAGAAAGAGTATAGAAAGAGATATACGCGTGCGATTTTAACTGATATAGATGAAGTCGGCACAGTGTTCCTATGAACCATCATTGTTCCTGTTCTTGAATGGCGCAACTTCTTTTTCTATTTAACAAATATGAGGGGTTCGCAAGCACAACACCATCAGTCAACTACTCCAGGTATCGGTTCTATTGTGGAACCCCTGTATCAATGCAGATGGCTCATAGATATCGAGTAAAAACAACAGACAATTACATTTCTATTCCAAGTTTCAGAAGCTTTATTAGCCCAAACATGTTTATTCCCACTTCACATGAATTTCGCAGCATTTTAAAGAGAGAATTGGAATTCCAACATGGGCAAACCATAGGAGCCCACTACTACTGAGAGAAACCAGAACCGGGTACTACAATGGGAATACAGGTATTTAGGATGAGGAGGATGAGGAGGATGAGATGAACATGTGGATCTTCCTCTCGAGTTCATCCTTTTTAGCCCCAACCACGCGACTCACCTCCTGTCCGCCCTTGACTAGAACAAAGGTAGGCATGGCCTCTACACGCCATGTCCTTGCCACCTCCTGTAAAATTCCAAAAGATCACCATTAAGAAACATTACACACCGCAATGCATAAACAGCCGTGCCATGCTTGAAATGAATTTTTAGATTTGTTTTTTTTTCCTATATCAATCAATCTTCATCCTTCACTCTTGGGTGTGGAGCTATGAGTTACATTTGTGACTCATGTTGTTTCATAAATTAATCTTTGATGTACAAAACTGCCTGAAATACTCTTTTATTCAGTACATTTTATGACCAAACTTTTCATGCCAACATAGAAATCTAAAGAGTAAAATAGTTCACTATATCATGGTATCTCCCTACATGGACAGGGCCATGGTCCCATGGAACCTTCATTCCAATCACTGTTTTTTTACCACCCAAAGTATCAAAACTTACACAATAATCCATACTACCAGTAGAGTGGAATCAAGCACAAGTTTTGTTGGCTACAAATATAGTGAAACCTTTGTATGAGTTGAGGCTGAACTCGACAGAATTCATTTTCATGTCCTAAACAAGTACCAATCTATCATGAATAAGTATGCTAGTTGTATAATCATCTCAAAATAGCCTCAATCTTCCCTTCCAGCTTCACTAGAGCAGAAAAATATGTGCAATGTGTGTTTTAAACATAACAAGAGGAACCCTCTATGAGCCTCCACTTCTTCATTTGACCCTTCTGGGGTGAATTCTTAAATTGGCAAAAAGTGAAATAAGCAAATCACAGAAACCTAAGGTAAATTCATTCCAAAATCAGAATGTTATAGACGCCTTTAACCTCTATCGGTTTCAAAACATGTAAGGTGTCCTAGGACAATGCAAGTGCCATCACTGCGAACTCGACATCTGATTCCAGTGCCCATGCAGCTAACTTCCTTAATACAATCAAGCTCATGCACAATCAAACATCTCACTTAATAAAAGGATGCATCCCAATCTAGTGGAATTGACCACGATTGACGATTCCTCCAACAGATGTAGTGGAACGGCAATCGATAGTAGAACATTTGGGTGATTGGGGGCAACTTGCATCGAATTCATTCAACTAAGGCGTAAGCTAACTACTACTTCAAGATCGGACTAAACCAGGGCCTTTGCCCTTCCAATTCACGAGATCCCAAGCCCCATTATACGCACTAAATTGGTGTTATTAACTAAATTTGGGCGAACTGGTAAGGGCTGTAGACTGTTGATTTGCCTCCGATGACGCGAACGTCCAAACAAACACAGCAAACAAGCAAGTAGGTAGGAAACATGAGGTGGCAAGAGCCGTACCGAGAGCTCGTCGACGTCGATCTTGACGAAGACGGCGTCGGCGAAGCGGGAGGCCATCTCCTTGAAGGCCGGCTCGATGAAGCGGCACGGCCCGCACCACGACGCCGAGAAGTCGATCACCATCTTGAGCAAAGCAAGAAACCAGCGCATTTTTACTTGTTCAGATCCAGAGCACAAAACTAGAGAGAGAGGAACAAGAGGAGAGGTGAGGTAGGCACCAATTTGGAGGCCCTCCTGTGGGCTTCCCACTGCTCGTCCCAGCTGGCCTTGGAGTGGACGGCGACCACGGCCGAGTCGCCCTCGTCGGCGGCGGCGGGGGGTGAGAGCAACGACGAGAGGAAGGAACCCATCTTGCTCTGTTTCGCTTGCGCTCGCGTCGTGTGGTGAGCGGTGAGGTTGAAGTGAAACAGGGGAAGTCTAATCTCTGGCTCGTATTTTATTATAGTCAGAGCTTATAATTTATTTTTATATAATAACTGTTATTGATTTATTTTGCGTAATTAAATATAAAAAATATCAGCACAGCTAATGTAAAGAAATAAAAAGACAAAAGAAAAGACAAAAAAAACAAAAAAACCAAAAAAATAAAACTATAAGGCATAAATTAGAAACTAAGCCGTTTAGAACTAGGCCTACGTGTTCTCCAGGTTTTGACTTCGGGAGAAAGGTTTCTCTAGTCTCCCTCTGTCTCAGATGACCACGAGTATTCCGATCGTCCAAGTGTCCAATTACACTATCAAAGGCTCAGAGTAATGCGTTAGTATTAATTATAGTGTTAAATTATAATGGTGTGGCTAGTGCCACTAATCAACCAAGTGCATGCTATCGAAGGCTATGCGAGCTAGGGTCTTGTGTTTTGACGCATGAGTTAGGGTGCGTGCTGCCAGCAGAACAAATACTAATCGCTTGTGATCAGTCTCTTAAGAAAAAATAACGCATACCTACACAACGTGGTACATTGTACGACGTTTGCAAAGCTCAGGCACGCACAACACGCTCAAAAGTTACAAGAACTCCGTGCTCGGCAACGTGTGATCAGTCTCTTTTCGAGGTTGCCTTCACTCTCACCTTCTAACAGCCAAAACGCATATGCGGATATGCTGTAGGAGAAGAGCTCTTCTGGAGAAACAAAGGCCCTTCTTTTCAGGTACATCCTACAAATACACGTTCTTTTCAAACATCTGCCGATGTGTAAAACCATTGTCTTGAACTGGTTCAGCGTTTGTGCTTCAAGGCAAGAGGACAAAAAGCTGGGTGCGCACCCAATGGTTTCTCGCGGAGGTGCATTCTCCTGCTGTACCCTAGAATCTTCCCTTCCTTTTTATTAGGCAGCACTCGCTGCATTGGTTGGCAGCCACCATAATTTACATCAAATGAAAGAATGAACACTCGAGATAAACTTTGAAAGAACGGACTGCAGCCCATGGTACCGGCAATGAAGGATTTACGCTAATTGAATGGAACATAAACAACTTGATATTACATCCATGTACAGTCACAGGTAGGAGTACCCAAGTGAGATTTAACTCAGATCATCACATTCTGACAACATACTACTCGAAAAGGACAGTACAGCGGCAGAAGGAACATCGTCAACGAGCGCTGTTCACTCATACTAACTACTAGCAACATTGTAAACAAGCTTCTCTCTCATAGGGTGCTGACTCAAAACCCAATCGGATCTAGCGTTCTGGCTTCCGGGGCTTCGGGGTACGAGCTATGTATTGCCTCACAGCATCCTGATTTACATGAAAAAGGAACCTCATATCCTTTATCTGCAAGAAAGATTGACAGCTAAGTGAGACCAGCATGAGGATATATATTTGAGAGACTAGTGACATGCAGTGAAATAACATGGGCAAGAAGGGTTGTGACATTGTGTTTTCACTTTTCAAACATGCCAAAGTGAAACACCACTGCAGGTACCTTATCGAAAACTAATTGTTGGATATCTGGCTTATGAATCATCATTATATTTCTGCTGATTATTTGAAGTGCTACACGCTAGGACAAAATAACATAAATAGAGAATGGCAAAGGGGAGAAGGGAGACCAGTTACACTACATCAATCATCAAAAAGTGAAACCATCAAGTGTATAGTATTCAATAGTAATAGCTTTCGAATATTCGTGGAACAGTGAGTGATATATCTTTCTTTTGCATCAATTTGCCACAAATATTTTAGTAGCCAGTTGGATAGTGGCAGCGCTACTAACATTTAGCAATCAGCATATCCAAGAAGGGCGAGCAGTCAGTGCAAGGCACTGCAGGCCATATCACAGTCAGCCAATCACATGAATGCATAAACATCAAATAAGAATAGCAGCAAAAGAAAATATGTATAAAAATAAAACAATTCTTTACATCAACTAGAAGTGCTACCCAGGCACACTATGTACCCACCCTTGTGTTTCCCAAACCCATGTGTTAACACTTGATTAGCATTCTTCTTGCAAAACAGAAGTAAACAATTGGTCTAAATAAGTAACACAAGTCTGATTTCCCATTTGAAACGGAAAAGAAAGCCACACATGCACAATGTTTCTAGGCTTTTACCATAACATTTTCTTAATTTTATCTGATTCCATTATATATTTAAAATGGATGCGGTTATGCCAAGCACTCCTTTATATTCTGATTTCTCAGTGTTAGGCACTTTGGTCTGGTCTTCATATAGGTTTCAATCAGTTAGTGAAGAAAATTGAAATAGGATATATCAGTACCTCAATTAATGAATCAGAACTTAAGGTGATGCGTTTGCAGCATGGTACTTCCTTGCTATTAACAAATATAGAGCATTTTCCAAAGTTCTTGATATGGAACGACCCAGCTTCATCCATCTTGATGACTGCCTGATTGTCAGAACACAACATGGATTTATATACATACAAAGAGTCACATCAAAAGAAAAAAGGAGCTGACTTAGCAAAACATGATAAATAGTATCATATTTTTAGGGCAGTGCACAAGCCTGATACCTAAACTCACAACAAAGGAGAACAATATACGATTGGTTAGTAGGATGCAAGTGCAACCACTGGGGGTCAGAATGTAACAGAGAGGACCGCTATTAATTACTTAATACAATGGTTTGTTTAACTAAATGGCATGATCAGAAGAAGTACTCCAAGTTACAATATAGGCATAGAATGCCACGATGTCAGCAATTCTAGAACAAACCTGTGGTCAACATAAACAGCTGGAGATGTTTTTAAACTATTCGTAACCACTCAACAAAACAAAGCGTTAAGACCAGCCATTTGCCAACTTAAGATAAATCTGCAAGTCTCCCTTAACAAAAAGGACCTAGATGAACATAATTCATCCATCACCAGCCTTTTCAGCCCCAAATATCGCCAACTAGATAAAGTTCACTACTCCTCCAATTCAAGCAAACCTTATGGCCTGCATGCTAAAATGTGTTTGGGAAGCAGCTGTAACACCTGGCTGGATTTGGCCCAACCCAGCCCACACGATGGCCTATAAGAGAGAGCGAACCAGGTGGGGGAGGAAGCAAAAGCCGATTTGTTTCCCTCCCCCGTGCTCACTCAACCACGCCTTCTTCCCCTGCACGCCACCGCTGACCCGCCTGCCGCCCCTCCTCCCCGCCGCACCTTGACGCCCCTCGCCGCCGGCGACGCTACCGCCCCACGCCCGCCATCGCCTTGCCCCACCCTCGTGCCGCCCTTCTCCCTGCCGGCCGCCGCCGGCTGCGTTTTGCCGAGTGCCGCCGCCCGCCGCCGCCTGCTGCACCATCGCCGCTTAGCGCCCCCGCCCGCCACCCCACGACCGCGCCGCCTTCCTCCGCCCGCAACTCGCCGCCGCTCCTGCTTTGCCCGCCGCCGCCGCAAGGAGGCAGGGGAGAGCCGGAGTCGGTTGTGAGGGAGAGGGTTGGCCAATGAGGAGAGGGAGGAGGAGCCACCACTTAGAAGAAGAGAGAGGAAGGAAGAGAAGAAAGAAGAAGAGGAGGGAGCTGGCCGTGAGGGAAAAGGAAGAAAAGAGGGAAGGGGAAGCTGTTGTTATGCAGAGGCATTTCCATAATTTCCCAATTGAGGAAAAAGAAAAAAGGAAGAAAATGCAGGCAGGGCCGACCTGTCGGTGAGCCGCGCGAAGAGGTAACTTCCCGTGCGCGTCCCGTGCAACTTCCCGTGCGTGTGTGAGAGAAAAAGGCGCGTGCCGTTTCGACTTCGGCGGAGATCTGGCGATTCCGACGGCGGTGGGAGGCGGCGATCGGGAGGCAAGCGACGAGGCGCGGATCGCCCGGTTCCTGAGTCGGCCACTTCGCCACCTCCTGCAAACCCGTCTCCTCTTCTTATGTCAAGCTCTCCATTGTTGCGGGCACATCTCTTCCAATCTGGTTTTACTCTCTTGGGTCTTCTTCTTCCTCTCGATTCTTCGGGTTGTGCGGAGGTTTGGGGCTTCAGCGCCATCCCCGATTGAGGCATAGTCTTCGGTTTCCTGTGTGAACCCTAATTTGGGTCTGAGGGGAAATTCGAAGCTTGAAGATCCAACCGAGGGAAGACAAAGGCGACGACGGCTCCCTGTTGTGTTTGAGTGCTCTCGGCCGGAGTACTCTTATGGTCTTGTGCGGCGTTCCCCTGACCTTCGACTCCGGTGTCTGGCATCAGAGGTCGGAGAGGACACTGTATCTCCGACGACCACACTCCTCTTCTTTATCGGCAGAGGGGTGATAGGTTTTCTGGGACAACACTTTCGAGTGTGTCTTGTCCTGTTCTTCGTGTTCTTCTTCGGCTTGGTTAGCTTTTGGACGGTTTTGAGTGCCGTCTGCACCGTGAGTATTACTGGTTCTTTGCAAAGTTCAACAGCTGTTCTTGCTCTTTATTTTCTGTTCAAGTACATGAGGGCTGCTGTGCATGTTTGTGTGATCAGTTCTTGTGCTCTGTGATGAACAATTTGATCACTGAAATAGATCTGATAATAGGACTAGGATTTTTGAGCTCTAGCGGGTTGACTTCCACTGTTAGGGCCTTAGTTGTCTTTCGGCTGGTAAGATTTGTTCATGTGCAATTGATTTTGTTGTGCAATAGTTGTTCCAGAGAAGGATCTTTCTTTTGATTGGCTCCTGATACTTCATGTTATAGCTCTGATTTACGCTGCATGTTACAAGTCAGTTATTCAGTCTGTTTACTGTGTGAATCCTATTGTATGTGAACATTTACACCGAAAGTAATATTTTGCTGATCTCTGGTTGTCTAAGTCCTGACAGTAGAATCATATTTAGAACTCAAAATCCTGGTTTCTAGCTATCAGATTATTAATGAAGAGTTTCAGTATTAGCATGAGAAGGCCAAGTTTTTCAATCTTGCGCAACTCTATTCTGAGAGCAATCTTAAAGCAATTATTTTGTTTCATGCTAGATTTAATTGCTTTACCACTTAAAGGACTGCTTTACATGATGTTTTCAGCAGATTTGTGTTTATATTCCTTGAATATTTACATGGATATGAATGGCAAGATGGAATTACATGATTATATGCAATTTATATCATTCATGTTATGCTGGAAACATGTTAAATATATTTTTATTACAGCTGGAATTAAATCTGAAAATAAGCTCATATCGCAAATTTTACAACAGAAGCCGATTGACCCAATGAGGAAAAGAAGAGAAGAGGGGGAAGGAAAAGAAAAAAAGAGAGGAAAAAGGAAAATGAGGAGCCCGATCCAACTCCTGATCTGCCTGATCCGGCTCCTAATCCGCCTGATCCGCCAAGACAAGGAAGAAGCCCTGATTCAGTTATCCGGAGTTAGGGTAACGCCTCGAAACCTCTTTCCCTTACTTATTTATCGATTGATGCAGAAGCTAAAATGTTGATTATTGAGACATATAGAGATTGAATTGTTGAATATCGATACAGAAACATACAATGGTTAGAACACGACTATTCATTGGGATTCATGCGCAACGCAGTGGTGTTGTGTCGACACATGCGTGATAGGTTAATTAGTATGGACTAGTCGACTGAGGTGACGCCACTTTTAGCATTTCGGATTTGCAAGTCGGCATTAGGGTCGGATGTTGCCCGGTATGGGATAGCTCACCTTCGGGCTGAATTCGGAATTTTGGATGGTATACTATTTAAATGATGGTAAACATGAATATGTGAGTAGAGTTATGCAAATTTCAGATCCCGAGATAGGTTATGCAAATTTCAGATCCCGAGATAGTTGCTATGTTAAGTTTTGACATTGAACACTATAGTTTTCTAACCACCGAGACATCGTCTGATTCAATAGTATTGTATGTGCCGGTTTGCGCGTAGAAACGACGTCGTATGTATGCGTACATGTATGATTATGTTGTATTGAGGTGGGTTGATGCTTGTTTAGGTGGAGATTCGGTTTGGGGTCATTCACACATCGTCCACCAGTTAAACAGGCAAGTGCATGATAGACTAGTGGATTATGACAAATGTATGGTACTTGCTTTTTCGTGCCATGCCTTACGGTATTTTTATGAAATGATATCCCTGTTTGCCTGTTGTTTATATGGTGACAAGAGATGCTTATGGTTGAATGATAACGTTGAAAGAATGTTGCATCATACGGCGCACCCATACAAGAGACCTACTTCGGTAAGCATTCCACAGGATTGGAATTTGAGCAAAGTTGGTTGTTCATGATTGTAACATATTGCATTGCATGAAAGTGACAGAAAACGTGATACAACTACAGAGACTTATGATTTACAATATTCATGAGATGTTATTCATGAATATTGATGTTTAATGCGACTTTTGCATTTGCATTGCATCGTGAACGTCATGAAAGTCCTACAAAGGTAGGCGAGAAACATGTGCATAAAAAAAGTCCGTCCGAAAGAGTGAACTATAGCTTCTACGAGAAGCTCCCTTCAGCAAGGCACCTCCACGGGATGGAGGCAGAGAGTGACATCGATGGGTGTACCCTCCACTATACTGGTATTACTTACGGTTACATATGCGCCGCATTGCATCGCATCCTTGTGCATTGCAATGCATTGCACTGCACAAAAGAAACAGAGAACCGTGATACAGGTGCAAAGATTATGGTTACAGCTTACATATATGTGTTTTAGTGGTGGTCAGGGGCGGAACTGGGCCTCGGGCTGGGTAGGCTATAGCCCGAGGCCCAGCAATATTACTAATACTACCCTCTAAAATATCCTTAGAAAAATTCACCTTACATTGACCGAGGCCCGTGTAGCCCACACCCACACATCAATTCACCCACAACCCCACATGCCACAAAGAAAGCAAACTCGAGAGACCGTGCAAACATCCACCGGACCAACCCTAATCCCATTCGCCATTCCCAACCCGTAATCGCCTCACCCAGTACCATCGCCTCGCGCTGCCCCATCGACCGAAAGACGAGCATCCCTCTCTCACGCCTTCACCGCCGGCCACCTTGCTGCGCCCGGCCGCCAGTGCTGAGGCGATCGAGGCGAAGGCCGAGGCGGCCGAGGCGGCGAGGCGACCCAGCGACCCAGCGGCGAGGCGAAGCGGCGAAGCGAGGCCGAGCGCCGAAAGAGTGGAGCCGCGAGACCCGAGCAGAGGAGGACGGCGAGCGCCGGACAATGAGCATGAGCGCAGAGCGGGCGAGGCCACGAGTATTACCGGGCGAGGCGGCGATCGCGAGGCGAGGTCAAGAAATGCGACGCGGACGCAAGATTGGATATTCGTTTGATTATGTCGATCGAGCGGAGCGACCGAGCACGCTTCGAGCTTCGACCGACCGACCGACCGAGGCATTCAGCCATAGCGAGGTGATATGCGATTGTTTTTTATGTTTTAAAATAACTAAATAAGTATGAATGCTTAGATGAAATGCTATATATTTAATGTTTTATATTTGCTATTTAGGAACTAATTAAAAAGATTTAGGGATACAAATTACAAAATGAAGAGGAGCAAGACATTGTCATCGTTTTTGCAACACAAGAAACACAGTCAAACAGACAATCCAACTCGAACCAATCTCCGAAACGTTAGGAATCGAGGTTAGTAACACCGGGCAAAACATTCACTTAATCCGGATGATATTGTTGCCGATCCCGGCTTCAAAATCGATAGAGGAGTTGGATGTAAATATTAGAGATGCTGCTAGAAGAGAGGATTTACAATTGGGACCATGCCAACCAATTGGATATAAATTTCCATGGAGGAACAAGGAAGTCAAAGAGGAGATTTCAAGAATCATGGTTCAAGAAGCATGATTGGTTGGAATATAGCATTGCTAAAGATGCACCTTTTGTTTTATTGTTTTCTTTAAGCAACAAAGAGCTGAAAACTATGGTGTTGATGCTTTCACAAAAATAGGATTTAGTTGCTGGAAGAATGGAACTCAATCATTTAATGAGCACGTTGGTAAAGTCAATAGTGCTCATAACAAAGCAAGAAAACATTGTGAGGCTTTCAAAAATCAAAGGCAAGATGTGGGTTATGTGATTGCTGTTGCCACCAAGAAGGATGAGGAAGAATATAGAGCCCGTCTTACTATTATGTTAGCCATTTCAAAATTTCTTCTATTACAAGCCCTTGCTTTTCGTGGACATGATGAATCGTCTAGCTCGAACAATAGGGGAAACTTCCTAGAAATGCTGAAATGGTATAAAGAGATGGATGAGAAGGTCGCAAAATTGCCGGACAATTCTCCTGGGAATAATTTAATGACATCACCACAAATACAAAAACAATTGTGTAAAGCATGTGCAGAATTTGAGTGATGATGCCACTAATGCTACACAGAAAACCACAGCTTCGGGTTTGTTGGAAAAAATGGAGAGTTTTGAATTTATACTTATATTGCATCTTATGATCAGAATATTGGGCAAGTCTGATGATCTTTCACAATGCTTGCAAAAGAAAGATCAAAATATTATCCGTGCTGTAGGCTTGATTGAGACCACATTGCAGACAATTGAGGAAGTAAGAAATCATGGTTGGGATGAGCTTTTTGAAGAATCAAAGGCCTTTTGTCTCAAACATAATATCACTGTGCCGAATATGTCCGATAAAATACCAATTAGGGGTCGCTCAAGGGTCGTGGTGGTCGAATGGTAACTTACTATGAGCATTTCCATCATGAAATATTCATTGTGGTGCATGATCAAATTATTGTTGAGTTGAATAATCGCTTTGCAGAAAGATCTACTAAGTTATTAAGGTGTATTGCTTGTCTTGATCCAAAAAATTCTTTCGCCAACTTCGATGAGGACAAATTAATTGAACTTGCTACAATATATGTTGACTTCTCTCAATATGACTGTAGTTCTTAAAGACCAACTTCACACATTTATTGTTGAAGCAAGACGTGATCTATCTTTTGCAAATTGTACCGACATTGCAAATCTTCTTTGTGAAGATGGTTGAGACCCATGACATACGCTTTTTCCATTGGTATATCGTCTCATTGAATTGGCCTTGATTTTACCAAGAGTAACAAAGAATCGTAGAAAGAGCTTTCTCGCTATGAACATCATTAAACCGATTTATGAAACAAGATGAATGATGAGTGGATGAATCATAACATGGTATGCTATATTGAGCGAGATGTGTTTGCAAGTATTAAAGATGAGAAAATTTTAGAGCGTTTTCAAGGGATGAGGTCACGCAAGAAACAACTTTCTCATGCAAGTGGTAAGTTAGTTTATTTCAAATGTAATATTCATGCTCGTTGAGTTTATCTATATTTTATTTTATTTTTTATGTTGTTCTTGTAGGTTCTGGTTCTTGTCCTACTATTGATGAGGAAATGGTGAGCTAGCCGTATAAAATAGTGAGCAAATCTTCATTTAGGATTTGAGGTACTTGATGTATCATTATTATGCTACATTCTGTATGATTTCATATCCTTTCTTTATTATGATTTGTGTTGAAAACTTGAACTCTTCAAGTATTGAGCGTTAAGCAAAATTTCCATATCAACGATAGATTTATGGCATATTTTTCCTTATATCATAATATAGTTCTAGACTTATAGTATGCTAGACTATTACTTGGTTTAAATTTAGCCCGAGGCGTGTTCCAATCCTGGATCCGCCACTGCTGGTGGTTACAGAGATTGTGTTTTACAGCTCCCAAATATGGGGTTTGTTGAATAGCTATGTTGTCGCCACTATTTTATTATGTGCTTGCTGAGTTTTCGAACTAACCCTTATTTTGTTGTTTTTTTAGGTGCATAGTGATGGCGACATGCACGGGTGAAAGTAGCACACATATATTTCTACGGCAACAATAATTCACATATCACCTTTAGATACCATGATCAGACTTTAATGTCGGACTTTGACAGTTAGCGGTACGATTGTGTCTTATTAGAACTACTTCATATTGTGCGGTTTATGCTTTTCTGCTTAATAGTGCGTAAATGGCATAGTTTTAAAGTGGTGGTAGCATTCCGGGCTCAGGGGATGGACCGGAGTGTTACAGTAGCAACGCAACGCATGATATACAAAGCTTTCTACTCCTGTCAAGCTAGCATATATCTACCGTGACTGCCAATCAGAGTAAGACCCACCAGAGGTACTAAAAATACGTTTATGCCTTCTGTCTCTCTTCCAAGAATCATCTACATGAGCAAAGAATCAAGCAAGTACCTGTCGGCGAGATATTTTATTTGCCCTCCCTTCTTTTCCCAAATCAATGTCAACTTTTACGTCTTCTGTCTCTCTTCCAAGAGTCACCTACATGAGCAAAGAAAAAAAAGGCACATAAATTTCAGAAAGGGTACCAAGATATTACACAAATATGAAAGTATTGTGTACTTTATACTAGTAGAAAATCACTGTATCAAAAATAAATGAAAGCCACACAAAAAGCAACCTGGGTTGTGTTTTTCTACTTACAAGATTGGATTAGAAGAATTCAATCAGCCTTCAACTATAAGACACAAACAAGATGGATGAGTCTTCCATCTCCCAACGAGGAGCAACTCTGGGTTTGAATTTATCACATATTCTCGATTTTACACATTTTTTTGTTGAGAAATATTATTTTGTAACATTAATCATATCATTCTTTTTCCCATGTTACCTTCATATTTTTATGGGGGTCCGTCATTAATTAAGGATGTCTTGTGAGTATGATGAAAATTGATTTTGTGGCTATATTTAAGACTTGTGTCTTAAAACTGGTAAACAGTCGGTTTTGGCTGTTATGGGAAATCCTTGTTATTCAGAAAGTACCAAATATATCTCAAATTCTCTTGACCAAATAGAATACAAGATTTAAATGCTGAAAATGTCCAGCACAAGATACAGGGGGAAAAATCGTGCATACTCTTGAGCTGTGTCTCACTATATTCAATAAATCGTGTTAGCTGAAAAATATTGCTTGAATTTACCTCAAGATCCTTTATGTAGTATTTCAAGTGCAGTCCATAGATAAGTGCAAAGGCACCTCGAGACATGATGGCTCGGTTCATATAAGACCGAGCACCCTGCTCCAACCTTATCAATGATTTCCTGCTTTCTGGATGCTGAAATCTGGAAACTGATCATGCAAACACATATATAAAAAACAAGTAGACGTTTTTTTTCCTTGCATATAATAGGCAAATGCCTAACTGTGGCTTAAAAATAGGACAAGGTCTTAAGTATCGGAAAGTTGACAAATTATGGCAAGTTAAATTCAGTCAATTTATTGGGGCACATGGACTTAAGTTTGGTCGGTTTTTATGTTTACGACCTGTATGTGGTTTGCATTAAACTTGCCACTAAGAGGAAAAGGGGCACATCCAGGTAGGATAGTTTGTCCACACACCAACACACACTCTTACACCATTATAATCAGAACAGTTTTTCTTATTCCACTATCTGAATCTATACTCATTAAGCCTCTCAGCCAACCACTGCCCCATACCCTTATCATTGTCAGTCTCATCTTTAGTGACTTAAATATAAGCATTGACAGTAAAGTACTATTGCAATAGTGGGACCAATATTTCAGCACAATACATGGTATTACTGTAATAAGGGGACTAATAGTTCAGCTCAACACTTCCTTTGGACAACTCTGTCATCACAATATTACCCATGCTAAGCTTAAACAATGCATCTCTATAAAATACTTGCATATATAGCATATCTTAAACCACGGTTACATAGATGTAACAGATGGATGATATTTACCTTCAGGATGCATCAAATCAGCGTCCTGATCCCATGGGATTAGATCCTGATCAAGTATCTGCAGTGAATTCCGAAAAGGGATAAGTCAGAAGCACCACAGTGAAAAAGTTCTAGTAGCTAAGCCAAGAGATTTATACCAAAGCTTCTAGATCATAGTAGTTTGGAACATCTTTTTCACTGTCAGAGCATTCTTCTGCTTGAGCTGATGTTGGCACCGTCGCAATGGGGTCTTGAACACCGAAATCTGACAGTGCATGTGATGACATACAGTTCTGTAGAGCAGCCCCATCTCCTAATTCTGGTTGATTATCATGTGAGTTGTAATTCATGTGATCAGGCACTTGAACTGAATTGTGCAAAGTCAAACTTTGAGAGTTATCAAAACTATCGTGTTGTCCTAAACTACAAGGTGATCCTTCACCAAATCCAGCAGCACTAATAGAGGGTAACGCTAGTGTGCATGTGTTTGCATCATTAGTGTTGATGTTACCATGCACAAGTACACCAGCAGTTGAAGGACCTTCTGACAGCTTAGCTCCTAGGACGCAACCTTTACTGAGTGCCACAGAACCTTCTTTTAGTTCTGAAGTGGATGGGCTAAGCTTTATTGGTTGCGATGAAGGTTGGGCATTTGCCATATCTTCACTCTTTATTAGGGCCAAGTCACTTGTATTGGAATGTTCAGCATTTGATGAAGGGCTAGTTGCAGGGGAAACCGAACAGATATTGTGCTCAGAGTTCTGGCCAAAAGTAGCAGTAGGGCATTGTAGAGAAGACTCGCCAGGTATAATCACATCACCATTGCAAGGGATCTCAGGATCTTCTGTGTTCAACTTGCACTCAACATACCGACCAGGATAAGGCACTCCGGATGAAGTAGGAACCAAGATTATTCCAGAAACTTCTGCTGCATTATGATTTACATGGCCAGGATCTACCTGATCACAGCAAATGTTGGCCTCATCAGGGTGCAACAGATTTTGCATGGTGGAGCTCACCCCAAGTACAACCTTGGAGTCAGGATCATCTACATCCTCCTGATTTGGAGAATTCAAAAAGTTTTCACCATTAAGGAGCTCAAACTCTTCACTGTTACTGAAAAATGGAAAATCTATGAAATCACCTTCTGACATTGCTGCATGGTCTAAACCAGGTGCGCATATCCCAGCATCTAAATTTGCTTGCAACGTGAGAGGGTCTCTGTTTACTGTCTTTATTTTCTTACCATCAGCAAGAGTAAGTGTGTCTCTTTCCTCAACCCCATTCCAGATTGCACCACCAGGTGCTTGAGAACCCTCAGGTTGACCGATCAAGTGGAGTGAACCAGATTTTTGCACTCTCCCATTGTTGTTTCCAGGGAAATGGCCATGTTCAACTCCATCTTGATCAGTAGTCACCAATGTCTTTGAATCTGCCACTTCATTGCCACATCGATTGCTAGAGGCCAACTGCTGAAACTGCACAGAATCCTGAAAATTTGTGATACCATTAAGAGACACATTGTTCCCTTCATTAGTCTCAGGATTCTTTTGTGTGTAGGCATGTTGATCATATATTTGACCTACATCAGAATAGCCATATGGGACATTATTGGTGGCATCACCATCTTTTACCATGTTTTCAGCATGCTTTGTATGGAAAGAATGTCCATTTAATTCAGGATATATAGGTTGTCCACCGTTGTAGCTTCCACCCACTTGCCCATAGCAGCTCATTGTATTTACCCCTGCTTCAATATTATGAACTACATGATGACCATGTGAAGGTTTAAGTAGGCCTCCACAGACACACCCCCCACCAGTCGCTACACATGAACAAGGGGCGATAAGAAAACCAAGGTCGGCAGTGTTACAGGGTTCATTGCAGACTCTCTTTCTCATCGCATAATATAGATTCTTTACACTGTCTATTTTCCGTTTCTGAAATGCAAAATCCTTTGCTTTTGAGTTGAAAAGTTTATGTGCCTTGGCAGAGTTGGAAGTAGAAAGTTCAATCTCATACTCAACCATCCGAGCAGACGCTTGCGTTGAGATCTCTGGGTCATATAGCAATGAATTCCAACGATCCTGTAGTTCTTGAAGAGTGAATTTACGGGAAAAACATACAGCTCCTTTCACTAAGGACTCCAACGAGGCACCAGTCTACAAGTATCATAATTATCAATTAGCAACAAACAGAGAACTAGTCATAAATTCAGATTTCAGAATTTCAGATCAAATTTTCATAAACAGCTGCCTATTATACAACAGGATTAATTCAAATGAGAGTTTCAAATGTTTGAGCAGCTACTCCCACATAGTAGATAGGCATAAATAAGCTTCATAAGCCCGCTTATTAGGATTACAAGGTCAATAAGTGACCTGTGAGATAAAATAACATACGCTGTCTTGAATTAGATATAATAATAAAGTAAAGATGTGAAAGTTCAGGATATCATCTCTATATATTTCCATGAAAAGTTGTAATTGTCAAACTTTAAAAGTCGGTAGAAGATAGCCGCAGGACCAAGAGATGTATGAATGAAACAAAATTGAGTAAATAACGCAAAAGTGCAAAACAACCAATTCTGATTATATCAGGCTGTCAATTCACTCCCAGTCCCAGGTAGTGCAGAGCATCACCCTTTTAAAAAAAACATCTCAAAGCATTGGCTAACACCAGAGTCCAAGAATTTTGTAAGTAAATGATCGACACTGGGAAAACAAATTCACAGCTACAATACCAGAAGAGTTAATCCACCGTAATTCGATGCACAAAGTGAGTTTAGCAAACCATGCACCAAACCCACCCAAACTACGCCTCGTTGCTAAATTACTACGAAAAATATATGTTTTATTTTTCAATATTTTAATTCCCAGCATACCAATAGAGTACCAGAATCATAATCCCTCTGAACGAAGCGATGCACAAAGAAAATCAGGATTCTGGAAAAGGAAACATCCCAATGGCTTAACTACAATCCCGCACATCAAGGAACCATCCCGATTAGATTATAGCTCGACGATTTTCCGGGGCCACAGGGTTAAATTCTAACTAGCGGGTAAACCCAAAAACCCTGGCTCCGTCGTGCGCCAGCGGCAAGAACCCAAGAACAACAATTAGGCACTTCAATCGAAGCAAACCTAACCGACGCATCGAGACGAACTGCTTTTGAGCCGTTCCAATTGCGATTGGGGGCGGGGGTAAGGAGGGATAGGGGTGCTTGCTACCTCGACGGCGTTCTTGAGGAGGATGTCGTCCTCGACAAGCCAGTTCGCCGACGATGTCGACGCCGCGAGGGCACCCATGCCGCCGCCAAATTCGCTGCTTCGAGGAGGGAGGGGAAAGGGGGCCGCGGTTGAGAGGCGGGTGTGGTTTAGGGTTTAGAGGGAGAAGAGGGAGAAGGGGGGCTGGGGGAGAGGAGGTGGTGGCCGGCAGGTTTGGGGCACGGTTTCAGGTAGCTCTGACAAAGGTTGGTGTTGGCTGGACACGCTAGCGGCGTCAGGTAAACGGCGGTTGGTCACTTTGGTACGGCTGGAGCTCTAGGCTTCCTTTACTGCCGTTGGACTAGCCCCGCTTGTTTTCCATTTGCATTTTTCGTGTTGGATTAGCCCCGCTTGTTTTCCATTTGCATTTTTCGTGTTGGATAAATTTGTTTTTCTTATTTTTAAATTTTTTAAATTTAATTATGTAAAATAAATTATCATCACTATATTACGAAATAAACCATAAACTAGCTTATTTCGACCGAACTGAGTGTCCCCATATATATAGTCTTTTGTTCGATAAAGTACAGAGAGTGAGGGTCGCCTTTATACTTTTATCAATTGTGATTTATATCATTTTTAAAGTATAATAAATAATAAACAGATGGTAATTATCTTTTTATTTGCTTTGAGACTAGTGTTATTTCTTTGTTAGAGAGGAAGATATAAAAACACTACTTTACGTCTTTATATTTTTATAAATTTACTTTGGAAGAGAAATCTCATCTCTCGCATTACGGTGGGCAATAAATGTCACTGGAAGTGAGCGGCTAATCGGGAGACATGGCTTTTTTGGCAAGTGAGTTGCTTACAATCATAATGACAAAGCATCAATTATAAAAATAATGGTAAGGCAATGGAAAGATGGTGTGAGATTATGGCTCCGCAACAGGATATTTCATATTTGCGAGGGAAACAGGGGCTAGCGGTGACGAACGAAGAGGAGAAAATAACCAACTAGCACAAACACTGCATGGAGTAATAAATAGTTAGTGGCCATTAAATAGACTTTTTCCTGCTTTCTATTTATGACTTGAATCGTAAAGAGTCTGCGTGGATATTTATATTTAATAATATATATTGTTCGAACTTATTACTTGCATGGTAACTTATTTAAGTTAATTATACGGCCCTTTATCTTTTTTGTCTTGATTGTATTGCTGCTATCCTTTCACATCAATTAAATCCACTTGTGCAGAAATAGGAAGATAAAAATATGTCTTTTTTTTGCATCAAATAGTTCTTTACAGATTTATATTTATGTAGGAAAAATTTTATAGTATAAAAAAAGTTTGTTACATCCCTCTAACAAATAATAGTTATTACTTGGGAAAAAACTCTAAATCGTTCTCCTTCTAAATAGACTAGTTACGTATCCGTACGTTGCAACAAAACTCATTAAATATATAAATAATCATGCTATAGAAGCGAGTTGGTTTGATCGGTTGAAAAGTAGAGAATAGTGAGAAGTTGAATGAATAGAGCGGTTGGAGGAGAATGAATATACAACCACCAACTCCTTCTTTTTTAATAGTAATAGATAAAAAAAACTTTAATTAAGTTGTGGCTTAAATTCAACAGGTAACAATTGTCAAATGCTGCTAGCAACCTGGCATGAGTCTGGCTTAGTTACTTTTTTTCATGCCATACTTAATTTACAAGATATCATATCTCTACTTACTCGCATTGAACTTAAATACTGTCCTCAGCCAAATTTATCATAGAATATACTTTACTGTGAAGAATGAAAACAAATTATGCTCCCTCTTTTTTATTATACGATAGTGGGTTAAAATATGTATATGACTCTGAAACAATAAATGTTATATGCCCCGAGTCTTGTACTATCATGTGATATTAATAGACACACATTTTTCCTTATTGCCTTACCTATATACACAAATAGGTAGAAAAGAATACTATAATTCTGTTTTTATAGTCATTGTAGCATAAAAAAAAGAGAAAAAAACAGGGCCGATGATTTTTGAAAAACAACTCCACATGTATATGAATGCCTATTTACTATCTTAGCCTTCTAAAATACATTAGCTCTCAAGATTTGATGTAAAAGGATAAAAGAGCATGTTCTTTTTTGCTTGATTTATGGCTTTTGGGTTATTTGTAGGAGAGCACGAAATAATAGAAACACATGTGTAATGTTAACCGATATAAATGAAATCTCTATAATGTATACTATAACTAACTTGTAGATCATATTTTTTAAAAAATGCTTAGTTTAAAAGTTACTATAAAAAACCTAAAAATAGTTTTTAGAAGCTGAAAAGAAAATATCAAAGATGGAACGGTTGTGATATTCCATGAACTCCCGCATATATTGGAAAAGGCTATTTTTCTAATGAATTATGCAAACTAGGAACAAACCCTGGCCCACTTGTAAGATCTATCTCATTGTTAAGTCAGCCCCCGCCGAACCATCCGATTCCGATCGAACCATGCCGGAAAAACAATAAGTAGAAAAAAAATAACTGAACATAAAGAAACACACGAAGAACACCCGCACCAAGCCAAACCCGAGGGGCAGAGCCCACGCGAGACGAGATCCAACCCGAGCCGTCGCCGGGGACGAGGCCGAGCAGATCCACCCCCACAGGCGGCGAAGACGGCAGCGACGACGGCTGTGAGGATGCTGCCAGACGGCGGCGCCGACGAGGAGCGGTGGCTCGCCGAGGGCATCGCCGGCGTCCAGCAGAACGCCTTCTACATGCACCGCGCCCTCGTAAGCCCCTGGAAACCCTAAATCCAACCCCGACCGTAGCTTCCTCGGTCTGTGTCCACTCGCTTACCTGCCTCGATCGGCAATTTGGGTGCAGGATTCGAACAACCTCAAGGACGCGCTCAAGTTCTCGGCGCAGATGCTCTCCGAGCTGCGCACCTCGCGGCTCTCCCCGCACAAGTACTACGAGCTATGTGAGTAAATTGGCACAGGGCTCTTCAGTATGTCGAATTCTGGGAGCGGGTTCAGCTGGGATTTACTTATTGGGTTTCAGATATGAGGGCGTTCGATGAGCTGCGGAAGCTGGAGATGTTCTTCAGGGAGGAGACCCGGCGGGCAGCTGCTCCGTTGTCGATCTGTACGAACTCGTGCAGCATGCTGGCAACGTCTTGCCGAGACTGTAAGGCTCATGCCCCCCTTCTGCACATACACAGTTCTTCCTAGTGTGTAGCTATATGATGTTAGTTCAGTTTTGCTTGCTCGATAAGGAGATTGCCGTTTCGTGGCATTGTAGATCATTGCAACTGGAATACTATCAGTAAAGTATATGCTAACGTCCCAATTAACAACTATGAGATTTATTGGTTAACTTGATAATCCAACTTCTGAGTGACTTCTTTCTGTGTTGAAAAGACTGGTTTGAATGAAGTGCATATTTTGAATGATGTGCATATTTTACTGTCGCAATGGAGTGAAACATACTTATTGCATATCTATCCACACTTGATCTAGTAAAAATTGATACATCATGTCATTCTATCACCAGTGACAGTGATTTCTCGTTGTGCTGTAAGTTGGTACTTGTCCAAGTAGGCAAATACCCAGCTGTGCTCTTCCGAGGATGCCCGATTCACATGTTGCAGTGTCTTAGAATAGTTCCCAATATTGCAAAATTAATGAAAATTTGATGGCTCATTAAGCCATTTCATAATTCATACTATGTAACACCTGATATATGATATCATATGGTCATTTGTTGAAACATAATATTGAATAGAAGTTTCATGGACAGTTGGAAAAAATCACGTAGAGGTTACCAACCATACTGACTTGTGCGATTGTATCAACTCAAGTTCATGTGCAAATATCATTGGGAAAATTACAAAAAACACTCATGAAGTTAGGAGTTACTGAAACCTGCCTGCAAATTATTTTTCGTCATCGACCCCCCTAGAGGTCTCTCAGGCAGCATCCCTAAATTCTTTCCAATACCATCATTTGGAGTTAGGTTGGGAGTGGGACTAATTGTTTTAGATGTGTTTCTAACTCAACTGAGGAAACTTTATTCCGCCTCAGTTTCTTTACTAGTACTGGTAGAGAATGTGGAATGATGTGTCACAACAGTCATTAGGATCTCCTCAATGATACTTCTGTCCGTGCATAAATAAACTTTTATGTGCATAAATCATGAACTGTATTGTTTCATCTATGTGGACCTTAAGTTGGAACAGGCACAACCCGACCAACTGTTCAAGCAATATTCCCTGTAATTGCGGTCCAACTTTTAGGCCTTGTTCAAAGGTGTTGTGACTTTTGGCTTTTGACTGAAATAATATTGTAGCGTCTGTTAGCTTTTTCTGTTGTACTCAATTAAAGGAAAATAAAGAAAAAAATAGGGAAAATGAAAAACAACATTATACCTCTACAGATAATGCAAAGAAAAAAAGAAAAATAAGAAGAAAAGCCGCGTTAAGAAGCCATCGCTGTTTGAAACGGGCCGTAGTCAAACATACTGCCTCTTTCCATTTTGAGACTCTAATTAATTGGAGTACTGTACAGTGTACAAATCCGCATAACTCATGATGTGATTATGATCACAGATATGCCAGTTGCTTAGATTCTGACATGGACTTAGGTTTAAACTAGGACAAGCCTGCAAACTGCAAAATTGCTTTCACACTCATGTTCAAGCCTTGCATAATAGAACTTGACCCACATAAAACAGTTTCTAAATTTCCCTGTAATTTTTATGTAACTTTAAATACAGTCTGTGTTTTGATTCACTGTCACCAAAGTTAGGTTATGTTTGAACATCACTCAACACTTATCTATATGTTGGCTCTTTTGCTCAGCCATTCATTAATTTGGATATATACAAATATATACAAATATATATATATATATATATATATATATATATATACGCATACATACATATACTAGTCACCGCCTGCATGCTGTAAACGAAATTTATTGGATATATAGAGAATTATGTTATAGAAGATGGCTACTCTGATTAGTTGAAAAGTGGAGAGTAATGAGAAGTTAAAAATGAGGCAGTTGGAGGAGAAGGGACGTACGACCACCAACTCGTTCTTTTATAATAGTACATACATACATACAATTGCTTATTAACTTGTAGCAGTGTATAAATAAGATGGTAAATTCATGGGCGAGTCCTGTGTTCTAGATCCTGACTGCCAGTTGGCATCATTATTCTAGTTTTCTTATTCTCTATTTTGCTGTAACCAGCCTGTATAGAATCCTTATATCATATCAGGTCAGCTGTTAATCATGTTCATATATGTACTTTATTGTTATTTTAAACATTTATGAAGTGTATGAAAAAAATATAATCTGATTTGATGTTGTTCATGTGCTAGTTATCTCCTCTGCACAGTAGGATCTGTTTACATTAAATCAAAGGAGGCTCCCGCTAAAGATGTTCTTAAAGACCTGGTTGAAATGTGTCGAGGCATTCAACATCCTCTTCGCGGGCTTTTCCTAAGAAGTTACCTCTCTCAGATAAGCCGAGACAAACTGCCTGATATTGGTTCTGAGTACGAAGGGTATTGTACTTCATGCCATGCTGTTTCTAGTCAGTTAGTTGTGCTTGCAATAACATTTATATCTCAATGGTGATACTTTCCTCAGAAATAAATACTAATAGTAGGACACTTAGAATTACCTTATTCTCTTATGCTGCTACACAAGTATGTACTATAATTTCTTGTGAAAAAAATGCTCTATTATAATTACAAAAAAATTACATCACATGGAGTAATTGACTAACACAAAATGTATCCCAACTAGAGATCTAACACTGAAGCAAAAACGAACTATTGCTTCATCTATCTGTAAACAATATCTTATTTTATAACTATTGCGGTGTAATTTTGACAATCATATAATACCTTGTCAACAGAATGCACTAGCACTAGTGTCCACTAGTTTCCCTTTCTCTTCATTTTTTTTATCATTCATGCAATGTTGCGGTCACTTGGGTGCTATGACTTCCTATGCATTAGTTGCTATCACTTGGTCATCAACCCTACTCTGCCATTGGCCCATACAGAGTTTATCCTATCCTATTGAGTGCAGTTTATTATTGTGCGTTTCAAGTCCTAACTATTGCCATTTGCCAGTGATCCTGCTTGATTATGGATCAGTACACATTTAGAAACTCTGTATAGTTGTTTAGTTTATCATAGCTGGGAGTTGGGATATCAACATTGAGTTGTCCTGGTAGTGTATGTCAGTTCAGATCTATGCAATCCTTTTTTATTTAATAGTTTCCTTATATCCCATCTTGTTTTGCAACTTTCATTACACAGGGATGCTGAAAGCATTAATGATGCAGTTGAATTTGTTCTTCAGAACTTCATAGAAATGAACAAACTTTGGGTCCGGATGCAGCATCAGGTTTGTTTCAGGCTTTTAACCTGAAGGCACAATTTTCTTTCCTTCCTTTCCCTTTTTTATTGTGCATTTACCATGTTAGGCTGTATTGCATGCATACCATGTCCCGTATGTTGCTCAGATAAAGAGCATTTATCACACATGCCATCTCTTGTTAGAAGATCCCGAGCTGAAACCAGAAAATGATGACTCTTTTCTGCAGGGGCTTGTTCGGGAGAAGGAGAGGCGGGGGAAGGAAAGAAATGAACTGCGTGATCTGGTAAGTCAATGGGCATCTACATATTCTCCTTGACATATTCTTTGGAGTCATTTTATAACATTACTTCTTTTTTTTCTAGGTAGGTAAAAACCTTCATGTTCTAAGCCAGATTGAGGGTGTTGACCTTGATATGTACAAAGAAACTGTTCTTCCCAGGATATTAGAACAGGTTTGCAGTTATATTTATTGATGTAAAATGACAATGGTACCTCCATGATTCTAGTGGAAACTGAAGCAGAAATACATTGGCAGGTGGTTAATTGTAAGGATGAACTTGCACAGTTCTACCTGATGGACTGCATAATCCAAGTCTTTCCAGATGAATACCATTTACAGACATTGGAAACATTGTTGAGCGCATTCCCCCAGCTACAGGTTGGCAAGTTTGTCTTTTTTGGCTTGATTCCCTGCTGGAATTGCCTATAGTTTATGCTGCTCTCTGAAGAACATTGCATAACAGAAGTCATCCAAACTTAACTTGCAAGTCATCCTCATCCCTTGATCAATATGGTTTCTTTTGCCTGATGTTTTGTTATCTAGAAAATTAAATAGTGGTTTTTGTTGTGCTTTACCACTTAAAGACGCAATTACATACAGATTGCTACCAGAAGCTCAACTAAATAAGTCCAGGTGCACTTTTAGCCTTCATCTGATGGTAATCATGTTAATGCTGTTAGCTAAGTTTGCTGTAAAATTGGCTTGCGGAGTAAACTAAAGTATGGTAGTGTATTACTTCGTTGTACAGTAGTTAAATGATGAACATATAATTTAGTAGTCTTTATTATGTAGTACAATATCTGACATTATTTATAAGTTCAATGTATGATTAACATGGAAAATTGCATGTAGAATAAATAAATACAATGAAGTGCAAAGTATGAGTAGTTGAGTACTACGGATCTGGATCTATTTATATAATTACATGTGCTTTCTATTTTATTATCACTATGAACGTAAGTCCTTTCTATTTTTTTTGCAGCCAAATGTTGATATCAAAACGGTGCTTTCTCAACTCATGGACAGATTGTCAAACTATGCTGCCATAAGTCCTGAAGTAAGCATTCCCTACACCATTTCATCACTGTAGAATTTGTTTACGCTTTTGACATTAATGAATTGTGCAGGTATTGCCAGAGTTCTTGCAAGTCGAAGCTTTTGCAAAGTTCAGCAATGCTATTGGAAAGGTAAATCTTTGGTTGCTGCTTATGAGTAATCAATATTCAGTGATACATATCATGCAGTCTTACCTTTTTTATGCTAATCTTAATTTGTATTTTTACATTTGCTGTAGCCATCAATTAGTCTTGCAATGCTGTGAATATGCATTTGATAAAAAATGACAACTTCCACTGTTAGTATACATAATGTGTCAAATGTGGGGTGGATTGGAACAATAGAATATAGCTGCACCTTTTATTTCTTGATTCCTTATTCAAATTATATAGCTTTTTTCTGCTGTAGTACAGATAAAACTGAAACAACTGAGTCATGGTCTTCTGGCAGGTGATAGAGGCCCAAGTTGACATGCCAGTTGTTGGAGCAGTAACTTTATATGTATCACTTCTGACATTTACTCTCCGTGTGCATCCAGATCGGCTTGATTACGTTGACCAAGTGTTGGTAAGTTTTCTAACATAGACAATGAAATAGGTTATGCCACTTCTCTTATTATCTATTCACTAACCCTACAGAATCATTTTAGTATCATAAGTGATGTAGGTATGTGCATGAAGTAATTTCATCACATGTATATTGAACCTTCTAGCTCATGTTGTGTATAATATTGGACAGGGTGCATGTGTCAAGAAACTTTCAGGCAAGGCAAAACTTGAAGATAGCAGAGCAACGAAGCAAATTGTTGCACTTCTTAGTGCTCCCCTGGAGAAATATAGCAATATTGTTACTGCATTAGAACTTTCAAACTATCCTCGGGTTATGGATTATCTAGATAATGCTACAACCAAAGTGATGGCTCTGGTAATAATTCAAAGCATAATGAAGAACACAACTTGCATATCTACTTCCGACAAGGTAATATTTCACATTATGCTCACTACTACAAAAAGGGTCATCACTGGCGGTTCAAAACTGTCATCACAGACGGTTTTTTGAACCGTCTGAATTTATGTGTCAGTGATAATCAGAGGTTATCACAGACGGTTTGTAAGCCGTCTGTAATAAATACACCACAGACGGTTTATAACTAGAACCGTCTGTGAAGAGCACTATCATAGACGGTTCTAGTTACCAACCGTTTGTAATATGTGGGTATCACAGACGGTTGGTATATAGAATCGTCTGTGATACTTCCCCATCACAGACGGTTTCTAGTTCAAACCATCTGTGGTAATTCTTCATAGACGGTTTATACCACAAAACCGTCTGTGATAGTTCATTCTATACTTAATTTTTTTCTATTTTTCGGCTAACTTCAGAAAATGTTAACTATATCATTCAAAAACAAGCAAATACAACAACAAACACAACAACACATTCTATTTCCATTAAGATTAGAATTCACCATTACAACATCACAAAATATTGAGTAGGTTACCCATAGCACTGCATACACAAGAGGATTATGTACAATTTTACAAAGATAAGTTTCACGGCTACAAATTCAGAAAAATGCTTACACTACAAGAAACTTCAGGCTAATGCAAGTTAGACTTACACATCCTTCATTAAACTACAATCTAAAATAAGTGGAACGGAAAATTTTGAAGTAGCAGAAACAGAAAGGCAACAAACACCATTTTCACTTACACTACAAGAAACTTCAGGTTAATGCAAGCTAGACTTACACATCCTTCATTAAACTACAATCTAAAATAAGTGGAACGAGAAAATTTTGAAGTAGCAGAAACAGAAAGGCAACGAACACCATTTTCAGCTTTTATGACAAAATCAACAGTTTCTATGTCGGCGACTTAAAATAGTGCAGATTTGTCATTGCCTTCTTCCTTTCCATCTTGCTTCAAGCGAAGTTTCAGTCGCCCTTGCCAAACCCCTTCCCACTCTTGCTGCGCACAAACGAGTTGGAGTAGTACTGGTGGTATTGGTTCTTCGATTAGGGAGAGGGGGTTAATAAGGGGCGAGAGGTGGGGGAGAACGGTGCCTGCCGTTCGATGCGGAGAGAATGAACGAGTGAGATCGGAATCCTGGGGGATATGCCGCGGATCGGTGATGTGGCGGGACATCACAGACGGTTCGGATTACAAACCGTCTATAATATAGACATCACAGATGGTTCATAACAAAAACAGTCAGCCATAATGGCGTCACAGAGACTATATCGGTACAATATAAATAGTTAGTCTCAAAAGATAAAATAGCAAAATTTTATATGGCTTATATATACTCGTTTGAAAGGTTTCGACGAGATCTACAACTTTGCAATTGAGGCGAAACCCAAATTCCGAAGGGAAGATAAAAATTTTGGCAAAAATAGAAACTTAAAACGTAAAACGCAAATTTAGGGCTAATGATGGCCGATTTTGAGGGTCTTAGAGGGCGTTTGGCACAAGCGGGTCGTTTTTTAATCGGGCTCATCATTAGCTTTCTAACGAGTACAAGAACGTCGAAAACGGACACCGTATGCAAAAGTTATCCCGTTTTACTAAAGGTGTCTCAAAACTAAATCCTACTCGGACTTAGGCGGGAGATTATGAAATTTTGGGGGATTACAGGGCGGGAAACATATCACAGACGGTTTTTAATACAAACCGTCTGTGAAGATCACAGACGGTTTGTATAAATAACCATCTGTGAAAATACCACAGACGGTTATTCGTATAAACCGTCTGTGATACTTACAACACAGACGGTTCCTAGGAACCGTCTATGATGTAAGCGTCCAGTTTAGCCTCTTTTGTAGTAGTGACTGTTTCTCTGTCGATTTCTAAGGAATCCATCATGTGATTCTGTGTTGCTATTTCTTGCAGATTGAGTCTCTATTTGATTTAATTAAGGGACTTATCAAAGATATGGATGGGGCTGAAGATGATGAGGTAAGATCAGACAATTCATTCTACAAGTTTCTTCGACTGGTTTGTTATCTTCTTTCTGCTGCTGTCTGTCTTATGCAGCTAGATCAGTGCAAGTTTTTCAACAGGTTTACCTGCACTGTTAACATTTTAATTTTTGTTGTTTTAGCTTGATGAGGAGGATTTTAAGGAGGAACAGAATTCTGTTGCACGTCTTATTCACATGTTGCACAATGATGACCATGAAGAGATGCTGAAGGTACATTTTTTTATTATACTGAAGTTGATGAGGGCATGCAAACTTATTTCTGTCTCCATTATTTTCTTCCCCTTTCCTAATTCAGGTCTTGGTGGTGACATACTCACTGTTATGTATCTATGTTATATGTCCATTTTACACATCTATGTTTTTGATATCCAGCGCTAGTGATGTGGAGGCAGTGTTCTGAGCTAGCATCTTGCCCTACTAATGTGGTTGCAACTTGCAAGATAACAATGGAACTTAAGTGTAATAGGAAATTGAAGTGCTAAGTTAGAAACAGCACCTAGGGTATTCTCACACCAGCTTGCTTAAACTGAAGTTTTTTTGTAATCATTTTGTTAAATCATTAGAGTTAGACCATATCCTTTGAGCCTAAAAAAAGCAATAGACCATATCTTGTTAGGGTGTGTTAGGTTGGTGGGATGAGATCAAACCTGGATGGGATGGTTACTAAATGAATAGCCAGGGCCAACTGCCTTTAGCCATTGTAAGGGCATGTTCATATTGGTTTTTGCTGATGACTTTTGATTATGGCTGATGAATAGTAGTTGCCTATAAGTAGTAGTGCATTATGTAAGAAAGATGGTACAGCGAAAGACACTATAACATTCGGGCTGTTATACGACTTACGGAATTATGACATAATAAAATACAAAGTGCATTACAACATGTGAAAGCGCAAAGTGGTGGCTGATAGAAACGGTTTATAGAAACTGGGGCGTTCGTATTAGCTTTAGCTTCTGGAAGCAGAAGCCAAAGCCAATATGAACAAGCCCTAAATTGACAACTAGACATCTGTTCGTGAATTTATGTTGCTTGGCAGCATTTAGCATTTATTAATATCAGGGTACATGTCTTGACACTTGCCCAATTTGAAAATGTTAATAGAAAATATCTGTTGATCTTTCAGATCTTATGTATTGTTCAGAAGCATATACTTCAGGGAGGTCCCAAGCGTCTACCTTTCACTGTGCCATCCTTAGTATTCTCTGCTCTCAAGGTTTGTTTCATTGTTCACAATTATATTTAAAGAGTATTGTAAACTGAGGAACTTTCACATTCCATGATATCTTCATGCACAAAGTTCCTCAAAAAACATGAATTGTATAGTTGAGCAGGCTGTTTTGTAGTAGGCATGCTAATATTGATTTGATCAGGTTTTTACTCTCTAGAAAGGAGTCCTTTTCCACTTATGTTTTTAAATTACCTTTCTTGCCTTGTTCAGTGGATAGATATAGGGGGACATATCCATTGCAAACTCATGTCTAGGTGCAATCATGTAAACTTTGCATTTGGATCGATGGACAAGGGATGGTTGGATAAGATTTGGGGGCATTTTGAGGATCACATGATCGATAACTTTCTAAATAACTCCTCACATGTTGGAAAATTATTTATGAGGACTCCCATCTTCTTGATGCCACCCAAATCTGATCCATCGAGTCCACATGAAAGTTTGCATGATTGCATCTAGAAATGTGCATGCACTTTATATGCCCCCTAGATGTATAGTCTATCCTCCTTGAATTGAAGAAACAAAAGAAAATTGATAGTAGCGATTCTGACAAACCATTAATGTCCGCATATTTTATCAGACATTGGGCTAGACATTTGGGAAGGTTCTTTATTTCATTTTTGTTTAGGAATTATTATTAGCTGAGGGGTCTAATCTGTGGATAATTTGTCTTGCCTGCAGTTGGTCAGACGATTACAAGGTCAAGATGGAGATGTCACTGGGGAGGAAGTTCCTGCAACTCCTAAGAAAATATTCCAGATCTTGCATCAGGTTTTTCTTTCTTTTGCATACAATTGTAACATTCAGAATTTCACTCTCAGGACATGAACAGCATCGAATAGTTTTCTCACTTGCAGTTTAATATATATTTTTTATTTTCTTGCCTCTGTAAAATAGCCAGATAAAAGAACTATCACACATTTCTCCACATTATGTTAACTCAAAGCTGTTGGTGAATTAGGATTAACAATTAGTAAATCCTAACTTAGATACAGAAATGCAAACTATTCATGCCAGCCTTCCTCTAGTGGCAAAACTCGTACTGGCTGGATTTGCGTTCTCGCACAAATGTTGAGGGCTATAGCCTATAGGCTTGTGGATCTCTATATTCTTCAGCACTCTCATCAACGTTCTCATCATTTTTCATTTTTCAGACTATTGAAGCACTCTCATGTGTTCCTTCTCCAGAACTGGCTCTCAGACTATATCTGCAATGTGCAGAGGTATTGTTGTAACAATTGATTGATTCTTTTCACAATTCTTTCCATCGTGTGACTACATTCCTTTTATAGGCTGCCAATGATTGTGATTTGGAACCGGTTGCTTATGAGTTCTTTACTCAAGCGTTCGTCTTATATGAAGAAGAAATCGCGGTATGACCCCCACCTGCCTGTCCACTTTCTTTCATTACTTATTTGAGTAGTTTGTTATAACCCTGGATCATGGAATGTGATTTTTCCATGTATACATGCGGGTACATGTACTATCACCACAAATGTATCTCGAGATTGATGCAAACTTTCAAATTCAAACCACCATCCCATCTTCTAATAATTGAATATCCCTTGCACAAATCTTGAGGCACTTTTGAGGGTTAAAATAGTACATGTACCCATATGTACGTGTGGTTTTGCATTTTTCTGGATCATGTCATAAATGTTCTATGCTACGCATTCGTTAGAACATTGGTGTGCTTTTATACTTACGTTCTGTTTCCCCCCTTATAATGGTTATGTGCCACAAGCAGGATCTTTTATACTTACGTTCTGTTTTCCCCCCTTACAATGGTTATGTGCCACAAGCAGGATTCAAAGGCTCAAGTTACTGCACTTCACTTAATAATTGGGACCCTTCAGCGGATGAATATATTTGGGGTGGAAAATAGAGACACCCTCACTCATAAGACAACAGGGGTAACAATTTCTTGCTTTGTTGTCGCCTTCTTGAATCCTGTTATTGCTCAATTCTGTTTTCTTCTAGTACACATGCTAGCGTTTCTGGTAAATGACATCGACTCTGTTTTGTGCAGTACTCAGCAAAACTACTCAAGAAGCCTGATCAATGCCGAGCAGTCTATGCATGTTCACACCTTTTCTGGACTGATGACCAAGATGGAATAATGGATGGTGAAAGGTAAACTTATTGATGTACCTGGTTTAAGCATCCCGATTTTTAGTTTATTCTTGCAAATAAAATGCTAGGACATTACTTCCTAATGATACTGAAATAAGTCTATCATAATTTCGTGGCCAGTCAAACTAATTGCATAATGTTCCTTGGATTGCCATGTCTCCAATTTATCTTTTTATGCTAACTAAACTACTAAAGGCAATATACAGCTAATAACTTCGGGCCTGCTGTTGAATCTTATCTAAGATATCTAAGACGTTCCTTTTTTTTGCCTGAATGAATTTTTATTCCAGGGTCCTCCTTTGTTTAAAGCGTGCCTTGAGAATTGCAAATGCTGCTCAGCAGATGGCTAACGTAACAAGGGGAAGCAGCGGATCTGTCACTCTATTTATCGAAATTTTGAACAAGTAAACTCAAGACCTAGATTTGATATCTTTTCTGGTGCATATTGCTTCTATTGTGAGCCTCATGCTTTTGTTATTTTCAGGTATTTGTACTTTTTTGAGAAAGGAATTCCACAGATCACAAACACTGTAATCCAAGATTTGATTGAATTGATTAGGACAGAGAAACAAAGTGACTACAATGCAGCTGATCCATCTACAGAGGCCTTCTTTGCAAGCACTTTACGATACATTGAATTCCAGAAGCAGAAAGGTGGAAGCATAGGCGAAAAGTATGAACAAATAAAAACTACTTGATTATTCATAAGGTAAGGCAAGTACGGCATCGCAATGGATTTCTATTTTACCAAGAGAGTGAGTCATTTTTGGGGATGTTCAGTGAAATACAAGCCATTGGTTTCAACTGCCTCCGACCAAAAGATGTTTACATGAGTTGTGATTTGGGAATCTCACGCTCAAAGTGGGGTCTGCCCACCCTTTGGTGACATGTTTGGGTTAGTCAGGTGGCAATAAGCTTTACCCTTTGGGAAGCTCAGGCCTGTACAGGATAACTTGTTAAGCGGATTGTCATTGTTGTATATTTCTTTTCATTATCTTTTTTTCTTTTTGCAAAGCGCATGAATTTTAGGTTTTCCAAACACTGGAAGTACATATTTCTATTTATCTGACTGGACATTTTGATTAGTTTTTAGTGATGAAGGCGTTGAATTTGAACAATGTTTCATCCAATGTGCTTAACATTAACAAATTTATATCTCTCTCTCTCTCTCTCTCCTCTATCAACAGTACAACTGTTGCTCTATTGAGTATTGATCAATTGACCACGTTACCTCTGGAAAAAACCTGAGCTGTCTTTGGATGACATGTTTATACTTTTGGGATAGGGGCTAGTGTGGCATTTACATAGGATGTGTTTGGTTGCCTGTACCACCCTAGCCTGACCCGTACCCCCATTCAAGCTGGCTTGGGACTGGATTTGTGGATGCAAGCAGGGTTGTTTGGATGCTCGTATCAGTTGGGCTTGCATGTGTTGAGAAGGTTTTGGTTGGTTGCATTATCAAAGAGAAGGGATATATCCTAGCCTGGTCCGTACCCCTGTTCGGGTTGGCTTGGGCTGGTTTTGTGGATGCAAGCAGTGTTGTTTGGTTGCCCGTATCAGTTAGGCTTGCATGTACCGAGAAGGGCTTGGGTCTAGGTTTGTGGATGCAAGTATGGTTGTTTGGTTGCCTGTATCAGTTAGGACTGCATGTTCTGAGAAGCTGTTTGGTTGGTTGCATTAGCAAAGAGAGGAATGTTCGAAGGTAGGAGATGGTGTTTAGATGGTTGCATGTGTCCTGAGTTTGCCCACCTCTTCTGTGGTGTCCTGAGGTTACCTCCTTGAACAGAAATGAGGGTAGGTGTGGAATATGGCTAAGTCCCTAGATCCTTGTGCACCATGGGAATCGATTTGATTGTAACCTGTTTATATAGACTTTAGCTTATGAATAGTAATAACTTGTAGAGATAGACGTGTGATTTTGGTCGATATAAATGAAGTTGTTGTAGTGTGTAGTACAATCGACTAGAAGACTCTACCTTAAAAAAAATACTCTGTTTAAAAAGTAGGTACCCCACCTTGAGGGCAAGAGTGAGAGGTGCAGGATAGAGGTGAGTCGAGTGAGTCATGGGCAAAGAAGAGCAAATGGCGGCGGGTAACCCTTCGTGCTCAATCCACTCCCCACTTGCAAGCATTGATACACACGGAGCATCGCGTGTAGAGATAGAAAAAAATATTGAGGCTCGTGAGCCACTCGGGCTCAAAATTGGCTCGGCTCGAGCTCGGTTTGTACACAAGCGAGCCAAGCTTTAGTTTTAGCTCGTCTCATTAACGAGCCGAGCCCAAGCTGCTCGCGAGCTACTCAGTGGCTCGCCCGTGTCACTAACCAAACCTAACCCTCCCTCATCCTCCCTCTGGTCGTGCGCTTGTGTCTTTCCAACCCCGAGCCCCCACATCTCTGCTCGTTCTACCGATCAGCCACCCTTCCCTTCTCCTCGGCCGTCGCTTGCTCATTCTCTCCATCTGCCGCTACTCATTATCTAGATCCGCTACCCCACATCTACCTAGCTGTTGCTCGCTCATTCTCCCAATTTGTCGCTTGCTCATTCTCCCAATCTGCTGCTGTGCTTGAACTTGTTATGTTAGCTAGGCTCATGAGCCGTCCCAAACTAGCCCGAGCCACCTTTTAAGCCGAGCCAAGCTGTGTTTCTAGCTTGTTCTTAAACGAACCGAGCTAAGCTGCACTTAGGACCGAACTTGGGTGAGCCTAATGAAGCATCTAGATGTTTAAAGGGACTAATTTATTTATTAAGCTGATTGAAAGATTTAGTTCCGAATTTTGATAACGCCATGGAAAAAGTATGCAAAGGCGATCAAAGATCGATATGAAGCAAAGCTTAGCTTAAGGCAAAAGTAAATTGTAGTCTAAAAAGATCTTTATAGTTTTTACCGGTCTCGGTGTTTAGTTGAAAAGACCGAATTTATAAATTTTCTTTGAAAAACCAGTATGATCGTAGGTATATTAACAGTAGTACCGCTGCATCAATACTACCGGCCGTTACATACCAGCAACAACTATCTAGCAGTAGAAAGGGGCTGACTTAAATGAACCTTAAATGTACAAACTACAATGCACTAATAAGCTACAAATGAGTCTCCTTGCATGTCTAGCTTAGATGTTGGAAGACAAATCCTTCCCTGCTTTTGTTTCCTAGATACAGCTGGTAAGAAGCCAGTCAATTCTTTATTCGCCGATCCAGGTCACACAAAAAAAGCAACTCTGACTCCCCTGTTCTTGTTGTATGTATGGTAACCTTGTGCTAATCTCTAATCTTCTGTAAGAATACATTTTCATGAATCTGCAAGATGCTCTTGCGCTTGATCATGATGAGGCGTACCTCATACTTGAATATGAAGTTCTGGTATTTCCCTTGCAGTATTTCCCCTCTAGAAAAAAGAAAGCTCTCCCTTTGGCATCAACCTAATTCTCCGAAACATGACCAAAGTATACAAAAAATGACATCCCACCAATCATGAATAGAGTTGCATACTACATCATCCAAACTCAATGCCTAATTGACGACCTTCTTGAATAGGATTTGGTGACAAACTATTCTCATCTTTCATCTTAATGTCAATGGTTTCTGAGTTAATGATCACCCTGCAGAGTCCAAGATGCCCTCCATTAACAAGCTCACAATTTTCATACAAACCATCAGCAGGTGGCATGTTCAACATGCAAGATTTAGGGAGTAAAATCCTTTTCCTTTCCTGAAGTTGGTATTCATTAACTGTTAGAACAAGGCGGTGTTTCCTCCCTAGTAATTCAGAGACATATTCCATGTCTCCCATAGCCAAAGCATGGCGAACACGGCTGGAAGAAACCTGTCCTTTATCGCTTGAATTTATAGTGGTTGTTACTCCATTATGAGATCTCTTTGCTGTGTCCATGACAGACCGTACAATGAATGCACTTAAACCAAACTCCTCACATAGTTTCACTAACTCAGTTGCATCACCAGATGCTTTGTAGCCAAATCTGTAGTTTTCACCTGTCAATGAGCATGAACAAAGATGCTATTCAAATGTAAGATGGTGCAGCACGGTACTGAACCTGTAAGAGGAAACAATATGTCTGTACCTGCTACAACACCTTTTATTCGAAGATCCTCTGATAACCTCTCAACAAATTGCCGAGGAGTTAGGTACCTGACCTTTGAAAACTCAACTTGATATTCAAGAGGCACCATATTTCTGCAGTATGGAGCCCAAGAGGAAAGAACTCGCTTCCGATCACATTGAGCAACTATTGGAGGCCTGCACAAATGGGGAAATGTCATGATTTGCCACAGAAATTACAAGGCCCTCCTTGATTTTGGGCTATTCTTACCAAGGATAAGTCTCTGAAGGGAAGTTATGAAAAGTCTCCTGTAGGCTCACCTATACTCCCAGCCAAGTACTTCAGCCATTCCCACAAAAGAAAGAAGAAAAGGAGTCCCTGCTTTAGAAGCATGCATTGCCAATTCTCGATGGCCCATGTGAAGGGCATCAAACTTTCCCAAGGCAACTATCCCACCTGAAATGTGCATTGAATATTCAGTGAGACTTGGACTGAAAACGAAAAGCTGGCAGCATCACTGACTAATGAGCAAAAGGTCATAACAAGAAAACGGAAACATGTGATCTAGCAACACAACAGTACTGAGAGGATAGGCTCTCGAATGTTCAACTGTGAGCAGCAGCAAGTGTAAAAACGGAAAGCAGTAAATAAATATTGCAATTTCTAGTGTAGAAAGCCTGGAACTTTGAATACATTTTGCAATTTTCTCTTTTCTTTTTCCTCCTATTTAAGATGTAACACCGGTCATTGTTTTGTTGTATCTTTCTGATATACACAGATGCTACATTAATATAACCTCCACAGTTTTGATCCCAATATGGGATGCAAGAACCATTTAATATTTCTAAACTTAGTTCCTAACCAAGGGGGTCCAAAAATGTCAACTAGATACTTGTTCCGCAACATATGACTTAAAACCGGCATATTTCATCAACCAGGGTGGTTGGATGTGACACTGGCAAGCACCAAGAGTCAAGTGGAAAGCCAACAAAGTGTCATATACTAATGCATAGTTAATAAATAACTACCTCAATTGAGTAGTGCTTCAGTGCAATTCATGTAAAGTTGCCAAAATCTTAAAGCAATTTATGTTAGTTATTTTTAGGGGTATGTAAGTTCGATAATCTATGGGCTGGGCACTGTATAACTGACCAAAATCTAGGCCTAACCGTGGCCCAAGCCCAAACTCGAGCAGTTGGTAGTCAGAACCGAAACGTGCCACATCCTCATCTGTTTCTTATTTCATGCCAGATGCAGTAATGCTCCTCAGTTGCTCTGTCCTCCCATAGATAAGTTTCTTACCCACAACACAGCAGCAAACACACAACCTCGAGGTACCCAATCGCTAGAGTCACAACAGCATGACACACTAAGCAATGGTGAACCTTGACTCCATGAGGGCATGGCACCACACAAAGACTGTGAGTGAAATGAGGGACAATTCGCATGATACATTTGGGCTTTTGAAGGAGACAATTGGAGGAAGAGAGATATTGATGACTGGAAAACCTACCATGGAAATGAGGGATGGATCATGGATGACTGGGTAATGGGTAGTGTAGTACAGAGATAAACAAAGGTTGAGTTTGGGTTTTGAGTGGCCCACAATCTTTTATGAAGTCTTCGAACTCTGAATTACCCTTCATAAATAGTAGCTAGGGGGCTAACATGGTTTCCTCTTGTAAGATTTTAAGTCTGTGCCGGGTGTTTTGGGGAAAGCATAGACTAAGTCCTTAGCTACGGATGGACAATTTCTGAGCTGCCAAAACAAAATTGGCATGAGATAAACACCACCTAAAGGTGCATCAGCGCATATCACAGTAGCAATTTGGAACTTGAGTGGTATGGAAATTATCCATATAGAACTTACCAAGCACACAATCTTGGTCTTCTCCGCAGTCTATTAGGAGCTTATCTTTCACTAAATCTTCATTGTTCAGACTGACCCCTGGATGTCCAAATGAGCTGAAGGTGGTCAAGGAGTACCTCTTCAGCCCCTTTCTTGTGCCTAGAAGCCTACTTTGACTGCAGTGGCAATAAGTGCATAATTAAAAGCAGAGAGTAAATAGTCATTGAAAAATACAAATGTTAAATAATCAAGCTCAAGGTATATGTACTATGTACACACAAGTATGACTCCCATATCGACAAGGGGCTAGAAATCATAGCGTTCTAAGAGAATAAGCTCGATCTTTGCACGTCTTACCTAAAACTAATTAATTTTAAGTAATTAACAGGTTCATTAGCTGTTCTCATACTCTAATTTTGGGTTAGAATCTCATGGGGAATTAGTGAACTTTAAGCGGCAACTAATCCCTTAGGTTTACCTACTTGCGTCAGTAAACCGTAGCGGGTAATCAACCTTACGTGGGGCACATGTCAGAAACGGTGGTTCTATGCTAGCTTCTCCTTTTGTTGACCTCACCTGCCAGCTAACCTAGCCTAGGCAGGAAAACCTCCTTACCCAGAATGAGAAGACAAGCCGTGTGACTGTGTTGCGTTAGCCAAAATTTACATATGTAGAATGTACGACTTACTCTTATCAATAACACGAAGCAAGCTACAATGCTACACGCAAGTTCCCTTCATGCCATTATGCTGTAAATGAAACAAGCTAACTTCAACTCCCAACATCTAACCCAAAATTCTTGTCCTAGCCCATCATCAGCTACTAGAACCCCCAAGGCATAGAGACTCATCATCTTTGAAGTACTTGAACACCGCTAAGGCTAACACAACCCTATAGAGCTGTCTAGATACTCAAAGCCAACCCAGCCACAGGAAAGTTACCACCTCTAAAGTCCAAAATTTCACCGGCACCCAGATTGAGCAGGCTCAACGATCCCAAGCTTCCCATCCTAATCCATACAGATAAAAATGCTACAAAAGAGCTCTAACTCTACTCCAAAGATGAAGGTATCACCATCTGTCCCCAATGCCCACTGGTCCAAGCGTTTCGTCGAACAACTTGCGAGCGAAGACGCAGGGCAGCGAGAACCCATCCCACACCGACACCAGCACAAAGGACATGAAAAGCAACCACAGCAAGAACAGGGAGGCAGCTCGCTACCTGGAGCGCCGGCCGGGTGGCAGGAGGAGGAAACGAGAAGCCCCGGCGGCGGCGGGCTGGCAGCGGCGGAAGCGGAGGAGAGGCGGCCATTGGGACGCCGGGGAGGGAGGGCGAAGGGGAGCGGAAGGTGCACGCGAGCGTGGCAGCGGCGCCCCGCTCCATCCTTCCCACCACGCGGCTCTCCTCTCCCCTCCTCTCCTGTGTTGTGTTTGCAGCTTCGCCGCCTGTGGGTGTCCGCTTCTTCGCTCGCTGGCTGGTGGCTGCCTCCTGACCTCTGCCCGTTATATGAGGTACACCTTCTTCCGGCTGGGGTCAGGACGGAGGCGTGGAGTGGGAGGAGGCGCGACCGGACCAGGTTCCACCGCACCACAGACACACGGCCAATCTCCTCCTCGATGCCCGAATAGTCCCTGTATTACACTTACGAGATTCTTGATCTTACTGTGCCATATCATCGGGTTTACAAAAAAAGTCCTCCGTTTTTTTCAATACTCTTCTTTACTTCGCAGCTTCTTTACTCGCACCTGTATCAGCCGTTCGATTGGGCGGATCGCGCGATGCACAACTCTTATATGAGCTCCATGTGTCCTCAGAAATCTTCGTGTCACTTTCGTCGTGGCGCATCGCAGCTGTCCTTTTTGTAGCTACGCTCGTGTGTTCCGTCATGTTACTCTCACATGTTATTCTCTACATACTCCCTATTTCCTCGTTCTTGCTCTCGGTTCCTCTTCTTCACCCGTGTCGCGCCCGCCGCTCTTTTCCCTCTTCGCTCGCGTCGCCCTCCACCTCTTTGGGCACGCCGATTTCATGGCCATACGTCTCTTCTTCTCCTTCCTGTTCTGGGTGTTTTTTTATCAAATTTCTCAGAAATTAGGTGTTGTCTTTATCGAACGTTTCCAGAACTTATTTCTTCTGTTCTCTCATGGACCCGTGGTGCTATCTTTATCGGATTTAGTCATGGTCGAAGTGTCGTAGGATTGCCATAGTGTAAGATTGAGGAGACCGACTAGAGGAGGGTGAATAGGCGGTTTAAAAATTCTCTACAAATTAATACTAATCAATTTAAGAGCTTTCCTATTTGCCTAAACTAAATATAATATGCGGAAGCGTAAATCAATTTGGTTTAGTTCAAATAGCGCCTACGACAAATAAATTTACCTAAGTGCACCAAATTCTATCCTAGGTCAAGGTTTGCAATTCTAGTTATACAAGCAATCAATTTAATTCTATGAATGTAAATTGCTTGAATATAAAGTAAGGCACAAGGAAACAAACCACAATTGACACTCGATGTTTTTACTGTGGTGATCGGAGAGTTGCCGCTCTCCCCTAGTCCACGTTGAGGTTAGCCCAAACGAATTAGACCGGCTCCACGAATTAAGTCGAAACACCTCAATCCACTAGTGGTAGCTCTTTTCCGCTCCGGGTAGGTGAGCTCCAACCTTCACAACTTCGCCGGGTCTTCTCACAACCTTCTTGAGAAGATCTCTGCACACGACGCCTTTAACGACGTCTAGGAATCGGCAAACTCTAAGAGTAACAAGCCAAGTCCCTCACTTGACTCTCACCACGTGCAACGAATGCACTAGCTCACTAGAACACAAAGTCCACCACTAGAGGCAACACATGCACTTTAGCACATCTCTCCCTTCTCACAAAGTGCAACATATGCACAATTGAGTGGAGAGCCTCAATCTAGCTCAAGAGTACAAAATAAGGTTCATCAACAACTTCTCCAACCGGCCACAAGAGGGTATAAATACGCCACACCAAAAAACTAGCCGTTAGAGCCAAAGTCCTGAAAAAATCAAGATCAAGTGAGCTCTGGCCTACCAATGGCGGTAGTTCCGCTCCAACTCGACGACACAACAACGGCTATGTCAGAGCTTCTGAACTAGCCGTTACACAGTCGGCGCGGAACTACCGACGACCAAACCCCGGTACTTCCGATATTCGGTAGTACCACAAAGTCAGCGCGATACTTCCGCTCGAGTCGAGCCAGAAGTTGGTGCTCTCTGGAAAAAAAGGTTTCGCAGGAGAGTCCAGAGCTTCCGATGTCCGGTAGTACCGCACAACACATGTCTGCATCGCTCACAGAGCCGGACTTGCAGATTACGCCGGACCACCGCTCACAGAGCCGACCACTCACATCCGGTAGTACCGCAACGCATGTCGGCATTCGCGTTCGTGCAGTACCGCTCACACAGAGCCGGTAGTTCCGATTTCCCTGAGAAGTGCAGATAACTCAACAGATTTTGCAAAACACATTTGCAAACTACAATATCATACGCACAAGACTCAAACATGATTTCCAACAAGCTGCAAAACACATTCACACACTTTTGAAATCATGACACAAAGAATTTGATACATGGATTTCTCACATTTGCAAAACACATTTGCAAACCTAAGTCGCATGCCATAAGGATTAAATATGAGCTTCAACCATTTGGAAAACACATTTGTAAATATAAGCCTCATATCACAAAGAATAGAAACATGGACTTCAAGCACTTGCAAAACACATTCGCAATACATAGTCCCATGTTACAAAGAGTTCAACACATGAGCTTCAACCATTTGCAAAACACATTCGTAAATGCAAGCCTCATGCCAAGATGAGCTAGACGAGGTGAGGTTAAGCCATCAACATATGATGAGACTCAAACTACTAGACATGACCCCTCTTGATAGTACGACAACCTATACTAGCAATCCGGTCTTCCAACCAAACACCAAGACCGGTAAAAGACTAGGAACGTATCCTTAGCCCTAGCTAGTTCATACATTTGCCTTGAGTCATCGTCTTGATATGCATCAACTCATGATACATCCTTTTCATCAACTCCATCAACACATGATGGTCTTTACTTGTCTTGATCAACACATGATCATCATACATCAACTCATGATATATCTCTTGATGGCCTTTAACACATGACGCTATCTTCTTTTTGATAGCCTTCAACTCATGAAGCTATCTTCTTCCTAATCTTGACTTGATGATCTTCAACACATGAAGTCATCTCAAGTCATCCTTTCTTATGGAACCTAACCTATTCATCCAACTCATGGAAATTGTTAGTCCACAAAACAATTGCCATCAATTACCAAACTTCACCATTAACACATAATGGAGGGACTAGATTCAACAATCTTCCATTTTTGGTAATTCATGACAATCTCAATAAATAATGAGATATAGAAATTGATTTACGAGTATACAACTTGTACACAACAATTTGTATACTCTAAGATAAGCTTTAAACAAAACTTACTTATCCGATTGTCATTAATCGTCCAACCATTAACATATAATAGAGGAGTTAGTTGTCAACCCGATTTCACATGAGTATATATAAACTACACAAGCTATATATATACTCAAGAATGTATTTCAAAGTAAAAATCCTAAATATGCATATTAAAAGAAGTATGGATCAATACTCATGAAACTCCAAAACATAGAAATAGAGCCCCTCTAAATGTGTGCATACAAGTGTATATAATGAAAACATATGAAAATATTCATTTTGAACAATTAGTGGAGTTCAACCTATATTTTCGATCCAAGGAATGCATTAACATGTAAGAAAGTAATTTTGAATGCATACCTCTTTGATTTTATCTTTCCATCCAAATGGGACTAAACTATAATATACTTAAACAAACATATTAGTCTCATATATGCATTTGTCATTATCACCAACACAATATAAAATTATTTGTCATTAACAACAATACATTATAAAAAGCATTTGTCATTAACACCAAAACAAACTTAATCGGAGCTTGATCTTTCATATAGCACTTCGGCTATGGTGCTTCGATCACATTTTCGATCGTGATGCAGACCACGCCGTTTCGAGTATGGCGATTCGACCACAACCTTTCGATTATAGCTTCGTGGTCGAAGCAGCCGTTAGGGCCGATTGCCATAGAGTTTCAACTACGGTGCTACGATCACGTTCTCGATTGCGGTGCACACCACGACGATTTGAGCTTCGATCACAATGAGACCACGACGTTTCGATTACAGCGCTTCGACCACAATCCTTCGATTACAGCTTCGTGGTCGAAGCATTGTGGTCGAAGCAACCGTTAGGCCCGGTTGCCACAACGCTTCGAGTATGGCGCTACGATCACATTCTCGATCACCGCGCACACCATGACACTTTGAGTAATTTTAAAAATACCACGCTCTCGATCGCGATGTAGACCATGACGCTTCGAGTATGGTGCTTCGACTACAGCCCTTCGACTATAGCTTTGGTCACAACAAAGGAAGATGTACAACATCTCAAGCTGAGCCGGGCTTTTAGCTCGTTTCTTAAATAAGCTGACCCGAGCCGAGCCACAGCTTTGAGTGAGATCGGCTAAGCCTAGCTCGAGTCGGCCCGGCTCGGCATGTTTCCACCTATGTGCGGCTAAAACAAGCCTTGGCGTCCAAGAGCAAGAGGATCATTTAGCTTTGGTTGAGGCCAACCCATCCAAATCGGCCCAATCCACACATTTACGGTCGGTCAAGGTTTTAGCCCATCCGATCCCACTTAACAACAGCCCACCCATTCTAAATTATAAGGGAAACCCTAGCCCAACAAAACCTATCGTCTCATCGCAACCGCGAAGCTCCCCAGTTCCCACGGCTCTCACCGACAACGCCGGCGATGGGCAAGCGGAAGCAGCGCGGCGGCGGCGGCGGCGAAGTTGCCGCAGAAGGCGACGCGGTCACCGGCGGCGGTGCTGGAGGACACAGCCCCTCCACCGTCTTCGTCTCCAACCTGCCCTACACCTTCAAGTCTTCTGACGTAAGCGCAAGCTCCTCCTTACCCTTGCGAATTTACAGCTTAGAGTCTTGGAGTCAAGTGCTTTGGATTTACAGTGTGAGATGTGCTTTGTATTGTGTAGATTGAGGAGGTGTTTAGCGAGGTCGGGCCGGTGAGGCGCTGCTTCATGGTCGCGCCGAAAGGTGAGAGGGTTGAGCAATTTGGTGGCTGTTTCGTTGGGAGTAATTTCGCGTTGCTTATGACGAAGGGGTTTGCTTATGCGGTTTTGGTTGTTTTTGATGCAGGATCGGAGACGAGTCGAGGCTTTGGATTCGTACAATTGTAAGTTTCGGAGCTTACCTTTGTGGATATTTCCGGTACCTGCTTTTTTTCCTGCAATTTTGTGAGAAGCGGTTTTGATCGTGGGCGATGTAACAGTCCAACAAATTAATTGTTAAATTCTAAGCTAATCTGTGCCACAATCTCTAATGGTTCAAACACTTGAAAATACCATGGTTAATCTGGTTAGCACTATCAGGCCTCTCATAGTAGTTACTACTTATTCACTAAGTTCCTGACCATATGTCATCCACTGGACCAAGAATGGACCAAATCATGCAAGCTTGGTTGATAAAGTTTGATTCCTTGTACTTGTACAAGTGTAATTGTTGTTCAGAAAGGAGTACGTTTCTGCTGACATTGACCCCGTTTGCAGTTTTGACTTAATGTGTTACTTTGTTACCAGTGCAACTGTTCAAGATGCTGAGCGAGCTATTCAGCAAAAGAATGGATTAGCTGTTGCTGGTAGGAAGATCAGAGTTAAGCTAGCAATGCATCGTCCTCCACTGAAGGAACGTTTGCAAAAGAAGGAGAGTGGTAAATCTCTATTCCTGATAATGTGTTGCTTCCGAAATTCAATAGATTGAGGTTCTTATTGTCTGGCTTTTTTTTGCTTTGTATGCAGTGCAAGCCAAGGATTCCGATGCAAAAAGTGAAGCAGATGATACTTCTGCTTCTGCAATACATAAGGAAACCTCTCGTAAAACAGATACAGGTTTTACTAGAAAGTTGCTTGATTTTTGCACTCCTTGCATTGTTCAATTTTCTTAACGATTAAATTTTCTGATGCAAAGATGTTTTATTGAACTAGGACCACCACAGTTATTGACCAAGGATACCACAGTAGAGAATGAAGCTAGCATTGGCAATACTGATCAAGTGAAAAGTTCTGAAAAACAAAGGTGTGGATTGGAATGGTTCTATATTGACAAGACTTTACAGCATTACCTAAAATATAACTTGCCATCTTTATGCTGAAATTTATTCCCATCTTTTTGTAGATATTAATTTCCATGACCTCATTCTTAGTTTTTCTTTTGTCAAGGATATTAGGATATTTATAGTATTCTTTATCATGTTCCAGTTTAACTCAACATGACTAGTAATTTTAATCTCCTGTGATGAAGGGTTGCAAAAACCGTGATATTTGGCGGTCTTCGAGACTTTGCTATGGCTAGCGAAGTTTTCCGTCAGGCTGGAGAGGTTGGCACAGTTGTATCTGTAAATTATCCACTTCCGAAAGAGGAAATGGAGCTCCATGGTATGCTCTTTCATGTTCACATTCTTTGATTTTTTTTTTAAATTTGAACGGTATATTATGTTGCTAACATGTAATTGTTATGGTCGAAGTTCTTTGAGTGACTGGTACAACAACAATTCCAATATCTTGTGATGGATTTCCTATTACTTTTTATTTTCCTGTTGACTTGAGTGAAAGTTCAAGGGTGATCAGCTGATCATAATAGTTCTGAGTTGGATTTTATAGCTGCACAAGTGCATAAAAAAAGTGTACCAGATAATACATTCTTAATTCAACCTGGCAATGCCACATCTGTTGCATGCGTATCTGTGAAGAAAGTCTTTTATGTTTTGTACTGTTAGTTATCTACATGGCCCGTAGCCTCCTACCATGTTCCAGTTCTCTTTTGGCCACCACTTGTGGTTATCAATAGTTTGTGGCTTCATGCCTGTTTCCAGCAAACACCTCTATGCATGATTGTGTGCATGGGAGGATGATTGGCATTTGGTCTTTGTACATTGCTGGCGTACTTTTGAAGGCTGCTGGAGGGTGGAAAATGCGATTGTTTCAGCAGTGTTCTTTATACAATCTCTGAGATCCTAGCTCCACTTCCAGCCACATGCTGTGTTTGCTCTGTAAAAAGAACATTATGGATTTTCTGCTCTTTCATCTGTGGGCACATACTCGCAGTTCTCATTTGTCCATTAAGTCTTATTCGGCCATTCCTTACTGGTGAAAGATTTATGAACTTCACTATCTTTTAATAGCCAAGGTTGGCTAACTGGAGAACATCGTGATAGTTTCTTTATTTGCCCTTTGTAGAGGTTCTTTCCTTGTCAGCTTAAGATATCATTGAAAAGCAAGAGCACCACAAAAAAGGGATGTGCCACCAACCCGTAGTGAGTAAATTTGTTGCTGTATAGCATTTCGTGAGAAAAAGCGGAATGAATCTTGCACTTTGCAAGACATGTCTCAGTCTTAAGTTTACTTATCATTTCCTACTTTCCTTCCAAGCATTCATAATCATTCTCATTTAGTACAACTAGCATGTCTTTCTTGAAACAGTTTTAATGATATAATATGACTGTCATCATCCTCTCCAGGGCTTGCACGAGATGGATGCACATTAGATGCAGCAGCTATACTTTTTGCAAGTGTCAAATCAGCTTGGGACTCTGTAGTTCACTTGCATCGTAAAGAGATCAAAGGAGCAATTGTTTGGGCTCGTCAACTTGGTGGGGAGGTAAGCTGTCTCCTTGCAGTCTATTCCCCCACGACAAAAAGATGAAGAGGTTTGGTTAGCTGAGTTGTTTTAGGCCAAGCTCTTCTAGCTAGCTGCCGCCTGAGTATTGTTTACCAAATGGTTGCACTAAAACCGAATTTCTGACTATGAAGTTACCTTCCTGAAGTATAACTAACTAAAAAGAGAGCATGCCTTCTCTCGCTTTCAATTTGAAAGATCTTCTCAGCATCAAATTATTCTCTGAATGGTGTGAGATATGCTAGAACCATGGTTATTAAGGCGTCGCTTAGGCGACGCTTAAGCGTCGCCTAAGCGGTAAGGCGCTCCCGAGGTGGCAAGGCGTCGCCTTGCCTTACGAATGTGACTAAGGCGGTGGCTAAACCAAAGAGAAGGGGCGAAGACTCACCTGGAACCCTAGACGGCGGCACCTCCATTCGTCGCTCCCGTCTAGGCGGCGGCGCCTGGAACCCTAGGGCCAAATCCACCGGGACCGCTACTGGATCTGTAGGCCTCGCCGACGAATCATCCTCTTGGGGAGCAGGGGAGGCAGGAGCAGGGGCGATGGCGACTCTTGGGGGAGCAGGGGTGGCGGCGGCGGCATCTTTTGGGGAGCAGGGGAGGCGGTGGCGGCGGCGACGTCTCTTGGGAGAGCAGGGGAGGCGGCGGCGATAGTTGGGGGAGCAGGGAGGGGAGAGAAGCAACGGCGGCGGCGTCTCTTCGAAGGGAGATCACGGGAGGCGGCGACGAAAGTTGCGGGAGCAGTGAGGGGAAAGAGGCGGCGGCTTTGACTCGATCTGGAGTTCTGGACGGCCGGCTAGGTTAAATGGATGGGGTTTATTTTGGTATTCTTACATTTAGTCTTCAAAGTTTTACGAAATTACAATTAAGTCCTTTTAAATCCTTTACCCTCTTAGATTTCTTCTGATTTAGTCCTCCAGAACTCCGTTTTCTTCGCCTTATGACATATGTAAGGGCGCCCGCCTCACGCCTTACCGCTTAAAAGGTGTGAGGGGGGTGGGTCGCCTTACCTCGCCTTACCGCCTTAATAACCTTGGCTAGAACATTGATTCCATTTATGGTGTGTTATTATATTACAATGGCTACTAGTGCAACTGTGCAAGTAGGACATGAAATGAGATTTACATAAAGTCCTAACTCTTGGTTGATGAGTGTTTTTTTCCCTTTTGCGCAACAGGAGAGTAGGAGACATGTTTGTTTATCCGTAGAACTACTGTCATTATGTTTCTGTTACAACCATGCCCATCGTATCATTTCCTCATTTGCTTCCTCATTTGCTTGCAAGTGTTTGAAGCATGTCTTTTGCTATTCAGGGTTCAAAGATCAGGAAATGGAGAGTGATAGTCAGGAACCTACCATTCAAGGTGCTTCATTAAATGCAAATTTTACCTTTTCCAAGCTTTATTTCCTAGAGCAGATAAAATAGAAGCTATGTGTGCATATTTCATTGTTGCAGATTAAAGTAAAGGAGATCGTGGATATGTTTAGTTCTGCAGGATTTGTCTGGGACGTGTCCATTCCACAAAAGTCTGATGAGGGGTATGTTTTGCATTTAATCCTTTATTCCTTCAGTGGCTTAAGCAAATTGCAAGATATGACAGTTTTTACATTTATTCTTTTACAGGACATCAAAAGGCTTTGCTTTTGTATCTTTCACACGCAAACAGGATGCAGAAAATGTATGGTCAGTACCCTATTCAGTAAGAGTAAAAAAAGTCCATTGGAAGTCCTAATGTGTCATGATTCTTTTCTGAACCAGGCTATAAAAAATGTTAACGGAAAAGTTGTTGCAAAGAGAACTGTAGCTGTTGATTGGGCTGTTCCAAAAAAAGTATACACCGTTGCTGCAAAATCCGATGCTAACGATGATGGTAAATATAAATTTTTTATATCAGTTACCTTTGTTCTTCCCTTCATTTATTCCTTTGGTCATCTGCCTATCAATTACAAAAAGTTCTCTCAAAGCTAATGCAACATTTTATGTACCTGAGTGATGTAGTAAAACAACTATTTTCTAAACCATGCACCTTTGACATTTGACTAAATATCATGCTCTCTTTGACATGGTTTCCCTGGAAAGGGGTTTATTCCTTTGTTTAAAAAATGAATTTGGCATGTTCCTTAATTTGTAACAAAATATTTGCTTTGGTACACTGGGTTTCATCTTAATACTCCTCTGTTCTTTTTTACTTGACGTTTTTGACTTTTCATGGTCTTCGAGATATGGCTTTGACCACTGCTTTTTATAACTTTACACTAGGATATACTAATAAAACTATAATATTATGAAAATATTTTTAACAACAAATTTAATGATATAATTTTTGTATAGCCAATCTAAATAGTTTTAAATTTAGAAAGTCACGGATTTTAGAAAGTTAAAATAGAAAGGAGGGAGTACCTTATAGTTTCATCAATGCTCTTTGTTTTTGAATTGCTATTTGGGAGCTGCAATCTCATGAATGTGTGCTATTTTTAGAGCTCACAAATGTATCTGGCAAGGGCAGTGATGACGAGACCTCTGAAGATAATCTTGTTGGAGAAGATGATAGCTGTGAACTTGACCAGGAGACTTCCAATTGTCCTGCTGAGGATGATTTCAAAGCCGAAGCAGATATTTCTAGAAAAGTTCTTGAAAATTTGATCAAGTCATCGGAGAAGTCTGAACCATCTGGCATTGAGGGTTCTGATATTGACACAGACACTGAAACAGAAAATGACACGCCAGAAAAGAAGAAACCTGATTTACCTGTAGCCGGCAAGTTGGCTAAATCTAAACATATAACAGAGGCAGAAAGCACTGGTCCTGCTTCAAAACCCATGAAAGAAGATACTGACCTGGATAGGACTGTATTCATAAGCAACCTTCCTTTTGATATAAGTAATGAGGAGGTAACAGAGCGCTTCTCAGTATTTGGGAAGGTCGAATCTTTCTTCCCGGTCCTTCATAAACTCACAAAGTATGTTTGACGATCTGGATAGAAACACTCGTTTGTTCCATTTTTTCCAAGTTGTATCAACTGCAACATTTACTTGATACACTCTTTCATGCCAATGGTTTTTGCACTGTCTATGCAGGAGACCTAGAGGGACTGGTTTTCTAAAATTTTCTACAGCAGAGGCAGCTGATGCAGCTGTTTCTGCTGCCAATGCTGTTCCTGGATTAGGAATTGTTATAAAAAGCAGGGCACTTAATGTCATGAAGGCACTGAACAAGGAGTCAGCTCACAAAAAGGCTCTTGAGAAAACAAAGAATGAGGTTGAGGATAGACGCAACCTATACTTGGCTAAGGCAAGTTCACCAACTATTACCTTTTTTTTTGCATGTGAGTTGTAATCCATCTCCCCCATTATTTTTCTGTTCCTGAAAGTTTGGTGCTGAAGTAGGAAGGTGAAATACTTGCTGGAACACCTGCTGCAGAAGGTGTATCAGATGCTGACATGAATAAACGCAGTTGGTAAGAGTTGATCTTTACCTTGCATCTTTCGTGGCATTAGTTCATCTTATGGCTAGTATCAGTATAGGCAATGTTCTGATTTTGTTCCGTTGATAACATGTTTTTCCTAACTGTTATTTTCATGATACTTTTGAGAACAAAGGACTTTGTGATTTGATGCAAATTGCGAGAATTCACCCCTAGTTCTTCATCTGAGAAAATGCTTTCATCACTTCCTGTCGTATGTTTTTTACGTTTCTATATGCTTTCATGCTTGAGAGGCTACTGCATTTTCCTTTCTTGCACATATCAAAAATGATATATTTGCAACCATAGCTTCCGGATATATTTGCAACCGTAGCTCCTGACATTTGGGTCGTATATTAAATAATTGGTATGATAATATCATGTTTATTTGTCTGTTTTTGTATGTAATTTTGTTTGTGTTCTTATGCATGCGATGACTTACGTTCTCTTTCCACTATTTTTTTTTAAAAAAAATCCTGTTTTGTCCTTAAAAAAAATGCTGAGTGTTATGTTACTTCTTGTTATCTTCAAAGGTGCTTTTGGTACTTGACTTTAACTATGAAAACATGCCTTTTCCCATTAATATTTTTGTCTATTTTTTTAAAATTCTCAATTCATTCTAGATTTTGCATTTAAACTTTATTTCTCCAACTTTGTACCCAATACTTGCCTTGACACTATAGCATCTTATTACGCTCTTATTCATATGTAACAAATCTCGTGAAGAATGCTTAATAAATCACTGTGATTTCATCTTGTAGGTTAGCTAGAAGGAAAGCGGAAATGCTTCAATCTCCAAAATTTCATGTGTCCAGAACAAGGCTTATTATCTATAATTTGCCCAAGACTATGACCATTAATGATGTAAAGAAGCTTTGTAGAGAAGCAGTCATTTCTCGTGCTCACAAGCAAAATCCTGTCATCCGGAAGGTGTGATAGGGTTTCTTTTATTCAAGTTTCTTATTATTTATTTTGGCATAATTTGTAAATTGTAATGCTTATGCATCTGCATTTGTCTTGAACAGGTAAATATCCTGAAAAACGAAAAGAAAGGCAAGGGTGCAGCACAGAAGCATTCTCGTGGTGTCGCCTTTGTTGATTTTCAAGAACATGAGCATGCTCTTGTGGCTTTAAGGGTTCTAAACAACAACCCTGGTACTCTTCTACACACCCACCACTTTTGAATATATTTACTGCAGTCATTTTGTGTCAATTGCTCCGGCCCTCTGTTGCTACTCTGTGACGTGTCTGCCACATTTTATCATCCCAAACAGAATGTTGTAGTGAGTTGATTTTGTCTATTGCTTCATCCTTAGATTGCAACAACTCTGTATTAGGTGATATGTTGGGTGCACAGCGCGTTTGAACTGGGGTTGCATGTCAAAAATTATGGAATAATGTCGCATCACTGTACCTTATCATACTGGTGTTGTATGTCAATCATGCTACCTATATTTGCTCTTTCTCATACAATCATGATCTGTTGTTCTTGCTGCATTTTTATGCGCTGATCACTTCATTTTTTATGTACTTTTCGATTTGCCAAGTGTATTGTTTTGTGCTGATCACTTCATTTTTATGCAAGAGTGCTTGGCGATACCATTTAGTTTTGAGAATAAGAACATCAAAGATAAACTAGCGCCTCACTGCCTCTGATCTTCTTTTCTAACCAGCATGCTGCATGTTTGTTTCTGCCTTTTCTTTGGCCCGTCTCATTGCATGTTGATGGTGAACACAGTATGGTTTGGTCCAAGCTATCATTTATCATTGTTTTTGTTCTTCGCAGAAACCTTTGGTGTAGAACGTCGTCCAATTGTGGAGTTCGCACTTGAGGATGTTGAAAAATTGAGGCTCCAGAAGATTTGGAAGGAACGCCGTGATAAGTCACGAGAAGCTGGACAAGATCAGCAGAGGCCTATGGGAGATCAGTCTGCAACTGATGGCCCTCATGCAAATAACAGAAGGGCTTTCAGAAAAGGAAACAAGCGAAAATCACATGATGGACCGTCTAAATTATCCGATTCTGGTGAAGGTCCTGCAGAGGGTCTTTTAGTTGCTGGAGATCGTAGTGCTGTGGAAAGTACGGTGGGAGGTACAAGGAAGGCCCAAAGGACTGCAAAAAGAGCACGGCAGTCAAATAAGGGAACCGCTGTGTTGGGTGGAGATCGAACAGATACAGCCCCAAATGCTGCTGTTAGTGTAAGTTCTTCTATTGGTTTCTTTTTCTGATACTACATAAATTCTCCATTTTGGTTTAGTGAAGTAATTTAATGTGGTTCCTCTTTCATTTGATGCAGCACGAACTATCCAGCGAGCATGATCGGGCAGCTGCTCCGAAGAAAAGTTTAAACAGAAAAGATGGTCATTCAGCATTAGAGCAAAAGAGAGGAAAGGCTACAAAAAGGACAAAGAAAGAACCGACCGGGGAAGGAGGTTTGGATAAATCACTGATGGAACATTATCGTTCCAAGTTTTTGCAACATGGTCTGAAGTTTGCCAAGGATAGCTAAGTGGGATTGTTGTGGGGAGGGCAACAAGGTAATTCAGACCTGCTTGTCAAAGCTTAATGTTTTCCAAGAACCTCCCCCACAAACTTTTCAGCTCCTTCATGGGTGTGCCAAAATTTTGCTTGTAACGTTATGGTTGTTTTCTCCCACTCGTGGCCAATCTTTACCATGGATGACAGTGACCGATGTTATTCGAGCCATCTATTTTATAATTGTATGAGTTGGATTTCTATTACTCCCTCTGTTTTGGAATATTTGTCCACAACCCATCATACGCCACATTTCAAGAAGGCATGACATATAAAAAAATTAAAGAAAAATGAGCATACACGCTCCTATAAAATACATGTCATAACCATTTCACCGCTTTCAAAGCATTGAACTAGATGTAGAGAGGAAAAATTTATAAAAATTATAAATTAACTGCCTCTAGATTCTCTTAACGGATAAATTTATCAAAACGAATGCTCGTGGGACCATGGATAGATTGAGTAAAATTACAAAATAACTACCCTGATTACTTGTAAGTAGCGCTCGCTCGCTGACCAGATAGCGTGTTTTTGACGTGACGTGGTTTTCTTGGTCATTCTTAAGTGGTGACCTCAGCTGTATGTTCCTTGTGGGATTGGTGTTTGCCACCTCGAATGTTTCTGTAAAGGGTTGTTTGTCTGGTCTTTGCCTAACCTTCCATGTTGCTCTTACCTACGAGGCTTCCTAATCGATAGCGTTTCTTCTGCGTGGAATCTAAGCTGGCAGCAGGTATGGTAAGGGTAATAATAGTTGTTGAGAAGACTAATGGATACGTTCTATTAGATGTTACATACAGATACAGTTTTCAACACCGCGTCTACCTAGTCTAGTTTTGTCTGAATTTTGGCCCGTCTTTTTGGCGTGGACAGCCTGCAACGCTGGTGTTTGGTCGATGACTGGATATGCTGTACCTCGTGCTGCCTTGGGTATTATGGTAATTACGAAAGAAAACTACCGATACTAGCTACGATTTAAGTGTTGTTAGGCAAACACTTACTCTGTTCAAAGAAAGTTTGTACAATTAGAAAACTTCTTGATGCTTTTGGAGTTTATGGATGTATATGGGCCTTGTTTTTTTTTAGCTTCAAAAGTTATTCTTTGGTTTTTCTACAGTAACTAGCTTTTAAACAAAATTATGGATCCCGTATGCAGAGATAGAGAATGGCATGTGTGGCTTAGCTGCTACTCACATGTTCATGAGGGTAAAATGGATTTTGTACACTCTTAACGGCAAGCAATTGACGGGCTAATCTACGGCGATGGTATATTGTGAAAAAAAATTAAAACCCAATGATATATTGTGAAGGAATTATTTGATGGCATATTGTAAAAAATGGAGAATTATTTTTCTCTAAAAACAACAAAAGATTAGTGAGGATTGCTCAATACTAATACTAGTTCACAGTCACATCAATGGATGCCATAAAATTACTTTCTTGTTGCACGATAGCTCTTCTGGCACGCACGCGAGCGTGACCCCGCTTGGTCGAGCCGAAAAACTTGTCTAATGACTGAAATTGCACTATAACGATTGAAATTTTACTGTAGTTAAAAGTAACTTATTTAGCGTAATTAAATTTAAAATAAAAAAAATATGTTAGCTCATTACGAACAAGGAGAACGAATATGAGAAAAAAAGAACCAGTAGAAAAAAAAAAAAAATCAAAAGTTCAGAAAAAACCAAATTTATAAATAATGAAAAATAAATCAAAAGGCGGAAGATGAAGCTGAAATGAGCTAGGCCTTAATCGCTAAGTTTCATGGGTTGGGTGGAGCTCGGCAGGAGCGTCCATTTTCGCTGGCTACTAGCTAAGCTTTTCCGAAACGAACCAAAGACATGCCGATCATGGTGGTGTTTTAACTAGTTTTTAATTTAAACTTTTAAATTATAGTTTTTAAATTTTAGCTGAAATTGTACTGTAACTACTATTAGTTTTTCGAGAAAAAATAGAAAAGAAAAGAAAAAATTGTAAATTTTGAGAGAAATTGAAAAAACCGTTATATCATCACGGATAATGAAAAACAATATAAGGGAAAAAAGATAAAAAAAACTAAAAATTAAAATAAATTAAAATTAGAAGTTGATATATTTCAAGTAATTTTTAGTTTAAATAAATTAAAAGATAAAAAGACAGAAGCTAAAGTGGTTTAAAAGAAGCAATATATTTCCTTGGTGTGTTTGATTGCACGGCGGCACGCTGAGTCCGGTGTAGATTTGGACCAGATGGGGCCAACGCCATGTTGTGGTGGTCGGCGGTTGGGCATGAGAGGGAGTTTCCAGGTCAAACCAACTTGCCAGACGCTGCTGCGAAGGCCACATTAGAAAACCAGTCGCTTGAGATCCTTCCCTGTCATCAGCACGTAACGCTGAACCAAGGACAAACGCGTGAGCATAAGGTACCGTTTATTATGGTTTGAGATTTTGACTTCTGATTTATTTTTTACTATTTATAAATTTTGGTTTTTACTGATTTTTATCTTTTTTGAGCTTTTTTGTTAATTCTTTGTTTAGTATTTGTTTGTATTGTTTATGATCGGCTAATATGTTTTTTCATTTTTAAATTTTTTAAATTTTTTAAATTTAGTTACGCCAAATAAGCCACTATCAGCTATAGTATAATTCAATCATAAACCAGCTTATTTTAGCCCAACCGAGCGGCACCTAAATTTAAGCTTTTAGTTTTTTAATTTCGTTTTTTTTACTTTTTAGCTTATTATTATTTTTTTTGTTTTTTTCTTATTCCTTAGCATTATCTATGATGATATAACTATTTTTTATTTTTTAAATTTAATTATGCTTAAAAAGCTACTAGTAACTACAGTGTAAAAAAAACTTCTACAGTAAAAAAAGGCTTAAAGCTTGCGTATTTTGATTCATGACGCTTATGCAGAGTATACTCCATCTTTTTAAGTCTACGCTACAAAGTGTACAGATGTTATACTACTCACCTTAGAACCAACCAAAGTAAGGCCATGTTTGGAACATGGTACATTTTTCAAAATTCTGTGGAAATTTAACCACCCTCTGTGAACTATTCCCTGGGAAATGCTCATTTGAGCTTCTTCATGGGCTTTTTTCACTGTTTGAAACTTATTTTTCACTATAGTTACTGTGAGCTTTCTCGAGCGTAATTAAACTTAAGAAAATCAAAAAAGAAAAAAAAATAACATCGTCATAGATAATACAAAAGAATAAGAAAAAAAGAAAAAACAAAAAGCTCAAAAATTAGAAAAAGACAAAATTAAAAAGCTACCCCTAGAAGCTTAAGCTCGAAGCCCAATTAAGGGCATGTTTGATATGACTGTGGTTTATGGTTTTTGGTTGAAATTTTTGAATTTTAGCTGTTTGCGACAGAGATTACGGAGAGAGATATACTCGCTTGCGATTTTGCTTGATACAGATATTAAGCTTTTAACGTGTACTATAATTAACTTGTAGATCTTACCTTAAAAAAATACTCCGTTTGAAAATTAAATTTTGTAACAAAAATCAAAAACAACATTTAGAAGCCGTTAATGAACAGGTTCAAGCGGGCCAGATGGACAAATGAGTTTTTAAGAGAGAGAGAGAGCGCGCGAAGAATGTTGCTGTCTGATCAAGGCGATAACGCGAAGAAATCGTTGTAGAGTAAAAAAAAAAGCTAGGACTCAGTCAGAGCAGCGCGGCGAACGGAATCCAGCGCGGCATCCTCCGCGAACAGCCCGCCAGCGAGCTCGGCAGCCGACGTGCGCCGCAGCCCGCCGAACGAGTCAAAAACTCCCGCCCGTTCCCGGTACCGACAGGTGGCCCCCACTCCACGCGTACCCCACGGCGCAGCGACACCACGACGCCGACTCCTTCTCTTAGAGCAACCCCCGCACGAAACCACCAGTGAGTAGTCCTCGCCTCCTCCTGCGCGAGCCGCCCCCCTCAAAAACACCCGTGCCGCGCGCCCGAATCGAGAGGGGGAGGGGGGCATGGAGCTGTTCGCGCGCGCCGAGGCGGTGCGGCTGAAGAGCCACCACGACAAGTTCCTGTACGCGGACGAGGACGAGCTGCACGTCACGCAGGACCGCAACGGCGCGTCCCCCAACGCGCGGTGGGCGGTCGAGACGGTGCCGCACGCGCCCGGCGCCGTGCGCCTCAGGAGCCGGTACGGCCGCTACCTCTCCGCGTCCAACGAGCCCTTCCTGCTCGGCATGACGGGCCGCAAGGTGCTGCAGGCCGCCGCGCCGCCCGGAGGGCGCCAGCCCGACTCGTCGGTCGAGTGGGAGCCCGCGCGCGACGGATTCCAGGCGCGACTCAAGACGCGCTGCGGCAACTACCTCCGCGCCAACGGCGGGCTCCCGCCGTGGCGGAACTCGGTCACCCACGACGTGCCGCACCGCTCCGCCACGCAGGACTGGGTGCTCTGGGACGTCGAGATCGTCCAGGTGCTCACGCCCGGGCCCGAGCACGCCGCCTCCGCGCCCGCGTCCGTGTCCGCGCCGGCATCGCCGCCCGCGCCCGAGCTGAGGCCCCCTCCGCCGCCGCACGCGGGGCACCACCGGCCCACCAAATCGTACACCGCGCAGCCGCCGCCGGGGTACTCGGCACCACCGGAGCCCAGGCTCTCCAAGCTCGAGGTTTGTGGACGCATCGCTCTCTTCCTTTTTCTCGCGTCTGTTTGTGAATTGACCCACGTATTTAGGATTAGTTGCGATTCGTCTTGACAAAGCCATTGACTTTGGGATGCCCGTGCCGTGCTCATCGAATTGCCTAGGGTAATTTAGCGTTTCGTAGTGCTGATTTCCGGTTTGCCTACTGAACTTTTCCGATGGTTAGGAAAATATTAACATTGGACTTTCTTGTATTGTCAGTCCTCCAATTCTTTCTCCGCCCCATTGCACAAGGTGGAGGGCCGTGCAATCCATTACCACATTGCAGATGATAAGGGCAATGTGGACGATGACGTCGAGACGCACTCATTCACATTTAACGGCACCAACTTGGAGGAGCTCACCCACAAGTTACAGGAGGAGACAGACCTCGATGACGTATTCATCTGCACACACAGCCCTATCAATGGGAAGCTCACTCCTCTTCGCCTGCAGCTGCCACCGAACAACGCAGCAATGCATATTGTGCTTGTCCGAGAGTCTTCTAAAGGTGGGTTTTCCATGCCCTAGTCCCTGCTTCTGTTACAAATAGGCTAATTGTACTTAAAAATAATTGTTTGCCATTAACTTGTCCATTCAGTCTTGATTTGACATTGGGATGGCTGTTATGATTTAGGTCTTGCAGATCCTCACTTGGGTATTAGTTAAAGCACTATGGCATGTTGCATTGTTTCAGTGGGAATCTGGAGCCAAGGACAAATGCCTGCCCTGGTCTTGCCTCATTCTCACAGTACTAAAGCACTTGAGCTTGAATTGAGACTTTCATTTAGTTGAGTGGACCTTTCTTCAGTTTATCATTTCAAGAATCAACTTCCCCAGTAATGATATCTGCACTACCTTACATGGCCTAATGTTCTTTTTAATGAGAAACATGGCCTTGATATCAGCCACTATTTTAGCCATTCACATAACTAAATTTACCATGCCACCACACCTTTTGTCTGCAAGTCTAGGATACCTTGATAATGAAGCTGTATGAAGGGTTCCTTTGTTATGTATTATATCATCTTCATTTCTAAACGGTGCAGATTTAGTTTCTGCACAGAGGCCAGTAGTTTAGAAAGTAAGAAATGGGCAGGAGATGACTTCAGCTATTATAGCCTCTTCATATCTTTCTTTCAAACGGTGCAGATTTTGTTTCTGCACAGAAGTTTGTCTAGTTTAGGAAGTAAGGAATAGACAGGAGATGACTTCAGCTATTCATGAAGTTTCACTGCACATCAATTATAGCTGCACCTACTTGATTAGATTCAGTTTACTAAAGAAGATTGGTGCCAATCGTCTGTGAAGTCCTTCCACAGCACCTATCCTGGAGTGGAGTATGCTTGAGATTAACCTTATTTTTTCGGAAAAAAAACGAAAAATAGTGAGGAATATACCAGTACGTACCTAAGATTTTGCATAACCCGAAATTGCGAATAGCATGCCATTTTTTAAAAACAAACGAATAGCATGCCATGACTTGGCATTACCATACGTAGTTCATTTTAGATGGGACTGAGTCCATTACACACTCTCCTTTCGATCCACTGTATTGAATATGGTATCATTCTGTCAGCAACAAACAGAGCATTGCTGCTCATCAGCTCATGCATGGGTTTGCCTGCCCTGAACCATGAACAGTTAATGATCACGATTTTTTTTGTCTAGCATGGTACATGCATTTACTGAATCTTTTGGTTTCAGTCAAACAGCCCCATTCATACAGGAATCTAGTGATACTTTAGGTAGAAGCGTGATTTTTACTTATTGTATCCCAACATTGGCTATTGTCAGATTTCCAGTCAGGATATGAAAACTCTCTTTGTATATTATTCTCATAACGTACCTTTTGTTGAGACTTGTGTGCAGTAGCTTGTTTGGGGCTCTCAACCACATTATGATCTGGGTCTTTTCATCTTCGTCTAACTATCGTCTTTTCCGTTGTGAGTTTCAGTGGCAAAAACATTTCCATGGCCATACGGTTCATAATCTTTGGGGCGAAGGCAGTGGCTTGAGTTGAATGATGGATTTTGCACCTGGTCCGTACATTGTTCTTTCTATACCGGTTCTGCTGGGTATTAGAAGCAACTATATTCTTGTGCTTCCAGGGATCTCATTCTTGTGTGTATATAGTGCTAGCTAGCTTAAATTAAATCTGCGGAGACTGATCGTGCAAAAAACTGGAGAGATATTTATAGATTATAGTTGAGAGTTGTGACTTTGAAATTTCTATACCCTTGATTTATTATTTCTTGGAAAAATTATTGGTTAGAGGTTGATGTCCTTGAATATCCTAGTGCCGAAGACTCAGTAGACTCGTTCCCTAGTTGGATAACGCCTGTATGTATATATGAATTGACTTTCGAGATGGAACATGGTTCTAGGTGGTGTAAATTATCATATATCAACAGATAATCGATATGCATGAATAAAGAAGTGCTCAAATACATCATGGGTATTTTGGATCATACTTCTAGGCATCATGTGTCATCTGATGCATCCACTTGAGTGGAGCATCGTTTCTGGTTAGAAGAATAAGTATCATTGACAAGATCTTAGTCACATTTGGAGCACGAGAATTTCATAGGAACTGGCATAGTGGACCGCGCGGATATATAGTACATTTAATTGGTTTAGCGGTATATATGTAATGATAACAAAGGAACTACATCCGGAAAATAAAAGATTGCAAATCACATGAAAAAATTAAAATATTAGAATTTATATCATTATCAATTCGATTTAATTTTCATATTTGTATAATTAGTTTCATTTGGAGCACGAGAATTCCTCTGGGATGCCTTGATAGATGGCCGCCAATGCCATTTGATCTTTGCGCACATCGACGTTGCCGTTCTCGATTGCATCCCACACTCCTTGAGCCTTTATGTACATCTTCATCTTGATTGCCCATGCTGTATAATTGCTCGTCGTGAACATCGGATAATGCAGCGAAACAGCGAAACTCTCCTTCGCCATCGAATTGGATGATGCCTCGTCACATGTGACATCACTTTCCGAATAACACGACATGATCTTGAGCACAGATCAAGAAATTGGGCTACTTTGAAACGGCTCTTGCACTGAGGAAACGGAAGAAAAAAAATTGCACTGTTTTTTCCTTTTTTTTCTTGCTTGGACTTGCTCTCTATTGCTTGTCTCTGCGCTCTGTTGCCTGAATTGCCCTGATTCACTCTGGCCTCAAGACGGTTTTATTCGCGTTGGGTTGGATGCGACTCGGAGACGAAAGCAGAAACACTTTGGTCTTCTTTCCGCCTCGGTCTTCTTTCCACCGCTTGGTCTTCCACCGCTCGGACTTGGATGCAAGATCATCCGCTCGACCGCGCCTCTACCGCTCCTACGCCGATCGACGCTGGTCTTCTCGCGGCATCTCCGTTCCACGCCGCGGTGGTGGCTCCCGACGCGGACGATGGAGATGTGCTTCTCCGAGGGCGTCCCGTGGCGGTGGTGGCCTCGGCGGATCCGAGCTCGGCGACGGCGAAGACGGCTGAATCCGGGTGGATCTGCAGGATGGCGACTTCTGCGGCCGTGGTCAACTTCTTGGGCGGACTTCTCGACGACGACGAAGGGGCGGTGGTGACTGGGGACTGCGTCTCCTCCTTCTTATCTGCAGCGGCGGCGGAGCTCGATACGGGCCTGGTGGTGGCGAGCTCGGCGCCGATCCGGTGACGACGGGGGTTGGTCTACCTGAGGCCGGCGGCGGCGTGCAACGGTGGCCGCCCCCGGGAGCAGAGATCCTCCTGGGGGCAGCAGAAGATAATCAAAGTAGGCTCTGATACCACTTGCTACAAATTTAGCCTTGATTTTCTTTACTTTATTTCTCGCATATTGCTCTCTCAAAATAGTTACAAGTCTCCTCAATATATGACTAATAACTCCTACTAACACATGTATTAGGACTTTAAGTTGGACATAACTTCAATTTGAATTACACATGGAGATAGACTTAACTACGTCTAGGACTCTAAGTCAAGATTAATGTTAACAATATGCATTATCAAGTGTCCTGATACATGATAGCGGGTCTTGCTCTAAAGGTATTCTGGTACATGATACTGCATCTTGCTCTTGCTTTGCGACTGAGATGGATAGCTGAATCCGTGTTGTCGTAAAGTGCGTGTCGTCTTCTCCTTTCCCTTTCCCTTTTCTTTTCTTTTCCCTTCTCCTTTCTGTGTATCGAAAGAATAGCAATTAGTAGTAGTAGCAGCAAGTATATGACGCTGTTCAAAAGCAAGCACGTCGAGATTTAACGGTTGCTACAACCTTTTTTCCCCGAGGTAACAGCTGCTACAACTTTGAAAGACCAAAGTTCTTTGCCTTGCCGGATCGCCAGTAGTAACCAAGGCCTGCTCCATTGGGTTAAAAAGTTATGGTTTATAGCTGAAATTGCACTGTAACGGTTGAAAATTTACTATAGCTAAAGATAACTTATTTGACATAATTAAATTTAAAAAATTAAAATAGAAAAAATACTAGCTTATCACGGACAACACAAACGAATACATAAAAAAAGAACATGAAAAAAACTTAAAAAACAAAAAATTTAGAAAAAACGAAAATTTTAAATAATAAAAAATAAGTCAGAAATTAAAGCCGAATTTCTGGTTAACCATGACTGCCTTGGCGCCGGACACCGAGCCAGTCAATGCAACATGCCACTGCTGCTGCCCGGCTGCCCCTGGTCAATAAAATCTGGCACGAAACGCCATAAATAACCATTGATGAAGCTGGTTGTCTGGTGAGTGACCGGGCATCTACTCCTACTCCCTCTTTTAAGCCTTTCCGTTCTAAGAACAGTACCACTACGACTTTACTTGCGACGACCATCCTAAACAGCTAATCACCCCACCAACCTCCTCTAATCTGCTACTCCCTCCATTTCCAAAATACAAGACATATACTTTTTTGCAGTTTTGTTTCAAATGCAAGGTGCGCATACGAATTTATTGGTCTTTTCTCTTATTTGTTCTTATTTACCAAATCTTCCCCCTCCTGGATTTATAAGTGCTCTCTCTCTCTCTCTCTTTCAAGCTATTCTCTCTCACATTTTCAAAGCATTTGTACACTAGATAGCATGATCATTTTCTTTAGCATTTCTCTTGATTTTGCAACCTTCTTAATTCCTGTACAATAGATAGCCAAATTAGGAGTACATCTTATGAAAAAGCCGGAAGGAGTACTGCTCATGGTCTTCTCATCTCGTCAGGTCAGCAATAATATTAATATGGTACCTTAGTCGGCATCAGCGAACATGAGGGCATTAAAGTGGGAATGTGACCGAACCTTACAACCAACCAAAGGCGAGGCAGCACGCAGCACCGCACCTCACGGCTCACGCGCCCGCCAGCCTTGCCGCCCTTATCTGTCGCGCTCCCCACTACGCTGAAACGAGACGACCCCATGTTGCCTGTGTCGCCTCCGACCAGTCGAGGCCCAGTCGCCGTGTTAGACTCCTAAACACTATTTTTTTTATGACAAATAGTTTTTCTACGATATATATCTTTCAAACAAAATATCTTTTTAATATAAGGTCTACTAGTCGATGGTAATACACACTATAGTAACTTTATTTATATCGACTAAAAGTACACGCGTGTATTTCTGTGTAAACTTCTCTACAAATTTTACTATTTATAAGCTAAAACTAAAATTCAATATGAGCAGGCCTGGGCTAACTATCTCACCCTCTTTTAAACTCTTCAGTTAAGCGTCCGTGTCAGAGATATATCCACCACCCCTCCCTCAAAGCAATGCCGAAAAAGGAATAAAGTATTTCCTCGGCAAAGAGGGAAATATGGATGTTCTGTCCCACTGACAGTCTGGTCATGCATCTTACATCTGCTATAACACCCTGGATTGTTAAGTCTAACTTCAAACAAGGTAGCACGATGAAATTGTTTGATCAGAAGAAATCAACGCTTTTGCAGTAGCAAGAACACGATGATCATTCAATAAAAGTAGCAGGGACGATGATCACTTTACAAAAAAAATTTCCGATTCATCCATTGGTTTTTTCAAGTGTCCATTTTTCACTTAAATACTAGTTCACAGATTTCAGATATGCTTGTCTTGACGTGAACCAGCCATAAAGGATATGAATTACGGTTGCCTTCGTAATATACACCTTTAAATTACATACTAGTTTACATTTTTGGATACGCTAGTCTTTAATGTGAATCAACATTAGATGCTTAGGTAATTGTTCACCTTTCAGTTAATTTTACTCTATTCATTCGTTTTTACTTGATTTTTTAAATCCGTGTCATTAAATTTTCTAAAGTTTAACCACCAATAGATTTAAAATTATCTAGATTGGCTATACGAAAATTATATCATTAGATTTGTCATTAAAAATATTTATATATTATTAAAATTTTATTAGTATATCTTAATATAAAGTTATAAAAGTAGCGGTCAAAATCGCATCTCAAGACGTGAAAAGTAAAAATATTAAGTAAAAAGAACGAAGCAAGCCCATATCTTAACCAAGATTATAGCGGGATTTCGCCTTGCTGGTGACACCTCCCTCACACACACACATGCCGCGTGGTATGGGATTTCGATGACGGCGGGAGGTGATTACCTCGGTTTTCGAAATTACGTCAGTCCTCCGTTTCGCAAAGGTCCCGGAATTTTTGTAGGTCCTCGAAATTTTTTAGCCCCTCCGTTTTGCGGGATGGCCCCCCGCGTTTTCGGATATCGCGCACAGGTCCCTGTTTTTTTACGTACAGGTCCTCGATTCTTTCGAAAAACACCTCCGCCTTCTTCGAAAATGCGTTTTTCCCCCGATTTTTTTTAAAAACTCCTCGCGAATTATCGCCTCTTTTATTTTGGTACGTATGGTGGCTGGCACGGCGTGCCGCCGCGCCTACGAGACTAGTAGTTCACAAATTCTGATGTTTTCGTATTAATGTAAACCAACGGCAAAGGATACAAATTAATATTCATTCACATTTTTTGATACGCTAGTCTTTATTGTGAACCAACGGCAGATGATCCGCATCGCACTCGCCTAGGTAAATGTTCATCTTCCGATTAATTCTGCATAGTTTACTGTTTAAGAAGTGGCCCTATCTTAACCTAATCGGCTCACTATGCTAAAAGGGTCATTATATATGTGACTGTAGCAATTCTAAAATGGCTATACTAGGAAAAATGTGTGTTTGTATTTACTAGTATAACCTTCAAGGAGACATTTATGTAAACAACCCCTACATTATAAAATTTCTAACAAACTCCCTCTTAATTTTGACTTGATATACTCTAGTTTTAGTCTCAATATATTATGAACTATCAATCACGCCTCCACATAAAGCGTTCTACATGCCAAGCTACATGTAGGAACTCAACTCAACTGGTACGGGTCCATCCAAATACAAAGATTCTAAAACATTGAGGCAGTCGGTCTCAACTATGACTTACTAAACTCATACTTGACACAGAACGGTGACACATCTTCTCAACGTTCCGATTTCTTTTCACCTTACTTGAGTTTGGACAGCGACACATCTTCTCAACTTCCCTGACTCATCTCATCATTAGAGCACTGTTGATTCATCATCGCTGAGCGCTTCAGCAAGAAACGCTTTCTTCATTCTCGGCTTGGGGTTCTCTCTCTTAGCACAGGAATTGTGCTTCTCCTCGGGAGCACTGCTGCCTGTCTTGTGCGTTGACCGAGACCCGAAAGGAAGCCTGGTGCTACTGCTTGACTTTCTCTGGACCGAGAAAACAGAAGAACGTGACACACGCGTCCTTTTCCCAGGAGAGCTGCGCGAAGACGAGCGACGTGCGCCTCAGGAGCGCCACGCGAGACGCGCTGAAACGGAATCGCTGAGACGATTTTTCCAGCGACTCGATTCTTGGCTAGGCTCTGATACCACTTGTTAACTTTCTTCCAGGAGGAAACGCGTACATCGCAAATAAACTGAGAGAACACAGGAGAATTTCTGAATTTCTGTATTATCTTACTTGCTCTCCTTTTTCCCTTAGTTTTCTTCTTACTTACAAAACTGGATACAAATCTTCTCAATATATAGGCTAATACCTTTCTATTAATATACATATTCGAACTTCAAGTTAGACACAATTTCAACTTGAGTTACATACGAAAATGAACTTTAGTACATCTTGAAGTCTAAATCAAGATTATTTCTAACACCGCCGATTGCAGTTTGCAGGATATCCCAAGGACCAAGGTTAAAAGCGGACAGGTCACTTTTGAAGAACTGAAGGTCGGATTGAAGAAAGTTGGTGCTAATCTCCAAGAATCCGAGATAAACGCTCCCATGCAAGTTTTTTCAGCACTTTTACAATTTTTGTTTGGGAATGAGAACAAGTGAAATTTGTTGTGTCTAAGTGTCTTACTTCCACTGCTGAAATGAATTAGCAGGCGAATCAGCGGATGTAGATAACAACGGCACGATAGATTACGGCCAGTTCATCGCCGCCACTTTGCATCTGAACAAGGCAAAGTATTGCTGCAAGCCTGCAATCTGTATTTCAATAACTTAGTTCTTAGTTTTACTTGTTAGTTGTTAGTAAGAACATTATACAATCTATATTATGCAAAAACTGTGTGCAGATGGAGTTCTAGTTTTTTATTATTTGTTTCTTTTAACAGAGACATCAATCACGAAGAGAAAAATAATAGATAGATTTTTTTTAAGAAAATGGGTAGTAGTTCAGGCTCCCAACCTGACGCTGAAACTTGGTCTCTCTGCGTTCAAATCCTGATTACTTGAACATCTTCATGTTCGATTCCTGATTCCAGCACCGCTCATTATCTACTATTTGTTTTTGTAACCATAAAACCAACTACAGAGGATACGAATTACATTCGTCTTTGTAGTGTGTTCACCTTTAAATTACATACTATTTTACGTTTTCGGATTCGGTAATCTTTAATGTGAACCAATAGCGGATGATCCGCATCGCACTCGCATACGTAATCGTTCATCTCTCAGTTAGTATCACATTTTCAGACATGCTCCTCTGAATTCTGAACTAAACGTCAAAAGCAGGGCGGACCTGCCCTTGAGGCGAGCTGTAGCGGCCGCCCGAGCTCCCCTCGCCGCCGGACCCCTCCCTCCCTCCGCGCCCGTCGCCCGGCCCCGGTGGAAGCACAAAGCACAACCTCAGAGACAAGGCCTAAGTCCAAGCACAACCAGAGACCCAGTAAACACACGGTCCAATAAGGCAACAAAGCAACAAAACAACAAGAATAAGATATACTAGCCGACGGGTCATCAGTCCACCAAGAAACGAGCCGCGCTAACCTAGATCCCGGCCTCTCGAGCGGCAAAGGCGGAGGACTGCGCGGCACGGCGGCACCCAGGCGGAGGAGTCGGAGGACGGCGCGGCGGCGCGCCCAGGTGGAGGAGTCGGAGGACGGATTTGAGGAGGCGAGGAGGAGCAGTCGGCGTCGGGCGTCGCCGCATCGGCGGATTTGAGGAGGCGAGGACGCCGAGGAGGAGGAGCTCGGCCGTCGGCGGATTTGAGTCGAGGAGGAGGAGCTCGGGCGGTCGGGCCTCGGCGGCCGACGGATTTGAGGCGAGGAGGAGGAGCGCTGGGCGGTCGGTCCTCAAGGCCGTCGGATTTGAGGCGAGGAGCAACAGATTTCAGGCGTCCGCGTCGGATTTGAGTGAGGAGGAGCAGTGGGGACTCGGGCGGAGAACCGAGAAGGCGAGAACGGGATTTGAGGATTGAGGAGGCGGTGACGGACTGACGGGTGATCTGATATTTTGGGGAGAGGCTGAGTGGATTTGAGGATTGGTAATTATTTTATGATTTTATATATTGTATTTTTATAGTTCTATTTTATAAAGGTATAATAAATTTTATTTATTCTAGAGATCAGACTTGTGTATTTGAGTATTAGTTTTGATAGCTTGTCAAAATTTTATGTAGAATATGTAAATTAGCTTGTCAAAATGAGGGTACTTATATTTTTACCTCTCCAGAAATAGTGACCTGAGACTTGTTCAAATTCAAAATGAATAGAAAGGATTTCAAATTCAAAACAGTGACTTTCATTCTTCATGTGCGAAGAATTGATGATTTTGTTACTTGTCATGATCTTGGAAGTCTGGCCGTGAAGTTTGTTGAAACTGAAAGGTATATTGCATTTCCATTGGTCTATCGCCTCATCGAGTTAGCATTGCTACTACCGGTGGCGACAACATCGGTTGAAAGAGCCTTCTTGGCTATGAATATTATCAAGACCGATTTGCGTAATAAGATGTCCGATGATTGGCTTAATGACTTGATGTGTCAAGCGAGAGATATTCAAAGGACTTGATCGTGAAAAAAATCAAGAAACGATTCCAAGACATGAAAACTCGAAGAATAAAAATGCCTCATTCTCCTAGACGTACTTAGTTATTTACTGGTATATTTTTTGTTTTTTTTATTGCATCTTTTATATTCTATTATCAAATTGTGACACTACTGATTTATCTATCTTTCACAATTGACATGTTGTTTCTTTTACAGCTCATCTATAATTGTGGATTAAGCTTCATTAGTGAGGTATTTTTCATTGTCCTTCCATTATCTACATATGTTAACCTGCGAATTGTAGTTGTTGTTTCTATTTCGTATCACATATTTTTATTAGTGTGATCGCAACATAGTTTGATCATGGATTGTTTTGTTTTTGGGTACTACTGTTTATTTTACGCTTCCGACTTCAGCCTATCTAGTTTTTTTGAATCCACCACTCGACTTCGTTCTACCTAGATTTTTTTCCTTGGTCCGCCACCGGTGAAAAGGATCCGAATCGCATTCCCGTGGGCCCACGAGATGTGGCGATGTGAAGAATGAGTTGTAACACAGTGACCTTGTCCGGTCGCTTCTTGGCATCTCTTCCCCGGTTCCCCTCCTTCGTGCATCCCACTCTCGGGTCTGGATCGCAAGTCGTCCAAATGCTACCGTATCTCCTCCTCCTCCTCGCCGCCGCCGCCCTCCCGCCGCCGGTCGCTTCCAGCCACGGTCACCACGTCTCCCCTCCGCCGCCTCCCCCCAACTCGAAGAGCAACAGCAGCGTGCTCACCACCGTGCTCATCTGCGCCGCGTCGCTCCTGCTCCTGCTCCTGCTCTACCTCTGTGTCGCCATCGCCGTCCGCCGCTTCCGCGCGTGCTGCCCGGAGGGGCCGTCCCCGATGCCATCCTCCGCGGCCTCCCGCGCGGCCGCCTTCCTCCGCCGCCACGGCCTCCACCACCACCGCCCCGCCTTCACCTACGAGCAGCTCCAGGCCGCCACCGCCGGCTTCGACCCCCGCCGCAAGCTCGGCGACGGCGGATTCGGGACGGTCTTCCTCGCCTACCTCCCGCCCGGCGGACGCCCCGCCGCCGTCAAGCGCCTCCACGTCCCGCCATCCCCGTCACCGTCCTTCCCCTCCGCCTCTGCCACCATCACCAAGTCGTTCTGCAACGAGGTGCTCATACTCTCCGCGCTCCGGCACCCGCACCTCGTCCGCCTCCACGGCTTCTGCGCCGATCCTCGCGCGCTCCTTCTCGTCTACGACTTCGTCCCCAACGGCACCCTCTCCCACCACCTCCACCGCCGATGCGGCGTCGCCGCCGCCGCTCCACCGCCGCTCCCCTGGAGGACTCGCCTCGCCATGGCAGCCCAGATCGCGTCGGCGCTCGAGTACCTCCACTTCGGCGTCAAGCCCCCCGTCGTGCACCGCGACGTCACCTCGTCGAACATCTTCGTCGAGGCCGACATGCGCGCTCGCCTCGGCGACTTCGGCCTCTCGCGCCTCCTGGCGCCGCCCGACGCTTGCTCCACGGCGGCCGGCCGGGAGCTGGTGTGCTGCACCGCGCCGCAGGGGACGCCGGGTTACCTCGACCCGGACTACCACCGCTCCTTCCAGCTCACCGAGAAGAGCGACGTGTACAGCTTCGGCGTCGTGGTGCTGGAGTTCGTCACGGGGCTGCGGCCGGTGGACGTGGGCAGGGAGCGGAGGGACGTGACGCTGGCGGACTGGGTGGTGGCCAAGATTCAGGTCGGCGAGCTCAGGGAGGTCGTCGACCCGCCGGTGCTCGGCGAGGGCTCGGGCGTGATGGCCAGCGTCGAGGCAGTGGCGGAGCTGGCATTCCGGTGCGTGGCGCCAGACAAGGATGACCGGCCCGACGCCCGGGAGGTGCTGGCCGAGCTGAGGAGGATCCAAGGGATGCTTCCTGTTCCTGAGGTGTCCGGCCGCAAGGGTTCTTGATTTGGAATTGGAATTTGGATTGTGCAGAGGCCAGAGAGACGCCGGCATCAGAATTGGTTTAGCTCATTCTCAGGACTCGGCCCCCCCACATTGTTTATGGCTGTGGTTCCAATGCTGACCTCTCGGCTAAAGGATTGGCATTAGAATTTGAATGCTAGCTGCTTGGCACTGGCATTTTGCCAAAGACCAAGTGCCTCATGGTGGATGGTATTGATGGTACATGACATCCACATGATGAACAGCCGTCGATTTTCCGGCGAGGAATGTTGCAATCCAAGGTACATGAAGATTACATATATATTGAGCTGAATTGTAGGAGGATATCTCATATGTGTGGTGGTTCTGTGGCCTTAATTTTGTATGAGCAAGGCAGCAAGCTTGTCTCTGCCCTCAGTTTGTGTTTGATGCAGCTAGTTTTAGCAGTCATCAGATTGCACATAGGAGCTGCGAGTAGTCTACAAATAGATTGTTCCTTCAATATTGCGTTCTTGTCATATTGCGTTGAGCTGTGATGCGTTGTGTCTTACACGCCGTCACTTGATACACCCGTCGTGTCCTCGGTGCTGTAGGACAGGCGCCACTGGAGTTTGCTCTTAACTCGAGCTGTACCCGATCACATGAACAACAAACGCCTGAGGTGATTTTTCATCAACGGGCCGGCTTGTGGTCACGGAACAGGACAGGATTCTTTACACTATCGACCTTGCTAAAATGAACATTTCAGGTCAAGGGTATAATTGACAGCCCTGGAGCACTTTCTCTTTCTTCTTCTTTTTTCTTCTTTTACGGCATTGCTTGTAGATTATAGAGTTAGTATCAGTACGGAGTGCAGACAAAGGAGATTGCCAAGTTCGGCAAGTGTTCTTCGGGGCGCACAAATTTTGGTATCCTCTGCATGTTCTGGCTTATCAGGTTGAATTGATGAGAAGATTGGAAGATAAAGATGATGCATGGTTACTACAGGAAGATGCTGTAGGAGAAGCTGCAGACGATCGGCACCGCGCGCAGGTCTCACTCATGTTTACCGCAAGGAGAGCTGGGTGACAGACCAACTGCTTGTGAGCTGAACTGGAGCTTACACGGGTTACTGAACAGACTCATCCAAACCACCATTCTGTTGTACATCGTGTAATGCATTGCGATGTGAAGTTGATCTCGACATTCGAACGTAACGCATTGCGCGCAGGTTCCATTCTACGCCAGTCCGAAATGATGGTCATGTTTCTTGAACGAGATCCTGCTTGTTGCTACCAAATGTTAGACCGGCTTGTATTGATTTCTAAAAACTGTTTTTTATAGTAAATATTCTTTTTACAGTACCTAGCTTTCAAGCTAAGTGCCTTTTTAAGACGGAATCTATTAATCGATTATAATAGATACTATAATGACTTCATTTATATCGACCAAAATCACACATAAATACCTCTTTATACAACTATTACTATTCAAAACCAAAAGTCATCAACAACATAAATCGATATAAACAGAGCGGCACAAGACCATGTCCACGGCCATGCCACTGATTCAAAGAGGATCTGGCAGTAGTATTGCAATGTCCCAGCCAGGGGCCAGGGCCATCGGCATGAGGAAGATCTGGCAGTGTGGTGGGCGGGCAGCACCGTGGAGGAGGTTGAGCCGCGGGGGGCAGCAAGTTTATGGGCAGCAACGGATCGGAGGGGAGACGGCGTGGGGAAGAAAGGGAAATCAAATTGCTTCTAGATCAGTGATGCCATGTGGCAAAATCTAGGATAGGTATTCAAGGGTGGAGTTCTCTCGTAGTAAGTTTTTTTCCCCTCCGTACCTTTTACAAAATGCATGTAAAGACGAAAATGAGTAGGATATATGATAGTTTTTTTGTCTGTGATTTATGTTTTTTAGGTTTTACTATAGTAATTAATTTTTAATCAGCCTGTCTTTGTGTGTTAATCCTTTTCTTCCTCAACTTTATTGGCCCAACCAGTTCGTAGCAATATATTAAGTAAAAATTATAAAGAGTACCAAACCTACCTATACAAACATCACTGTAACCAATGATCTAATTATTATGCACACTACTCCCTCCCTTCCGTTTTTGTATACTTGGCGCTATTGAATTTCACTGTTTACACTTTGACCAATGATAAATTTTAAAATATTTAGTTACATAAAATGAAAAATAGTATTATTAGATTTGTTATGAAAAGTATTTTAATAACATTGTATATTTATAAGTACATACATATATATTGCTAAACAATAATGGTCAAAGTATATACAGTAAAAGTCAAAAGTGCCAAATATATGAAAACGAAGGTAGCTCATGTGTCGTATCTCGTATACAGAGAATATGTAGAGGACATGTACATGTAGTATACGAGTATATACGATTATCTAAGCAATGTATATTATTTTAGATATACTCATTTTATGTGCGTATATAAAGGTATTTATGAAATACGCTAAAACTATAGACTCTCTTGTAATTTTTTCATGTGGTTTATATTGAAATATTTTATAATTAGTATATGAGATACCTAAAGCGATATCAAGTTTGTTTAGTTGGTATATCAGAGTAGAAGTAACTATATCCGAGAGTAGAATGTATATGTGTGTGTGTGGGGGAGAGGGGTGTTGCTTTTTAAGCTCTGGATTTATAATAGGTATTACAATAAAAAAATCGGATACAATTTATCGACCTTTTACATAGTACATCTTGAGAAGATTAAAAAAATACAACTTGAAAGCGTCCTGGGGGAGGAAGCTGAGCTAGAGATGCAGACCCTTCTTTTGGACTTTTGACTTCTTTAAAAATCAAAATAAACAAAGCAGTTTCTTAAAACGGATTTCTCAAATAATTTCTCATGTCTAAAACCATATACATACATTATCTATGTCCATATCTCTATCGTTCACAGTATCAAAAAAACGTGGACAAATAGTTATCAAACACACAGTTCAAAAGAATATGGCCGCATAATACGAGCGACTTCTGGATGCTGGACTGGAGTAGGCTGGGCCTATTTCGTTGGAGCTCTGCCAATGTGAAAGGCCCGGGTTGTCGAGAGCGAAGCGTCTGGCCGTTGTTTGCTTAGGATCGGAGACCCAATGGCCAGCCCGCCAAACTGTAACGCGTGCCGCTTGTCCGCGTGGAAATATCATGACACAAATAAAAAAAATCAAACCGTACAACCATACATATATATGCTGAATTCATTCTTTAACAAGTGAAATGCTTATTCAAAGTGATACAACCAATACTTGTATAAAGAAAATATAGACAATGGTGAATTGGTGATGGAACTTTCGAAAATGGTGCATTTTATACCTTGTATTAGTTAATAAACATACAATAGTTAGCTAAAAATTAACCAGAAGATGATGTAAAAACAAATTACAGAATATGCACATGGGCGTCCTAAAATAAAATAAGAGAACTCAGTGCCTTGACTAAGTAACACATGATCATTGAAAAAAAAGAGCATCTGAAATGCCAAACTCTAGAGGAGCACATATCATTATCTTTACCATGCTTACGAATAAAATAACCAAACCTACAAACACATAAATGTTTCTGGCAGTATAGCACTACCGTAAATAGATATTAAGTCTTAGCCTCCTAGGGACTTGGACCGGCTCACAAATTAAACCTGGAGAACTTAAGTTCACTAGAATTGCTCTTTTTTTACTCTGAAGATGGTGAGTATCATACCACTCATAATCGGTGTCGGGCTTTTTCACAACTTTCTTAAAGAGATCACCGCGCAAACATCTCCTAAGCCATTTAGGTGCTGGCAAACACCAAGGGTAATAAATCACAGCCATTGCTTGAGAAAGTACAAGTGCTAAGAGAATCAACAAATGATGCAAATACACTTCAATACTCTCAACTACTTTAAAATATGAAATGTGAGTAAATGAGTAGTAGAGATGAACCAATGTTTCTAATGTATTCAATGAGATAAGGATTACTGGCATGGTGCTGGTGGAAGGGTATTTATAGCTTTTAACCAGAAATTTGACCGCTTGGGACAAAATCCCACAAAATTCAGTAGGTTCTTTACTACCGCCATGTATCGGGCGATACTACCGCACATATGGTTCAACGGCTCTTTTATATACAATTAATGTGTCTCAACTAGCCGTTAAACTTTAAGTGTGATACTACCGCCCTCACAAGGGTCGGTACTAGTGCTATGCGATAGTACCTCTGTAGGATCAAGGATAACCAATTAGAGGGGGGGTGAATAGGATGTTAAAAAATTATCTTACCTTCTAATAATAATTACCATAATTTTAGTATAGCAAGATTTTAAAGCAATTGAAACCTACATAATTTTAGTATGTCTAAGGCACTACAAACACAAATTTCTACAAGAAGAACTTTAGCACAAATAAATATGACAATCGCATTATACTAGAGGTACAAGAGCGGAAAGAAGAGATAAAGAAATAACTAATTTACACACGATGTTTTACTGTGGTGATCAGAAACTTGCCAATTTCCACTAATCCACATTGAGAAAAACCCAAGTGACTTGGGCCAGCTCCACTAATTAAGCCTCAGCTCCTCAATTCACTAATGGTTATCCTTCCTCCGCTTCGAAGATGGTGGACACCAAACCACTCATAAGTCGGCGCCGAGTTTCTTCACAACCTTCTTGAAAAAGTCACTGCGCAAGCTCCCGCCAAGCTGTCCAGATGCCGGCAAGCACCAAGAGTAAAAAATAACAGCTTTGCTTGACGGCAATCAAGTGCCAAAAGGATCAATCTAGAGATGAAATGTACTTGTTTTGGCTCAACTACCTTAAATAAATGCACAATGTGAAATTGAGGTGTGGAGTGAATGCTCAATGCTCAATGGTGTTCAATGAAGTCTCATGTATATGTCCTTGAGCAGGTAGGAGAGTATTTATACCCTTATCAACCAAAACTAGCCATTACAGGGCAATCCTTGAAAAAATTAGGGCAAGCGAAAGTATCGTCGTTCATTGGCCGGTACCACCGCACCTGTTTTGACACAGCAGTAACAACTATTTCAGAGCTCCTGAACTAGCCGTTAAATGAGGATGGTGGATGGTGGAGGTTGGCGGGGCAATGAGAACAAAGTGGTTAGGATACGGTGATGGATCTAGTGGCAGTAACCGCCAGACAAGGAAGGAGGGCGGCACGGGAGTAGGGGCTCTCCGGAGATAAGGAAGAAGGCGACGGTGGTGGTCGGTGTGGAAGGAGAGATGGCAAGTGTTTGTGTTGGTACTCGTGTAGGGAGTAGGGGGCAGCGGCTCGGTGGGCAATGGCAGCGGGGCTAGGGTGGGGGTGGTGGGTGGTGGTAAGGCTGGGTATAGTGGCTAGGGTTTTGTTGGGGTGAAAGAAGATGGATTTATATATGAAAGAGGGAGAGTAAAGGAGATCCGTTGGATACAGATTTGAAAGCATTTGAGTACTCACAATGAAAAAAAAAAGAGTTTTGGTTTGGTCCATGTAGTGGTGTGGGAGGTGCTGACACCTCCAGCAAATCTAACCATTCATTAATTAGGGGCATTACCGTCATTTAACTTCTTCCTGTTGTAGAGAATAAGTCAGGCATGAGGCGCACAACTCCACACCGTCCACAGCGGTTGCAGCAAAAAAACAGTTCGATCAAACTCGTCGGTCGTCCCGTCCGGATGACAACGGCGACGGAAATCTCGGCGAATGGCAACGGAAATCTCGACGGTTTGGGCCCTGTTCGGCGCAAGTGCTACTCGTCAGCAAAGAAAGAGACTGAAAAGGATGGTGAGAAGGAGAATGGTTCTCAGATGTTCACCAGGCAGACCCTGAACGACATTTGCTTGAGATAAAATGTATATATTTGTCAGCAAAGAACCTGTAAAAGGTGCACTATGCATGCAAATCCATGTGACCATCACCAAGCTTTTTCTTTTTTTCATAGTATCAATCTTGACTTGGACAACCATGTATAAGCTTACCGCCCGCAAATCATCTTTATAATCAGAAACTAAATAATTCGGAGAACAGTGCAAAGTTGCAGGCCACCACCAGATGAACTAGCCGGCTAGTTTGACCCTGCCAGTTTTACTAGGAGAGTATGTACTAAGAAAAGCAGCAAGGCATAACTTGATCATGAGACAGTGAAATTGGTCAGAACCTAACACATGTTTGGCAGGCTCGGATTCCTGTACGACTAGGTCCGTGTGAGCTGAACCACCAAGGCAACAAGCCAACAACCTCTACTACTTGCCTAGCTTTCTTCATGCACAGCTCCAGAAACAAAAATTTTCACAAGTAGATACCAAAGCTCACAAGTAGAAATGGAAGGACAAAATACTATATATTCCTATTTCATTACAAACATCTCTGTCTACAAGGGGTCTGAAGAGTGTACATCAAGTTTTGTCTATATATTCCTATTTCATCACAAACAGTTTTGTCGTTACACTTCAAGTTGACAGATCTCAAAGCATCTGTAAGATCAGCTGCACGTCGCTTCTGATCAGGTATGATTTTTTCACCAACAGATATGTCACCACCCTTCTCTCTAGACTGAAGACCTGCTTTCTCTGCAGCTGGTTCTGCAGGTTCATCAGAATCCTTCTTACTAGATTGCATGCTTGCCTTCTTCGGAGCTGGTTTTGCATATTCATCGTCACCTTTCTCCCTGGATGGAGGCTTCGCTTCTGCACCATTAGTTTTGTAGATATGCCATCAGGCTTCTGACTAAATTGCAGGCTTGCCTTCCGTGCCACTGGTTTTGTAGATTTCTCATCACTCTTGTTTGATTGAAGGCTTGCCTTATTTGATTGAAGGTTTGCCTTCTGCCCAACTGGTTTTGCATATTTCTCATCACCCATGTTTGATTGCAGGATAAAGCGAAGCGTGTAGTGTCTGCAACAATATGAATGAAAACCAACTTAGTAGCGTCTCCAACAAATGGAAATTTAAGTTGTATGTTACATAGTTCCATGAGAGATGGTTGTGATGACGGCGGCGGCGAGGTGGTCTTCATGACGCCGAGGTACGCATCCTTCACTCGCCATCACCGGCGCCCAAGGGGAGGAGGGGACGGACGCATCTCCTCCGCCGGCGAGGTGTTCGTCGCCGCACCATCGTCGACGACGAAGTCGTTGAGGAGATCACCTAGCCTCCGACTACCCGAAACTCTCTCTGTGCCAGTTTGAAGAAAGCAGTGCGCGTGCGGAACAGCGACAGTGAGTTCACACGCGAAATTACTCCTTTGCCCATTTCACTAACACCATCTCTGTGCACCACTCACAAACACCGGAGGTGTCAAAGCCATGATAACCATTGGATGAGCTTTATTGAACGGTTGACAATCAACTAAGTGTATCTAACCATTTCTCAAAAAAAAACTCGAATACTCCCAGACACCTCCCAAACTTTTTTTTGAGGAAGCTAGTTTTCCTTACAGTACCAGCATGCGCCCAAAATTTCGCCCGTCTCATAACCGCTATACCCTTAGAGCGGACAAGAAGGGCAATGTATTGTATGGGCACCGGCTTCAACTGTGGCGGCTCCATGGTCCGAAATTTCTGCCGCCCGCCATCGCCATGCTGGTTGCCCAAGAGAGAACGCGAGATGGTCAGCAAAAAAGGAGGAGAAAGAAAGAATCGGATGCTAAGCCTCGCAGCAAAGCAAAGCGGTCCTCCAGCCTCCAAAAGTGGGCAAAGTTTCCTTGAAAAGTTTGGATTCGACCTGTTTTCCGAGCTTTCCAGATGCTTCCCTCCGTTCAGGTCCAAAACCCCTGCGCGCGGCCGGCACGTCTTTACTACCGTTCCATTTCACGTCACGTCCGATCCCTCCCTGCGCCACAGCTAGCTCTCACATTACATCGTCGTCTATAAGTAGACGCGTCCACCCGGAAACTCCCATATGTACCTGTTCGCTGTTCCATTAACCAACCAACTCGTTGCTGTAGTATCTCTCTGCATCGTCTCTGCAGTCCTCTGTATCATTCACGTCAGTAGGTACATCATCTCTGCAGTCTTCTTCAACCTCTCAACAAGAGCTTCCCGGAAGAACAAGGAGGGCAGAGAGATGAGCGATCCCAAGTACGCCTACCCCTACCCTGCACAAGGTAGGTATTACTAGTGCCAATCTTTTTGTCGATCGATGTTAAGCTCGCATTGCGTTATAGGGTCTTGTGAAGAAGAAGAAGAACGGTAGTGGTGACAGGTTCTTCTCTTGGTTTTGTTGCAAGGTTACTACCAAGGGCCGTACCAGGGGCCTCCGGTGATGGCGCCGCCGCAGTACGCCGCGCCGCCGCCGAGGAGGGAGCCGAGTTTCCTCGAAGGCTGGTATGCCTAGCTAACGCCTTCCCTTTTTGTGCTCGTAACTCGTTGCTCGATTGGTTTGGAGGGCTAGAGCTTTGTACAGACTAGCGAATTAAAACTCACTTTTGTGACTGCGTTTTGCTTGGTTATTTGCAGTTTGGCTGCGCTTTGTTGCTGCTGCTTGATAGACGAGTGCTGCTGCGACCCCTCGATTATATTCGTTAGCTAGGGGATCTGGCTTGGTCCTGCTTGCATGTACAATGACGGCTTGGATACTAAGTCCCAGCTACGTTCTCTGTTCACTTATTTCTTCCAGCCACTGATGGCGCCCATGTACCTCGTATTAATTAATAAGGAGCGTGTCATCTTATCTCCCTGTGTCTGTTCATGTTAATGGTTGTCACTGGATTGTTTGCCTGTGCAATTGTTATTGAATTGTTTTGCCATTTCATTTGTTCTGTTGTTCTGCTGCTATGCTATGCTATTCTCTTCTAGCTAGCTGCATTGCATTTGAGTGGATTAGAGACCTTTTAAGCAGACAAGGAGAGCACTGGTGGTCACGAATCTCGCTATGGCTTCGCGAAAGTGCTAAAACAGTCTGGATGCGTTTGCTCACAAGTCACAACCCGAGCTGGCGGATTAGTGGATTACGATGCTCTCTAGAAAGAACGGACAGGTCATGCTCTCTAGAAAGAACGAACGAATCGGTGACCCAATTAATCCAAACGCTTTCAGGGCAACACGTGGGGGCTCTGGATAAGATCTGTTCTTTTCGGCTTTTAAAAGCTGTTTTTCGACTTTTTTACAGTAATTAATTTTTAAATAGAATTTTTTAAGATATAGTTTACTAAGTAATTGTAGTACATACTTTACTGATTTTATTTATATGGTAAAAATTGTATGTGAGTTTTTGTTACTCTGTAATCTATTGTACAAACAGTCTAAAAGTTACAAGCTATAGCCAAAAATCATAAGACGCAGCAAAAAAGAACATACCATAATCTAGAATCAAGAAGAAATTGTGGGAGGCCGCTGAAGAACCGATCGATGGAATAACCTTTACGGTAAATCTTCATGCCGGCGTTTACGTGCCGGTGCGCAGCCATGGGCCATACACAGCAAATCAAAGCTTGCGTTGGGTTGGCTACGAGGCGTACGTGTATTGGATCGGTATGCAGAAACCACTAGCTAGTAGCTACCGTCGAATGGCTTGCGACCAAATGTAGCACGAGGATGTTACGGTAGGACGTACGCGTGGACGCGTGAGGTGACCAAACGCAGGTGCCGCCGAACGATGCCGGGCTACCCTCGGGGTCGCGTCGCACGATCGGCTCGAGCCAAATCCACCGTGCGCAAGGGCGGTTTGTGCCTGGAAGTTGAGGCGCCGATGGCCCAAACCCACGCCAGGTTTACTCGATTCAGAGCAATACGACCGGCGGGCTCTCTCGATCTCATTCTCACCTGAAGTACGGACACACGCATGGAAGCGCCGTCCACGTTAGAAATAATCTTGATTTAAAATCTAAAATATAGAAAAATCTATCTTCGAATATAATTTAAGTTGAAGCAGGGCCGGTCCTGGGATTTTAGAGGCCCGGGGCGAAACTAGGAATAGAGGCCCTAGTATAAATATTTAAATATAAATCTACATATATATATATATATATATATCTAATTTTACCAACAAACACTTAAAATACGTTATGTATTAAAGAAAATTTTATATCAAAGAGTTTATAGATATTACCTTAAAAATTTCTTCTGACATTTCTAGATGCGAAGTCATTGATGATGGTATTGATATCAATCTCATCCAATAATTTCTTCTCAATACATAAAGTTGTCAAACCGTTTAACCTCTCTTGAGACATTGTTGACCTTAAATGATTCTTCAACAATTTCAACTTTGAAAAGCTTCTTTCAGCTGATGCCACAGTCACAGGCATAGTAAATAAAATCCGATAAGCAATAGAAATATTAGGATTCACATTAGCATCTTCCTCCACAGCAACTATCGCTAATTCATCAGGATTTCTTGAACTGCTCGTATTACTTTTAAAAAAAATTGTCAATGGATCCCCTCTGTGATTCAATCAACTCATCAATTTGTTTCCTCTTTTTTCTTTTTTCACTGCCGGATGCATATTTTCTAGATGACATGGTACTGAAAATTTAAAGAACAATAGTATAATTAGTAACTACAAATAACAATTAACAAAGCACTAATTATTGATTAATAAGAGCACTCCTTTTTCTCATGGTTTAGAACAGAAAGTTTGAGTGCCACGATCACCCATGGGTAAATACTTGCACGTTTTGATTTCTCGGTATCTCCTAGAGCTGAAAAGCTCACCATGTTAATCTACCACGTAAGATTACGTTGTTGACGTTTTTCCTTTTCAAAACTAGGGAAAAAAATTCTCCTACAAAAACCTGTGTCGGAAAGTTCGTGCAGCCTGCGGCTCGAACTACCGACTTGACGACTACTCTCTCAGTCTCTTGCCAACCTGCCAGGCGGCATGGCGGCATGAATAGTTGAATACCGAATACGTACGTGAATACAGAATACGTACGTGAATACAGAATACGTGCATGCAGGCCATCAGGCCATCAGGGATCACCGGATCAGGTTCAGCCGTTCAGCCGTTCAGGCCATGCAAATATCAAATATGCAATGCAGAAGCAAGCAATCAAGAATATTCACGTACGTCGGACGTCGGTACGTAGCGGCGTAGCGCCTAGCGCGCCTGCGCGCCTGCGCGCCTGCGCGGCGGAGGCCGGAGCGGAGAGACGACGAGACGTCTAGCGGTCTAGTCGTCTAGAGAGTAGAGACGGCTGACGGCGGCTCGGCGGCGCGGCGTCGCGTGATGGTGCTGTACTGCTGTGGAGGATCCGGAAGATAAGAAGTCAAGAAGCCGGAAGTCGGAAGATGAGGCCTGGTCCCTCCGTCCCTGGGTAATGACTCATGAGCAGTCAAGAAGATGAGAAGTCGGATCCGAATAGTATCCCGATTCTGGGTAATGAGCAGTCAAGAAGATGGGGGCCCCTGGGTTTTGGGGGCCAGGCGCCGCCGCCCGCCGCCTTCGGGCGGGCTCGAGTTGAAGTCGAGTCTAACTTGAAGTCCGAATAAGTATATGAGTAAAAGATCTTTATCCCTATATATTGAGAAAGTTTGTATCCAATTTTGTAAACGAGAGAAAAACAAAGAAAAAAAGGGAGAAAATAAGAGAATACATAAATCCAGAAATTTCTTTCGTGCGATGTGTAAGTTTTTTGTTGGATCAAAATTGTAACAGTCTACTTGCCGCAAGGCCGCCTCGGCGAGTAGACTGGAAACACAGCCACGTACGGTACCAGCTCAGACGACATACGCTGCATGCCTGTACATATAGTGTGTGATAGACACCGCTCAATTGGTGAAATACCATTCGGGGGAAAAAATGATTGGTGAGTCAAAATCAAGACTCTGGCTATGCATTTTCCTGGGTATAAGACTGATCTACTTAATTAGGAGACGTGAGTTTGTTAGGGTCGTTATCGTGCTTGAGCGACGAGTCTCCGCTCACCAGTTCGTGGAACGCTTCCACTTTCACAGGCGGCATTCTCATGCCATATGAGCTCCTGCAACGGGATCAAGCAGATGGCAACATACAAATGGTGAAACTCATCGCCTGGATTGAAGATACTTACATCGATGGCACTTGTTTGAACTGCTGCGCTAGTTGGGCATTCTGGTTTCCTGACATGGCCAGCTGTTGCTGCTGGTGCTGCTGCTGCTGAAGTTGTTGTTGATGCTGCTGCTGCTGCTGCTGCTGCTGAAGTTGCTGCTGCTGCTGCTGTTGAAGTTGCTGCTGAAGTTGCTGCTGCTGCTGCTGTTGAAGTTGCTGCTGCTGCTGCTGAAGCTGCTGCTGCTGATGTTGCTGCTGCTGCTGAAGCTGTTGCTGCTGTTGAAGCTGCTGCTGCTGCTGCAATAGCTGCTGGTGCCTTATCAACTGCTGTTGTCTACTAAGAGATCCATAAGGGCCATCAATTTGTGAATCCATAGTGTTCTCAATCTTCACATTTACCAAAGCCTGGTTTTTGTCTGCCATTGTAAGGGGACCACGGGGACTGGTCATTTGGCTGCGCCTCAACCACTGTTGCTGCTGCAGCAGCTGGTGCTGCTGTGGTGTTAAATTCTGGGTATGGATAGTCATTTGGGGAGGAAACTGCCTTGGAAGCTGTCAATTATGCGTAAGTAATTATGTGTCAATGTTAATATCAAGTGGGAGCAGCACGAGAATACAATGTTATGTTCTCAGAGAAAAAATATTTCAGCAACCGATCATAAAATCAACTGCACATAGCTATATTCAGCAACCATTTGCTACAAACAGTTTCGCTAATCAAAAGAACAAATATAACACAAAAGTTTCCCATCCCAGTGTTTATTGACTATTTGTTGCTGTTAATCGGATATTCAAAACCAACCTGGTCTCATAAAAAATCGGCTGGTTCAGCGGGTAAATACTAGGGATTAAATTTTACCACCCGTCCCTTTCTCTGTCCAATTGTTCAATTGGGTGGCCAATCACAGTGACTCAATTGAATCCAACATTAGTTTCGGGTGTCAATTGCAACAATTAGAAGAATGGGGAGTGGCACATTCTAATGATTTATGAATGTTGGTTTTCACCCATTCTAGCCAAGATTCATATGATTCTTGCATCAATTGTATGTGGCTAATTTAACATCAAAAGAAGATTTTTTTTAAAAAAAGTATCTATGCCACCACATTTGAGCAGGAACTTACTAAACCAGGCAGATTTTTAGCTAAAAGACACTGACTGAAAAAGAGTTTCATAACAAATAAACAAAAATGTCAGCCAGGACTATACAGTTGTCTCTGATAACCATTGATCACCAAGAAATATCCACTCCAAAAATACGGATAGTCACAACCAAGAAGATGGGAAAGTGACCGAGGAGTAACAGTAGGTTAGGATATCCGTTTTGGCATTGGCCATTCTACTTTTTTTTTAATCGTTCTTCCGAGTTCAAACAACTAGTGAATGTCAGAATAAACTAAGTTTTTCTTTATGGAATTTTTGCACGAAGAAACCGCGTGTTGGACTAAAACAATTTGACTCGATGTCTACGTGGTCTGACATTTGCGTTAGGAAATACTACTTGGATGTTCAAACCTGAAAAATCTTCTTGGCAGCGACGAACGCCGACACCAGTGCAGGTGACGCGGTAGGTTCGACTTAGGAGACACGTTCGCTTTGGTCTTTGCCCTAAATCATTCGTGCAGAAGCGACGGCCGGTGGGCGATCGGATCATGGCTCATGATCGTTTGCTCGCCTGGCGTCTGTGTGTGTGTTTCGAGACGAAGGGTGATCGCCTAGTCCCTAGTGGGGTAAACCCTTCTCGGGGGTCAGGGCTGGGGGGCAAAAAAAAAAAGGGAATGCCCCCGTGCCCAGCCCGCGAGGATCTAGCCAGAAACAACACTTCCAAGTTCCAATGACCGGCCCTCCAGGCCCGGTATCTCCAGCCCCAGCCCAGGTTGCTGCAGCCCACTGCACTCAACTACAGTACACAAAGTTTGTTCCTCGCAACGCTTTCTTGCCGCGGCCCACGTGCCCGGCTGCACCCGTGGTAGATGGCCAGACCCCACTCCCGAGCGGCCCAGCTCGCACTCATGTCGGCTTTTGCCTTTTACTAACTTTTAAATAAAGTATTTTTAAAATGGAGTCTATAAGTTAAACGATCTACATATTAAAATCTTAACATATGTATCAGCTAAAATCACAAATGAATATCTGTCTCTCCGTAATCTATACAGTAAACAATCAAAATTTAAAAATTTCGATCAAAAACAATAAGCCGCATCCACCCAAGCAAGCTATGAGAGACTTTGAGCCCGGCCAGCCACGCGCCGCACGCATCCGCTGCCGGTAGCATCCTGGCTCGCCTTGGCACACGGGACGCCAGCGCGGTCCGCGGGGAGGTCGTCGCTTATATTTTTCTTTGATCTGGATCAAATAAATGGCCAGTATCTGGTCTTCAGTCAATAGCAACTAACAAGCAGAGTGCCAAGGCAAAGCGTGTTACGTGTCCATACAGTCAGAGTACAAGTCCGCAAGGTCAGTCAAAGCAAAATCCAAATGTCATTATCTTATTTGTTTAGATTTAGACTTTTTAGCTTAAAATTAGCCTTTTGATTTAAATAACTTAAAAACAGTTAGGTTTCAAATCAAATCAGACTATTTGGTATACTAGCTTTTTGATGGATCGGATAGTATAGTTTATTATCAAAAAGCCTAAAATACCTCAATTATATTGGTTAGCAACCAGGCTAAAACATTTGGGAGCATGGTAGAGAAGTACTTCAGTCCAGGTCGTGTTTCGTTCGTGCAATTGTGCTCAGCGACGATGCCTCCTTGTTCTTTGTTCGGTAGGCATCATATGAATCCAGTGGCAGATGGCTTAGATCACTGAAGAGCTTGTTTAGTTGGCTAAATCCTCCCGTCCTTGCATGGTTATGGGTAGATATTATTCTAATTTAATCAAACCATTCTTCCCAGGAAGGAAAAACATGCACACTAGACTATAGAAATTCAAAAAATAAACAAAGACACAACATAAAGTAAGGTAAACCACGAGGACATTACTGGCGCCTCATGGGATGCAATGCGCCGCGTGCACGTGGCATTGCGGCGCTGGCCTTCGCACGATTGCGCTTCCTGCCCGGGAAGCGGTATATATCTGTTGCTCCGTGAGACGTAGCCGGGTACAGCTGGGATGATCTTGTTCTCGAATGCCTTCTTGGTTCACCTACATGCTCGATAACACCGCCGTGCGTGATTAGCGTGAACAACGCGATCAGAGGATGTTGATGAACTGATGGAGGCCGATTTTTGAGGACCGATGGGGCGCAACATGGCTTGTTCTCCAAAATAGGCCGGCATCGGTCCATCCGCATTCTCCGGTAACCCTGTATCATAGCAGGAGTAGCGTTAATCAACGTGACCCGAGAATGTTGATGTACCGAGGGAGGCCTATTTTTGGTTTCGCAAATCAAGGGTCGCACTCCCCAATCGCGGCCTGTGACCCCCTTAATCCGGGGCGGAGACGGATTTGTTGGCGTGGCACGACCTGGCGGCAAGGACCGAGAGTCGAAGCTGCCGGTAGAGCCACCTCGCGGGGTCAAGGCCGAGGTCGAAGTCGAGTCGCCCGCAGGCGAGTCGGAGCTACCGGTTGGTGGTCTGCTGATGGCATTGATGGTCTCGCGAGTCACGCCGACCCTTGACGCGATGGGGAGTGGGCCACGCCGCGCAACCGCACGACCGCAGTCATGCGTTCATTCCCGAGGGGACGGACGTGTGGCATGACGCGATTAACGCGTCGTGCGTCAACAAGCGGCCCCAACCACGATTGTGCGCGTGGGTGGCTGCGCCTCCGCGGCTTCCACCGGTTACGCTTCCCGATCGTGGGGAGGCGAGCGGTTCGGCCTCCGCCGGTTGCACTTACCGGCGGTGTGGCAGGTGAAAGGGCTTTATATACCCTCCTTTTGACACTGCGCCAGTTTTCCGCTTCGCATACTTTCTGCCCCCTTGCTCTTTTGTGCTCTGTACTTAGTCCCCCTTAGCTGCTGCGTCGTACCCGTCGCCATCTGGCTCCCGGAGAACAATGGCCCGTGGCAAGGATCGTGCTTATTGTGCCGGAGGTAGCGCCTCGTCCCGGCGATCGCCGCCGATCGAGGTGGAGTACGCGCTAGAAGGGCGCGAGCCATCGCTGGTGGACAAGCGGTGGTTGCCGGAAGAGAAGATGGAGGGTCCCTGCTCCCGCGTCTTGGCCCCGACCCTCGCGACGGAGGAGACGATCCGAAGTCTGTTGCGCGAGGGGAAGCTATCAGACTGCCGTGAGGTGCGCCTACCTGCCGGCAACGAGATGGAGCCACACCCGGAGGAGTCAGACTGTCAGACGCGATCGTCTATGTCGCGTACCTTGAGACCGGCCTTCGGATTCCATCGGCCCCTATCGTCGGCGACATCCTGCGAACCTTCGGGCTAGAGCTGGCACAATTGACTCCAAATGCGATAGCCCGGTTGGCCGTTTACAGCTGGGCGCTGCGGACGGAGGCGTGTTGGCCTAGCTCCTCGCTGTTCGCGTTCCTTCACGACACCCGATGCCAGGCAAAAAGGCTGGAAGGACGGGCGTTCTCCAACTTCGGTGGTGTCAACTTCGTTCTGCGGCTCCAGTGCGCCGTCGTTTGGGAGTTTGCTAACGCTCGCGCTGTACAGACCCTCGCGCTTGCTCGTGCGCTGCAAGCGGCCCACGCCCACGAGAGGGGGGCGCTAGAGGACTGCCTGCGAGCTACCGAAGAGGCCCTACGTGCCGCCGAAAAGGCCCACTCCGTCAAGGACGATCGTATCCGGCTCCTGGAGACGGAGGCCGCGAAGGCAATTTCAGACGCCCGGGCGCTCGCAGCGGAGGCACAGCGTGCAGCGGTCGAGGAGCGTGATGGCTTCCTCCGGCAGATCGCCGCGCTGGAGGAGAAAGGCTGCCTTGCCGCTTCACTTGGGGAGAAGGACCGAGCGCTGGGCGATGCCTCAGTGGTGGCGTGGGACGCCATGCTGGCTCTGGAAGGCGCCCTCAAAGACCTCTCCGTCTGTGATAGGCATCTAGGTCATCCTACAAATAAAGCTTAACCACAAGAAAAAAAGAGAGAGTAGAATCTACGAGGGGTAAATCACGCTGCAAGCACCCAAGTACCCAAATCACATTGGCAGGAAAAAAATACTATATGATTCATCAAATCCTGCGTCGGTCAATTGTTACCCATTTGGCCATTTCAGCTTTCAGGTGGTACAACACCCTATCAAACCCAACCCGCCGTGGGGCAGTGGCCTCTCTCTTTTGAAACATGAAGGGGCAGTGGCCTCTCACCACTAAGGCACTAACATTGTCACCCTTAATTACGAATCAAATAGAGGAGTAGCTGGCACCAGTTACACAACGAAAATGTATTGTCAGATCCTGAATTCTGAAACATATCCCACTCCAGAGTCCAGACGCCACTGGAAGTAAACCATCCCAGGGTGCCACGAAACCTAGAACACCACGTAACTAACTCCAGCGCCAATTCGTGAAACTCCGGCGAATCCAGCAACGGATCCCTAAAGCTCAGCAACCGAGTGGCGCGGGACGTGGAGGAGGAGGAGTGGAAGGGGCCTCACAGTTGGCGTTGACGGAGTCGAGGCCGGAGGGGGAGGCGCAGCGGGGGAGGAGCGCGGCGGAGGCCTTGTCGAAGAGGAGCGCGCGGACGCGGAGCTGGAGGAGGAGGAGCGGGCGCGGGGACTTTTTAGCGTGACCAAAGCATGGCCCAGACCGTGCCCAGCCAGCCTGTGACAAATTAGGCACAGCTCTGGCCGACCCAACGTTGACGCAGGAATCAGAAAATGATTTCACTAATTCGCTTACCAGGTTAACCGCTTCGGTTCGGTTCTGTCCAGTCGCGAATTTATATTCCCGGTCGTTGCAATTTTCTAGATGTGTATTCAAGCATTTGTTGTATGTGCACTGCGCAGTGCTACATGCCTCCTTGTCGTCACAGCTTCCTTCGCATTGGCGCATGTGGGACAGCCCACCCCGCGCTGGCCACCCAGACCCAGGCAGGCATCTGCGGCTGCAGCTAGCTGGCAATGCAATGCAGCACTCAGCTTGGCGGGTTTGGCAGCTGCCGGCAACACACACTACCAACTCATGCATAGTAATAGCAATACTATTGCAGCATTAAAAAAAAGCATGTACTTAAAATGCGGGCTAGGGCAACGGCACCAGCCAGAAGGCCCTGTCGCCTACGCCTCCTGTCACGACCACCAAACTCACCATGGCGCTCGAGAGCCTCTTCTCGTAGCACACAGCGATGGTGACGGCCGCGGCGAACAACGCCAAAACCAACTCGAAGAGTTCCATGGAGGTCACCTCTCGCGCTAGCAACACCAACCACCACCTAGCTGCTACAGCGAACGAGGGCATGCTGGGCGGCATGATGGCGGATCTGACCTGCAGCATGAAAATGTTGTAGGGGCAAGAGGCGACAGCCTTCACCATCTGGGATGTGACCGGTGTGTCGGGCTCCGTGGAGTAGAAGACCATGACGCCATCGGCACACCTAGCCGATGTGGTTGGTGCCCTAGCCGATGGACTGGAAGAGCATGGTGAGCATGGCGGAGCGATTCTTCATGGCGCCGAGCTTAGCGGTGTCGTAGTAGTCAAGGACGACGTGCACAGCGAGCACCTTCTGCTGGACGTCTGAAGGGAGGGAGATGGCGCCTATGGCGCCGTTGTCAACAACGAGAACGGTGATGGTCTAGCAGCGATTGATCTCATCAGCGAGCTTGTTCTGCGAGACGAGGTCAATGAAGGTGGAGAAGTCGGAGAACTCGCCGAGGATCCTAGTGATGTTGAAGGCTGCCACCGGCAACGCCAGTCTGAGGAGGAAAAGGATAAGCGTTGTGCAGTACGCTAATAAAAATGCGGATACGTGCGACCTATTGGGCTATGTAGGCCAGCCTGCTTTAAAACGCTATATTTTGTGAATTTTCACAAATAAATAAGTGGGCTGGTTTTGCGGGACAGGCTGGCGGCTTAGAGGACATGCCCACCCCACTTTTCACCCCTGGTCCTCTTCGACTTTGCAGCCAAGAAACTGTGCACCGCCCCTCGCCACGACGGCCTTATATTGCACCAAAGCGATCGGTCTGACTGACAACATGACGAATGATTGCTTAAGCATGACAAACAACAACATGCAAAATATGAGGCTTATATTTACAAATGTGTTTTGCAAATGGCTGAAGCTCATATATAATCTTTGTGGCATGTGACTTAAGTTTGCGAATGTATTTTGCAAATGTGAGAAGTCTATGTACCAATTCTTTGTGTCATGATTTCAAAAGTGTGCAAATATGTTTTGCAACTTGTTGAGAATCATGTTTGATCTTTGTGTGCATGATATTGTAGTTTGCAAATGTGTTTTACAAAATATGTTGAAATATCTGCACTTCTCAGAAAAATCAGAACTACCGCTGTGTGAGTAGCGGTACTACCATAAGTCGGAAGTACCGGCTCTGTGTGAGCGGTACTACCGGACATCAGAAGTACCGGTATGTGTTGCGGTACTACCGGATGTGAGTAATCTGAGCGGCTCTATATGAGCGGCTGGTCCGGCCGGCGGAAGTACCCACTGTGTGCAAGATACTATGGAAGTCGGAAGTACCGACATGTGTTGTGCGGTACTATCAGACGTCGGAAGCTCAGGACTCTCCTGCGGAACATTTTTTCCAGAGAGCACCAACTGCTGGTCTAGGCTCGAGCGGAAGTACCGCGCGCGACTTTGCGGAACTTCCGAAGATCAGTGGTAATGGGTAAAGTGGTACAAGCTTGCGCAATGCTAAACAAATCAGAAATTCATGTCTGTCTCCGAAAAAGGAGAATTACAAAAACTTATGGGGGTTTTAGCTATCATACGAGTGTTTGGTAGTTTTCTAAATTTATAATCTGGAATTGTTTCAAATTCTAACCACAAAACTTATTTTCTATAAACCAAGAGAAAGAGGAAGAGGAAAAGAAAGAAAGAAAGAAAGAAGAGAGTAAGAGAATGCTCAACATTAGATTGAGGATGGGAATGGGTATTCCCGAGAAAGGTAGAAGATGAACATTCAGTGTATATTGCTAATAACGTTTGCTGAGTACTTCTGTTCTCACCCTTACTATTATCTTCTTTATTTAGGAGTACGTTAGTTTGGAGAATAGATAGGATTAGGTGAAATCTACCTGGTCGGATTGAAACACTACCCGGAAAGAATACTATGGAATCGGGGTACAATGAGTACAAGGCAGACACCCTGTGTGAAGGTCGGGTAAAGTAGGCAACAGTTAGGAGTCGTCTTTGGTGAAACCGAATACGATGGGCTGTAGTTATAATGTATTCGGGTTTGGATAGATAATACTTAGAATATTTTCATTTCTAAATATTATGATATTCGAGACCTTGCGGTTTTGTTATAAACTTCAGCCCTGCGTGGCGATATTCTTGTAATATCGTATCTTGTCTCTAATTATTGTTTTGCTGCAATGTTTTGATGGACTTATTATTCGTTAAAGCGATATTCTATCGGCTAAAATAAATAATAATATGTTAACTTACGTTTTCACCGTATGATAAAAACACAGATGTCACAACCAAGAAGATGGGAAAGTGACCGAGGAGTAACAGTAGGTTAGGATATCCGTTTTGGCATTGGCCATTCTACTTTTTTTAAATCGTTCTTCCGAGTTCAAACAACTAGTGAATGTCAGAATAAACTAAGTTTTTCTTTATGGAATTTTTGCACGAAGAAACCGCGTGTTGGACTAAAACAATTTGACTCGATGTCTACGTGGTCTGACATTTGCGTTAGGAAATACTACTTGGATGTTCAAACCTGAAAAATCTTCTTGGCAGCGACGAACGCCGACACCAGTGCAGGTGACGCGGTAGGTTCGACTTAGGAGACACGTTCGCTTTGGTCTTTGCCCTAAATCATTCGTGCAGAAGCGACGGCCGGTGGGCGATCGGATCATGGCTCATGATCGTTTGTTCGCCTGGCGTCTGTGTGTGTGTTTCGACACGAAGGGTGATCGCCTAGTCCCTAGTGGGGTAAACCCTTCTCGGGGGTCAGGGCTGGGGGGCAAAAAAAAAAAAAAGGAATGCCCCGGTGCCCAGCCCGCCAGGATCTAACCAGAAACAACACTTCCAAGTTCCAACGACCGGCCCTCCAGGCCCGGTATCTCCAGCCCCAGCCCAGGTTGCTGCAGCCCACTGTACACAACTACAGTACACAAAGTTTGTTCCTCGCAACGCTTTCTTGCCGCGGCCCACGTGCCCGGCTGCACCCGTGGCAGATGGCCAGACCCCACTCCCGAGCGGCCCAGCTTGCGATCTACCGCTCGCACTCATCGGCGGATGGACTGAGGTGCTGTTCTTTTTCTTCAAGTTAGCGGTTTTTAGTTTTTGTTATAGTAGATAATTTTTAAATGAAGTATTTTTTAAGCCGGAGTCTATAAGTTAAATAATCAATATGTTAAAAACCTAACATCTGTACCAGCCAAAATCGTAAGTGAGTATCTGTCTCTCCGTAATCTATCCGTAAACAATCAAAATTCAAATTTTTTAGTTAAAAATTATAAACCGTAGCCGTACCTAAACAGGCTGTGAGAGACTTTGAGCCCGGCCAGCCACGCACCTCACGCATCCCCTGCCGGTAGCATCCTCGCTCGCCTTGGCACACGGTCCGCCAGCACGGTCCGCGGGGAGGTCGTCGCTTATATATATACCTTGATCTGGATCGAATAAATGGCCAGTATCTGGTCTTCAGTCAGTAGCAACTAACAAGCAGAGTGCCAACTGCCAAGGCAAAGCGTGCTACGTGTCCAAACCCTGTTCCACTCATACAGTCAGAGTACAAGTCCGCAAGGTCGGTCAAAGCAAAATCCAAATGTCATTATCTTATTTGTTTAGATTTAGATTTTTTAGCTTAAAATTAGCCTTTTGATTTAAATAACTTAAAAACAGTTAGGTTTCAAATCAAATCAGACAATTTGGTATACTAGCTTTTTGATGGATCGGATAGTATAGTTTATTATCAAAAAGCCTAAAATACCTCAATTATATTGGTTAGCAACCAGGCTAAAAATTTTGGGAGCAAGGCAGAGAAGTACTTCAGTCCAGGTCGTGTTTTCGTGCAATTGTGCTCAGCGACGATGCCTTGTTGTTCTTTGTTGGGTAGGTAGTATATGTCTACATTGTACTCGAGGTAGGAAACGATTTGGGTCCATGACAATGATACGGTAGTGGACTAGTTCTTGAAAAATACTCCTACTCCACGTTCTTGAAAAATGCTCCTACTCCACTTGGTTGGAATGTTTCAACTCCCACCATCCAATGGTCTATTTAGGTCCTATTCATTTCGGTTTGAGCTTCTGATTTCTGCTTTATTTTTGATTTCTGACTTTTGATTTATTTTTCACTATTTCTAAATTTCGTCTTTTTCTAGCTTTTTTATTATTTTATCAGTTTTTTTCCGTATTTGTTTGTATTGTTTGTGATGGATTAATCTGTTTTTTCTATTTGTAGATTTTTTAAATTTAATTATGTTAAATAAGTCACCATCAGTTACAATAAAATTTAAGCCATAAGACATTTTTTCTAGCCCAAATAAGCGACACCTTAACCTAAAGTAAGATAACAATAATAGTAGCCATAGCCTCTCAACACCGCAGTGAATTCATACTTTGAAATTGTTCGATGCAAAAAGGTTGCCTCGCCCGTTCGTCGATGGAGGAAGCCAATCGAGCCATCCACGTTGCATCCACCCCGGATCTTCCCACACAGCGTTATAATTTCAACATGAAAATTCGGAAAAAAACGTGTACGAAAAAATGAACGGCGGTGAATATATATATACAATGACATTTCATCTATAAATTTTATGAAGTTGAGTGGTAGAGAGTTATTTCTATTCTACAAAAGCCAAAAAGCCTCTCAACATGACTTATATAGCTTTATGGAAGGCTTTTGGCTTTTCTATAAACGCAGTTTAAAAGCCTCCAATTTTATTTAGACTTTGATTTTTTTTTACTTTTAAGAAAAGAAACATCTAAACAAACAGGGTGTAAAAGTCAGAAGATGCTCACGTGCGCAGGACGAGAGAATGGTCCAGTATTCCTCCAAAAAGCGCACGCCAGCAAACAAAACAAGAATAGTCGGCACGGCCGGGAATCGTCTTGCTCTAGCTCTTGAAGATGGCCGTACAAGATCTCTCGACGCACGCCCCTCGATCTATAAAGTACAGCGTGTAGCAGGAGAGAGTCACCTGAAACTGGCGAGCTCTACGGGCAGAGTGCAGAGATGGATGCAGCGGTGTGGAGCGGGCTCAACTCCGGCGTGGTGCTGAGCCTGATTGCCGTGCTGTGGACGATGATATGGCAGAACCTGCAGCACCTCCCGCTGCAGCACTTCTTCGCGCGCCACTTCAACCGCCGCGCGCGGCGGCTCGCGGCGATGGTCGACCCCTTCCTGTCGGTCACCATCGAGGAGTACGAGGGCGGGCGCCTCAAGAGCAGCGACGCGTTCCAGGAGGTCAAGTCTTACCTCAGCACGGCGAGCACGCGCGACGTGCGCCACCTCAAGGCCGAGTGCGCCAAGGACCCCGACAAGCTCGTGCTCAGCATGGCCGAAGGAGAGGAGGTGGCGGACGTCTTCCAGGACGCCACGGTATGGTGGACGACCCACTGCGTCCCGCCGGCGCGGGACAACATGCCGTGGAGCCGTGTAGCGCGCGCCGAACGCCGGTACTTCCAGCTAGAGTTCCACGAGCGCCACCGCGACCTCGTCCTCAACACGTATCTGACGCACGTGCGCAAGCAGGGCCGCGCCGTCATGGTCCAGAACCGCCAACGGAAGCTATTCACCAACATCCAAAGGAAAGGATGGGATTATGATGATGGGTAAGACTCAAGTATTAGTTAACAATTCCCTTAATTAATTAATTAATTAATTAGGCACTTTCTTCTTTTAACGTGTTACCTAGTTCGGTTTCCAATAATAACATGGCCTGCATGTAACAGATACTACGACGAAGTATGGACCCATGTACCGTTCGAGCACCCCAAGACGTTCGACACGCTGGCCATGGACCAGGCGAAGAAGGATGAGATCATGGACGACCTCAACATGTTCAAGAGTGGGAAGGAGTACCACAAGCGCGTCGGGAAGGCTTGGAAGCGGGGCTACCTCCTCTACGGCCCGCCGGGCACCGGCAAGTCCACCATGATCGCGGCGATGGCCAACTACCTCGACTACGACATCTACGATTTCGAGCTCACGTCAGTAAAAAGCAACACCGAGCTCCGGAAGCTGCTCATCGAGACGAAGAGCAAGTCGATCATGGTGTTCGAGGACATCGACTGCTCCCTCGACCTGACCGGCAAGCGCAAGAAGAAGAAGGAGGTGGAGGAGGAGAAGAAAGATGGAGATATGCCTCCGAAAAAGGAGGATGACACCAGTAGCAAGGTGACGCTCTCAGGCCTGCTCAATTTCATCGACGGGCTGTGGTCGGCGTGCAGCGAAGAGCGGCTCATCGTGTTAACAACGAACCACGTCGAGAAGCTCGACCCGGCGCTGATCCGGACGGGCCGGATGGACAAGCACATCGAGATGTCGTACTGTGACTTCGAGTCTTTCAAGTTCTTGGTCAAGACCCACCTCGGCGACATCGACGACAAGTCTCGCGAGCTGTTCAACACCGTCAGAGAGTTGCTGCAGGAGGTGAAGATGGTGCCTGCCGACGTCGGTGAGCACCTGACGCCGAAGAGAAAGGGCACTGCCGACGCCGCCTATTCATGCCTCATAAGCCTGGTGAAGGCATTGGAGAAGGCCAAGGAAGAGGCTGCAAAGGGAGGAAAGAGCGAAGAAGAAGAGGAGGCAAAGGAAGAGTAGTAGGCTATGGGACCAGGCCGTTGGCCGTTGGCCCTTGCTTTCTCATGGTTCTCCAGAAGATAATCACCATAGTAGTATATAGTACAAGTGTATAGCCACGGTTTAGTTTGTGGCTTGAAGATGAAGAAACCACATGCATGCTAAATTACATTAAAATAAGTTGACTCCGGGTCTACGTACGTGACCTGATTCGAGGTTCAATCTGGAGTTCCACCTTGTATCGGAAATTGTTCCCGGGTTAGAGCCGGATGAATATTGCGTTTTGCGTTGCTTGTAGCCTGGTGCTAACTGCTCTCTAGGCCTGTTCTTTTAGCTACGGTGTATGATTTTTGGCTAAATTTTTTGAATTTTGGCTATTTACGGTACAGATTACGGAGAGATAGATACTCACTTGCGATTTTGGCGGTACAGATGTTAGGCTTTTAACGTGTAGACCCCGTCTTGAGAAAATACACCGTTTGAAAGTTAGGTACTGTAGGAAAAGCCAAAAGCCATCAGCTTTTGAGATAAAGAACAGACCCTCTATCACACGGTGACACGGCGAAGACAACAACAAGCACTTTCAAAAGTGACTAAAGGAAGAAAAACCAGGTTCTTCCAACTTCGGAGGCCCAGCCTCTGGCTCCTAGATTGGCCCTGTTTTTTTGACTGTTACTAATGATTTTTAGCTACCATGAATAACATTTCTCTGTATTTTTTAAGACGATAGCATACAGCGGAGGCGTCGACATAAACAATGTACACAATTTTATACTTAAAAAACCATTTATAGAAATAACTTCAAAAATCACTAAAAATATCATTTGTTTCCATTTATAAAGGAGCGAAAGCCATAAAACCGGCAAAAGAAATAGGGCGAGCTTATTGCACCACCAGTTTATCGCACGGCCATATAGCCCAGCTTAGAGGTAGGAGATGGGCCGTGTTTTTCTAGACCAGCCCGAGGCCTGGCCGGCCTGGCACAGCTCAAGCACAGCACAGGCACACCACGTGGCAGGCTGTGTCGGCAAGACATGAATGGTGGGCCGGTTCAGGCCTGCAAAGCTGGCCCATCGGGTGGCACGGTACGGCATGACGAATCATGTTATGCTCGGGCCAGCCTAACACGGGGAGCACGCGGGCACGGGTGGCCCCTCTAGTCCCTCCGGCGGCCGCCTTGGCCTCGTCTCCTATCGCCATTCCATGGTCATCCCTACATCCATAAGCCATCACAGACATAGAGCAGAGAGGAAGGGAGTAGAGGGGAAGGAGTGGAGTATATCGGAGCCTGAACAAGTGGACGACGGCCATAGGAGGAGGAGCAGGCATCCAGAGCTGAGGATAGTAGCCAGAAGCTTATCCCGCTTAGCATCCCCGCACCGCCCGCGAGCGCATCGACGGAGGGGGTGGGGTCGCGACAATGCCTCCGTTGGTGTCGGCGCTGACACCTTTGCTTGCTCCGCGGTTCCAGCAACCCGCCCGCCTCATCTCCCGCGACCAGCTGTCAGCCTTGGCCTCCCGCGTGACCGCCTCGGCCTTGTCGGCAGCGATTGTGGAGAAGATGGCAGGGGGTCAAGGCAGGTCGAGGAAGGAGGGGTCGCTAGGGGAGGTCGAGGAGGCGGGCGGGGAAGGGAGAGGAGGAGGCGACCGGGGAAGGAGGAGCCATGGCTGAGAGGGGCCTAGGGTGCAGGCGTGGAGGGCGGAGGAGGAGGAGGCGGGAGAGGAGAGGGAAGCGCCGGGGGTGGGGGTCGGGAGGAGGAGACGACCATGGGGAGGTTGGGGAGGAGGAAGGGGTTGGGGCAACGATCGCTAGAGGATGGCAGGCGGTCGGGGAGGAGGAGGTCTTGGAGGGGAGAGGGTGTGACTGCTGCGAGGTTGTTGGTGCCTTGGTGGGAAGAAAAAGAAGGGAGGGGAGAGGAGCATGTTAGGATCGGGTGAAAAAGAAGAGGAGGAGAAAGGAAAAAGAGGAGAAAAGAAAGAAAGAAAGAAGAAAAGAAAGGAGGGAAAGAAAGAAAAAGAGGAAGAAAATGAAAAGAAAAGAAAAGGTAGGTGAGTTATAAAATAATAATAATAATAATAACAACAACAACAACAACAACAATAATAATAATACTAAATAAATTTGTTGGATTGACTTATTTTTGTAGTCAGTAATCAATAGTGCATATAAGAGTTGGTAAGGGTTTTCTCTTGTACTTATGCTTTTCTTCTATGCTCGTGCAGTCATTGGTTGTATTAATGGATAAGATATTAGGTATTATTTCTTTTATATCTTATCTAGTTCAATGGTTTCTAAAGCTTAGTTAATGCTTCTTGTATTCATTTCCTTCCTCCTGAGTCTCTCTCAAGGTTTTATTATTCACAATTGCATTCCGGAAATTGCTACACAATTCATGCTTGTATGCAAGAAAGAAAACAATAGAGTTGTAGAATAATATGCTAACCTTTGTAAGAAGGTTAGGATATACTATATTTTCGAACATTAAGAGCTATAGTTTTTAGAAGTGGATATATGATTGTCTCTTAGAAGTGGATGTATGGTGTATAACATTTTGTCATATTCATCTTATCTCCAACATCTGGCTATGGTATATTGGTATCATCGTCTCAGACTCTCAGCGACTAGAGTACGAGGTGAGTCCTGAGCTATTGCTAATTGCATTGTTTTTTCACTCTGTTGGTTTGAGGTTTAACAGATATAATAGCAATTCCAAACTCCAGGACCTTCCTAACATCAAGGAAAGACACACTTACTATTTTCACACTCTCTCCGGTAGGCTTAATATCTATAGAAATATACAACATACAATATGATCATATTCTGTATATGCCTACATTTGGCAAGCAACATGTACGCTACAAGACTAGTATATTGTACGCATATTGTTACTTTTCCTCTGAAATATTTACGTGCTTATGTTTTTACACAACTAATTCAATTTTAACTAGTTTTTAACAAAACGGTATAAGAGAAATAAAGATGGTGACCACCGTCACCATCGTCGTCGTCATATTCATTGTATAGTTACTTCAGGCTGGGCTTAGACTGGCTGACATGGCATGAACGCTGGCGCGACGGGTTTTGAGCTATGCTCGAACCTAGTTAGAGATGAGACGGACTAGTACGGCATGACACAATGGGGTAATCGAACTGAGCCGGCACGGCACGACATGACTCGAAATATGATGGGCTTAGGTATGCCGACATGGCATAGCCTAATGCGCACCTCTAGCCCAGCTTATCGGTAATTCCGCGGACTACCAACCACCAAGCGCTTCAGCCTTTCGAAGCACCACACATCCCTCGCAGGCTCGCGAGATGCCGAGCTACGCTCCGTGGGCGTGGCCGCGTTTGGCCTCCGCCCTCAGCCGGTTTCCTCCACTCGGTTCAGATTTTACGTTCCATTTTGCAACCTTGGAAAACTTGTAGATCCCTGCAAAAATTGAACCGTTTTATATGAGAAGCCAATCGGGGTCTTAGGCTTTAAAGCTAGCAAAAATATTTACCCAATTTGCTTCATGGGCTCTTTTCTCCAGCTTGTTTTCAAGTGGTCCAACTAAAACCTTAAACATTTTCTAATTCGCATCCATGCATCTTCACCAGGAACAAGCAACCTGCAGCTTTGGCTGGAAATTGAGTCAAACCATACCCGATCCACCCTACTGTGCCCTAATTAAGGTCAAAGCACGATCAGGGGAGGATAACATTGTAATTTAAAAGCGAAAGTTCAAAAGGTGTAGTAGTATTTAATAGTGGTGACGATCTCCATTTCTTACCGCACCTTTTGGAAAGCTGCGTTGCTTGGGTGCGCAGCAGAAACCAAACAAAATCTAGTTTAGTTGGTGCCAAGTAAGCACGATCTGTACGGCTCATGACCTCGCACCGATCAGGAGCACTGTATTATTCATTTAACTTTGGAGATATTGATATTGGTTTTTATTTTTAGCTCATGTTTAAAGAAACTGGAAGCCAATATAAATATTTGGCTTTTCGAACTGGAATATTCACTTGTCTCGCTACGAGAGTAAGACAGGAGATCACGGATACATCATACACCTCACTTCTGTCTTACGCACACATCTCTCTTACTTTCCTCACCACTCGCTCATCCTTCTAAAAGTTACTTCTTTCGACCACTAATATTTATTTTAAATCAAAACTATCATGCAACCAATACGAACACCCCCTTAGTTCCCATATAGATCGCAATATTTTTTCTAATTCTTATGTAAATTCACTTGCTTCATGTGAAATTTCTTCATTTCAATTTGGGACCTAACTTACCTATTCAATTCGACTTTTCTGATGTTTTTTGGCTAAAATGGTCTAGTAGCGGCTATTATTTTTCTAAGGTATTTAATTAAAGAAAATAAAGAAAGAAAGAAAAAACATCTCCACAAACAGTGTAAAAGAAAAAGGAAAACAACATTAAATAATCAACACATTTCAAACAGTTTTACTTACGAAAGGGATAACTCCCGTGCAATAGAACGCAAGGAAAAATTTAGCCCGTCTCATGTACTTGCCTCAGTGGCATATTGGACCAGGTTAACAAAAAAATGTGCTATTGCTAAGGGTATGTACAATATGGTGATATAAATTATTTATAAGATGTGTCACATAAAATTTTTGCTGAGGCGGATAAAAGAGAAAGATGAGAGAGAAGGAGGTCGACTGTAATTCTACAGACGATTGAAACACGAGAAAATAGATGGTCTTCGTGCCATCATATCAATGTAGTCTTTATTTTACAGATAATCTATTATAGACGACTTATAGACAACCCATTATAGAAAATAGCTTTAATATTATCTATAGATAACATAAAATAATAATATAAAAGTGGATGTCAGTATTATTTTACATGCTTTAATGGCACTTAAAAAGTGCCTTCCACTGTGACATCGAGCCGGCGGCGAGCAGGAGGCCGCCTCTCCCATCAAGATTGGGTAACGAAAGGATAACTTGGCACTTGCTAATAAAGAAAAGTGGGTCTAGAAGGTGGGGTGTTTCAAGATTCGTGCTTTCCAGGTGTCCCAATTTAAAGAGGGGTGCTAGCTACGGATAAGAGTTGCATGAGGTTAATTCCATAGAATTTTTTCCCCGTCGGAACCGGCCGTTCACTGCCCTCGATCGCCATTCGTGATTACACTGACGTCACCCTGCGAGACTAGTTGTGCAGTCGCTCAAAGTTCCGTAAGTTAAACCAACCTCACGAACAGAGGGAGTAAATTAAAAGTGGCCAGACTTATCTAAGGAAATTCAATCAGACCTCCCACTGACCCTTCAAATATTTGCTAAATTTGTGCTCTTCGTTCGTATGCACGTATGATCGATACTACCAACGATTTTGGTCCCCCACCTTGCGACACCATCGTTAGTTGCCTCCGTGCACGGTTGTTCATTCATATATGCACCACTTCGTTCTGAAAGCAATATATGCACCACTTTGCAAGTAGTTTTTGCCCTCCATCGTACGCTGCAGGTTTAGTTCTTTTGACTTTTAGCTTCAGTTTCTATCGATCGATACTATTTATTAAATTTACTATCACAGTCAAAACTATCCGCCCTAGCAAAAAGCATAGGCCGTAAGGCAACGGACGGACACGGTAGAACGCAATTCTTAATTTCAGCCTCGCATTTTTTGCAAGAAAGGGCGGTGGAAAGTGGCGTAGCCCCATGACCAATCGGCGGAAAGTGCCGCAGGTTCGGTCACCAAAACTCCAACTTTACGCGTGTGCATCACTGCACTACATCTGCATGGAGGGTCTCGTCCATAAAATACATAGGCGAGAGCGCAGAGTATTGCAGTCGCTTGTTGGATTTTTGAGAGCGACATAGCGGTGTAGGCACTCTGGCCTGTAGCATAGCCAAATAGAGATGGATACGGCAGCATGGCTTGGCGTGAATTACGTCCTAGCACTCGTGAGCCTTGCAGTGATATGGCGGATCCTGCGGCACTTCCGCGCCGTGCAACGTCGACGCTCCTACCATCTCGTCTTCCGCGAGAGCCACCGCGACCTCCTGCGGAGCACCTACCTCCCGCATGTCCGCCGGCAAGGCTGTGATCTCATGGCCCAGAGGAAGCTCTTCACCAACATCCCTAGCGAAAGATGGGGTGATGATGGGTAAGGCTCATGCATGCTGCCTCTTTCCAACTTCTTACACTATTTTTTTTATGTTGATAAACATCACTTGGATATTTTCTTTCTAACTATCATTCAGATTTGTGATCAGTTGATTAGAGATCTAACGGTCATGAATTCTGCTTCCACCCCCTCCAAAAAAATCTCCTCCACCTCCAATAAAAAAAGGAGCCGTTATATCTCTAATTCAACGGTATCAAATCTGAATGATTGCTAGAAAAAAACATCCGAATGATATCTATACACACCTTTTTTTTTGCGAAATTCTTACGCTAATTAACACGTACAAACTAGATGATTCTCAAGTACTGGCGCTAATTCGGTCGAGTTTTGGGACGTGTGTCAGAAGCTACACGTGTTCGCTGTGGACCGAGGTTCCGTTCGAGCACCCGAAGACGTTTGACACGCTCGCCATGGACCCGGGGAAGAAGAAGGAGATCATCGACGACCTCGACATGTTCAAGAACGGCAAGGAACACCACAGGCATGTGGGGAAAGCCTGGAAGCGGGGGTACCTCCTGCACGGCCCGCCGGGGACCGGCAAGTCGGCCATGGTCGCCGCCATGGCCAACTACCTCGGCTACGATGTCTACGACATGGAGCTCACGTCGGTGCACACCAACACCGACCTCCGCAAGCTGCTCATCCAGACGACGAGCAAGTCGATCATCGTGATCGAGAACGTCGACTGCTCCAGCAGCCTGATCACGGGCAGCCGTCGCAAGGAGGGGAGAAGAAAGACGGAGAGACTCCGAAGAACCTGGATCTCGGCAGTACCAGTGACAGCAAGGTGACGCTCTCCGGCCTGGTCAACTTCATCGACGGACTGTGGTCGGCGTGCGGCGAAGAGCGGCTCATCGTGTTAACGACGAACCGCGTCGAGAAGCTCGACCCGGAGCTGATCCGGACGGGCCGAATGGACATGCACATCGAGATGCCGTATTGTGACTTCGAGTCATTCAGGTTCTTGGCCAAGATCCACCTCGACGTCGAGTCGCACGAGCTGTTCGGCGCTGTTGAAGAGTTGCTGAAGGAAGCGAACATGGTGCCCGCCGACGTCGGTGAGCACCTGACGCCGAAGAGCATCGACGACGACGCCGGCTCGTGCCTCGGAAAGCTGGTGAAGGCGTTAGAGAAGGCCAAGGAGGCTGCTGCAAAGGGAGGGCAGGATCGTCATGGAGAATGGTCAGTAGGCTAGACTTGGCCCTTCTGCTGTCTCATGTGTACGCAACTACGTATTTTTAAGTTGGTCGTGTTAGCGTTTGTTTGTGCAGATGTGCTTGTAAAACATGTACTATGTATCAATGTATGTACATGCCCTTTGTATTCTTAGTTTGGTCCTGTACATATGTAAGTCCATGCTGTACTTGATAACTCTTAGTGGAAAATATTATATAGGGATGTTAATTTCGAATGTGAGCTATGCTAGCTTGATAAAGTAATCATATTTTTTAACTGTTGGATCAATCTATAATTAGACACGCGTACATCTCAAAGTTAATACAAAAAAAAAACGACAGAGAGTTGAAAAATTATACAACTTACAAATTAATATCAAACCTAATACTTATATATATTGACTAAACCATCAGATTTGGCCTGAAAGAGGGTGAAATAACTAATTAAATGCAGTAGCATACCTGACCGAATCGAAAGTGCGAAGCCAAGCATATTATGCTGTCAAGTACAAAAAATAACCTAAGCGGCGAACACGAAGAATTTAGGGGTTCATAGTTCATACAATACACACGGCGGAAATTAAAGCAAGTAACAACAAATGTGTATTTATATATATATATATATATATATATATATATATATATATATATATATATATATATATATATATATATATATATATATTTGTGAGAGAGAGAGAGAGTATATGCTCTCAAACTAATTTTTTTGAAAAATATACCCTCATTTGGGTTAAATTTACGTATTTAAAATCATAGTATCCAACACCATGATGTCCCGTACGTTTGGACGTCCTTTCTCTCTGTGTGTGTACACACACTCTTAAGTCTTAACTGGTGAATAAAAGTAGATCGACTCTAAGTCAATACTCAATAGTGAGAACCACCTTCCTCACGACAAGGTCACTCAAGTAGGCACAAAAAAATGCCATTTGGTGATCGATAAATTAGTACTTATTGCCGAGATGGTAGCTTAGTACGTAGAATTTTCACAAGATATGTATCTCCAGAAAGGCGATTTTGCTGGAGCAGCAGCGCGCGCGGCATCGCTGCCATCATCGGACGAAAACACAGATCGATCGCTCCCGCAGGATCCGATGGACGGCCTCCATGAGGGAAGGCTGCCTTGCTAGAGAGGCGCCTAGTCCGCGCACCGAATCGAACCGACGAGCCGAAGCGCGAGCGCGCCCGGCCGCCGTGCCATTGCTACCTTTTACCGAGCTGCGGTGAGTGAGACCTCTCGGGCAGCAACCATCGGGGAACTTAGTTTGCGACCGACGGGCGGCGTGCGACTCGGCCGTGGCCGTGGGTGGATGGGACGGGCCGGCGAATGGTTTGCCTTGTCTTCGCGCGGGCGGCGGACGGAGCGGCAACCAACGGCGAACCGCTCCGCCCCGTGCAACGGAACTGATTCAGACTGGAGAGATGACCTGACAAAGACGTTATTCTTTTCGTCCTTTACACATTTTTAAGTTTTTTTAGTAAATATTATTTATTAAACTAATAAACTATGATACAAACTATAGGGAGTGACTAGACGACTGTTTTTTCATCTTCAGTTACTTTTCAGGAGGAAAGAATTAGCACGTTTACTTTAGGCGAGACCTTTTCGCTTCGAAATGCGACATGGGGGTTTCGGATCGTTTTTATATTTTTTTAGCCCACCCGCGCAGTGCAGCTGAGCAACGGCAAGCTGGTGCGATGGGGGCGAATTGTCAAGCTGAAACCGCTCGGCCAGGACACCGGCGGGCATTGTTGCCGGGAACCGGCCTTGGCTTTGGTTGTGCCCCGTATGTGCTTTCATACTAAGCTTTTCTTCGAGCTGAAGTCGAACTGAACATAACTAGAAGTGTACCGCACCATGAAATCAATAGTAGTCGTAGGCTCAAATGCGCAAGAGAAGATGCTGATCCATTCGCATTTCTCAATAATCAAAGTATTAAGCTACTAAATAAATCCATTCGACACGAGAATTGCATTACACCCTAATGCCATAATATCAAGTTATCTATCAAAATTTTCTACAGCCAGGTGACTCGGAAGCTCTGATGATAACGCAGTGGCTGAGGCATCTTAACCCCCTGGAAGACTGGCCCTCTCTAGAATCTTGCAAACTGCCTTTTATCATCACCGCCTTTTCTTCCATAAGGATTTGCAGCGCTGATACCATGCCTCCTCCCACCATCCACCTTCCTCATCTTCTTCCTATGTTTGGATGCGCTGCTCTCCAGGTCGAGGTTCACTTTTGGAGGGTTCCTAAAACAGAATGATGCTGCTACATCCTGCCAAATAATAAGGAATTAGGCGTAAAGTCATTCATTTGTGTGTGAAATCTCAACTCTAGTCTACACACAATAAACTCGGTTCATTTTCATGAGACATGGACATTTACAAAAAGGCGAAATGATAAAATATCGGGTTATGGGGAGCCACTGGCTAGAGTATACAAATATGCCCCACACAACACTTGATTAACATTCGCTGTGAATTGTGATGCTCAACAAAAACAAAGCAGGGAGTGGATAAGAATAAATAGTGCACAGGAACCAAATACAGAACCTTCGAAAAGAACTTTAAGAAGCGTTGTACCTTCAGATTGAGTTGATGAACATTAAAAATGTCTTTCATAGAGTGTGAATTGTATGCCAAAATGTAGGATCTATAGGCTTCTTTAGCTGACTGATTTAGGAAGTAGTTCTCGCCAACAATATTCTCCTGGTCAACAACTTGAGCTGTAACTTCTATACATACTTCAAAAAAAGGCATTGAAACAATTCAATTATTGTTAAAGACGCACTTACAAGGTGTGATTGCAAATGTGGCACATTCTTTTCATCAAACCCGTATTCTGTGAGAGAAATCTTGGCTGCCTGCAGGTACCATTAAATTGTAACTTATACTAACTAAAGAAAAATACACTATATATCTTCGCATAGAATTTATTACCCTCAGGTAAATAAGAAACTTTAGTTCTTGCGGCAATAAGAACAATAAAGCTCTTCCTTTGCCTTTTTCACCACGCAGTACGACCAACTCTGTGAATGTAATCCTGAAAGTCAAATTTGAAATGCTCAGTACAGTAAAAGAAAAGAGAAAAATAGAAAATTTAGCTGGGAAAATTCAGATCACCAACCTTCGGTTCATCTGGAGGATCATATTGCACAATATAATCCTAAACAAGGGCATAGATCCTTAGGTTAGCAAGGGGAAATATATAGGACTGCTTTTAAAAAAATCATTAGTCAAAACCTCACCACATCAGGAATATCAAGTCCACGTGCTGCCACATTAGTGCATAATAAGATACCCTTTTCTGCCTTGCAAAAGTTAAAGAATGTTGTAGTTCGTTTCTGCTGCTTTTGTTTCCCATGGATATCAGAACACTCTATCTGGAGAAAATTTAGAAGTTCTGCATGGAACTTGACTGAACTACATGATGAAAAGAACACCATGACCTTCTTAGACTGTTTCTTTTTTAGGAAAGCATAGAGAACCAGAAACCTGTCTCTGCTAGGAATCACACAATAGCCCTGCTCTAAGCCTTCAACAGTAGCCTGTAGGAGCATCATTGTTATTTTTCCTACAAACATTCTTAAAATAGAGGGTTGAACAGCTTGGTAAGCAGTTTCTTACATTTGATTTGCCATCATCAACTCCGACATAAACAGGTTTTTCTTTACTTTCTTCGTTTTTCTCAAATGACAACTTTGCAAAATCTCTAACCTGTGGAGTACATCAAATCATCAGCAGATTCACCCAGAGAGAGGAGAGAGAGAGAGAGAGAGAATGACTTAAGAGTTTGAATAGACTGAATAACAAATCCACCAACCTCGCTAGTTTGTGTAGCAGAAAAAAGAACAGTCTGCCTATTCTGCATATCATGCATAAATGATATGACATCAGAAATAAAAATGTTAATGTCAATAAAAAGTTACAAACTATGGTATGCATATCAAGTAAGAAATCCCAGATGGACAAATGATCATATACCTGAGGGAGGCGTTTAAATATTTGTTTCATATCTTCTTCAAAGTTTTGCTCGAGTATGCGATCAGCTTCATCAATTATAAGGCACTAGAAAAACAGTAGGATGAGGTATGTCAGACAGACAAATTAAGAGAGAGGAGAGGTCATTCATGACACTTGTGGTCCTGAATAACATTTTTCATCTCCATGTACTAATCACACCCCACTGGCACATTAAATCAAGCTGGCAAACATTGCATATGCTCAACCCTAACACACACACATTCCAAAAGTAAACATCTAAGCTTGGGCAGTTAGACTTGTTCTCCCAGTTGGTCTGATCTTCCATGCCTCAGGCCAGACTTGGGTCTAGAGATTGAGAACAACAAAATCAAGCCCATCTCAGCTCAAAAATACATTTAAAATATATATCTATATATTTTCCATTAAAAAATCAACACTGGGGAAGGCTATGGCTTTTAGCAAAACAAATTTCTTGTCTTTCTCCTACATTTTCTCCACTACCCCTGCTCCCACTTGTAGGTTGTAGTGGATGTTGGAAAAAGTGTATATAAAGTGCATATAATCATTCCCATTACTATTTCGTTGCATAAAAACAGATGATATGTAGATTCTGGATTTTGGGGCATCAGGGCCAGCTCAGGCTCAAGCCTATCACTTCTGAGGTCATCCCCAAACTAAGCCCGGACCAGGGTTTGAATGGATCTAGTCAAGCTACAACAGTAGTAGATAACCATTGAGTTAAGCAACAAGCTGAATCTGTTGCTCCAGCCAAAATATATTTGAGCCATATCTTTTGTTGAATGGAATAAGAGAAGACAAATTACGTGCTGGAAGTAATAACCAATCCAGAAGGCTAATTTAACATAGATAAAAATAACTTAACAAAGATAAACAATTAATGATTAAAAATACATTGCATGATCCGAGCTGCAGATTGGTCTAAACTCTAGTTCAATATTAACACACAAGTACAGCCCCCCAGGAACAGGTGCATAAACAATCAAGTGCGAAATTTGCAGTTTCTCTTAGGTTTGTTAATGTGATAATCCAAATGTCTACAGTGTTTTCACAGACAGATTTGCATCATCTTATGACAGGAAACTAATGAATACAAGTTTCTTCACCTTTAGCCTTTTATATATGAAACCCTTAGTATTTTGTAGATGGTCCAAAAGCCTGCCTGGTGTAGCAACTACTAAATTGACACCCTTTGCAAGCTGATCAGCTTCACCTCTCCGGCCATTACCACCAATTACATATCCAAGAGTTTGCGAGTGATAGTTCATTAATTCCTTGGCAACATTGTGTGTCTGAAGCAAATAAATCAAGAAGAATAGATGATTAAGAACAGTGGAATACAGAAGCGCAAGGCTTTCAACAATTGATTATGTTTAGAGTCTCAACTATAAAAGACCATTTTTTCAAGTTAAACAATTTGCCATTTTTTTAAAAAAGCATTGCCAAAACAAATAAAAAAAGTTTCTTTACCACTACAAAGCATAGTTATCTCAAAAAATGTTGTAGCATGAACCACCCTGTCCCCTGTATTTGCATATCATTGTTTCACCAATGTCTAATCTTATCTCAGTTGACACATCAGATTTCGACCATTTCAATCACAGTAGGTTCTTGAACAATCTTAACACATCGAAACTGAATTATAACTCTTGAACCATGATATCTCTAGGTAAACTAACAACGCCAAACCATACCTGGATGGCAAGTTCCCGTGTCGGGCAAACCACGATAACTCCAGTCCCGTTCCTAGGTGAGAAGCGCAGGTTGTAGAGCAGCTCGATCGCTGGAATGAGGAACGCAAGGGTCTTCCCCGAGCCAGTCTTGGCCGCGCCCATCACATCCCTTCCTTCCATCAGGTGTGGTATTGACCTAGCTTGAATCTGCAAGCACAAAACAACCACACATGCATGTGAGTACATCAATACTAAAATCAACCTGTGAAACTATATCATCCAATGGATTATAGAGCACCATATAAACCCACATAGCACAATGCTTTTTCAGGAACGGCTAACGTTTTATGCAATTATGGACTTGCGCAGAGAACGGAAGTAATTTGCTCAAAAGGTTAAAGTTTAAACGGCGGCAGGACGCACCTGGGTGAGGTGGGTGTAGTTCATCTCCCTGATGGCCTTGGCAGTGAGCTCGGAGATGGGGAGCTCCGAGAACAGCTTGTTCGTCAGAATCCCCGACCCCTTCTTTTCCTTTTTCTTCTTCTCCTTCTCCTTCTTCTCCTTCTTCTTCTTCTTCCCTTCTCCTCCTCCTCCTCTTCCTCTTGCTCCTCCTCCTCCTCCTGCTCCTGCTGCTCCTCGTCCCCCACCTCCTCCAGCTGCGCCTGCTCCTCGTCGTCGGCGGCCGTATCGTAGACTGTCTCCTCCGTCTCGGAGTCCGACTCCGGCGGGGCGACGACAGGGTGCTTCCGCTTCTTCGACGGCCTGGCGGAGCCCATGGTTGCGGCTGCAGGGGGCGCGGCGGCGGCGGCGGGAGGAAGTGAAGGCTCGCCTTCTCTAGTGTTTAGGTCTTTAGGAACCGTGTGTAACGGCAGGAGCCAGGAGGATATACCGCGCCTCCAGATGGACGCTTTGGGCCCGGTTATCCTTGCTTAACATTGAACAAGCCCAACGGAGCGCTTCTCTCTGCCCATCCACCGTTGATCAAGCGGATCAACGGTTGATAGGGGCCTCAGGTGAGGCCCTCCTCCAGACACCTGTTTTCCAAGCCCAACAATGGCTTTGGCCCAACTTCTAAGAGTTCCTTTGGTGCAACAATGGCTATCGCATCAATGGCTATAGCATAACTGGTATGATGGTATCAATCAAATTTTTGGTCTGATTACAAACACCCAGCTACTTAAACTACATTTAATCCAGCTACTTAAACTACATTTATCAGTCGGCTACCCAACTTTGCCTTGAAATTTCCACTGCCCCACAATTTGCACCGGCGGGAATTTTTCGCAATTCCTAGTGGAATTGAAATGTTTGCTGAATTTTTTGCGTTCTAAACAGCTCTTGGTTTCATGTTAACAAATGAAGCACAGGTGCATAATCAGTAGTTCAGATTCACACAGGATGAACCAAAGCATTTTTCAAGCTAAGATTTGGTTACGCCCTGGGTTCAGTGGTGAAATGATTTAGACTATCTTAGCTGAACCATAAAAATATTACTCAAACTAAACTAAATTTATCCAAACTGTACACTAGATATTTTTTCACACCTCAGACTGAAGTCTACTTTGTTCGAAGTGTAGCTCCACCCTTAGTACGGGCTTTCCTTCAAAAGAGAGAGAGAGAGAGAAAGAATCAGGTAGGGCTTGGTTAATGGTTTGCGGAATCCAGCCGCTGCACTCGTGGAAAGAACAAGGCCGGCCACGAGGGGCGGAAGGGCGGCGCCCGGGCCCCAAAATCCAGGGCCCCATATACTAGTACTGACGAGTAGATACACCGCGGTTGGTCATTGGCCCAAGATGTACGTCGTTAATGATATTACGCACGGCCGCAGATCGATCACCGCATCGCCGATCCGATCCGCATAGGCGCCTCGTGATCTCGCCTTCTCTTCGTCTAGGTCTAGGCGTACGCCGCTGAGCAACTTCGCGACCCCGCCGGAAAAATTTCTACCGTCACGCGACGCATCGCCAACTTGAGTTAATGGAAGATAGGGATACCGAACCCAAGGATAGGAGTGATGCAAAAAATTTATATGAAGTGCTTGGTAGCTTTGAGTTTATAATTGATATGGTTATTTGGCATGATATTGTATTTGTCAGAATATCGTGAGCAAGAAGTTGCAATCACCATCCATGTGCATTGAGTCTACCTTGCAACAAATAGAAGGCATGGTTAAATACTTTAATACTTATAGAAATGAAGGGTTTGCTTGAGTATGATCATTGCCAAAGATATTGCGACTCAAATGAATGTAGAGCCATCATTTCAGTTAAGCGGTGTGTTCTTAGAAAAGCAGTTTGATGAAATTGATTGTGATGAAGCGGTTTTGCAAGTCGAGAAGGAATTTGAAGTTAATTATTTTTGTTATGGTTGATATGGCAATCAATTCATTGGAAAGTAGATTTCAAGAACTCAAACATTCGGAAGTATATTTGGATTTTAATGAGTTCAACAACATTGAAGTCATTGGATCGAATCGAATTAAAAGAATGTTGTACAAAATTTGCGAAACTTTTCTCTAGATGGTTCATCCGATGTTGAGTTAAATGATCTAATTTCGAGTTAAGTGTTATGCAATTGACTTTATCGATAAACCAATGTCGCTATGGAGATCTTTGAGTTTGTTAGAGAAGCGGATTGTTATCCTAATATTTCTATTGCTTATCGGATTTTATTTACTATGCTCGTGATCGTGGCATCGGTGAAAGAAGCTTTTCAAAGTTGAAATTTTGAAGAATCATTTAAGGTCAACAATGTCTCAAGAGAGGTTAAACGGTTTGGCAACTTTATGTATTGAGAAGAAATTATTGGATGAGGTTGATATCAATACCATCATCAATGACTTCGCATTTAGAAATGTTAGAAGAAATTTTTAAGGTAATATCTATAAACTCCTTAATATGAATTTTTCTTTAATACATAACGCATTTGAAGTATTTGTTGATAAAATATTATATATATATGTGTATGTAGATTTATATTTAGATATTTATACTAGGGCCCCTATTTCTAGTTTTACCCCGAGCCCCTAAAATCCCAGGACCGACCCTGGGAAAGAAAATGTGGATGTAACATCCAATGGTAGTCATAAACACGAGCTACATATTGTCAAATCGTATTACTTCGCATTCACGAGCCAGATTTGACCTCCCTCGAAATGGATGCTACGCTTTTCAAATAAGATGTATAGCAAATTATACATGGTCAAAAATTTTCCTCCCTCGTTTGCCCGAAAGAAAACTCAATACCTAAAGACTATGGTAAGTACAATAGGTACGATGAATTTCACGTCAAGACTATATTTTGGACATGTTCTAAACAGTTTATGGATTTTAACTTTTAAAACTGACTTTTGAACGAAATGACTTCTTAAGATAATTTCTATAAATCGTTTATAGGAGTTACTGCAGAAACCGCTTTGAACAGAGTGGTTTCTCAATACGATTGTCTCTTACTCCCTCAATCTCTGCAATCAGTCAAAAACCACAACCAAAAGTAACAATACTTTTAAACAGGGCATATTGACTCCTGCAAGCATGAACACACGCTTTATAAACCTAGTTAAATCACAAAGAAAACCTAGCTTAGGCCCTGTTTGTTTTGGTTTCTATAAGCTATTTTTCTATAGTAAACAATTTTTTATAATATCTAACTTTCAAACGAGTATCTTTTTAAGATAGGATTTATTAGTTGATTGTAATATACATTATAATGACTTCATTTATATCGATCAAAATCACACATAAATATATCTCTATAAGCTATTATTATTCATAAACTAAAGCCAAAATCCATCAGCAAAATACAGCATGAACATCCCTTAGATAAGCCATCGTCAGGATCTTACACTCAATGGAAAATGTCTAAGGTTCGATCCGCAAAACTCCACCAACCAAAATTTGATTTCTTTTCTTTCTATTTCCACCCCCACCGTTACCCCTCCTTCCACTCCACCAAGCGAAGCCGACCTTTACCCCTCCGGCCCTCCCCTCTCCTCGCGCCCCTACCTCCCACCTCGCCGAGATCTAGCCCTAGGGTTCCGCTCCCATCACAGGCGGCGAGACCCACATCACCGGCGGCGAGCTCAACTCCACAGGCGGCGTGCGAGGGAGGGAGAAGAAGCCCATGGGGCAGCAGTCGCTGATCTACGCGTTCGTGGCCCGCGGCACGGTCATCCTGGCCGAGTACACGGAGTTCACCGGCAACTTCACCACCATCGCCTCCCAGTGCCTCATGAAGCTCCCGGCCAGCAACAACAAGTTCACCTACAACTGCGATGGCCACACGTTCAACTACCTTGTAGAAGAAGGCTTCAGTAAGTTCTCTGCTCGTCCAGTCCCGTCCGATTATCGCTTTTTCCCTTCGATTCGTTGCGGATTTGATCCGTTCTGTGTGGATCTGATTCGTTATGTGCTCGGTTTGGGCTGGTTGGGTGTAGATCTCGCGGATTTGTTGGACGCACGGCTAGGTCGTTTTGATTAGCGTGGGTGATCGAGTTGTTGGTTGGCGTCGTGATGCTAAGAAGTTCGTGCGGGAAAATGTTCTCGCAGTTGTGCTCTAGTTGGTCAGCTGCTGGGTATTGATTGCAATTCGAGTTTGGTAATACTTCTCGAGGTGTCAGCAATGTGCTATGTGCTGAATCGTTGCTTGTTTTATCTTACGGGGGAGAGGGTGCTAGAGTTGTGTTTTAGGTGTGCGGACCATTTGCAATAGCCGATAGCAGCAGTAAAAGAACACCAGTCCACGGTGCTGCCTCTAGATATGCTTGCAATTTTTAGAAGATGGAATTGATAGTGAGCTTCGAGTGCTGCTACAACTAGGCGTGCCTATCAAGTGTCAACACATATCTATCATGGTGATAGGATGATGTTTAATACCCCTTAAATCTACTTAAGAAGTAACATAAATGTATCAATGTTTTTTTGCTTTCTGATGATTGAAACAGACGATTACTTTGCTATTCTCTGATTTGTAATTTCATATTAAGTTTTCATAACTGAAATACCTTATTGTCATTTACTTGGTTAGAAGAAGATGTTGTCATCAGCGATAAATTAAATTCATTAATACTGCATGATGATGTGATAGAAACTCTACATCTCTATGATAAGGGGTCACATTACCATGGTGCATATAAGGCGGTCTATTATGTAAGAGCAGCTTGCAAAACATATTTCTTTGACTGCAAGAAATACAAGAAAGAAATATTGAGCGTTGATTCTGCGAGCACGCTAAGAGCCGATGATTATTTTGTGCACATTTTCTATGCAACATTAAATCACATAGATGCTCCTCTTTGATTGAACTGTGGATTGAACGAAGTGGTTAATCAGATGTAGCCTTTGCAGCAGCACTGTCTTTTTTTGGTTGCACATACTAAGTTGCAATTTTAGAAATGGCATGAGATTTAGATTAATGTTGAAACTATAGTAGAAGACAAGATAGGGTGATTTAGAAGGAAAATTAATAATACCGGTTACTGTTTTGGTATTGCTCTGTGTTGTTTCTCCAAGTGCTACCTTTTTTTTTTACCGTTTTCTATGTTGCAATTCCGCATCTCCTTTCTCCTGATTTTTTGACACATGACTTATAGCAGCGACCATAGTGCTTGAAAAACTTCCCAATAGGGACTAATGTCCAAACTTTATTATGAAGCTGGTTTTTGTACATGGTCTTCCACTTATGCAAACATGGCACCATTACCAAATTTTCTAAAAATGGAGATAGTGCTTGTCTCACCCCTTGGTCAAAATATTACTCAGGAACACTACACTACGTTACATTTCTTGCCATTTCTAAGTCAAAAAACTATGACATTGAATGTCTAACATCATGCTTTCTTCTGCAGCATACTGTGTAGTTGCTGTTGAATCAGCAGGGCGACAAATTCCCGTTGCTTTCTTGGATAGGGTTAAGGATGATTTCACAAAAAAATATGGTGGTGGGAAAGCTGCCACTGCTGCAGCAAACAGCCTCAACCGAGAGTTTGGGTATGTATTGTTGTCAGTGTGAGACATGGTTAAGATATGATTCTTCATTTTACTAATGCTTTTTTTTGGGTGAATAATTACTGTTTATAGATCAAAACTTAAAGAACACATGCAGTATTGCGTGGACCACCCTGAAGAGATAAGCAACCTGGCTAAAGTGAAAGCACAAGTTTCAGAAGTCAAAGGTGTTATGATGGAAAATATTGAAAAGGTACATCTCTATTCTTTGCGGATTAGTATACAGTTTGGAATTGAGGGTCATCTTTGAAGAATGTTTCTGATCCTCTTTTCTTATTGAAATGCAGGTTCTTGATCGTGGAGAGAAGATTGAACTGCTTGTTGACAAGACCGAAAATCTACGCTCACAGGTCCAGATGCATTCCTTTACCCTGCCCTATGCTGGGTATTGTATTTAAATTATGCTTCTTTTGGAGCTGTTATTTGTATGTTACCCAGATAATACAGTTGATTTCCCTGCCAGATCCCAAAATATCTCTAAACAGCAAGAGCCTAGAAAGGTCACAAGTGATGCAATTAAGCTGGGATCTAAATTGATGCTAGGATATGAGTTTCATTGTAGGTCAATCACTGGCATACTGAATAATTACTGGGGTAGACGCTCTTGATATGCTCAAACTACTAAGACATCAGCTATATGGTATTAGAGATGGCTGTGTTGGTTAATACCAGTTCTCTGTCATGCCATCGGTTACGACAAGTAGCAAAAACGCAAGATACCAGTGTCCAGTGCCTGGCAGTTCTTTGTACCTAACAATTCCTATGGATGACTAGAAACTTCCAAGGTTGTGTCAATTACTGACAATACTTTTTCCTACTACTTAAGGCAATATGCAAATGTAAATAGTGAAATGAATCTGTCATCTACCTGTAATGGTTATGATGCAAAGTTCCATTGGTGACAACATTACCTATTTGTTCAAGTTACTGCCAATGAAAATCGATCTTGAATCATTGGGGAGTATATTAATGGAAACTGGTGTGGTGTAACTCTAGTTATCAATTCTTACTGTAGTGATAAATTTACTGATATTTTCCATCTGGAGGTGTTTCTAGTCTTTTCCTACTTATATTCTCTTGCTCTAGCGGTAATGGCTAAATATATCTCCAAGTTTGATGCCTTGTTGTAATAAGAAAGAAGTATACTTGAATGTTGATGCTTCAAGTTTGTGCATCAGAATTCAGAAGTGTCCCAAGTTTGATGTTGAAGTTGGCGCCCTCCACCCTCCAGGGCTAATACATGTGGACCATCTTAGCACTCTGGGCTGATTCTGGGGTGCCTGAAACGTTGCTTAATAGTATCGAGTTTTGGGGCATCGCAAATTGATAACCTGATATTGTTACTCAAGTTTGAGCAGGAAGTTCAATTATGCTGCAATTTAACATGTTGGATATAATAGTCAGAATATGAGATTTTTAATGGTGTGGGCATGCAGGCTCAAGATTTTAGGCAGCAAGGAACAAATGTAAGGAGGAAGATGTGGCTACAAAACATGAAGATGAAGCTGATTGTTCTTGGCATAATTATCGCGCTCATTCTTATCATCATCCTGTCCGTGTGCCATGGCTTCAAATGCAAGTAAGGGCGGACTTGGGATCGATACGTTCGACTGCCCCTATAATACTGCTGCTTCGGTCATGAAAAAAAAAACCATATGGTCCTTTGTTCTGTGTCTAGTGCGCTCTGGCGCTTTTATGGTGCTCGAGTGTTTACGCTGTCGTGTCTGCTTAATGTTGGATGGTGACTTGGTCAGTGGGTTGAAGTGTCGTGTGTTTTTGGACGCTATGCATGTATAGGTTTGATTTTAACCCTTCGTTCTACTATATGAGTAGGTTTACTTAATTGCCCCCGGAATGTTTCTTTGCTCCATTGTTTGCCTGCTATAAGCCTATGTGACTGCATTTTGGGCATCATTTGTGGACGCAAAGTTCAGGCTTAGAAAATCATGGTTGTAGACACTGAGGAACAGCTGATCTGTAGTAGGCTAGATATGTAACGTGTGCACGTAGTCCGCTAGGTATGTAGCATATGTCGAGATTTTGTTACTGAGCGAATTTGTATCTCTTGAGTGAGTGGCTTTGTTATCGGACCTTCGGTGTTTCAAGAAACGGGGCACACGGGGCTATCTTGCATGCGGCATTCCCCGATCCCTACACGAGGACACGGTGCCTTTTATGCGGTGACGTCATATACATGTACTTCTGAGCCGGCACGGAATGATGGCACCCGACGGGTAAACGACGCTGCCACGCGTGGGCAGCTCACAGCGGCCAGCGCCGTCCGCCGCGCCAATCCGCGCGCGCCACCGAGTCCGAGCAGCAGTGCTACCGCCCGAGGCCCGGAGCCGGTGGTGCATCTGCCGCGAATTTAAGACGGGCTGTCTCAGACACAGCAGCAGCTCATAGCCGTGGCTTTGTAGCACTAGTACTACGTACTAGTGGTAGTGGTGCCCGACTCCCAGTACAAGCTGTGCTGCGGCTATCTTCGCGCGCTCTGCTGCCAACTCATAAATGACCCATCTCGCCCTTGTCAGCTGCCGTGGCACAAGAGAAGAAAAAAAAAAGGAAGAGACTAGAAGTAGCTGCGACGTGAATGCGCTGGCTGTTGCAGTACTACAATTTATCCAGACTACTTAAAACTTGAAAGCCATCTCATCATTTACTCAAGAAAGATGTAGTACATGCGCTTTGTATATATATAGCAGCGAGATGATCGGAGGTAAGTTGTTCTGTGTGAGTGTGTAATCTTAATTTTGCTGCATGATGCACACAGTACCACTGATTCTCAGCTAATACTAGCAAACTACCGGTAAGAGGTTAAGATATTTGCTAACAAGCGTACGGAGAGGTTTATATGTACATGCATGCGTTTCGTTCTCGAAAGATCAGATCCAGTAGAATATTTTGTTCAGTTCAGTTATTTATTTTTCACCGTACATTTGGGCGAAAAAAAATTCGCCTGTTGGGTTCTCTACAGTGCTCGTCCTTCACCCCTCTTCTTGTGGTAGCTTCGATTGCAAAAATAAATGTCCTCTCGGTACTGCCTGCCACATACACACCGTACCATAGCATAGCATAGCATATCTTAGGTCAAACCACGTACTACATGCGCATATACGTACGTACGTACGTACGTGCATGACAAAACACGTACGTCCTACACCACTACGGCTCAAGGCGTGATGCCACCGGCACCTCTCCGCCGCCGATCCCACCGGCTCCACCTCCGAGCCCGCCGAAGCCACCGAACGGGGTGCCGCCGCCTCCGAAGTCCGAACCCACCGACGCCGCCGAGCGGGCCGACGCTCCCGACGCCGCTGAAGACGCCGCCGCCGTTGTTACCGAAGCCCCCGCCGTAGCCGGCGCCGACGGCCGGGAAGCCCGGGAGGTCCCCCATGCCGCCGACGCCCACGAAGAGGTTCTTCTTGTCCGCCACGCCCGCGCCCTCTCCCGCACCGCCGTTCTTGGCGGCGGCCGCAGCAGCCGGAAGCGACACGGAGGCCGCCGCCGCAGTGCCGCCGGGCACGGCCCTTGCCGCCGCCACAGCGTGCGCCAGCGCGAGGCCGAGCAGAAGGGTCGCAATGCCAAAGCAGTACCACTTGGCCATGACTATATTCCCTCCCTCCCTCTCTCGTGCTGTGTGTGAGCTGCTGCTACGTACTGTGTGCAGCGGGAGGGTGGCGTTTGCGGTTTAAATAGGCGGAGATCGATGGAGGGAGAGGGGCAGTTGGGAGGGTACGTGTAAATGCAGTAGAGCAACTGAGGGGAGTAACTGTAAATGCGTAGAGTAATAGCTTCCGAAGAAGTGGACTAGGTAGGCGACGACGACGTGGCCTCCAGACTCCGGAGTCCTGAGCCGAGTTTTAAAACCCTAGGCTAGCGCGTGCAGTGCAGGCGCAGAGAGAGAGAGAGAGAGAGAGAGGAGAACGTGTCGCTGCCTTGCTGGTGCCGATACGTCGGGATGGGTTCAGTGCATGCTTGTTTCGTCAAGATTGGGCTGGGCCAGGTGAGCCGGTTCTGGCTTGTGAGCTTAAGCGGATCAGGGCCAGTCAGCCTCGGCTCAACGCCCAGGCCTCTTTTGCCAGCTTCTCTGGTTACCTGCTCAAATGTACGAGCCTCTCTGTTTACTGGTTTTACTTCTGAGAAAATCCACCCCTTGCCATTGTATAACTCTCACTCCCACAGTATGCCATCTAATAACTCCTTACTCTCTCTATATCATTGGATCTCATTTTTTTCTTCCCTAATATACCATCGTTGTCGCCTCTCTAGCTAACAGCTTCCATTAAGATTCTATTCATATTAGATTCTGTTTAAAAAAGCCAAAAATTAATATAAACATCTGGTTTCTTAAAACAACTTCTCCACTTCTCTCGCTACCGCTTCGCTTCGGAGATAAGACAGAAGTCATGGATACATCACGCACCCTACTTCTCTCACTCCCGTCACGTGTATGTATCTCCCCTTTACTTTTTCCATCGCTTGCCCCATCTTTTTAAAAGTCAATTCTTTCAGTTCTTACTATTTATTTTCAGTCAAAAGTCATAATCCACAGCCAAAAGGCATCAACAAAAGTCAATACGAACGTCCCTAAGTGGTGGAGCCAGGATTTTGACGATGGAGTTGCAAAATTAAGACACATCCGTTCTAACACAAGCTCAAATATAACAAATTATGAGCCTGTTCTTTACCTCATAAGCCGGTGGGTTTTGCTACAGTACCTAACTTTCAAACGAATTATTTTCTCAAGACAGGATCTACAAGTTAAACGATCTACACGTTAAAAGCCCAACATCTGTATCAGCCAAAATCGCAAGTGAGTATATGTCTCTCCATAATCTTTACCGCAAACAGCCAAAATTCAAAAATTTCAGTCAAAAGCCATAAGCCGCAGCCAAAAAGACCAGACCCTATATGTTCGCAATACAACCAACATCACACAATATTTTTAAAAAGGGAGATTGGAGCATTTGCCCCATACATAAACATGGAATTTGATGATTTGTCTCATTTATCTCATTGACATGTGGGCCTTGAACCCACATGTCATTGAGACATCACAGGGCAAATCATCAAATGCAATGAAAGGTATGGCAAAAGATCAATTACCTCTTTTAAAAATTATAACTTGATACGGTGTTCTTTTGTGCTTTGAAAGCGATTGATTCCCTCCCAGACGCCCGTCCGCCGCTCCCACTCAACGCGGCGTCCTCCACCGCTGCCGCGCCGCGAGACGCTACAGCCCCCCGCTGCTGACATGGTGGATTGCATTGGCACGGGCACCGACATTGAGTGCTTCATTGATCTAGACACGAGCACCAATCTCTCCTCAAGCGGGCCCCAGAGGCGGAGGCTGGGGAGGAGAACGAGGGTTTAGGTGATAGCAAAAGCCGCTTTCAAATGCCCCTTATGAATTGTGATTTGAGATATGTAACATACTTTTGCGTGTGTCTCCACTGTTCATGGTGTATATGCTGGTGAGTTTGGTTCAGATCATAGAGGCCTCTGTGCCATGGATAATACAGAACTACAGATATATGCATACAAAAAGAGAGCATGGAAATCTTTCCAGAACCCGAGGAGAAGGTGTGATGGTTAACGGCTCCGTAAGAAGCAGGGGTCCAGGAGCACAACCAAAGATCACGCGAAATCTTTGCGGACATCTGCCGCGCCTGGCAAAATTGCATCTAGTCAGTTAGACTGACGCTCCACTCAACGTTCTTCTTGGAAAGCCCACGCATCCAAACTTGCAAGTTTTATGTTCAAGAAAAAAAAAACTTACAGGTTTTCTATGAAAAATACAGTAAAAAAAGCTCAAATCATCTATAACCTAAAATGTCACTTTCGTATTCTGTGGATCTGCTGAAGGATAGTATCGTTGAAAGGACTCTTAATTAGAGATACAAGAGACACTTTTCCTGTTAGTAAGTACTGCTAGTAACATGTAGTATCAACTAGAGCTACAAGTACATGAGCAGCTGTCAACTGTTCTTGGGATCAGAAGAGTGCATACGTGGGTCTATGCCGGGACCGCATCTGGCTGCATAATGTGTAAATAGGGTATCTATCTCTGTCCCCACTTTGGTCTGCATCTCTTACAGTGAACAAAGCAGTCCATACACTGATGCATGTTGTACATCTCATTTCAATTCCAGGGCACAAGGTGACTGGTCAAGAAAAGAATAGATTAGCCCCAGAAATTTCTCATCTTTTGGACACAGAAACAGCTCTCTTATCACAGTCCCTCACTGCCTGCTTTGGAGCTCAACCAGTGCCACTTTACCTGCTCAAAGCTACTAAGTTCCAAGAAAAGAAGTTAAAGAGACTTGAGGGACAATGGAGGGAGGAAGGAGGAAACAAAAGGAGAGAAAAAGCATGCTTGCCACTTTGGCAGGTTGGTGTTTCTTTCTTTTCTTTTTCTTTAGTCTTCAACCCTCCCTCCCTTTGCTCTGTCCTTGTTTCTTTGTTTGCTTGTGACATGTCCAATGTAACATAGTTTTATTTTGGGCTTAAAGTACAGTCAGAAACAAAACAAATCTCTCAAATAATTTTGAAGTTTTTACAAAACGAACACGTATAGTAGGCAAAGCAAAAGCCTCTATAGTAAGTTGGACTACTTTGGTTGGGTGCTAGGGCACAGACTGCAATGGATTTTCCACATCTCATCAGAAGATCAGAGCCAAAGCCTAAAAAAATTGTTGGCCCTTCTTTCCTGACCTGTTTCCTCTGTAGCAAACTTATGATATGCTGTTGTAATTGATACAGTGACAAGGGAAAAGAATGAATACCTCAAACAAAACAAAGTAGTAGTACTAACATGTCTAAAGTTACTACTGCCAAAAAAGAAAGGAGCTCTTGCCCACATCCCTTTGCCAAGAATCTTTGATGCCTGTTTCTTGTGAGAGGGAAGCTTGGTACTTACTACTCTCTTTACAAAACCCCCACCACCTAGAATAGCCTTTGTTTTGCATAAAGCTAAAGTTTTTATGCTTAAAACTGTCTTAAATAGCAGTCTTAGAAGAAGATAGGCCACCTCCCCTAGTTGCACCAACATCCAGCCAGACCCACCATAATGAAGCTCTTGTTTGCTCCTTCTTGCAATGCATCATCTCTTTGCTCCACATGTCTGCCTCTCCGATTGGAAGCTTCCACGCCTCAGGATGCTTGCTGCTACGCTCGGCCCGGCGATCTTCCAGACTTGCCAGTTCCTCTGAAGAATTCAGAGTGGGAGAAAACCAAATCAGAGGGAGAAGAAGGAACTGAAATAGCATGCAAGTTTGTGTTTCAGGTGACCCTACACTGAACCGTTAAGACTTTCTGTTGTGTATTATAATTAACCATGGTGTCGTACTTTGTTTGACTTCTTCCATGCATGTAGACTAATCATTTCAAGTATGTTATGTGCATCCATGATAATCATTAGGAGAATAGGACTAATCTACTTACTTTTGCTAAAAGAATAGCATATCATCATAGGGGAATGTGGATGTAATGAGGAAAATGAGTGTGTGACTCTTTGTTTACATCCTCATTACTTTATTGTTCTCAATCTTTTATGTTCAAACAAAATTATGTGACGCCCTAAACATTTCGAGTGCCTGCTTACTTTTTTCTTCTCTTTTTTCCCAACCTATTTCACAAGAAAATTTGAGGAAAACATAGCATGTGTAATGCTACAAAGTGAGCTGTCAGCCTATTAAATGCATCAACACACCCCTTAAACAGAAGTTGGTCAAGAAACAAAAAATAAAATAAAATAAAATAAATGTAAGGTGCCATATTCCCACACCCACAGTATAGCCTAAACTAAGAACTACTTATTTCTGATAAAGAATCATGGGCACTAAGAGTTCGTTATTTCAAATTTGATCAAGAGCTGCACTATTATATTGTCACCCACTGTGAAAAAGAGCACTGTAACAAGGCCACACCTGAAACCAACCGAGTGACACTTTCTTCAAGAAACCTATTCATGGCCATGAACATGGGAACTTCTTTTCTGATGTGGCAAATGCAAATGCAACAGAGTCACATGACTCAGTAACTAACATTTGAACTGAAGCTATAGAAAGTAAAAGAGGAGGGAAAGAAACCATCTCAAAAATCAAAGTCAAGCCTGCAATGCAACACAAAGTGAAGTAAGTACCTGTTGTGAATGGGATCAGGACCGTTAGGCACCCTCCTCTTGCTGTCCTGGAAAGGATCATCACCCTTGAAATCCTCCAAGGTCCTGTGTCCTCCGGCGACTCTGGCCAACATCCTCCTCCCGCCGATCGCCAGCGGAGACGGTTTCTCGCCGTCATCCATGACCAATGGCATCAAAACAAGAACTCCAAACAAGATGGCCAATGCCGCCGCCGATGCCCGCCTCACGGACCCGGCCGGCCTTCTCATAATACCACCCGGTGGTCTTCGCCGTACGTCTCCTCGCCCTGCCTCCTCCTTCCTCTCCTCTGTTGCTTCCCTACTAACTACTAAAGCTTGTGCTGCTGCTGCCGCTGCTACTCTTCTACGAGCTTCTGATGTGGTGGTGCAGCTGCGATGCTGCAATGTGACTGCATATTATAATGTGGGGAAGTAGCAGCAGGATTTGTGTCAGTCGCTGTTGTGCTATTCTTGCTTCTTGTTTTGTTCTGGGTTTCTTTTGCTTTAGCTGATTCTGCTGTGCTTTTGAAGGACCTAAATAGAGGGAGAACAGAATCAAAGCAAGTGAGCCACGCTTGCTTTTGCACTTTGCTTTTTTGAGTTATGTTGTTTTCTTCCCTTTTCCTTTTAAATTTCTTGTTTGTTCTTGTGAAGGAGGGGATGGAAAAGACAGTGAGAAAAGAAAAGTTCTAGGAGGCATTGCTATCTGATCCTTAAGGCTGCCCTTGTTTTCCCTCTAGTACATTCCTATTGGATGATAATTCAGGTTACATGTGCAAAAAGAAATGGAAAGAATTCATCTTTGAGTAACTCTAGGAGGGGGCATGACACATGAGAGATTGCCCTGGTAAAGTGAGGTCCAAAAGCTGCTCCAAAGTGAGTAGCACCCTGAAGAAATAAACACTACTTTCAGGTGATGTGTCACAATCCTTTTTATTTGGTGAATTCCCCTAGACATGACATTTGAGCACACTCGAAGAAGTCCATTCATTTCGAATATTTACGTGTGAATGTAATCGGATCTGTTGGGTTGCTTAATGCTGATGCCCCTACATGTGGAATCAACAGACTGATCTCAGAATATTTCGCAAGAAAAAAAAAGATGGCTATGTTGGATCAAATTATGATTGTGGCCAAATCATTTCTCTTTTCTTCTGCAGGAGAAGCCAGAATTTCTTTGACAGAAGTGCAAGCTGGAGGCAGGATACTGAACCAAAAGAAGTTCTATATTGTGGAAAGGGCCAAGCTAGTTGGTTATTTTTGAGACAGGCTGACACAGTTACTGTCCTGAAATCCACTGTGAAGCAAGACAACAAAAAAACAAAGTGGGAACAGGCAGTTGCCTGCCAGCATGACACTTGAATTCTACAGAAGTAAAGTACCAATTACCGCATCACAATTTACAGTAACAACAGAAGATAACCACCTACATGGCACACAAACCTTATACAAACTAACAAAAGGCCCGTGCTTTGCAACGGATTTGAAATAAAACGATATCACAAGTGCTTTTAACCACATCAATATTAAGCAAAATTATGTTAAGGCCGAATGATACATATATGACTGCTCTCAAGTCCCTGTTTTTGTTTGTCGCTCTTCACTCAAAAGAAGAAAACATATCCACTCCTACTACTCAACCTAGTTCTTTTGTATGATGCGCACCATATAGATAGTTAACATCTAGACATTCACGAGTTTACGGAAACATCCTTGAGTGATAATTTTGCTCAATTTTATGCAAAGATCACTCTCGAAGTCTATGATTGACACCGTAGTGAAACAAGCCATTTTCTTGACAACACTATATTTCATTGATAGAAGTGAGAATTTACAAAGTTACAACCGTCTACAATTGAACAAAGATAAAAAATTGAACAGATTGTTTATGTCAATGAATGAATAGTTGATTCAAAATCAGCACCATTTCCAATTTAGATAATGTTAGCACTTTGCATTAAGCCCCAGCATTTCAACACCGTGCCCCCATCAATTTCGACTACAGTGACACAACCCATCAAAGTGTAATTTGGAGCAGAGCTCTTAGGCCTGCACATTCCGTCATATAACAGACACAAATCATCATGTGCGTTGACAAGGATATGTAGCAGATAAAGAAAGTAAGAAACAAACACCACTTCAACTAAAATTTTAGAACTCTTAGTATCACTATGATGCATTTTTATTATCATCAGGTTTCCCTGTGAAAGGGAATCTAGAGGAGGATCTAGTTTTTATAATTTACCTGCTCCATTTTCTAGAAAGAACGGAAGTAGATGTTTGCCCATGACGTGATCTTTGCATTTTCTTGGTTCTATTCTGGGTATGAAACCTCATACTTATGTACTTTCTCTTGTAAAAACTATATGTATTCAATAACCTGCATTAAAATAGGTGCCAATATCTCATATAAAAAATAGACAAGCAAGATATTAGATGGAGAACAGATGCATGCTAAATACAAAGATGAGCATTGTCGTCACTACATCCTAACCATATGTACAGATTATAGCATCTACTCAGGAATCCTCGGACAATGGACACCTTGTTGTACAAAGACGAGCACCGTCATCACTACATCCTAAATGCCAACCTATTTCCCAACTAAACCAAATAGACTTCCAGGATGCAGATGCCTGCTTCCATCCACGTTTGTTGAGCTAGCAGTGCAAATCTAGTTGCATGCAACCAAGCGAGTATCTTAATCAGAGTTTAGCTCACCAGAAGCAACCACTTCCTGAATATCTGTGCCCACTGGGTAGTTAACTATGACAGTGTGCCAACCAACATATTTACCTTGACAATGAGGACCTGAGAGCAATGGTATTACATAACATAAGGAATCACATCAAACCAAAACTCGCCTAGATGACACAACAGAATTACCTGATGACTTCTAAAAATGTTCAGAACATTTCTATGTTGAGATCATTGTATTCAAGGTCTAACATCACAATACATGCTCGGTATCTTGCAATTGTTTCTAGAATAGCAACTCTTCTAGCAAAGGATTGGCTATTAACATCACTAAGTCCACTAAATGTACCACAATTAAACTAAATATGTCCCGCAAGAGAAAGGAGAAAAATAATTCTCAAATGCTGAATAAACATAGTAAACTCAGTTAAAGTTATTTGGTTCAATGCATTCTGTAACAATTCTTGATGATAGTTACCCTCAAAACATCGTCACTGTAGGGAGCTTCAGGTGCATTTATTCTTGTAATTTCATAGAAGCAGGTTCCCAAGTGGACTTTGACATCTTCATCCTGATGTTTCAACAATTCTTCTCTGGCAACTGCCTTTAGACATGACTGGATAGTTTCCATCACTGAGGACCCTGGCGACTGCTCTATTCCATGTAGGCATTCTGTAGCTTGCTGCAATACGATTAGCTTTAATAGCATATCCAGAGAATACTTAAGCAAGAAGGAAGAATTTCAAGAAAACAGATAATATGGCTTTTTAACATTAAAATAAGACATAATATGGTCTGATTCTGAGAGATCATGTCAAGGGTAAGCAGCTAAATCAAAATGGTAGTGTAATACTATCCTTACTCCCTGTGACCCTATGCTAGGGATAAGAGTACAAGGCAAACAACCAATTCTCAAGACATCTAATCCTTTTCCATCGTTGATGCCATCAAAATTCCATCTCTCTCTCTCAGAAGAAAAAGATCTAGCTTTTGAGCTTCTAGATTGTTCCTTATAGTTAAGTCCAGTTGTTCCAACTAAAGCAACCATAATGGGTAATTGCAAAAAAAAAGAAAGAAATTTAAATCATAACAACATTCGGCCACAGAGCCTGCGCTTACAACTTACTAACTCTTATTTTGGAACTACTATTGCAAAGCTGCAGATAATTGGCACACAACACAGAGTACACAACTGGAAATGAATGGTATAAATCTTAAATTATGAACTACTATAAGTTACTAATATGCACTATGCTCTCTTTCTACAAAGACTCACACATAGTTATTTTAGATTTAGTTTACGTGATGGTTAGATATTTGACTAATAAAGCTGAGATTACATAACTATATTAGTGATTGTTCAAAATTCAAGTTTTAATTTCATTTTATATTATCTAAATCTTGCATTAGCTGTTTCAACCTTACATGCTTGTGGGCCAATAGCATGTACATACATATGCAATGGTTACCACATGCTTGTATTTGGAGTGCAACACTTGCATTCGAGTGGCTACAGTTAGCACAAAAACAAGTTCGAAAGCAATGGTCTCCCAAATCCCAACTATTCAATTTCAGTTGCTAGCTAAAAGATTCCATATCCCAGCTAAAGAATCTAAAGAACAATAATTGTTCGATTCAATCTGAACAACAACATTTACCCCACAAAACCCCAGAGCAATAAAGATGAACTTGCATGTTAGCCTTAGAAAACTTGCACTCAAACCTACCAAATTGGCCCTAGCTAATATGCAGCTATTCATCAACTTACCCAAGTCCGCATGGGTACAAGATTGATTGCCAAGTTCCCCTTAATGATCAGTTCTAAACTAAAGAACAAAAAAGAAGCCTAAGAACAAATAGCTGGATTGCATTTGATGTTACTCCAACACAGACAAGTGTCAAGACCCAACAAATGCACCAGTGCCAAATTTGGGTAGTTATGAAAAGAACAATTCAAGGACAAACCTAACCAATTAATTTTATTATAAAAATAATGTCTACAAAATTATCAAGACAAAAACTACCATATAAACATTGTCGCGCGAGAAGAGCACTGGGACGACGGCGGCGACGGAGAGGAGAGCAGAGAAGGTGAGCAGGCCACGCATCTCCATTGCTACGGACTTGTGATGATGGAACCACCACCTCCAGGACCCAATCCAATCCTTTTCCATCGCCATCTCTCAGGCATCGTTCATACGCGGGACCTTCAACAGCCGTTCGATTCATCCTTAGGCGGCCCAGATTGAAGCGGGAAAGGAGGTTTCTTGCTGGAGGAACCCTGTACTAATTTGCATTGCCTTTTCGTCCACCCCTGGACCTGGACGGATCCCTCCCTCACGGCTTCGCCGCGACGGTGGCGGCGGCTGCCGCTCGGGCGGCCCGCCGGGAACTCGCGACGGCACGCCCTTGCATACCCTCCGCCGCCGCACGGCCTCAGAACTTCTTTAGTAGATTGATTCACGGTACCACCGAATGCCCTCGGAATGCAGTGGATTCTCCAGACCTTCCAGCATTCAGAGTATGTTTTGCTCATAGGTCATTATAATTCCACTTGAAATCTCGATTCTAATCTGAAAATTGCAATATAAGATATGTGTAGTTGATGGTTCAAATCACAACCAAATATAAGAACGGCACATTTTGATGCCCATTGCCATTTTGCTATGACAGCGTGCCATTTGTTTGTTCATTGTTTACGGTGGGCAATTTATCTTGATGGATTCGGCTATGGAGAAATACTTAGCCAAGGAGTAGGAGGTATCAGCTTATGCAGAGTGGAATCGGTAGGATGAATTAGGAACATTTTCATCTGTTGTTCGAGCTCCGAAGACGTCAAAGCTCAAATCAACTTATACAGGACATTGCTGAAGAAATACTTGATGTCAGTAACACATCAACAAACAAACAACAGGTGTACAACAACACAACAAATTGATGCCACCTGTAATCTTGAACAAAATTCTTATCATGTGGTGTTTTTATGCTTTCATCTTTAATAAGAGTAACACTAATCTCAAAATAAATGAAAAGGTAAGTAATATCTATCTATAATTTATCATACTTTTAAAAATTGTGCAAATCATTATTGAGGAAAACATTGAAGCACCTCTGATTCTGATCACTTTATATCACGATGCTCCAAGGCGGTCTGCGCATGGGCAGCAAGGGCGACCGCTTAGGGCCCATAAAAGTTAGGGGCCTCATCCCATGTATATATACATATATGTAATTTGTTCAGACTCAGTTACAATGACCAATCGAAATATATAAAGGCACATGCTCATATTGTTAACTTCTAAGCAGTTAGTAGCAACAACATGAAGAAGATAACTAGCAACTATACTAAGAACTTGTCTAGGCAGGCCAAGTGTCCAACACAATTTGGAAACATCTTATTTGGCATGTCACATGTGACTAAGCGAATGAATGATCACTCATAAAATAGATGCCTAGCTCGGCTCAACTAGCTTGCATCTTATTTACTTGCTAATTAAACTGAGAATTTGACAACCAATGGTTTCTTATATATTTGAATTCTTCAATTCAAGTATGCAAAGAAATTTTTGGTTCAAGATTGGTAGTCTAGAACTCTAGATTTTCAGTGTATGTGGTTGTGTTTAGCTCCTAACAAAAAGTTCTATATCAGTTGAAGGATTGAAGGGTTTTTTTGAAGGTTGGTGATTTTGCCTTTTAGTGTGACTGATGACTACTTAGTTATATGTCTTGGCTAACTGAAAAATCTTATAAAATAATTTTATGTAGTTTCATTCCTAAAGGGTATACTTGGAATATATGGATTTCATAAGAAACACCATAAATTTCTCGAGATTCAAATGGGGCCTTTAAGTTATATGTCTCTTGCAACTTGTAAAAGAAATTTAGCATATATAATCTTTCTCATATAGTATTTAAATTATTTACATTTGTTATTGGTACACATTAGGTTCTGATCTGATTGGTCTGAATAGAAGTGAGATTTTGAAATATCAAAAACATCCCAAGGTCTCCACTTTTGTCTCGCCCCAGGGTCTCCGAAATATCAGGAACGGCCCTGCTCCAAGGTCAAACTACAGGATATGGAAAGGAGTAAACATTTACTCCCATGCTACTGAAAACCTGCTTCGTTTGTTATGTACATCTCAGTAATTGTAAAACAGAAACGGGGTGAAAACAGCTGACAGCATAACACTCCACAATACATATTCAGCTCAGATCGGTGGGGGGTTTAAGCATCGCAGACCCCGCAACTTTTACGGCAAAATCCGAGAGAATCCTTCGTGCCCACCATGTATGTTGGGTTCCTGTAACACTCCCCAACAGCAGCCCATCTAGGGCAGCGCTCATTTCCATCAGAACATGGCGCGTCCGCCCTTACATCTGGAGGATTGTCGAATGACCGGACGTGGATCCATTTTGTGGCAGACCACTTCTCACCCTCAACTACTGGGCAGCTCCCATGAAGGCTACTTGGATCTGTTGTCGCATTAACGTGGAGACTGAAGAACAGTAGTGCATCACCTTTTTTCGGCTTCACTGCAAGAGAAGAGCACACCCTTGTTTTAAAACAAATGTTGATGCAAAAATGGGGTTGCACTACTGAAGTAAACCACCATTGCCGGTGAGGCAGGTCACGTAGGAAAAAACATTCCTTTTGACATGTGAGAGGCTGAAGGATACCTGCCAGCCCAGATCTTGCGCAGTCGGACCATGTTTCATCCTTGTGTTGTAAATGCCTTCCCTGCAAGCATCGCACCAGATGACTATAACTTGTTGCTGTCTCAGAAAAGGCCAAGTAATCTCAGAAATAATTGCATACCTCAGCATTTGGAAACACAGTCTCTCCACCCTTCTTCACATCTGTCAAGTACATAAGCACAGTGGCAACTCGATGGCCACCACGCTTCAGGTTGTTTTTGTCATGAAAATAATCAAAGTGGGCATCGTACTTCTGACCAAGTTCATAATGCAGGATCTGAATTGACTCGGCATTTTCTGATCCCGAAACAGGCTAGCCAATTAGACAATGCTCATGTAACTCCGAAAGGCAAATAAAGTCATGCAAATTACCTTCAGGAAGAAATGTCCAAGCAGCTACACGCTTTTCAATTCCAGCGACAATTTCATCCTTGAATGGGTTAAAGAAAAGGAAACGGATTAGTGATCTTGGAATGTTTCTAGTTGTTTGACGCATATATAGGGTATTGAAGAAACGGCCGAAACATGTTTACATGGGTCATTTCATTGATTGCACTAGAGAAATATAAATGTACAAGTGCTAGATGATCAATTTATTCAGATTCACCAGTTTTATCACCATCCATCGCAACTAATATTCTCTCGATCACATTTTATCTCAAGAAATAAGGTGAAGATTACAATCACCGTGTAAAGTCATCTCTTTTGCAATACCATAAGCCAGATCCAGCGAAATTTCTCGTGAACACAAGAAGCTAATTCAATGCTAAATTATCAGTCCGATACATTATTCAGCTATTCACCACAAATACGAATTATTTGCTGTCAGTGTGTGTGATCAATCGCACTAATGCAGGTAGAATCAGCAACGCCAACGGGTAAACTAACACAATTGCAATGGCATGAACAAATCAACAGTGACATTGCGCAAGAAAGCAAGCGCGTATTCATACCTCATTCTTCGCCAAGAACGTGCCGGAGCTGGTGCGCACCTGGCTCATGACGCTCTTCCCCGAGTCATTGTCCGCCACCATCGACTTCTCCATCCCCCCCTTCGCCTAAACCCCACAACCCAGCAAGAGCATAAAGATCACAACTCACAGGAACCTCTGCACAGCAGCACCGAGAAACCATAACAGCAGAAGCAGCTCACCAGCTTGACGAGGTGGTCGCACTCGCTATGCGAGAGGAAGCCGCTGTACAGGAACGCCCTGCAGAAGCACACAAGCCTCGCCTATCAGACGCAAATCGCCAAACTGCCGGTGCCTTGCAACCAAGAAACACCTAGCCAGAAAAACCAAGAGCCTGCTGAGTGCTGACCTGGGGCGCCAGGAGAGCTGGGTGACACGCCGCGGGTCGTAGAAGCCGCCGCCGTGGGACTTGGGGAGGGCCGGGGAGAGCGCAAGGGCGGCGAGGAGAAGGAGCGCGAGGGGCGGCGCCATGGGTCGAGGGGGACGGCGGAGGTAGGGTCATTGTTCGGGGCGTCGGAGGTTTCTAGCTTATATAATATAACGCGACGGTGGAGCGGGGGAGGAAAGGTGGCGAGGTCTCGTCCCGTCTCTGGGATTCCGGCGCCCACTGGAATGGAGTCGCGGGAGGAAACGGGGCGAGTCGCTGGTGTCGCGGTGGTTCCTGTGGGCGCGTTAGAAGGCTCCTCCGTCCGTCCGCTCGGTCCGTGGGTTGCTCTGGTTTTGCTTTGCATTGCTCCCGAGATGGCACTCTTTTTAGAAAGTGTTATATAGCTTTCGAATTATAACTGTTTGTGGGAGGCGATGTATAGAAAAAAAAATATTGATAAATATTATTTAGATATTTTTTCTAATTATCATCTAGATTGAAACAAACAACGAATGGTTGGTAATTGGAATTGATATCAATGTCATATTATTCCGATACAAATGCCAAGTATATCACTGTATTCAGCAGTACCATAGGGACCGAGAATAAACCATTGAGAGATTTGATAATTTGCCCCATCTTTGTTTGCCATTTGATAAAATACCCCGTAATATCTCACTGACATGCGAGGACAGAACTTATATGTCAGTGAGACATTACTTATCATTTTAATGAAAAATAGAGCAAATCATCAATTCATTCGGACAGGTTTTACCGGTGGGTACTGAGAGAATAAATTCCGTCCTGGAAACATTCAAATCTATATATGAATGTTGAGTTCAAATTAAGCAATAGTAATTTCGGGCAGTAACCGGTCACGAACCAGTCAAATTCCACTTTCGTGCTTAAATTTGACAGATCAAACCGCACAAGAAAAAAAAATCGGTTCCACCGGGAACCGGTACCGGCTGTGGTCTGAGATTTTTTGCTAATCTGGAATTTGAAACCTACTTCCATCTTAGCTCCCTTACAAGAAATGCAGACAAGCTTGGAAACAAGAGACTAATGGCAAGCAGGTAATTCCTTACTAGTTACTATAACTAGAGCTGGGACTTAGGCCGTGCCGTGCCGGCACGGTCCGGGCCCATCGTGCTTCGTGCCGTGCCGGCTCGGCCCAGTCATCTCATCGTGCCGTGCCGTGCCGTGCCGGCCCACGTCGCCTCTGGCCAAGCCCAAGCACGGCCCAAAGCCCATCGTGCGGCGTTCGTGCCGTGTCACCAAGCCCACCGAAATTACTATACGCGAAGGTGATGGCGACGGTCGTCATCTTCCTTTCTCGTGCACCGCCCATCCACTGCCGCCCCTTCCCGCCGCCGCCTCCCTCTCGCCCCCTTCCGGCTCCTTCGGCCTTGACCTCCCGACGGCTCGGCCACCTCCTCCTCCCGAGCGGCGGCGTTGCGGCGACGCCTGCAAGAAGATCCCGAGCTCGGCGTTGCGGCGCGTGCGGCGGCGTCATGTGTGCTAGTGTGTATTTTTGTATGTGTGTTAGTATGTATGCGTATGCTTGCTTAGTTGCTTGTGTGATTGTGTCATCTTTTGCGCATTCATCTTCTCCAAACTTGACGTCGACCCATCCGTGCCCGCAGTGCCGCCCAAGCTCGTCGTGCCGTGCCGGCCCAAGCACGCCCGATCTGCCGTGCCGGTTTTTGAGGCCCAGCCCGGCCCACCGTTCGTGCCGTGCCGTGGCGGCCATGCTTTGGCTAGCCAAAAAGCACGACCCAAGTCTCGGCTCTAACTATAACGACAGAAGAAAGGTGGACACTAACCTGCAGAAGACAATGGCATTTGAATCTTCTCTCAGAAGAACTTCATGTCCTTTCAGCATATACTTGTGGAACAGCCTCTCAACAACAATAACTTGAAGATTGCTAATCTCCATTATGTCATTTTGCTGAAAGTTCACATAAGTATGTCCGTGCATCTTATAGATGTAACGTTGCATATATGGTAAAAGCCAACAAATTAGATTAGCCTTTTCTCTGTTGTCCGCAGTACCATAAAATATTGCTTCACGATACACAACCTATGTAAAGGTAACAAAGGTGGATGAGAAACATACACAAGATGAACATTAGTTATTGCCAATCAACTTCAATATGTGAGTTCCTACTTTGCTTGGGCCCAACATTTGAGGTTTAATTAAATTGTTGATAAATATGCATTTGTAATTGGTCAAACAAGCATATACTCTAAATATAATATGTTATCCCTGCCGCCGCCGCGGACATGGTACGGGGGTTCTAGCCATGATGCGGCCTTTGGTGGTGGCCGCGGGGCTCATCGAGGCGGCGATGGATTTGGGGTGGAGAAGGTGGAAGGAATCGCCGAATCAAGCAAGGAGGTGGAGGCGGTGAGGAGGAGGCACGTGACGGCAGTAGTCACGGACTTACGGGGCAGGGTGTTTGGGCCCTACAGGTTTTATCTGGCTTCGGGTCTTTTCTTTTGGACCGTGGCTTGTGGATGCGGTTTATAGATTTTGGTCCTAGTGCGAGTACTTATATAAATAAACTGAAAGCCGATAAGTCACATCTAAAAGAGCATGTTCTTTTTTGCTGCGGCTTATAGATTTTGGTTGTGGTTTATAACTTTTGGGCTGTTCGTGGAAGAGAGTCCGAGTAATAGAAACCAGTATACTATTTTGGTCTATATAAATAAAGTCACTACAGTGTATACTATAATCAACTTATAGATCTCATCTTGAAAAGACATTGCATTTGAAAACTAGTTACTATAGAAAAGCCGATAATCAGTTTTTAGAATATGAAGAGGACTATCCTGATAAGACGTATCGAAACAACAACAAAGAAATCAAGAAATTATCTTATTTATTTATTCAAGAAAAATTATAAGTTATAACCCATAAACTAAAATAAGCGCAAAAGAAGGCATTCATCCGGCTCCCCGGCTACACTACCAAGTTTGGACGATACGGGCTTCAGCAGGATTGGGCCGAGCAGGCGAGCAGTTGAGTCGGGCCTCTGTTTTCAGGTTTAACAGCATTCATTGCCCCCCACCCCAGAGCAAAAGAACTATAATTTTTCATCACTCGCCTTTTAAGTCGCACTAACTTGTAACAGAACAACCTTCGGTTTCCCGCAGCTGCTTGACTCCAAGTAAATATTGGCCACCAACTATGACAAGTGCAGCATAATAACGTGCACTATACTGCCACTATTTGATACACTGATACCAATAGAAAACATCGCTCCAGCACTTCTATGTAATGTAACCTTGCAACAGGCACTTGAGGTCTTGAGCTGCACCCAGTAAAGACTACAGATAACCATGTTCACTGGTGGCAACATAAAACATTGCAGACAGAATAGCACCATGTACTCCAATTGGGAATTGCATATGTGAGCTAATACATGGAAAGCGCATTGACTGAAACTAAGTCATACTAATTCATGACCGTGTTAAACGAGAGCTTGCGCGACAAAATTCGTGTAAAACTGCTAAACTTGCTCTTCTGTACCTGATGGGTTGTTCATGACTGCAACCACAATCAGTTATACCAAAAGTAGCAAGAACTTATCTAAGGTTTCTAACCTTCACATTTACAAATGAAGTCCTTGAGCAGCTCTATTAATGCCCACAGAACATCTATATGGCAAAAAAAAGAAGAGCACTACAAGCTGATCCTGCTGTTCATTTCCTGAGTTGTCCCTAGCTGAGACTTTGTGGTCATCTTGGTGCTTAATTTACCATCGGAGATAGTCTTGAATCTTGGGGACTTGGGATCATGAGCTCACTTCTCCACAAATAAGGACGGCCACTAGCACCATAAAAGGGTCAAGTACCACCAGTTCCATTATTGCTATCTCATGTTGCAACATTGCGCTTTCCCAGCCTGAAGCTTGTCCCACAAACATAACATCTGCCTCGGTGATTGGTAATGCGCAGTGTAGTAATCATCTATGCAACCAAATTGACAAAACTTGACATTGTGGACGTATTCAACAGGTCTGGTGCTATTGAACCGCTCAACCCACATACCCATGCTCACATCTTCCATTTTGAAAATCTGCGCAACAAGCAAATGCAAATCAGACCTATGTCAGCATCATTAGGTCCAGGTTATCTTCTTTTGAACCAATGTTCAAGTTATCTTGTAACAGGAAAATCTACCGCAGTTTGTTTATGATTTTTTTCAAGGACTGCACTACGAGGAGCCAAAACACTATCTGATAGGGCTCCCAATTATTTTTGGAAATACGCAAACTGTTAACTCCAAGTTACCCTATGTGGATATGTATCCTTTTTAGTGCCATAAAATGAGGGTGAGAAGCAATCATCTGCTCTTACCCTTAATTTATGATTTGCAAATTCTGATACAATGCAATCTGCAACATCAGAAGATATAACATATCCAGGACCATTTGCATATGTTGGATAATCCTCTTCTGGCCACTCCTGTAAAGTACAAAGGACAAGCAAAGATTATAAATATGTGTATTTAATGCAGACTTTAGGGGGCAGCCTAACGTATGTTGATATAGGTGAATGCGAGAACTTGATTGAAGCATAAAATACAAAAGCATAAAAGGCATGTATAGTACACCAACAATTTCCACTATGACATATTAAATCATGCATAATAATCATGTGAGGATGAGGACCATAGGTTCCCACCTAGAAACTTTGAGAGGTGTTAACCGTCGATCAAATTCAGATTAAGTGCATACTGGAAGGGTGATATGATGTAAAAGTTACTCTTCCTAGGACTAGGCAGCACGGAATCATGTTGAGAATAAGCTGTCTATTTTTCATGCAGATTGAGTCTACAAAGCAACAAAGCTAACTGTCCCTGTGCAGCATCCACAGAAACAAAGGACTGCATTGTTTACGGCAACAATGATTCTTATGAAGATGTAAATGTATACAAACTAATAATTTCATTTCCAGTATATTGAAGGCAGAAATGACCAAGTTAAGAAAACATTACATAATAGCTAATAACCACATTGTACTAACTAATTTGCATCTAGTGGATACCAACACCCTGAATGGATATAAGCAGAGACTAGATTCAATTCCAAATCAATCATTCCAAGATGAAAAACACACATATTTGTGACGAATGTCAAAAGTCAAGAGGGACATCTGGCTAAAATGGTGGAACATGCATGCGTACCTTAGCAATAAAATAGTAAATCCACATGCAAATGATGTATTCAAAAGGGCCAAAACAGTGGAACATGCATATCTACCTTAGCGATAAATGAAAATGATGTATTCAAAAGATTCAAGGCTAAAATTTCCTTAGTACACATAAAACTAAGAATCACCATACATGGTTATTTAGAACAAAAGCCAGAGAAATTGGAAGCCAGAAGGAGCATGAAGATATTAGTAGGAACAGTTTGAAAGTGCTATCCCCCAAAAAAAAATAAAGACGATCAAAATGATCATAGATAAGGCATTTTAACTTATGCAGGTAGCTAAAAAGTCAATGCGGGCAGTAATGGGAAACATCAGGTCTTATAGCATTGCCAGTTTGCCATGTTCAATTATGTTGCATGGTTAACAGTAAGTGGTTGTTTATTAGATTTCTTTAAACAGGTGAAAGATTCAGTAAACTACATCAACATGCCATGAATCTACATTCTTCTTTTAGGGCTCGTTTATATTGGCTTTTGACTTTGGCTTTGGCTTATAAATAGTAACAGCATGTAGAGAGAGACAGACACTCGTATGCAATTTTGGTTAATATAAATGAAGTCATTACAGTGTGTACTACAATCGACTAGTAGACCTCACCTTAAAAAGACACTTCGTTTGAAAGTTTGGCATTATAGAAAAGCTATTTATTGTAGAAAAATAGCTTTTAGAAGCCAATACGAACATAGCCTTAATATCTTGTGAAATCACACGGTGGCAGACAGAATATACAACTGAAGGTGCAGCAGAAACTGCACCATAGAGATGAGTGGGCTATGCAAACAAAAACAGGCTAGCGCCTCATGTAACTGAATGACTAGTTCAAGTCCCAATTTAGGGAAACAAGTATGATAGTTCATGTTGTTTCATACACAGTACAACCATGTAACTTTTGTTGAACCGTTTACTACAGCAACGTAGTGAAGCAGCAACTTCAATCACTGAAATAAAAAGGACATATGAGGTCATTATGAAATCAAATATTAAGTTTACCTCATAAGTAACGGCCCATTTCCCATTGCGCAATGGCTTGTGGTGATAATTCATGTTCCCTATATAGAGACTTTTACCACTTGGTATTTTCTTAACCTCAGCAATTACTGATTCAAGTCTAACAAAAGTATCATCATCACACTTCATTATATATCTAGCAGAAACAACATGGACCTGAGAGAAAAAGTTCATTAGTGAGAAAATGTTGATACAACAGCTTCAAAGTAGCAAATTTTGAAAATAGGTACCGTCTATTAGACATACCCCATATTCGCATATTGCAACAGTCTTCAGAACAACCAGATCATAGCTGTCCATGAATGGCACAATAACAATGTCACCAAAAAACTCTGCCTCCTTTTTCAACTCCACATTCACTTCTTTTCTGCCATGCTGAAGAAAAGAAAACTCATCAGCTCATGTCGACAGACACAGGTACACAACTTGGACTTACTAAGCCATCAAATTTCGTCTTCAAGATTTACCAGGGCAACAAAAAATCGGCCCACAATGTTTGAGGACCTCTGGGCAGCAGACATCCATGTCTTCCTCACAGCCATACGCTCACCAAAATGGTTGCCCGCGGACAGGATGCCAATGAAAATCTCAACTGGTTCGTCTGGAAGGGGAGGGGCCTGCCAAATGGGCAACATCTCAAGGTGTTTCTGTGGTGCAAAGCAAGGGTGTGTAGTGGGCAATGTCCCCGCAAACACTGATTGCACATCAAGGTCCCCATTCAGTGATAAGCCAGTGGCATCCTCGAGAACAAACCCCTGCCAGCACCACCAGAGACAAAAGTTAACCACAATGTCAAACTTAGACACGACAGTATGCCACCAATAACGTTGCATTCCATTCCCCGTCTCTTCATGAGCATGGAAGTGCCACTTACAGTGCGGTATGGAAATGACGTCACGTGCCGCCCGTCAACATTCACATGGTAACCCTCCAATCCAGCAGTGAGAGTAAGAACAAATAGGCGGTCCTCCACAAACGGGTATGGCCAATCAACCGAGACCTCCTTCGTCCGCCCAATGATCCGGTTCAGCCACCATGACGTCTTTGACCCTTCCGACCGCTCTTCGTCGTCTCGAATCCACCTCTCACACTTCACCATCCCATCCACTGAATAACAATTCAATCAAAATTTAATCTTTGAGCCAAAATAATCGAGTAGTTAACAGCATTTCATCTGACAGCAGGGTGTATACCAATCTCCTCGTCAGCACGGGACCTCCAGCCCTCGCAGCGAAGCGGGGTGCCCCACTGCATGCGGTAGCAGGTGTTCTGCTCGATCGCAGGCTTGCCGCTCCAGTCGCCGCGGAGGCGGGGGTTGAAGTGGAGGATCCTGGGCGGATCCTCGCCGTCCACCGTCTTAAGCCCCTGCAGCTCCATCATGAACTGCGACACCATGATCGGCTCGTCACCCTCCTTCAGCAGCGTGATCTTAGGATCCCGCTCGGCGTGCGCCGCGCGCGGCGTCGCGGCCACCGTGATGTACGACCCCAGCGTCAGCCCGCACGGCAGCTCCACCGCCCGCCCCCTCTCCCGGAACTCGTCGCCGCTAAGGACGATCGAGTGCGGGCACTTACTCCTCTCCTCGTCTGACGCATCCAGCGAAGCCGTCAGGGTCCCCGCAGGAGTCTGCAGGTCGGAGAAGACGCGGGCCCCGACGGCCGCGGCCTCGGCGGCGACCTTGCGGAGCGAGCCGGACCGGGAGGAGTTGAGGTGCCGTAGGTCGAGGCCGGAGACCATCCCCGACAACCGGCGCCCCCGTATCTGCTTCGCCTCCGCCGAGAGCGTTTCTCGGTGGGGGTGCTTCGAGGGCAACGCCGGCGCCGCGCGCTCGCCCGCGCCGTCGAGGTGGAGCAGCCGCGACGCCGCCGCGGTGGCCGTCCCTCCGCCGGGCACGGACGTGGACACGAGGGGCGACTCGAGGACGAGCACGAACAGCGCGTACACGAGCAGGAGCGCCATGGACCCCTGGATCGCGCGGCGGCGGCAGGACGCGCCGGCCGCCGGTGCCCTCCGCATTGCCCCTGATGCGGCTGCGACGTCCGCGGCCTGGCAAGGCAAACCCTAACCCTAGAGGAGAGAGAGCGCGTGGAAGCGAGGGTCGGGGTGGGAAGGAAGCTGCGGCAATGGGCGCGGAGGAAGCGAAGCAGGGGCGGAGGCGGCCAAGGGAACGAACGAACGGCAAGGTTAAGTGAGTCGGACGTGTTAATAAATTCCAAGCGACGGTTTTGTTCAAAAAAATCGCTATAGTTTATTCTGATTTAAAAAGTAGTGCGTGTAAAATAACTAGTGGAGGAATTGGGGGGCGACGTGAGTGTGGCGGGCGTCAACTGCATGGACTCGGTTCATATTTCCTGTGTCCTCTGTTGTTGGCGTGGGGAAGGGTGTCTGTGAGGGTTGGTGTATGAACAGCGTGCATACATGATGGTGTTGGGATGGAGGGTTACACGTGGATTAAAGCGGCGCGTACTGCTGTTCCGTGTGGGCGACGGATCCCGTGCGGTGGGGCACTCTGTTGATCAACGCCTGAGGCAGGCAGGCGTTCGAAATTGAAATTGAAATCGAAATTAACGGAAATCTATCGCGCGACTACGCGCACTATCGTCTTAGGACGCGTCGATTTACAGTTGTTCGATATTTTTCACACGGGGCAGAGAGTATATGTGATCGATAAATACAGCGTTTTAAGTGTTATCACCATCAGCTATAAGAAGATGCGGAGATTAGAGATCAATCACCATACAAAAATCCAAGGAAAAAACAATCAAAACGATCTCTACTGTGCCTTGCAGTTAGACCGGATGAACAATTCTCCAGTCAGCCTTGTGAACAGTAGGCAGTCAGACTAGTACAATGTTTTCAGCACGAGAATAGTAATATCAACACTATTTCAAAAAATCAATGAAACTTTTAACCATAGATCTAAATAACATGAAATTTAGCATGTATCTTCTCTATAATATCACAAACCTATTTCAACCAACGATTCAGAAAATCGTTACCAAATTTGTAACATTTAGTTTGAAGAAAGGTTATACAAAAAATGGTGAATATGAGTTACTTGTGGATAAATAATGATCAAGATGGTTCTAAATATGTTCTTATATGTCACAGCAAACAAGAATACTAAAGAAATCAAGGTAACAATAGTTGAACCCAAAAATCACTCGGAGAAAATCAAAACAGTAAAAATCGGGTAACTTCAAGAACTTACCAAGCAGGTGCCTAAATGGATGTGGAGTTAATTTCTAGGAGGTCATCTCCATCTCTTATTTAGATAGATGTGGATTGATTTCTAAGGGCCAACTCTATCTCTTACACGCTCTTAGCACAATAAAATCGAGAAAAAAGAGTAAAACCAACCAAATCAACGATGAATTCATGGGAGATAAACAAAATTTGATTTTTTGCTACTTGAGAATGAAAGTTTTATAGCCACTCTATTTGGATGACAAGAGAGCATACCATAACACTCAACTTATTTTAAACCTTAACCTTAGAACACTTGCTTCAATGAAAAGATTGTTGGATGGTTAATTACGAGTCTCCATCCCAAGCCGTTAAATAGATGGGCTAGTTAGCCCAATCTAAACCTAGTGGATACTATCCACTTAGCACATATAAAGGAAACCCGATAATTCCCCCATACATAGATTTAACTCACATATTACATTTATGTACGCTTTTCAAAGTGCATTAGCCTTGTCTATTTTGATCTTTTCAGCTTCTTCTTGACATAAATCGCCTTTTTAAATGTCGCGATGTTGATGAAAGTAGTTTTCGATATTTTGATCAAACTACCAAAATACCCTTTCTCAACATGATCTTTTCTTTTATTGCAATCAATTGTTATGCTTATCATGTGTAGATACACCACTAGTTTACCAAATGTCGATAAGTCTCCCATTTCAGTTACACCAGACCACACCTCACTTGAACAAACCAAGACATATGGAGCAACCCATCGCGCGAACTTTTCTTCAACATTTTTCGTCTTTTCTCATGTCATACTTGAGCTCATTCAATATAAATAAATCGTTTTCAGGCATAAGATTTTCACAACTTAACCTACGTTAAATGTAACATAACTCATACAACATAAAAACCCTGACTTTGATCGCAGAAACTCATTCCCAGACCCAAATCCCTAAATAACAGAAACCACTAAACTGACACATCCTAGCCAGTTAGACCGCTGACACGGGTGATCAGACCGTTGAGGGCATCCAACCCGACCATCACCCTTTAGCCGTTTGACCGGCCTCACTGCCAGTTCTCCAAAAAATCCAAAAAGATGCGATTTCAAAATTTCCAACCTTCCTAAATTACAATGATTTACCACAATATAATTCTAGAAATTCTCAACATGGTCCTTCGTAGTCTTCCCTAAGCTGAAAATTTGTGCAATATCACATGTAGTGTCAAAATCCCTAGACGACCTGCATCATCAATGACTAGCCGGCCAGTTTCTGGCCTGTTCTTTTTTGCTTCAATTTATGACTTTTAGTTGCAACTTCTGAATTTTAAGCTGTTTATTAAAAAAAAGTTCAAAATAATAGAATCTCACATACGATTTTAACCGATATAAATAAAATCACTACAATATATCCTTTAATCAACTTGTATTCCGATCACATAATCTTTCTTTAAGGCAACCTCAATGAAACAAGCAGAAAAACATCCATTCCGACCATCACTATCAATAATATAAAAGCATTCGGAAACGCAACAATAACCTCCAGCCACCCAATAAATACACACCATCCAAAACTACAGCAACAAACAGTCAGTGGCAAAAGAACAGGAGAATTAGCCCACCCAGACTTCATGCCAGTAAGAAAAAAATCCAATGCAGGCGCATTTTCCAGCACCATAGTACCATACCCACCGGGGTGACTACGAATCCCATATCTGTTTCCAGTTAAGTCAACAAAATATGATGTTCATTTCAATTCTGACGGTAACCAGGAATCAGTATCAGTCCCAGGAACTATTTGTGCCTTGGCCACCACCATAGCCGCCGCCACCACCATACCCACCACCACCACCACTGTAACCTCCACCGCCACCCCTGTGGTCCCGCCGGAAGTCCCGGCCACCAAATCGAGCACCGCCTGATCGGCGGTTTCTGCCTCCACCACCTCCAAATGAGGAACAGGCAGCATAACGCTCAAGCCATTGAGGAACCTCCTGATTGGCTTCCTGCATTAGTTCACTTAACGGCCTTGCCAGTGACATATTGCCCTCGTTGAAAAATGCAGTCGCCAGACCAGACTTCCCCGCTCGTCCTGTTCTCCCAATTCGATGGACATAGTCATCTATGTCATTTGGGAGGTCAAAATTGATGACATGGGCAACATGCGGTATGTCAAGCCCACGAGCAGCCACATCAGTTGCAACAAGGATAGGAGTTGATCCACTCTTAAAGGATCGCAGTGCATACTCTCTTTCCTGAATAAGATCAATCAAGCAGAAAGATCAACAATGTGATATTCAATCAGACCCATATGACATCAAGAAGACGTATATCTTTAGCACCATAAGGCATACAGACAAAAGCATGCGCAACCTGGATGGGACAGAAATATTGATCGCTCATGTGCAAGCATATCAGATAGCAGTATCCTTGAATTGTTTTGAAAAGGATAAATCATCACTTCCCAGAACCACATTCAGATAAAAATGCATTTGTTTTTGGAATATCCAAGTTCTTATTTCCTTTCCAAAACACAATTATGATATGCAAGGATAGTTCAGACAGTAAACAAAACGTATGCATGGATACTTCAGACAATAACAAAATGTCTATAGGATTTGCTTACAAAATGTGTAACATATAATGTAATCCGCATGGATACTTCAGACAATAACAAAATGTCTACAGGATTTGCTTACAAAAAGTGTAACTAACATATAATGTAAGCCAGCTCGGATGTACCTGTTGGGTACGATCTCCATGAATACTTGTTGCAGGGAACCCATTTGTATACAGCCAGTTCTCCAGAGCATCAGCTCCCCTCTTTGTTTCCACAAAGACCAAAGTAAGAGCTTGCTGCAAACAAGAGAAATACATGTTGGTGGACCAATATTGGTGGAAATTATGACTTGAGTTCAAAATTAATTGAAATTTTAAGTACGTCAAAAAAATATTCCTAGAAATTATGACACCGAGTTCAGAATTAATTGAAATTTTACGCTGAAAACCACTATTTATAAACCTTCCTTACAGCAGCTTTAGTCTAGTGAAAGGAACTGGTGGCATAAAAATAAAGTAGATAAAAAACTCTTAATGCATAGTACCTTCCCATGAGCACCATTAGCTTTCTGCGCATGAAGAAGGTCCATGAGATAACTTCTTTTATCCGCTTCAAGGACAAACTCTACCCTTTGAGCAATCAAATCAGTACTTGAACCAACTCTTCCAACAGCAAGGAAGATGTAGTCCGCAAGGAAATCTGAAGCCAGACACTGCAGAAAAAAAATTATGACATTTTCAGCACAAGTAACAGTAGAGATCATTATCACATGCTACAAACAACCAAATATTTTTTTTCCTGTCATGTACAAATAAACCAACCAAATATTTGCAAATTGATTCACCCAGTATCATATCTTCATATCACATGCAAAAAGCGTTGATTGTGCAAGCCAACAATTCATCTTATTGTTATTCAGATTTAAATGCAATTAGTAAAGATAAATTTTAATTCCTACCATTTTTCTGACCATTTCATACAGTATAATAGAAGAATCTAATATCTAATAATTTTGGATACGGAATAGAGGCATGGTTGTCACGGTGGAGTCGGCGACCACGGCGAGCGAGAGGCGCCTGGACGCCTAGGCGAGGGCCCGGCGACGCCTAGGCGACGACACGACGCGTAGTCGCGTATATTCTTGATGTTTCTTCAGCGGTTCCGCTCTCTCTCTCGTATATTTCTCGCATCTTAGCCTCTCTCTCTCTCGTATATTTCGCGTCTTCGCCTCTCTCGCGACTCTCTCGCCGTCTCGCGTCGCCGTCTCCCGACTCCGATCTCCCGACTCCCGTCTCGACGCGATCTCCCTCCCAACTCTTCCTCCCCGCCTCCCCGTCGCCTCCCTCCTCCGGCGGCGGGGACGGGAGAGAGGCAGCGGAGGGAGGAAGGCAGGAGGAGGAGGGAGGCGGGCTGGAGGGAGGCTGAGAGAGAGAGGGAGACGGCATACTGGCGGTGAAGCTAGGGTTTTGGATACGACAACCATGAATAGAGGTACAATAAAAATGAACAATCTACAATGCCACAAAGATAAATTGCGACTTGAGAACATGACACCATATGTTAGGAAAACTGATAATTGTGTCGTACAAGTTGACAGCAAATGGATATTGCATACCCCACTACCTCAGCTAAATTGCTAGATTGCCAATAAAATAGTAAGTAATGAAGAGGCTAATGACATTTGAACATGTACTCTTAAAGTGGGGAAGTCAAAAAGAGAAGGCATACCTGTATCTCTTTTGGAAAAGTAGCACTAAACAGCATTGTCTGTCTTACACCACGAGGGGGCATGTCCATCTGCTCAACAATTTTACGTATCTGTGGCTCGAACCCCATATCGAGCATTCGATCAGCTTCATCAAGAGCTAAGTACTTCACCATTTGCAGTGATACTCTAGCCCTCTCCAGCAGATCCATCAAGCGACCAGGAGTTGCCACAAGTATTTCAACACCCCTTTCTAAGTCCCTTAACTGCAATAAGTATATGTTCAATAGCTGTGCATATCAACTTGCAAAGGTTATTGTGACAGACAAACACAGTATGGCCAACACCATCCATTAATTCCTGAAGATATAAAACAAGCAACTGCGTTTGAAATAAATTTTAAGTTGATTTGAGTTATTAAACGTCGAAAAGTCCTTTCCTATGTCCATTTAAGTTCTGTGTGAGCTTAATTAAGCTCATAAGAAATATAATAATCAAATTTGTATTATGTGACAACAGCTAAAAACACAACATACAATGCAAGGAAGTTTTGTTCTCATCACATTTTATCACTATTTGACAATCTACATGGATACATAGCCATTATTCAGGACCTACGTAATTGAAGCATCCATATAATGTCATATCTATGTTTTCTACAGCAAGTTGAACACATGAGATTCTTCTCTGAGAAACTTATGCTATTAGTATTGAGTCAGCTGTGGTACAGTCTAGTCCAGTGTAGGTGGCAAGTTCCATGCTATACAAGATTCTTCACATAACGCAACGCATATATTAAATAATTTTGTCTCCCACATTTCAGCACATGAGCACACGCGCGCGCACACACACACAGAGAAAGAACAAAGATCGCTGTTAAATACTTAAATTTCTATTTCATCGTAACAAATTAGCATTCATGTTTAGAATACTCCACATTGCTATGAATTGATAGTACCAATGGATGGGTGCATCATCATAACGTAATATAGTGTGCCCTCTCTAAAAAAAGGCTAATGTCGTATGCCAGAACTCTGGTGACCTATTGTTATACATTAGACAAGGTTACAAGATGTGTGAAAACTTGATTGGCAAATAAGCACAATACAGTACATTAAACACTGTAAGATACGCAAGAAACTAAAATACCATCCATGCAAACACTAATCATCATAGCGAAGAAAACCATCATACAAAAAGAAGAAAATACCTGCTGATGTATTGGTGCTCCACCATATGCAACAACCACCCTAACCCCAGACTGGTATGCAAATTTCCTTGCTTCTTCGTGAATCTGAGGCATGAAAATTTTCAGAAGAAACCCAAACAAAAAAACAAGAACACCCCAAATAAAACCAGATTGGTGACATACTTGGACTGATAGCTCACGAGTAGGTGCTAATATCAGTGCAAGAGGATACGCAGTCCTCGAACCTCTTGGCCTCTGTGGTGGCCTTGACTTCATGATCCCACTAATGATCGGGAAACAAAAAGCTGCTGTCTTTCCAGACCCTGTCTGAGCACACGCCATGAGATCCCTCCCTGCAATGGAGATTGGAACAGCATGCCGCTGCACTGGTGTAGGCTTCACATACTTGCATCTCCGTATGTTCTCATTCAGAGCATCACCCAGATCAATCTCTGCAAAGGTGTTGACTGGTGGAGGCACGTCATGGCCACTCGTCTCCACAGGAATGTCCTCATAGGCATCAAAGTTAATGCCTGGGTTCGCCTGACTCTCAAAGTCAACCTCCGTGGCCTCAGTATTGGCAAAAGGGTTAGGTTCACGGTCTCTGCGGTCCCATCCATTACGGGAGTTCCAACTACCTCCACCACTGCCACCACCCTGGCGGATACCACCTACACCGCTACTCCCACCACCAGCAGCAGCAGGGCCAGCCCAGCGAGAGACACCAACAATAGCTGTGTAACCAGAAGGCTGAACAGCGGTTGAGGACAGTATGCCAGCTGGTGCTGGAATTGGTGCTGGAGATGGTACTTGGTTCTCGGAGGGAGGACCTGGTGAGAGGCCACGAAGATGAGGAGGGACGTACGCGCTGTGAGTGGGGGGCGAGTTCTTGTGATTAGCAACAGGAGCGGAAGCAGCACCAGTCGCGGGCGCCGATTCCTCGGCGTTCACAACTGAATCAGCCCATGAAGATCGCATAATTTTGCACAAAACCTTTAATGAAGATTTTACTGCTGATCACTAAAACCTAGAAATATCAGAAATACAATGCAAGTCAGCACAAAACAAATGTGAAGCGCAACAATAAACTTCTAAATGAAAGCCCCTAGAGGAGGAAGCCAACCACACCATTCCGATAGGATTAAGCAGCAGCATCTTACATTAAACCCTCGCTAAGATTTACTCTAGCCGTAATTCAGCAAAATCCACAGCTGTTCACCCTCAGAAACCCTACGAATCTAACAAATCTACTACAACACCAGCAACTCACCAACGAACCCACTGGTACAACTAAGATTAGAAAAAATAAAACAAAAAATTAACAAGCAGCACTAACGGCACGGCTATCCTCAAGCATACTCACGCAAAAAAAAAAAACGAGGGGAACTTTTTTCTTGGAAAAAAACTGCGGATTAGATCGAGCATATCGAGTGCGGAAGGAGGCGAAGCGCCCAGATCGAGACGGGGCGAGGGGTCGGGGGGCTGACCTGCTGCGAGCGAGAGGAGGCGGCAAGGCGGGTTGGAGTCGAATCGGCGGGAGGGGTGGGTGTCGCGAGAAACCCTAGAGAAGCGGGGAGCATGGAAGCGAGGCGAGGGAGCAATAGCTGCAGATGCCGAAAGGAGAACAGTGCAAGGAGGAGGTATACGGGAAGCCGAGAAGGGTTTTTTTTTTCCTTTGGCTTTGGTCGGCGCAAAAAGGCTGAATACTCCCCCTGTTACGCCCCGCCGGAACGCCGTGCGGAGGGAGCGTCAGCTCAGCCCGCGCGAACGCTCCGCCCGCCGTGTGACGTGCGAATCTTCCAACGATCGGGGAACCATTTTGCAAAAAAAAATCCCTGTATTTTTCTGAAATTATGTATAGATCCTTAGTTCTCGTAAAAAGGTCCCTGCTGATTTTTTTAGTCCCTCCACTTTGCAGGATAGCCCCTCGCGGTTTTCGAAATTGCGCACGGGTACCCGTTTGTTTACGTACATGTCCTTATTTTTTCGAAAAAGCCCTTTGCGATTTTGCCTTCAAAACTCCTCGCGAGCTATCACCTCTTTTATTTTGGTACGAACGCGGCGTGGCGCGCCTATTTGCTAGTTTTGCTGATTTAGCGAGCGTATTGATTCGCGTATATGGAATTGAACAACACAATTAGGAACAAATTATAATGCACAAGCAACATGTATATCATACAAATATACACACATACGAAATAGATAAATGCATGCGTTCGTTACAAACATACATAAAAAATATAAATATACAGGCATACATGCGGTCCTTGCATATAAGAGTTCAATTCGGACGTACACACATGCATGTCTTCCTTACATACACACGTAGCTTAGGGCATTGGAAGGAAGTCATATGACGAGAGCGTTTGCAATGGCATCACGTACGTGATCTATATCTACACCCTCGGACTAAAGTACACATGCACTAGAAGTGGTGTCGGCTCGGAACATATGTGATCGGGGCTAAGTGGGAATTTCCGAAATCCCTGTCGTGTGACCTACAATGTATTATAAAATTGTGCGAGACCATTGTTGTGGAAATTATCTCCTTTTGAGTCGTCGCATTGAAGCCCGAGATAAGCTCCAGAATGTGCCATTTTATCTTCCACACCTCGAACATGCATTCAACGATGTTGCCTTGGTCGATGGCTTCTAGCTATGGTTTTTGGTTTCCGGTTGTTGGCTTTTGGATGAAATGGTACTGTACCGACTGAAAGAAGTTGATGCGTAAATTGAGGTGTTCAATTCGACTTATGGCTTAATGGTTTTTTTGAACTGATTGATTTTTTAGCATTGTTTATGCCACATGCTTGATAGACTTACATGCATTCGTCCCCATGAGTTCATAGATAACTACGAGTTCATTACAAACATCGCATACGCCACGACTACACCTACATCATGCATACACATGTATTATCCGTGGGAATGACAGAACCTTTGTCACTACCACTAATGACGCTGCTATCTAATTACGTGTCATGTCCATCAGTACAGACTTCGCTCCCTATGGAAGAAATGGTACCGCGGCCCCGCCTATGCCCGAAGGCCCCGTGTGCTGCCCCTTTAGATTTACAAAATCTCTCGTAGGTAATTCACAATAAATAATGAAGTTGTGCAATGCTATCATACTCGCAATTATTGCCTTTTGTGTGCGTAAGTGGTAGATAGGAACGTAGTTGAGTATGCATCATTTCATCTTGTATATGCCAAATGCACGCTTGATAGCATTCCTCAGGGAGGAGTGATGGAAGTTGAAAATCTATTGCATCCTGGATTACTGAGTACTGTTCTCAAACTCCAAAATGTGATACCTCTAGTTGCGATATGGAGCTAGGTACCCCCAACATGTTGGGATACCTAGAGTCTATGAGGTAATACTTGTCTGCATCGTTACCATCCGTGAAAGATAAATATCGGTTAGTCATCCTCGTGCTATGCGTGGTAGAATTGAAAATTGTGTGAACGTATTACCTTCCGGCAGATGTGGGAACTAGTCTCCGTATTTCGCCACTGTCTCATGCAGGACACACGTGTCATGCATTGATCCGAACCATCCCGCGACACGAAAGTGAACCTATAATCAAAGTCACATACCACGAGCTCATTTTGACTTGTATACTATGCCTGCTGAAATGCCTTACACGCTTGGCATTTGGAACTATGACTTGTACACGTGTGCATCAATCGCCCCTGTGCAGTTCATGAAGTGCGGATAGAATCATCGCTGAAGTAGTATTAGATGCACACTCTAATAAATATGATCATATGGTGCAATGACAATACCGCAAATCTATACACACACTTTAACACCCCATTTAACTTTCTGCTTTATCATCCTAGCCGAGTGCTCGAACCAGTTCACAACATGTCTATTGAATTATGGCGCTCCACACATTCACAAAAATAGGGTGAGTGCTTCTCTTGAAGTGACTTCTAGAGGGAATTGCAGCCACAGTTTGTCATTAGAGTGTCATGCAGCCTATTGAATACTCCTTGGTGCATCCTAAACATGTTGTAGCACTGATGATCACTAGCAAGTTGCAACTTAACACATTGTAAGCTGGTTATTATTGGAACTCTCGGGGTGGCCTAGAACCTGAACTCACTTCGTCATTAGGGGAGGCGAACGCGGAGAGGGCCAGCAAGGCGATGGAACCAGTGGAAGCTTTAGCTCCATCGCCGGCGCCCCTCGCACTCATTACTGCACAACAACAAGAGCAAGCAACAAACCATTCATTGTTCAGTACTTTGTAGTTCTCAACACCACTGATTCTGAATGCAGACATAACATACATAAATATAAAACATGCAAAGAACAGATATAATGGTTCATGCATCACATAAAACTTTGCAAACTAACAACATAACCAAACACATAGAACAACAATAGTTCATGCAAAATACTGACAACAGAACCAACTGAAATATGTAAATCGTACAAAAAACCGAAACACACAGAATAACAAAACATCAATACATGCAAATCGTAAGAACCAAAACCAATAAAAACGCTCAGAATAGTTAATAACGTCAATACTTATCTAACACATTTAGAGCCAATTTAGAATGCAGAATTTTATAAAAATGTCACACGAATTTCATAGGAAATAATCAAATATCAGTAGGAATTTAAAACACTATCCATATGAAACAAAACTGAATTTTGTCAATTTTCTCAAAACAATTGAATTCTCGTTTTTGAGTTGTGTTCTTGATTCTTTAGCCTATTCTCCCCTAATCTCAAAGCTCCTAGTCATCATTTCTTTTCCAACTCGGAATTTGGGAGGGAGTGAGTCAGACTGTATACCCGAAAACAGCCGTCGCCACCCTGTTTTGCCGTCGCTCACACCCCCTGCGTGAGCCCTCCCCTTCTTCACCTTTTCCGCCGACTCCCAGCTGCGGACGGCCGTCCTGTGCGTGCTCCAGGCCACGCCAACCCCGCGGCCAGGCCACCATGGCTTGCTTTTGCGCCGTTGGTCCAATCCGTCGCCGCCACCGCCTCTCCGAAAATTCTCGAACGCGCCACCTCTCCCGAGCGAACAGGCTCCTTTGCAGTCTTCTCCCCACCGCCTTGGCAACCCTAGCCACCCACAAGACGTGGCACACCGTCGGCCGCTCAATTTTCGCCGCCTTTATCCGTTTTCCGGCCATCTCAAACCAAACCGACATACTTCGCCTACTTAAGCTCTTGAGCTTCCCTATGGACTTAATCTCTCCCGCATGACCGACACACCCCAAGAAAACCCTAGCGCCTCCATTCCTGTGAATTGCAAAATTCCCAAAGTATAGCCCTAGAGCAATGTCGGTTCTCCGCCTTCCATTCCTCAATTCCTTTCGCCTATAGCTTCACCATAACCCTAGAATCAATTCCCATCCTTGCCCTAGCTCCTCGGCCACCCTACTTCTCCAGCACCGTGAGCCTCTTCATCCCCAAAACCGGCCACCGTGGCTAGTCCCGCTCGGATCTTCTCGGCCCAAACCACCACCTCCCCTAGTCTCCCCTACTTCCCCTAATGCTCAAACACCGGCCAATTTGCCCTAAGAGGCCTCATCTTCTCCGTGATTTAAAAATCGGTCGAAAAGGGAAGCTCACCGCCGCGATTCGCCCCACCGAAACCTAACCCCAAAATGAAACCCAGCACCCTTAGCAATCCGTTCATGCTCTCGTTGCCGTCATGAAACCCCTAGCTCCTTCGCCGATCCGCCTTGTTCCTCTCCTTGAGATCTCGGCGCAGCGGGAGGAGGAAGACGACGAGCCGCTTCGCTGGTCATGCCGCACCGCCCGCCACCAGCCACCGACCGCGCTCGACCCGCGCCGACCGAAGCCGCATACTGGCCGCCATACCGCGCCACCACCGCCCGCCTGCCACCGACCCCGACCCACCGCTGCCGCGCGTCCGACCGCCGCCACTCCCCGCCCGCATCTGGCGCCTGACCGAGCGAGCGACGGCGGAGGAGCCGCCCGGCCATGGCCGCCCGCCGCCTTCGCACCCGACGCGTCTGACGCGCCAGCCGCCCGCCGACCGAGCCCGCTTTGTCTTGGTTCGACCGAGCCGCCGCCGCGCCTGTTGCATCCGGCCGAGTCAGAGGAATAGTCTTGAGCGATGAATAGTAAACTCTAGAAAAATTCAGAAAAACCCAGAAAAATCCAAAAAAATATATTTTTATCCATTTTGACCGTTTTGAGCCCACCAACCCAAATATCAAGTCCTTTTCCCCATTTGGCCCTCCTAAAAGCCCAAAACCTCATTTATTTAATTTTCTTCAGATTTTCTTTCTTTAATTTTATTTCTTTATTCCTAGCCTAGTTCTTTGGGCATGGAATTAATATATTTTAATTTGTTTGTGTTAGCTTCGGACGCCGGAGGTTCTCAAGAATTGGAAGAAGAAGATCAAGCTCAAGCTCAATTTTCTGGAGATTACGAGTTAGTCGAGATCATAGATCCGCAAGGCAAGTTACGCATCCTTGATCATGTTAAACCCGCACTTGCCTTATTTATTTATTTAATTTGTAATTTTATTATGTTATTTTGTTCAAGTCAATATTTTGGGTAAAATTTATATTAGAATGTCATGATATTAGTTATGCCCTACCACCAGAAAAGCCCGATTAATTTGATGGACATATTTGCCTTGGAAGACATAGAAAAATAATTATATTAGTTAAATAATCATGGTAGTCTAGGAACACACCAAAATATTTTCACTGTTAAGGATTTTATTATTTACTTAGAATTTTGAAAAGTTGGAACTGGGGTAAGCGAGGATCACAGAGGTGGATCCGGAGACCTTACCCTAGGGAGGAGGCTTGGTTGAGGAATGGTGGCAGTGTCGTGGGCGCTGAATATGGGTTTGTGCATGTTTATGGCCTCAGTGAAAAATATAAGGACTAGACCCTTATGCTGAGTAAAAGAACATAGTACTCACCCAACCACAAGTGTTGACTTGGTCAAACCTGGTTTAGTAACTGCTCAAGTTCGATTGAACATCTGCAACTGGTTGGGGGAGTCGGAGGGTGAGTTGTATGGGAGGTGGTTAACCATACAACAGTAGGACCGCTATGAGTCGGAGGAGATCCCGGGTCATCCGAGCTCATGGGGATCAAGAACCTCTTCAAGGTGGACTATATAAAGAATTGAGCGGTGAACAACTTTGTTTTCTTAACTCGTCATGGAGTTGAGAGATCTTGTGGGTAAAGCAGGACAACTCTGTAGAGTTATAAAATGATGGTATTCGAATACGCCGTGCTTCCGGTAAATGAAGCTATGTTTGATGGGTGATTCCAGTAACAAAGTATAAGTAGATTTGAGAATGGTTTGGTAATGTTGAAGGCTAATAATCACGCTTGGAAACCCCTGTTTACTTTAATGAAGTTACTATCATGTTTTTAATTGATTCTCAACCAAATCTGCATCCACACAAAGTAATAAACCGTTTCCTCTATCTTGATATGCCATGCATATAGTATTGATAAGCTCACGTGACTTCTTGAAAGTACGGTAGTTGTACTCATACTTGCTAAATCATAATCAGGAACTGCCAGTCTTGAGGAGCCATGTGAAGATGATGAGATGTAATTCTATGAAGTGGAAGAAGCTTGGGATTAGGGTTATCCTGCACTTGAGTATGCCTGTGGTATCTTTTTGGCTGTGATGTAAATTAGGCCTTTGGCCCTACTGTGAATCTTGGCTTTAAGCCTTTATAATGTAATAAAGTTGACTCTTGTTCTTGAGCATGTGCTGGCAATGTTACACACTCGATGGATGTCCTCGCAGCTGAACAATCCTGGGCAGTTGCGAGGGTTTCATAATACTCCCAGAAATGGAGGTGTTACACCAAAACAAGGCCTAAAACAAGCTCTTTACCTCAGTAAAATCAAACAAAACAGGCCTTTTTCCGCCGACCCATTTCAAAATTTGGCCTGCCCCCGATCGTTCCAAGTCGACCACGACCAGTTGAGTTCACCACATCACCTCGCCTCACCACCACCACGAGCGCTCCTCTGCTCTCCTCAGCTCACGGAGGCTCGCCGCTAAACTAGGCTCCAAATCTCAATTATATAACCACCGTCCTTTCCACTTTTCCAGACCTTTTGCCCCCCCTCCTCCCCACCTCTCGTTCTCTCCTCCCCACGCGAGCGCGGCGGCGAGATCTAGGGTTGGACGTGCCGCGGCGAAGATGAGCAGCCCCCATGGCGGCCTCGACGAACAGATCGAGCGGCTCATGCAGTGCAAGCCCCTCCCGGATCCCGAGGTAACGGCCCCTCCGCCGCTGCCCTCCCGCCTCTCTCTTTTCTCGGTTGGGGTGGGTGGGTTTCGCCAGATCTGGCGGAATGGCGGGGCGCAGGGCAGGGTTCCGGGGGAGATCGGGGCTGGGACTGTGCTCGGCACCATTTCGTGGTTACTTTACTTACGCGGAAATGGGTTGCAGTGGCTGTTGTTTAGTTGGCTCAGCGGTTGTTGGGTTGTTACGAGCTGGGCTTGTAATTGTGAGCGAAGCTGGGTGTTGCTCTCCGGGGTGGAATAAGGTTTGCAGATTTAGGTGCGGCGAGATGACTAAGCGCAGAATTAATTGCTGCTCAAGGGTCCCTCCGGCTTTGGCAATATTATACCATTAATATGTCTGCATGAACTGAAACACCGACGTCGTCCGATTTCTCCGTGATCGTTGGGAATTCCAGAATTTTGGCCTCTGGTCGATCGATGTTTTGGGGTAAAAGTAGAGGAGTCACGGCGGGAGAATGTTTGGGGTCCTATGGCTCCTCTGAACTATTACATACCTTCGGCCTAATTTATACCTTTTTTAGATTACTTGTACAATTAATAGTTAGGTTACCATTAATTTGTTCTGAGTCTCGAGTATTTATCGTACAGGTTAGAGCACTTTGCGAGAAGGCCAAGGAGATATTAATGGAGGAGAGCAACGTTCAGGTATGCCGTTTTGTATGTCTAAGATTCTGCCTTGACTTGAATCAATTTTTTAGGATGAGCCAGAACCTCTTGTTTGGGCCTGGTTTTGTCCATTGCAATTGATGTTGGCCATTTTGGTGTTAATGGTTCAAGAGAAAGCGACAAGGTGTTTGTTATTGAATGAACATATGACAAGAATATCTTATGACGTATAGGATAAGGTTATGTGTACAATACTGGTCTTGCCAACTGTAGACTGTACTACTGTAGTGGTGCCATCTGTTGAGATGTATTCTGCCCCATAGAAAGAGGCTTTTAAGGTCCTTGGTAAGCTTATTTGGTAAAATGCTTTCCAAGGAAAACTTCCTGAATTTATTCTGTCTATATCTCCCAACTTTTTTCTCGGATAGTCGGTTGTGATGGTATTTCTTGACCAACCATTTTAGGTAGTATAAACTATAGTATCAAGTAATGTAGTCTATAAAACATGGTTTGACAATAATAAATGCTTCATGTTGAGATTGCAAGAATCATTACTTGTTAGGCTCTTATTGTCATCATGGATCTTTGCTAAGATCGCTAGACTCATTTATCTAAGTTCAAATTTTATTATAACCAGAAACTTTAGGTGAGGCTACTAAGAGGCAATTTTGGGAAGATTTAGATGACATGGTTAGAAGTGTGTCTAACAGTGAGAAGCTTTTCTTAGGAGGCGATTTCAACGATCATGTTGGTACAACTAGTGGAGGGTTTCAGAGAGTGTATGGAGGTTTTGGTTATGGTGATAGGAACCAAGAAGGAGAAGTTATCTTGAACTTTGTCGTAGCCTATGACCTCATGATAGTTAGCACATTTTTTAGAAAGAGACATTCCCATTTAGTTACCTTTAGCAATAATCAGCATTCTAGGCAAATTGATTTTGTCCTTGTTAGGAGGGAGGACAAACGAGCATGCATAGATTGTAAGATTATACCTGGAGAGTGTGTTGTCCATCAACATAAGTTGATAGTCTTCGACTTTCGTTTTAGGATACATGTTTGATAGGCTAAGGTTGCTAAAGCCACGAGGACAAAGTAGTGGAAATTCAAAGGGGACGCCTCACAAGTGTTTAAGGAGAGGATGGCCGCGGAAAGGATATGGAACGTAGGAGAAACAAATAATATATGGACGAAAATGGCAACTCACATTAGGAAGGTGGCTACGGAGGTGCTTGGAGTGAGCCGAGGGATAAGATGTGAACCTAAAGACACTTGGTGGTGGAACGGGGAAGTGTAAAAGTCTATCGAGAAGAAGACATGCTACAAGCACATGCAGTATGATAGGAGCATCGGCAACTAGGGGTGGACATTTGGCTTGAGGCTTATGGTGGCTCGGCTCGTAACGAGCCGAGCCTAAAGACACTGGTGGTGGAGCAGGGAAGTGTAAAGTCTATCGAGAAGAAGACATGCTACAAGCACATGCGGTATGATAGGAGCATCGGCAACTAGGGGTGGACATTTGGCTTGAGGCTTGCGGTGGCTCGGCTCGCAACTGGCCGAGCTCGGCTTCGGCTCGTAATTGATTCAAGCAAGCCGAGCCCAGCGTCCACTCGTGAGAAAACGAGCCGAGCTCGAGCCATTTCATGAGCCGCTTGTTGGCTCGTCGCGAGCTCGGTCCCGATCGATCGCCTCTTACCCTTTTACTCGCCTCCCGGCGCCTCCTTATCCTCCTCCCTATTCCCTTCTCGGCTCTCGCCTCTCTCTCCTCCGGACTCGCTCAGGCGCCTGTCCTCGAGGCCTCGAGCTCCTCCCGCCTCTCCCTCTCTGCTGTGTGTGTGCAGGGACATTATTCGGCCCTCCGCTCCGCCAAATCTAGGCGCCCACCTCCATTTCGCCGGCCTCGCTCACTTGGATCTGGCGTCCACTCTGGCCGCTCGCTTTCGCTGGCGGCCCTCGCCGGCCGGATCTAAGTGCTCCACTCAGTCCATCTACTCGCCTTCGCTCGGGCCCAAGACCTCCGTGCGTCTGCTCCGCCCGCTCGGCCGGCTCTGGCCTCCGGCCGTCGCTCGACCTCCAAGCCAAAATGGCTCGTTTGGGCTCATGAGCCATTTTGGCTTGTTTTGGGCTCATGAGCCATTTTGGCTCGTTTGGTTAAGTCTGTTGTGATTTGTTCTCATTGTTGTGATTTGTGAATATTGTGCACTTGTGCGGTTGTGCTTATGTGAATATCTTGTGAATGTTGAACCGAACTATCATTGTTGACCCGTTTTCTTGCTCTTGAAGTGCTACTCATGCGTGATGTGAATGTCTTCTTTGTGAATGTGATGTGAATCTGCTGTAAATTCTGCGTGAATCATTGTGAAATTGTTGTGAATCTGTGAAATTCTGCTGTTATCCGCCGCGAGTCTTTTGGCTCGTTCGGGCTCATGAGCGGGCTCGAGCCTCATTCGAGCCGAGCCGAGCCCTCGCATAGCTCGTTTGGGAAGCAGCCGAGCCAAGCCGAGCCCTCTTGTTGACCCGAGCGATCGAAGCTTGGCTCGAGCAGGCTCGGCTCGGCTCATTTCCACCCCTATCTCGGCAACATCTGAGTACAAAGCAAAGAAAAAGAATGCAAAGAAAGTAGTGGGGCAAGGCTTATGAGGAACTTTATCAGAAGTTAAGTACAAAGAAGGGCGAGAAGGATGTCTACAAGATTGCTAAACTTTGAGAAAGGAAGACGAGAGATTTCAAGTAAGTTAAATGCATCAAAGACGACACTAATAGATTTTTGGTGAAAGATGACGAGATCAAGGATAGGTGAAGAGATTACTTCGACGAGTTGTTCAATGGAAACAATGAAGATAGTATGATTGAATTGGATGATGTTTTTAACCACACCGATAGGCGGTTTGTTTGAAGAATTAAGGAGTTGAAAGTAAAAGAGGCCTTAAAAAGGATAAAAATGGGTAAGACGTTGGGGCCTGATAACATTCCTATCGAGGTGTGGAAATGCCTTGAAGACGTGGCAAACATTTGGCTAACTAATTTGTTCAATAGTATTTTTAGGTCGAACAAGATGCCTAATGAGTGGCGAAGAAGTACATTAAGGAGACATTTAAAGTTGTACTAATTATAGAGAAATTAAACTCATGAGCCACATAATGAAGCTTTGGGAGCGAGTGATTGAGCACTGTTTAAGAAGAGGGACTAGCGTAACGAAAAACCAATTTGGTTTTATGCCCGGGAGGTTGACCACGGAAGTAATTTTCTTGACATGACAGTTGATGGAGATATATAGGGAGCAAAAGAAGGATCTTCACATGGCGTTTATCGACTTGAAGAAAGCCTATGATAAAGTGCCAAGAAAGGCCATGTGGTGGACGCTCCAAAGGAAAAAAATCCCAACAAAGTATGTTACCCTAATCAAGGATATGTATGAAGGTGTTGTGACTAACGTCAGAGCATGTGATAGCGATGCTAATGACTTTACTATTAAGATAGGACTACACTAAGGATCAGCGCAAGGTTGTCATGGCGTCGCCTAGGCGATGCCTAGGCGTCCGGTCGGCTGGAGGAGGACGCCGGGGACGGTCGCCCAGTGTGTGAACACTTAGACGATGCTAGGCGACGCCTGGGCGTCCATGGCGTCACCAGACGCCGAGGCTACCGGTGGCGAGGCGGTGTGCTTCAAAAGGGCAAAACAACGAAAGCGAAACCCATACCCGAGGTAGTCGTCTCGCCGCCACCGCTGGTAGGGTTTCTCCAAAAGATGTCCCACCGCCGGCCGTCTCGCCGAAGTTGTCGCTTGCTCCCGCCGTCTGCTTTGCTTCCACCCGCCGACCGCAGCCTCCTCTCGCCGCCGCCGAAGCCGCCGCGTCGCCTTCCGAGCGCTGCGGTGGAGAGGAGGAGGCGGCGGCGGCGGCGGAGGAGGCCGAGTCTAGGTGGCGGGAGGAGGAGGAGGCGGCGATGGAGAGGCGAGGCGGCGGGGAGGAGGCGGCGATGGCGGAGATGAGATGCGGAGGCGGCGGGAGGAGGAGGAGGCAGGAGGCGAGGCGGCGCGCGTGTGGGTTTGGGGGAAACGGGTCAAATGCCAGGCTCGGGCCGGTGGTTAGGCTAAATAGACTGAGGATTTTTTGGTCTTTTGTGATTTAGTCCTCATAGTTCTTGAAAATTACGAATAAACCCCTTCCTCAATGGATTTCTTCTGATTTAGACCTCCTAAGACATAGTTATTTAGATAATTTATGCTATTATATCGTCTAACTACTATCGTCTAACTGTCGCCATGGCGGGCGCCTTGTCGACTAGGCGTCCAGGCACCCAGGTCTCGCCGCGACTTGCCGGAGCGTCGTGACAACCTTGGATCAGCGTTGAGTCCATACATTTTTACCTTAGTGATGAACGGGGTCATGCGGGATATACAAGAAGATATCCCTTGGTGTGTGCTTTTCACTGATGATGTAGTGCTAGTTGATGATAGTAGGATATGTGTCAATAGGAAACTGGAGTTGTGGATGAAGACTTTAGAATTGAAGTGCTTTATAATTACTAGGACTAAAGTTGAGTATATGAGGTGTGATTCCAGCGGTGTCAGGGCAGATGATGGAGATGTTAGTCTGGACGGATAAGTAGTACGTAGGAAGGACACTTTTCGATATTTGGGAACGATGCCACAGTGGGACGACGAGATTGATGAAGACGTGAGCCACATGATAAGAGCGGAATGGGTGAAATGATGTTAATCATCGAGTGTTTTGTGTGATAAAAAATCCCATAAAAGTTAAAGGGTAAGTTCTATGCGACGACGATCAGATCTATGATGCTATATGGAGTGGAATGTTGGGCAATTAAAAGACAACATATACAAAAGATGAGTGTAGCGGAGATGAGGATGTTGCGGTGAATCTGTGGTCACACAAGCCGAGATCGAATCTGCAATGATGATATATGTGATATGGTGTGGGTAGCACCAATTAAAGAGAATCTTGTTCAACATCGTTTGAAATTGTTTGGACATCTCTAACAGAGGTCTTCTGAGGCACTAGTACGTAGTGGAATTTTAAGACGTACCGAAAACATAAAAAAGGCAGAAGTCGTTCAAGACTGACGTAGTGGGAAGCATTTAAAAGAAACTTGAGGGATTGGTGTATCCAAAGAGTTGGTTTTGGATAGCTGTGCATGGAGGTTAGCGATCCACGTGCTGGAATCATGATATAAGAAGAGGATTTAGGGGCGGTGTTTTAGGATCTCGGTTCAGATGGCAGGATGTAGGGTTTAAAGTTTTAGCCTTGTATATTTTATTATAAAGTTTTTGTTTTTTTGACCTTGAGGATGTTTCATTCCTAGTCTACCCTAACTTGTTTGGGACAAAATGCTTTGTTGAGTTGTCGTTATTGTTAGAAGCTTTAAATAACTTGAATAGGTTGGTCAAATTGATGAGAAGATAAAACTAAAGAATAGAGTGCCAATAATTTTCTGAGATGTGCAAAAATATGCACTTCATGGGGATTAAATACCTATATGCTCCCTATTGTGGAAGTTGGTCTAGCTATTTGTTCCCAGTGCACAACTGCAAAGCATACTTCTTATTATCACTGTTGGTGCAGCAGCACATTATCACGTTTGATCAATAACATATAATCATTTTAGAATAAGGAGAAAAAGATAGGTTGTAACACACTAACATGGAGGGACTGAGATGACTGCTGCTAATGAATAACAATATGGTTATATACTCGCGACTCACAAGGAAGATGAGCGCTGACTGGTGCACTGTAAATGCTAAAAAAACACTTTTTTCTGTGTGAAATGTTTGATAGTCCATGGTGCATTAGGAATACCTTTTATTCAACGAAGTCACTATAGCAATATATGTTAGATTGGCAATAGTGATGGCTAGGAAAAAATATATGTCCAAACCTTTTTTATGTGTTAGTGACTGGTGAGTTTTGCCAGCTACTTTGTTCTTATCCTTGTTTTGCTGGATACATGCTCATATGCTTAAAAATGGTTAAATATTTTTCAGTAGCTTGTTTTTCACCTTTGTTGAGAAAAAAATACTCCATGACAAATCATATCTATATAAATAAAAACAACTGGTGAGATTTAAGGCACCTCCTTCGTTTTGATAGCAAGAAAATCCCACAATAATTCTAAAAAGAAGAAATCCTAGAAATTCTCACATTAATCGAGAAAAGAGAAGCATCTCCAGTTCTCCGTCACTTATTTTGGTGGGACCAGATTATAACGGTGTATATTAATCATATATGTATATTAGAGTCATATAGCAAATACAAATATATTTTAATTATAGGCAGTAGAGTTGTATACCAGAGATAACTGTATCATAACATCTTGCGGCGCAATTGCGCGGGTAAACATGCTAGTTTTACACAAATATAGTAGCCACATGCTATTTCGACATGTTAAACCCCATACCAAACTGTGACTCCTTTGAGCATGCCCTCAAAGTGCTAAAATGAGCTCGGCCATAAGCCCAATATATTAGCAGTTTCAAGGCCAGAAGCCCAGCATGACAACATTGCTATAGGTACAGAGCCTGGCTAATTGTATAGCAATATTAAAAGTGCTAAATTCGAATAACACCGACCAAAAAAAGTTCCAGTACATAGCAAGAATACACTATCGATTTTCTACCCTTTATATTGAGCACAAGTTCCCCAAAACAATAAACTACATAAATTGGGTAAGATCAGAATCAAGCATCCAAATCTTTGAGATAGAGATGGGAAAATATACACAAATAGTGATGTACACACCTTTACTGAATACATGGGTTTGAGAAGAATGAAAGCATCTTGAACTCCTCAACTCCAGCAGCTCAAAGATAACATGCCCTAGGTTGGGCGTGGCTTCTGCCTCTTGCTTCCTAGGTTTGTGCGCATTCACGAGAAATGGGGATGGGATAGATATTGCACTTGCTGCTAGGACAAGACCTGAATACCACAATGAAGGATAGTGGGCTAAGGTTGCTGGGCTGCATCTTTTATAGATTTTATATCCTGTATATAGAGCATACACTGGGCCTGGCCTACAAGGCTGTCCTAAGCAAAGCGTGGGCCTGGCCCAAAACTTCCAGCAGGCTCAAAGGCTCGGCCCAGAGTGAACCCAGCCTGGAAAAACTTGGCTGTGCTGTGCATGAACAGCTAATGCAATTATAATTATTTTATTTTCTTTAGGCCCTTTAGATATCCACCACATGTTTGTAACTATTTTATCATGTGTGCAAAGGACACATCATGCATAGCTATGTAAGTTGTAACCAAATTGGTCAATGGTGATCAAACTGTTTAAGCACCAGTTCATCACTTCATGGATTAGGCTGATTTGCCACTGGTTGAAGCTTGTATGTGTTAATTAAATGTTAAAATTTAGCTACTTTAGTATAATTGTTTTTTACTGTGCGCATATAAATCTTAATCCCCACATCATTGCAAACCAAGTATCCAATTGGCTCTTTGCTTGGCTACTGTCAAATCTGAAGAGTTTTGAATCAACTGTCTAATGTTTTTTCAAGATAAACTAAGAACGTCTCTGGAGCAACAAAAATAATGTATGGGACTGTACCAGGCTTTCAATCGTACTGTAGGGACAGGTTGAACCAGTGAATCCAGCTTCACTTTGTCTTTTGATGGTAATGGTGGTTGGACATCTCAGCAGAGTTCACTCAAAACTTTTTCCCGAATTACAGGCTTTCAAAATTATTGGATTGAATAGACACAGAACACTATCATAATTCACGACAAAATTTACTTTTGTTTGCTCTGTATCTTGTGTGGCAAATGGTATGGAGTTAGTTTTTTTTAAATGGCCATACAAACTGAAGTTAGACCTGTGGATTGTGTGAATTTTAAATATACTATGATTCCTTCAGATGATTATCTGCCTTTCATATGCTAGATTCAGAATTGGGTTCTTGTTTTGTTGGTAGTTTAACTTTGGTGATCTCTTTGGAATTCTTTCAGCCTGTTAAGAGTCCTGTTACAATATGTGGTGATATTCACGGGCAGTTTCATGACCTTGCAGAACTGTTCCGAATTGGTGGAAAGGTATCAGTTGCCTTTTCTTGTTCATCTTCCTTTGAGCCATCTTTTTGAGTCATCAAGAACAAGCCGTAACTTCAATACCTTTACGCTTTCTGCCTTTACCAGTGCCCAGATACAAACTACTTATTTATGGGAGATTATGTAGATCGTGGCTACTATTCCGTCGAAACTGTCACGGTAAGAGTAGCATAAGCACCAACATAGTTTTATGCTTGCACCACAGGAAAAAATATTGCCGTTCATGTGCAATATTTGTTTGTAACTTAGCAAATTTGCTTTTTGTGTGGACACATTTAACTTTCTAATATTTTGTAACTTTAGTAGCTCTTGGTACTAATGTAATCCTTGAAAACAAACAGCTTTTGGTGGCTTTAAAAGTTCGTTATCCTCAGCGAATCACCATTCTCAGAGGAAACCATGAAAGCCGACAGGTATGTAGATTTTTCACAGGTTCTTTTAGTTTGCTTGTTATTTTTCTGATACATAATGTGAAGTTTCTATTGTTTTTTGTTACATCACTTCATTCTCCGTTATCCCTTTGTACACGATGACAATTGGACTGAACAATTTGTCAAACATTTGCAGATCACTCAAGTTTATGGATTCTACGATGAGTGCTTAAGGAAGTAAGTATCTTTTTGTGTATGTAGTACATATGATTCTGCTGTAAAGTCTAAACAATCTTTTCTTGATTCTTATTCTGATAAATGTATGTAATAATAAAATAGCAAGATGCCCTAGGAACTAATTTTCTTCAATTCGGTGCTCTAGGAACTAATTTACTTCAATTTGGTCCTTCTTTGTCCTTGAAGACTAGTACATCCTGGAAAGTTGTTAGTTTAATTTGCTTATAACATGCCTAGGCATTACACCTCAGCTTTGCCGAACTACCATTAAAAGATGTCTTCATCCTACACATGTATGGTTGCAACTGCTATGGCTAAGCCCTAAGATGAAACTAATATGAGCCAAATTTTCATCTTAAGTTGGTATGCAATTTTAGATAAGTACTCTGTTGTTTGAAATTGCCACTTTATGTTGATAATCCAACATAGTAATGAATCATGCATACAAAAGTATTTAGGCAATCTTCCAACATTTCAATTATTAGTTTAAACTTTTTTCATGATTGTATTGTGCCAGTGATCTAATTTTTGTGAGAGGTCATGAAACTTATCATTCCACTTGTCCTGTCCAAAATAAAGCTGTCCATGTCATGTTCTTTTTGGTGAATTGAATTACGAGAATCACTTTCCTGCATTTATTGCAGGTACGGAAACGCAAATGTGTGGAAAACCTTTACAGATCTGTTCGACTACTTCCCCTTGACCGCATTGGTGTGTATTGCACTATTGTATCATTTTCATTTATAGGGTGACTTAATATGTGAAGTTCCTTTTCACTTTATCTAGTGAAATTTACATGCTAGCTGTTCATTCTTTTCGTAGGTTGAGTCAGAAATATTTTGCTTGCACGGTGGATTATCACCATCCATTGAGACACTTGATAACATACGTAACTTTGATCGAGTCCAAGAAGTTCCTCATGAAGGGCCCATGTGTGATCTTCTGTGGTCTGATCCCGATGATCGATGTGGTTGGGGTATTTCTCCTCGAGGTGCTGGATATACCTTCGGACAGGTATTTTTTTGTACAAAACATTCTTTTTTTCCTCACCATATTAAGCGATGCATCTGTTTCCACTGACATTGCCAATTCTATCATTTCAGGATATATCAGAGCAGTTCAACCATACCAATAATTTAAGACTTATTGCTAGAGCTCATCAATTGGTCATGGAGGGATTCAATTGGGCTCATGTGAGTATCTACTCCTGAACTCCATGCTTGTCTGTAGTTTCCGTGCTATATTTTATTTACACTTTACGACATTGAACAGGAGCAAAAGGTGGTCACCATATTTAGTGCACCTAATTATTGCTATCGCTGCGGAAACATGGCATCCATCTTAGAAGTTGATGATTGTAGGGAGCATACTTTCATCCAGGTAACATTCTCTTTGACTCTTTGTAAGATTCGATCATTTGTTATTGCAGATTTCATGATTAATTCTAAAGGTGAAGAATTTTGACAACTGCAAAAAATAAAAAGAACATGTCCACTCACGTACTGCAAGTGACATACGTAATCGAACTGATGAACTGCGGTTCACACTGAGGACATGGATCACCAGATGCAAGATCAGTAAATTATTTTCCAAATCACATATTTGATATTTCTGTAACATATAAGGGTTACTTTATTTGGACTAGCACTTGTAAGTATTGGATTGATATGAAAATATTGTGTACATAGGCTAACCAATTTGAGAATTGATATAAAGTCTAACCATAGTGCTGGACTAATTGTCCTTACTGCTCTAAAAAATTGGATATTCTTGCATCTTGATATGTCTTGATCTTCAGTTTGAATCATGGACAGCATGCTTGCCATGAGTTTGGAGTTATGCTCAGCTTTTTGCAATACCTGTGCTACGAGTTGGTTTCACTTTTTTGTTAACACCTTAGCTATCTAGTTCCACGCTTATTTTCTGTTGTTCCTTATGAATTATGATGTGTCATTCTGCAGTTTGAGCCGGCCCCAAGAAGGGGAGAGCCAGACGTAACTCGTAGAACGCCTGACTATTTCCTGTGATGCGAAAGTGGTGATGATCTCTGCAGCAAAGGTTTGATAGCTAGGTGGAATTTCCTGGTTGCAGATATATTTTTTGCTCGAATCTCCTGTTTGTTATTCTTACTATTTTTGCCCATGGCTCCTTTGGCTATTGTGAGCTGCTTTGCTGCATCATGATTCAAGTGTATACCTACCTACAGCTGGAAGGATTCGTTGTGTTCTCACTTATCTCTTGTTGGTTGATGCTTGGCTTGGGGGCTGCAGTGGTGAGTTGAAGCATCAACCAGCAATTTGTATTATGACAGAGGAAACTATCCCCTCTGTATTCATCTCGTTCCCCCCTTCTTTCTTACATATCTCACCTAATTTTATTTTTCATGATTCTTGTAGAGATAAACAATGCAGTTGTATGGTTCTCTGTTGACCCGTTAGTTCTTCTCTGAACTCATCTTGATTTGCCGTATAGATTTACTTAAGAACTAGCATTCTTTTGCGACAAGCATTCTGAGCGCCGGTTTTGTTTTCCATTAAGATAAGATGATTTTTGCCCCATGGAGCCTCTGTGGTTCGATGAACGGAAATGTTGGTGGTACCTGTGGCAAGGACAGCTATGGTCTGGTTAGTGGATTGTTAGTTTCTATCTTGTGCGCTCTGTAATGTTGCAAAACCTATTTAGCGGAGCTCTTGTGTCCTGGACTACAGCTGATCAAACCTTGACTACTGCGTACTTTTTAGTAGTGTTCTCGGGCTCTCAGCACTTGAAATTTTTTGCACTGCTTTTTTTTTTTGGCGTTCGGGTTAACCTTGCTTCTATCCAAATATATTTCTCGTAGCACCAACTACGGAATGACGATGTTTTCCATTTGGGGTGATGTAGCTGTACGTCGAGTACCATCTGGAGTACCTAGCCTTTTGGTTGCCATCTGGAGTAGTTCTGGACTGATGTGCTTGTGGGCTTGAACAGGGCTCTATCGCTCTTCGATGCTCGTGGCAGGTTTTGTTTCTCTGGTTTCCATCAGTAGTTGGTGCTCGATTAATGTGTCTCTAGACTCTCTAGAAGGCTGTGGCACCCCGTCCACACCCACAGAACGTGTCATATCTGGGACAGCAGCAGCTGGAAGTAGGTGACAACTGACAGCAGGCACGTCCAGGATTCATTAGTAATTCACTGGCTAGTGGTGATTGGTTGCCTGACCACACTCGGTCGTCGCTTTCGCCAACAGGTGGTCGCTGCGGCAGTCAATTCTGCACGACGCAACTAATAGGGTGCGACTACAGCGCTACCACGAGCCCTATAGCCCTAGGGCGCAACTCCCTCCCTGTCGGCAACTCTTACTCGCGAAGCGCAGCCCCACCTCCACCTGGATCCCAGCTGTTTTTCACGTGCAGGCGTGCAGCCCATTAAACCCCGTTTGCTTTGGCCCACTTCATACTACTCTAGCATGTTGTCCGCAACTTTCCAGAGGTACTAAGGTTTCACTTATTTTGGCTTGAGTTTTTAGTTCTTATTTTATTTTTCATTATTTTTAAATTTTATTTTTTTAGCCTTTTGTCTTTTTTAGGTTTTTTGCTGATTTTTTTTCGTAATCATTTGCATTGTCCGTAATAGCCTAACATGTTTTTTTCTATTTCTATTTTTTAAATTTAGTTACATCCTATAGCTACCATCGACAATATAATTTCAATCGGTTATCAGTAATTTTAGTTAGCCCCACCACCTGGATCCCACGGCACCTAAGTATGACAAATAACATAGCAACTTGGTATTGTTATATGCATGTAGTCCATAAGAAGACCATTCTCACAAAACCAGAAAATTTTGGCTCCCGATTAGTAAACTTGGTTATGACTTTCTAGGGAGGTACTTTTCAACTTCTAAAAGTACAACAACTAGCAACTAAGTATTTTTTCAAGATGTGGTCTACTAGTTAATTGTAGTACATACTTTTACTACAATTAACTTTAGCAAGTACATACTCTGGCAAAAACACATGTGAAAATCTTTGGCTCTCGTATAAATAGCCTAAAAAACCGTGCCAAAAGTCATAAGTTGCAGAAAACGAGCAGGCCCCACAAAGCTAATATTGAACTGCCGCTGTTTAGGAACCAACAACTAGCTGCACTACGTTAGTAGCAATGATCTGTCGATGTGCAATTACAATTACTAGATGGCCACTGTTACAGGTAAGCTACCAAAAACATGCCTAGTTTTTGAGAGACAAATACAATCAGTAGGGATTGAGTCTTCTTTTCTTTCTTTTTCAAAAAATATTGCAAAGTTACATTCTTCACACAATTACATTCAGAACCACAATTTATGGATTCAAGCTACTAGGACTTTTTGTCATGGACTTTTCAACTACAAAACTCTATTACTAGTTAGCTTCAATCAAGTCACTATAAGTTGCTATGTACGCATCATCATGGAAAAAAAATCACCTGATGTTACACATTAATCCTGTGAAAAAGAAAAGCATGCATATGTCAGTCTAAAAATTCACACTTCTAATAAATCACCTCTAAAGTTGTTTTCGTACTTGCTAAAGTTATCTTGTTATTTAACAGAGCTTTAAAAAGGTGATTCCTAACTCATGTCTTCTTACGTGGGCATTCAAAACCCCAATAAAAGTTGTCTTCGTACTCAAATGCTAAAATTACCTTCCTTGAATAACTAAGCTATTTTCTTACAAGACATAAGTTATCTTCATATGAAAACAAAACTATCTTTTTCTTGCGATAGGAACTTAATTTCTATATGACATACTATTACCTCAGCAATCCTAATAATTTAATCTTCTTGTATGTTTAAGTAACACTTGTTAGACATAAGTCCAAATAAATGAAATATAAATTATTTTCGTACATCATAAAAGTTATCTTCATATCATGCTTAAGTTATCACCTTACATGACAAGTTATCTCCCTCGTATAAAAAAAATTATAACAAAAGTTGGCAATCTTACTAAAGTTATCTTCCTATTTTTTTCTAAACTTATCATCTTTTGTAACAAAGTTATCTCCATACGCATAAAAGAAAATCACAGAAGCTGGCATCTTTACTTACTTAAGTTATAACCATCTTCATATGAAGTTATCATATTTGGTAACAAAGTTCTCTGCTACAGTTTAAAATTTTAAACACAGTATACTTGGTAGTCCAAAAAATCACATTTACCATTAACATCATAAACTAGGTTAATGCATATGCTAATTTTACCTACCAGCAAAAGAAAATTCGAAATGTGGGAAGGATGATTGTAATACATGTGTGCATAAGTTACCTTCTTACAAAACAATTGTTACCTCACAGCTTTTGATAAGTTATCTTCTTAATTGCTTAAGTTATCACCAAACCAAGTTAAACCCCATAATTGAACACAACGAACTCCATTGTTTTAATAAAAAAACGATACAAGAGGAAGAAATTTACTGGTACAAGAGGAAGATTTTTTTTTTGAGCTCCTTCAAGATCTGCTTTGACGCCATGGCAGTAGCAGTAACGCTGTTCTATCCAATCCTACCTTGCCTTTGCTGCTTCCTCATGTCACCCCATCTCCTCTCCCTCCCACACTTGCTACGCTGCTGAATCCTATGAGAGTTCGAAGGCAACGGGGTTGAGCTAGTGCTTGGAAGATGCAAAGTAGGATCAGGGAGGAGGCAAAAAGATCTCTTCCTACAACCGCTGTGCAGTGCCAACCAGCGCTGGATCAAGCACCATACAGAAAAGGGCGCCAAAGTCCAGAGCTTACTCCATCAGGCCTGAAATCCTTCTGTGGTTGCAGAGAAATCTCAACAAGAAGATTAACATTTTGTGATCTTTCATGGAACAAAGGATATCGCTCACGGAGGTTTTCATAGCTCTGTAACAAAATTCACAATCCAAGAAGTTGAAGGAAGAAGGCACTCCTGATTGGATAGTGCCAAAAGAAAAATGAAGCGTTCCTTCAAATGAAAGAGGCATCCATCATGACTCATGATTCACAGCCATAGCTCACTATTGAGTGTTATATACCATTGAAAAAATTATTTCATGTTTACTTTGGGAAAAAAAAGTTCGCGTTTTTATTTGCTTCTGTCCTTCAGGGAGAAGCCGGCATGTACCGCGGCTTCGCCGGATAGCATCGGTACATGAATTTTTTTGCTAGGTTTTATTGTAGTTGTAGGCTTGTATCTCGCCATTTTTTTTTTGCTTCTGTCGAGGAACGATCTGACAGAATGAACCTAGCATATTTAGTAGCAATACATGCTTATCTTAGATGTGTAAAATGTGCAATGATGCAATCTAGAGATAATTGTTGATGGTAATTGATTTGCTATGACATGAAAAGTTGTGAATCCATGAGTGTTTGCTCCCCCTCTCTTTTATTTGTCACAAGTATTATGCCAATGTTGATGACCTCTCTTAAAGCACTGCTTTCTTTTCCCAATCTTGGCACATACTCACGGCAGCTGGATAAAATAGGCGAGAAAACACATTCTCAGTGTAATAATTTTAGAGTTCAATAGCAGTTGAAAGCACACATGGTGCTCCTGGTGGTCACTGTTCTCACGAAAAAAATGTAATAATACGTTAATACTTCCTCATTGCTACTTTGGATAAACACCTCTACAGAAACACCATCCATGGAGGACGTGCTAGCAAAACGTACAACAAAAAAAAAAAAAACTTGAGATCATTGAATTTTACAGCCTCACAAGACGGTGTCTTACGAGTAGGAATAAAATGGTAGCTTGTTGGGTTGGCTACAGATTTAAATGGGTGAATACGGCTGGCACCAAGTCGACCACTGACCATGCAAGGCTGGCGTACTGAACAAACCTTATGCCGGTGTCCACGTCGTATGCCTTCTGGGGGAAGAGGGAGAAGACCTTCTGGAGATAACCGGCCTGCTTGGCGTCCGACTTGTTCTTGCTGCTGTCGGACGCCTTCAGCGCTGGAACATAGCAGGATGATACAATAGGAATGCCCAGGGTGTTGCACATGACTGGCAGGAGCCATTTGGAGAGCGCTTTGCTGCAGAATTTCACGGCTAGGATGATTGGGATCCCAACGAGGACCCTCCCGACAAATGCAAGAAGGGGTAGCTGTGGGCTGAAAATGAGGGGAACATCAGGGCTGTGGAAATGGAAGTAGGTTTGTTTGATGCCATAGACCTGAATCAGGTGTGTAAGAAAAACAATGTCAGAAGTTCTTCATGTAGACCATAAAATTCACACCAGTAAACAGGGTGTATCAATACTGAATAAACACAGGAGAAAGATTTGTGCTAAGAAATTATTCAAATTGGATAGGACATATATTTAGTCAACGACCAACATTATGAACTACAGTTCAAATCCGAGAGATAATTGTAATTCCATCGGCAAATTAAAGTAAAAACTAGAGATGTTATAAACAGAAGGTCGAGAAAGGTCTCATAAGGAACCAGCAAGAGTGCATGCCGTATTGCTTCATCTTAAATTATTTTGGTTTTCAAGTCTAAGTCCATTGCAGATAATATTTTCAATGTGACCAGAATCCAGTATGACATAAGCAAGGTTCAGAGGCAATAAAATTTTGGATTAAGCAACCATAAGTCAAAAACAGAGAGTTCTTACAATTCCGAAAGCCACCCCGTTGAATGCTGTATGGTATTCAAAGCTAGGAGTTGGGAATTCTGGCTTTGGATATGCAAAGCACAGCAATAGAGAAAGGCTTGCCCAGAAGGATGTAACTGCAGAAGAAAAGAAATATGAGAATACTCTTTCGCCTTTGAATACAACATTTTGCATATCACCAGACACACAGTAGCAAGTGCTGCGGCATATACACATACCGTTTTGCCCGGAGACAACAAAGGCATCAATATGATCATGGACAACCAACCACAAAGCAAGGATCACAAAGCCAAAACAGATTCCGGCGATAACATCGGTCAAGCTGTGCATGCCCAAGTATATCCTTGCTACCAATTTCAAGTAAATCACATCATCAGTATCTTTTGTTAACTCTTAAGAGACAGTCACATAAAGAAATTAAAGACTCACCAATGCCAATTAGCATAACAAGCAAGAAAGCTAGAGATAAACCCGTGGCAATCAGAACACCGTCATGCGGTCCATATGTTAGGACATAATACAACAAATATCTGCATTTACCGGAAGCAGAATTAGCCATAAAATCTTTTTGAACTTCCCTCATCCAAAAATCCAATAAACACATTGCAGTACACATCTTCAAAGAGAGAGAGAGAGAGAGAGAGAGAGAGAATAGGAGTATACCCCATCAAACAAACAGTATTTAGAGCGTGCGATGAAGGCAATCCATATTCCATGGCATTTTCCTTCTCATCTTCGGAAGCTGTGACTCTTCTCACAGGAGGAGAGCTTGGCCGTGGAGCTGACACGATATCCTATATCCAGAAATATCCAAAGGGTCAACAGCTAAACCAATCGGACCGCAAATATTAACTCCCACAAATTGTATGAGAACTAGATGATAACCTTCACAGAGTTGCCAAGGTAATCGCAGAAAGCCATGAGGAGGGTCATCTGCCTAGCCAGCTTGCTGTGTCCACTCTACAGTATCCATGAAAACAAGAACAATTCACAATTAATGCTGTTAAAGGTATAAGTGTCATTTCCTATATGTCTAGGGTTTGGATCCTTGTAGTCCTTGTATTATTTATATGCTCCATAGGCTATTGCAATGCAACAAACTTTTTTCATATTAACATAGTATTAGAGCCTAGATTTTGAACCTAGCCTCCGCTCCAACCGCTGCCGGGAGGAGTGTGCTCCACTCCCGGGGGCGGCCACCTCTTCCGGCCGCTGCTCGACTCCACCACGTCCGCCGGCCAGATGCGCTCGTGCAAGACGCTCGCACGGACCGTCTCCGATCCGGATCTCGCCGCCCGCCCGCCGGATCTGGCCGGATCCATCGCCTCCTCGCCGCGCTTGCGCGCTTGCCGGATCGAAGCGGATCGGGCAAGGCGCCGCCTAGGCCGCCGACTCACCGCGACGGATCCGGTTTCGACGCCTGAATCTAGTGGTCCTCTTCACGGGCCACCATCCGACCGTCGCGCTGCGCCAGCCGCCTCCGCCCGAATCGATCGTTGCCGCCTCATATTCGGCGACCGCCGCCATGGATCCGCCGCCGCCACCCCGGATCCGACCTCCCGCGTGGATCTAGTCGCTCACCGCCGGCGGATCCGGCACCTCCTGCCGCTCGGCCTCCCACTCCTCCCCGCCGCCGCCGCCTTGTCATTTTCGCCGCCGCCGCGGCTCGCGTGGCCGCCGCACCGGCCCAGCCTCCTTGCCGACGCCACGCCTCCCGCGGCGCCCTGCTCCGTGCCGCCGCCTCCGCCTCGGCCCCGGCCTCGTCCCTAGTCTTGACGGTGTTGGAGAGAGAGAGAGAGAGAGGGAGAGAGAGAGGGAGGGTGAGGGGTGAAGAGAGGAGAGGAGAGGAGGGGAATATGAAGCATAGCACTTTGCTATGCTGGCATTTCTACTGCTAGTATCTGAAGTGCTTTGGGTCTTTTCCTTTTGAGTCTTCCGTTACGTCCATTCAAGTCCCTAGCATATCTGTTTGAGTTCGTCAAAGCCGCGCGAGTCCACAAAATCCTTGTCAAATCATGCCGATTATTTTGCTAGCCACGGTCTATGGTCCTCTCCTTTTTGCATAGCCGTAGCCGCTGCTCTTCTCTTTGAGTCACTACATATCGTAGATGTCTTTATGATGCCGCCGCTTCTCTTTGAGCCACCACCCTGAGCTTCTAAGGCTGCCGCACTTCTTCTGCACCGTGCCTCCGCCGCGCTTGTGCGTTACTGCCGTCTTGGGCTTTGATCTCTACCACTATACTTCTATCTACCTCTTCGACTTGATTTGACAAACTCTCTCTACTTGTGTCACCTTTCGCATCCTTTTCGTCGTGTTACCGCGATCGATTTTGCTCCCGCTCATCTCTACCTTCTCGGCCCCTGCACTTTGTGTTTTATGGGCTGCCGCACGATTTCGGATGGGAGACAATCTTTCCGACATAATTTTCCAAAAGTCGCATGCTATGACGACATCTTCAAGACTTGATTTTAGATTTTGTTTATTTTAGTGTCAACCCTTTCAAATGTAATTGCATATGTCTTGTATTTGAGGAAGTGTTAAGGGTAAAGTGTCATTTCCTATATGTCTATGGTTGTACTATTTGTATGCCACATGACAAGCTTCTTTTCATATTAACAAATCTCACCTGGAATTACAGAAACGAAATAAAAAGAAATGATCAGTCTGCCACAAGACATAAAACATACCCAGAAGAGGAGAGGGAGGAATCCTGTGTAGAAAGGGACAGAGACAACGCATGACAGCACAGAGAAGAAATTGTCCAGCAACTTGTGATGCAACCTCTGCAATAATTCAACAGCAAAAAAAGAAAAGAAAAGAAACATACAAGGAGGCACAACTTAGAAATCGAAGCCAAGTAAATCCATACAACAAAGATATCAATGTTTTTATAAGACAATATTTATCTTTGTTTCTTTCCTATCCACTACAGGTATTTCTAAGTCAAATTCATCTCAAATTACATGATCCAATCAGCTTCTTCCCTCCCTCCCTCTCAGAAGATAAACGTTCCGATTCTTTCTACAAAATACCATATCCTACTAACATCAATCCCAACAAAAAGAACATCAACTGCGTACTAGGATGGGTAATAATTCCACCTTTCATGACAAAAGAACCGCAAATGCAGTATATTTCCTTCCTTCCTTTCTTTCAACCTTTTGTTTTCGTTGGTTACTAGTTGGAAACAACCATAAGGTGAAACGGCACAAGAACGAACCTGGAACCTGAGGATGGACGGCGTCTCGGCGAGAACGCGGCGGGTGACCCACGGCTGCACCAGCGCGCGCGCCCTGCGCGTGAGGTCGAAGAACGACGCCGCCCACACCCACCCCGCCACAGCCGAAAGCGCCGCCGCCTGCCACTTGGTCAGCCCGGCGCCACCGGCGACCGTAACCGCCTCCATCTCCCCTCTGATCCGTACAACCGCCGGCGCAGCCGCCTAGTTCTTGGACCTCTCGTTCTTGACCACACAAGATCCCGACGAGAGAGAAAGAGAGACACTCGCAGGGCAGCGCAGGCGCTCGGGATTCTTGTATAAGTGGAGGGGACCGGAGGCCGAAGAGGACGGGGTCGCCCGGGTGGTGGAGGAGGAGGAGGACGGGACGGCGACGGGACGAGAAGGTGGCCTCGTTCGTTGCGGTTTGCCGGCCGCCCCAACGCTGGACCGGACCACCACACGGCCCTCGGGAAATTGTTTTCTGTTTCTCTTGTTTTTATATGGTTTTGCCTATGCCAGGGGCTTGATTTTGACTTTGGATGGTTCTAATTCTATCTTGATTTTGACTTTGAAAATTAGTGACGTTTGCATGTCAGGAATCTTTTCATGCCACATTAAACAAGGCAACAGAGCCAACATTATCAAGGCTGCATTGTTGCTTCCCAAAAGAATTAAAAGGATATGAAGTAGTACCAAGTTTTCAAAACCCGGTACCGGCTTAAATCCTGGCGGGGGGCCGATACCAGTTCGAAGCATATTTAGTTCATACAATAGGTGATCTAGTACAAAAAAATGTTTAAACCAACCTAGGAGGTGCATTACGCAATCACAAAAGACTCACAAATATAAATACACTTCAAAAAAACCTAACTAATTTTTTATTTTTCGGTATCCACCGGAAAATCCGGTTACTGGCGGCTACCGACCGGTAACCGTCGATTTTCTGAACCCTAAGTAGTACTGTCAACCAAGAAACTTCTGATGACACGTCAAATTTTTCTCATTTATTTGCGTGGAAAAACCGAGAGCATGGATGACCGAGTTGCCACTAAAGACTTGGAATGTTCTTTCTTCAATCACCGCGTTGCTGATTATATCAATGAACTCGATGAAGCATAATGGAATAAGATAATATCATATTAGCTTGCACTTAGAACCCGATGCCATCGCTTACAACTACAGGTTGGGTTTGTGTAAATCGGACAGGCTTAGTCACTTTTTGGAACATGGAGATCTCCCAGAATTCCTGCAGTAATAGAATTGTTTCATTTGAAATTCTTGCGTTCCAAACATGTCTTTAATATATTGGGAAAATCGATTATTTGCCACCGCAAAGATTGCCACTTTGTGAAATAAATTCAATATGTCATAGACTCACTTTATAATTAAGGTAAAATCATTCGCCAAACTTGGAAGAAAATAAGAAATATTATACGACAGAATATGCATCTGATTTTGCAGTTGGATTCCTGTGGTCGAGAGAATGGGGTGGTGATCTCATTGATGTGGTGGCTGACTTAGTTCTTTCAGTTCTGTTTGGCACACCAAGATGAATGCGAAAATAGCTGTTCTATGTAAGAAAACCTAGCTGTCTAGTGATTCTAGCTTGATTCCTCCAGCTTTGGCACGCAGGAAAATTTGGCTCATATTGCTGTATTCTGTCAACTGAGCTTCACACTAGTCAAATTAGCCGTCTAGTAGTATAAATTATTCTTAGGCAGGGTGTACATGAAGTCAGGATATGCATGTTGTTTTGTAATGTGAGCACGGCTATTTCTTGACCAAAATATGAGTACGACTTTATCTTTCAATCATGATGCATAACGGGTTTAGACAATTGAATATTGAATTTGCAAAATCCACAAGAATAATTGGGTGTGCAGAGGTCATCTTCGTATTATAGTGCCACAGACTTCTTGTCTTGAAGATAAGTACACAGAAAAAATGGAAGGAAATATTATGAGATTTTGAATGTTATAATTGTTAAGGAGATAGAGTTGTATTAGGATAGTTTGGATTCTATTCTAATATATGCCCTATCTCTATATGGCATATCCTCATGTAATCTTCTATATATGAGACCCCCATAGAGTTGTATTAGGATAGTTTGGATTCTATTATAATACAACTCTATCTCCTTAACAATAATGACACATGCATGCGAATGTAGTTTGTTTTTGTTGAACTAAGAGAAGCAATTTCCTACATACCTTGAAACACAAGAAGTGGAAATATCAAAACTACGTGGATGGTATTAGATTATTCACAGCTGTGCATTTTATTGATTATTTACGAGAAATGTATGCACTTTAGGTAGATGGGTCTCATGGGCTATATGGGCCAAAACACTAGAATCTATATGGTGGGCAGCACAGCACAACATAGATCATTTTAACCATTTGCCTCGAACACAATTACCAAACTAGGAAATTTCAATGGACAATACTTACATATGGAGTTCCTTGTATGAGGCACGTGAAGATAGCCATAGATCATCATCAATATCAGAAGCCTCCCCTGTTGTGGTAAGTACCCTGAAATTATAATACTGTAACTTTAGTAAAATTCCCAGCTTTCCATGACTTCACCAAGCTAGGGACGGTTCCCAATAAATTCACACCAGCATCCTGCAGATATTTCAAGGGGCACTACCATGAAGTGCATGAGTAAGACCACTTTATATTTATCTTCTAATACAAATACGCATTACTGAGACTTTTGACAAAACCCTACCTAATTCATTGAAAAAAGGGCTCTAGAATACTGTATAGAAAAACAGAATTTGGAAGCATAGACAGGCTTTGAGTTTAAGTGGGTAGTTGGGTACCCAGAAGATGTGTGCTGTAATCGAATATGAAGTAGGTGTTTCCTACACTACCTTCAAATAGAAGTAGTGTCCTACCCCGAGGTGAAATATGAATAAAAAGAGCAAGCTTGTGGGCACTGTCAGTGAAATCAATAGCGATAATCACTGAGGTAAAACGCAAACCAGGCACAAGGAGCTGTTTGAGGCCATAAAGAGTACGACGAAGACGACATAAGTCTATCTGGAACAGAATACCCAGGTGGCTACCGCATGTAAACCTTCTCACGCAAAACATCATTAAGAAATACATTCTTAATATCCAGCTAAGATATAGACCACCAGCGAACAGAAGCAACCGTAACAAGAGTGTGAACAATAGTCATATGGGTAATAAGGGCAAAAGTCTCATCGTAATCACGACCGTATTCTTGCTGGAAGCCGCAAGCCACAAGACCAACTTTGTAGCGCTCAATAGTACCATCAGACCTGGTCTTAATCTTGTACACCCACTCGCACGTGATAGGACAAGCATGTACATGTGTCGGTATAATATCCTAGGTCTCTATATGTCAAAGAGCATCAAGCTCTTCTGCCATAGCGAGTTACCACTTAGAATGAGAAGCAGCCTCATAATAAGAACTAGGCTCAGTGACAGAGAGAGCATGAGCTGTCGAAGAAAAACCAAGACGATCAGGAGGCTGAAGAGATGCGATCATGAAGGAGTAACGAGGAGTATCATCAGAGGAATTAAACGTCGGTGTCGGCAAGATACCAGGAGAGGAGTCTGTAGAAGGGCGAGGATGCTTGGAGTAGTATACCCTAGCGAAATGAGACGGTGTTACTGCAAGAATAAGAGGCGGTGTTGCAGGAGACAACACCGGAGGTGGGGGTACAGAAGGAACCACCGAGACAGACTAGGAGAAGGCTGTAATAGAGGAGAAATTGGTAAAGAGTCAACGAGAGACAATCATGATATTGTCTCAACGGTGGAAACAGGACAATCACGAAATAGGTATATCAAAATGTCATCAAAATAGACTACCACAAATTTTTCAATGACGTGTCTCAAAACATGGTTCATTAATCGTATGAATATACTAGGGGCATTAGATAAATCAAAAGACATCATTAATCATTCATACAATCCAAATTTTATTTTAAAAGCTGTTTTCCACTCATCACTATGCTTTCTTCGAATTTGATGATATCCGCTACGCAAATCAATCTCAGAAAAGATAGTAGAGCCACTCAATTTATCAAACATATCATCTAATTTAGGAATATGATGACGATAATGAATGGTAATGTTATTGATAGCTCCACAGTCTACGCACATTCTTCATTTACCATCTTTCTTAGGAAAAAGAATGACAGAAACAACACAAGGATTAAGACTTTCGCGTACATACCTTTTTTTCTATGAGCGCTTGCACTTGCCATTGAATTTCCTTTGTCTCCTCCGAGTTTGTGCGGTACGGCTAGGGGTGCAATCGAAGCGGATACGAATGGATATCACTTATCCTATATCTTATTCTATATTTTTTCCTCGGAGTCGAAGTCAGACACGGATAATGTCGGATATCTTTTCTCCATTCCGTATCCGTTCCAAAATCTTTCGGACGGTCGGTCGAACGGAAATTATCCGCTTCTTTGTACAGGACATTGGACAGTATGGTACAATCAGAGCAAATATGGCGAGACTAATTACTGAGATGTTGAAGGAAGAATATTCAGTACTCCCGCTTGTTTAGATGTGACAATATGCCCATATGTTATTTTGTTTCTAGGTGAAGTCACAACAGACTTCCTTATATTATTTGACATATGAATATATACGGACGGATATCACTTATCCCGTATCCTATTCCATATTTTTTCCTCGGGGTCGAAGTCGGACACAGATAGTGTCAGATACCCATCTACCCCTTTTGTATTCGTTCCACATGCTTTCAGTCAGTCGAACGAACAGAAATTATTTGCTCCGTTTGCACCCCTAGGTACAGCGGCCGATTGGGAAGTGGAGCTCCCGATACCAAGTCAATTTGATGTTCGATGCCTCGAATGGGTGGTAGTCCAGCAGGTACCTCCTCCGAAAAATCACACTAGGAAGAGAGGTTAAGTTATAGTAGAAAGCAAAATATCTTTATACAACAATACCAAATGCTCCAACGGCCAGCGGATTGCTTGCATGTCTTTTGGCCGTTGGACGATAGGCTCCAGTCGCTCGACGGTTAGACAACTGGAGTCTATTTTGTAAAAAAATTCGATAATATTTATTTCTGTTATTTTAAATAAAAAATAGATTATTTGCAAATAAAATTAAACCAAACACGCCCTAGAAGTTTTTGCAGGCAAAAGAAGAGAGAATGATGCATCTCGAGCAAGCACTCGTCGTCATCTGAGGACCAGCTGTCGCTTGTTTGTGTTTGTACATGGCTAACTTACTGCGCTCCCGGTGCCGTCGGCCGTCGCTTCATCACCATCACCCCACCTCTTCTTTCTACGCCGGCCACTTGCCTCTATCGTCACATCATCTTGTCATTTTTTTCCCGGTTCACATCTACTGCTCTGTGGTATTTTTTTTTGTCCCAAAAAGAAAAACTTTGCCTTGCTCACATGCAGCTCACGTGTCCAGCTGCCGATAAGTTCTACCCACCGGCCAACCTCAACCCCGCGCGAGCAATTCCCGCCACTCCACAACCACAAGCTCGTCTCCCACTTCTCGAGCCTTCCCGGCGCCGCCTGCTTCCACCCTCGCCGCCCGCGACATGGATCCCCTCTCCCTCCTCCGCCTCCCCCGCGCCTGCCCTTCGATTGCCCTCCCCACCACCGCGCCGCTAAACACTAGGCCAGCCGCCGCCCGCCTCGTGACGCAGAGGCGGTGGCGCCGCGCCTCCCGACGGCTGTCGTCGGTCTCGGCCGTGGCGGCCGAGACGCCGAGGATGGAGGATCCGCCGTCCGCGTTCCCGTCGCCGTCGGGCGAGGAGGAACGGTTCGACTGGCTGGACCAGTGGTACCCGGTGGCCCCCGTGTGCGACCTCGACCCGCGCGCGCCGCACGGCAAGACGGTGCTGGGGCTCCGCATCGTCGCCTGGTTCGACCGCACCGTCGCCGGCGGCGGCGGCGAGTGGCGCGTGTTCGATGACGCATGCTCGCACCGCCTCGCGCCGCTCTCCGAGGGCCGCATCGACGACAAGGGCCGCCTCCAGTGCGTCTACCACGGCTGGTGCTTCGACGGCCGCGGCGCCTGCCAGTTCATCCCCCAGGCCCCCGCCCTCGGCCCTCCAGTACGCCATCCAGACATTTCACAACCACTCTTCTTCCTCCTCCTCCCTTCCTATCTTCAACTTGCCGCCATCCTTGCAACATTTGCAGGTGCACAAGAACAGCAAAGCGTGCGTGGCGTCGTACCCCAGCGTGGTGCAGAACAACATCCTGTGGTTCTACCCGAGAAGCGATCCCGAGCACAAGGACGTCCTGCACAGGAAGCGGCCGCCCTACATCCCGGAGATCGACGACCCCTCCTTCGTCACCGTGTACGGCATCAGGGACCTCTTCTACGGGTAAAGTCTCGGGCTTTCTCTGAAACCCGAATATTTTCTTTCTAACAATCATTTAAATTTAAGACTGTTGAACACTTCTCTGAATTCTTGATGCTTCCATCGGTCTATCTGCATTGCACATTCACAATTCATTGCATTGCAGGTACGACGTTTTGGTAGAGAACCTCATGGACCCTGCTCATGTCCCGTACGCGCACAAGGGGTTGATGCGCGGGATCCGCAAGAAAGAAGACCCCGGAAGATATGTCCCTCCTCTGACATGATCACTTATCTTTTGATTTCTACTGCAAAAAACCTGTTCTTTCGTCAGTCCAGTGCATTGAGCTTACGTTGTTGGGAATGTTCATCTCTTCTTCACAGTTGAGTTCGACCGAGAGGGCGGCGGCCCGATCAAGATGAAGGTAGAGGAGGCGAGCATCGACGGGTTCCTGTCAGCGCAGGAGAGGGGCTACTTCAAGTTCGCCGCGCCGTGCACGTTCTATGGCTCGCCGACCACCGGAGACGCAGAGGTATGAATCAACCAATCCCCTCTCCGTTAATTTGTCAGTGGAGGTGCAACTGGTAGGAATTCATAGAAGAACCGCTTGGCATTGTTAAGTTCCCTGCCTTGTCTGGTTTGCGCAGAAGAAGCAGCCTCGGGTCTTGCTCGTGTTCATGTGCGTTCCGGTTGCTCCGGGGAGGAGCAGGGTGATCTGGGCGTTCCCGCGGAACGTCGGCGTCTGGCTCGACAAGATCATACCGCGCTGGTACTACCACATCGGCCAGAATGCCATCTTGGACTCAGATGTCTACCTTCTCCATATCGAGGTAACATTTCTCAGCTCAAGCTTGCTTAGTGATTCTGACCGTGATTCTGATTCATGCCATGTGTTTTCTTCATTCCAGGAGCGCAATTTTGCTGCAGCCGGCATTGAAAACTGGCAGAAAGCTTGCTACGTGCCCACATCATCGGATAGCATGGTCATCGCCTTCAGAAACTGGTTCAGAAAGTACTGCAAGTGTCAGGTTGGCTGGGCTAAACCTGCAGTTGATCAGCTGCCGCCAACTCCTACCAAGGATAGGCTCCTGGAAAGGTAAAAATGAGCCCACACTTCTTCTTCACGGCAACCTGAGACTTCGAACGCCAGAGGATTCGGCGCACTGTGAATTCTGTGACGCTCAGTTGTTCCTGATGCCATCAACAGGTACTGGTCGCACGTCGCGCAGTGCACGAGCTGCAGCGCAGCGCTGAAGGCCATGAAGGCGCTCGAGGTCGCCCTGCAGGTCGCGTCGGTCGCCGTCGTCGGGTTCCTCGCCGTCGCCAAGGGGACGCTGGTCACGTCGGTTGTCCAGAGAACCGCCGTTGTGTCTGCAGCCGTCTTGTGCTTCGCCGCGTCACGCTGGCTCGCGAATTTCATCGACAAGAACTTCTATTTCCAGGATTACGTCCATGCTTACAAGTGATGCGTGCAGGAAATCCTGTGTTTTTTGTTGCTAGGAGTTTGTAGCTTGTAACTTATACAGCTTATAAATGTATAGGAGGCACAGAAATTATCTGGTACTGATACTGATAGCAGGCAGCTGTATATAAAGCAACTAGTTCTCTTCTTCAACATTTGTTTCCGATTTTTCATATCAAGTAGTGTACTGCACACTGAACAAAGTTCGTATCACGTAGTGCGTACTATCACCAACCGAACAAAGTACTTACCGTGAAACTGTAAGCTGGCATTCTTCTAGAAAATATGGAAACCATATAAGGAACAAAAAACAAAGTTCATATCGATCTTCATTAAAATCTAGACATTGACCGAATCCCATTATTATTTCACAAAACAGCTACTCATTGAAGGGCAATACGCATACTCAGCGTGTATGCCACAATAGTGCTCCTTTATCAGTGTTTCTGTTAGAATTAACTTTGATAAGTTGTAAGTGGTTGAAGCCAATGATCGAAGCAGTGTTCGAAGTCACAGCGGTCGAATATTATTGGTATGATGTATTTATGTGCAAAAATAATGTTACACATGGCACAAATCATGGCAAATAAATTATACAAAGCATTAATTCAATGTAAATCAGTTCGAAGAGGCTTTTGGCTGTGACCGTTATATGAGATGCTGGTCCCAAGACTCCCAACTGGCTGGTTAATACATACCCGTTTCTAGAATCATCATCATGGTTGAGTTGATTCTAGATGGTCATCATCTCAACTTAGTTTTTTTTTAAATCTTGTTTAACAGGTTGCGACTGTCTAAAACTTGCTTGACACATGAATTTAATGAAACACCTTAGAAGAATATATTGCCTAGATTTGTAAGCAGAAAAAAAGAGAGAAAGATCTGCCATGTAAAATCGCACAAGAGCACATTTCAAGGACATGTTATATATGATCATATAAGGAAAGCAGGCTACAACATAAAAGCCTATATCTTAGTTCTAAAAATGTCTTCTCTATAAGGAGTAGAAAAAAAGTTCATACTCTCAAAAGCTTCATCGGTACGAATCTTTCTGTTATTTTGTTTCCAGTGTCAACATCCCTCAGTTCCACCTGCAACACTCAAGAGTTGTGAATAAAATTCAGATTGGTAATAAAATTAGACGAATAAAAACAACAGGAGTTTAAGCTCCAAATTAAGTCAAGCACATAAGTAGGTTAACAAAAAACTATGTGCCCATGAGCCTGAAGCCCCGCAGATGGGTTGCTGGTGAATATTAGGGGTCAACCAGGTGCCACTTGGACTATATTTGTAACACGCTGCGGCCCAAAATTCGCTAATAGCCCAGCCCACCGACAGGCCGGGAACGCATGCGTAGCACCTCAATTGGGTTTTCGTCCTCGTTTCGCCCAAAAGAGTTAACTTGGAAGTCCAAGTGCTACGATTTGGATCAACAGGCATTATATGCTAGTGGAACTTAATGTAAACTGGCAACTTGGTAGTAAAGGGTGGGGTATTACAATATTCATCTGTATTTCTTGGGCGCCTAGCAGTTCATCTTACTATCCCTGTTATTTCCCATCCACATTTTGTTGCTAGTTATCTTTTCCTTGTTCTGCTGCTAAACAAGGTGCTCTAATAGTCTAATGTGACATTAATTTGGTCTGATGCCATACACACAAGGAAATATTTGTCTAATTTTAATTTGGCTGTTACTTGCTATTCTGATAGTGAAGTACTGAAGTATGCGATGTCAAGTGCTGTGGCAGATAAAATGAATGAAACAAAATAAATGACCTGTATTGTGGCTCCTCCTCTTCCTTGATGTGAATGCTGTTCTTTTATCACCTGAACAAAACAGAAGCAAATCAGGAATGGATAGAGTGCTTGTTATTGTAACAAAAACAGGTGACCATAGACCATAAAGTTCATGCAAAACAGTAATTATCAATGAATGCAGAACACAAATAGAAGTTGGCCGTACCTGATAAAAGCGACCTTCATTTTAAGGTTGACCAAAGGGATGGATAAGAAATAATCCACGATACTTGAAGGAAAAAAAATGAAACAACAGAGATGTAAACACACACATCTTCTCTGTATTACATTTCCAAGTTTCACCTACAACATACGAAGACAGTCCCGAGTTAATGTAAGCATTGGTATGTGCTTGAGCAAAGAGAACAGAATCCAGAATTGAAAAAAGCATTCGGAGAACCAGGCTAAGGATATAACCACCATGTTATAAAATCTTCACCCAGAGTCGTTTTTGCATGCATTTTTGGACCATGGGGAAGTTGGAAGCCTTCCTGCTAAATGCTAATCATAGAATGCAACATCGATAACAAGGCAGATAATAGGAGAGTTTTTTTTAATGTAACATCCATGACAAACCGATCGACTTAATCCTCAAACGGTCAGCCAATTCTGCTAGATACAATAGGCTCCTCGCGCCCAAGTCCTTCACCAGCGGCACTACCACTATATGTAGGCATGGTGAATCCATGACCCCGATCTAATGAGTTTGCTTCACAGCATGCATGAAGATGCCAAACTAGCACATACAATTTGCGCATATCACAGCATATATTCGATCGCTAAGACGTCTATTACCAACCACTAAACAAATAAGTGATGAACTACTCCGTTCGCGAACCAATCGTCCCACAAATTCGTTCCGAATCAAACAAAACAGCAATAGCGGGAAGAGAGATTCGCATCTAGCTTAGAACCCCATCTAAAACCCTGGGAGGGCAGGGATCGAGTGGGTAGACGCGAGAGTGAGAGTGAGACAGCATCAGGAGGGGGTTACCTCGGAGCCGAGCATCTTCGCGCCGCGGCCACGGGGCGGCGGCGAGGGAGCCGGCGGGCGGGGCCCACCGAGCGGTGGCGAGCGCGGCGACGGCATGGATGTGGCGGTGGTGGGCGGGAGGTGGAGAGGAGGCGGCGGGAAGCTTCGAGAAGATTCCGCCGGAGGACCTGCATCGCGGAGTGAAGTCAGGGTGGGGCTCGCCGTTGGCGCCTTCGCGGCGCGGGGAGGTGGGTCGCCGCGCTGCCGCAGGGGTGGCCTGTGAACATGGGCCGGGCTTATGGTGTCCGGAAAATGTGGCCCGTTTCTTTGTGCTCAGTCACCTTTGCGCTATATTTCGGACCTATTTTTTTCTGTGATTTATAGTTTTTATCTGAAAATTTTAAATTTTGACTGTTTACAGTACATATTACAGAGAGACCGATACTCACTTACAATTTTGGTTGATACAAATGTTGGACTTTTAACGTGTACTACGTTTAACTTGTAGATCCCGTCTTGAGAAAATACTCCACTTAAAAGTTGAATCAGATTCTTCTAAAAAAAATCCTATAGAACCTATACTACATAAAGTGTTGTCACTGTAACAGAGCTTTTGCCGTTTAGCAGAGTGACATGAATGACAACTACATACAACGTCAGTCACGGGTGTCCAACTGCCCAACAAAGCAAAACCAAACATACGAACTGTGGGGTGTTTATTTCTGATTTTGGTTAATAATTTTTAGTTAAAAATAGACAATAATGATTAAAAAAGTAGTTTTAAAATAAGGAAGCAAACGATGAGAAAAGCAAGAAAAAAGTACGTACCAAAATAGAGTAAGAGAAATGAAGCGTGTGATAAGCGAGACAAGAATGAGAAGATTGGATAGGTTGTATCAAAAAAATATATATTTATATTAACTTTTGATTTCTTTGAAGGAGAAGCCAAATACAAGTATATATCCTTCGAACCAACCAAAGCTAGATCATTCTTTTGGGTTTACTGCTTGTAGCTTTTGGTTTTTGTTGCAGTAACTAGTTTTTAAACGATGTATCTTTTTAAGATGGAATCTACAAGATATTGTACCTACGGATATTTCTTTCTATACTTTCTCTTATAAACAGTCATAATTAAAAAATTTAAGCTAAAAATCACAATTAAAAAAAAACCCATCTAGCTAAGCTAGCCCATGCTAGTATTTTCGGATGGTTTCTCAAGCCACGTAGGATGATTAGAGCGGCACAACACCGAGATTAGACGTCCACATCCATCCGGAACACAAAACGCATGGAGAGAGCCGCTGTTCTGCGGGACCCACACCCGCGATCGGTCGGTCACAAAATGACGCCGACCAACCGAACCGGGACAGCACACGTACCCCACCACTGACCACCTGCCACGCCCACGCGGCGCCCGCACCGAAAAATAATAAGCTCGCAAAAAGAAGAGCAACCTCTACCGCTCACCACACGACGCACGGAGAAATTTCGAAGGCAAAAAAAAAAAAAAGAGGGAGAGAGGCTATGATGCGCTGCCTCGCCGCCGCCGTGCTCCTCCTCTTCTCCGCCGGCGCCGCCGCGGGGTCCCCTGGTGCGGGTCCGGAGCCCACCTGCGAGCGGAGGGGCCCGCCGTTCCTCGACGCGCTCGGATCGCGCTGCCCCCACGTCCGGATCGAGCCCTCCCCGCCTCTCGAGGTAGGTGCCCTCCTCCGGCCCTCCCCCTCCGCCGCCCAGTCGCCCAATCCAACCCGTCTTCCTACTAGCCGCGAGATTCCGCGTGGCTTCCTCCTCCTGTGGAATATTCGCATGTCAATGCGACCAAGACGTAGCGTGTTTGTGAATCACCAGTGCGGCGTGCGATTTTGGGTGGTAAGCGGGTCGCGATGTTAGAGGTGGACTGGGCAAGAGAGCGGGGAATTTGTTGCGAGCAATATTCGCACGCAGATGTGTATAGAAATGCATTGGTGCGTACAATCAGCCGATAAACGGGCGCAAACAAGGGAAATGATCGGCGCAGCAAAGGAGAATCATGGAGATGCAAGATGCGTCGGTGCCATGGTGTCCAGATGCCAGCAGTAGGATCCATACGTTAAGGCAAGCGTGATGTGAATCGAATAACACCTTCTTGGGCAAGAGGGACTTTGGGGGGTTAGGTAAGATTTAAAAGGAAGGCATGAGGCAACATAATGGCATTAGGAGTTAGGAATTCATCCACCAGAGCCCCCAAAATTAGTCTTTCTCAGACTCTAGGCTGGTTGACTCTCGATGGCCCCAAAGCTTGCAAAATGTTAAATACGTAGCTGAAAAGCGTTGTTAACTTGTTAACTCTACTGCAGCATCCTCATCTTAACTACACTCTTCTTCTATACATGTTTTTTAGTCGTCCAGTATTCCGCTTCATAGAGTATCGCAGGTCCGATCGTCATTCTATATAACTTACCTTTTAACTTTTGAGGGATTTTTTTTATCACGCAGGACACACGATGCTTGACATTATTTTACCCACTCTGCTCTTATCCTGTGGCTAACGACTTCATCAATCTCGCCGCACTACTGTAGCATCGATCCTAAATATCAAAAAGTGTCCTTCTTAGGCACTATTTGTCCGTCCAAACTAATATTTCCATTATCTGCTTTGACACCACTGAAATCACACCTCATATACTCAGTTTTAGTTCTAAGTCTAAAGCCCTTCAATTCTAAAGTCTTCCTTCACAACTTCAGTTTCCTGTCGACACCTAGCCTACTCTTATCAAATAACACTACATCATCAACGAAAAGCATATACCAAGAGATATCTCCTTTTATGTCCCGCGTGACCTTGTTGTACAAACCAACCAACGGGTTAAAAATTGTCTTGAAGAGTGTTCATATGCAATGCAATAACAACTACTAATATATTCCTGTGTTATGTGTATTTGCTTGGTGCTGGCGAATCTTAATTGTTCATCTGTATCCAACATATAAAAGAAAAAAATCTAAGTTGGTTAGAAATCAGTGTGTGGAAAATTTAACATGATCCTTAAGAAGACTGGGTGAATGATACTTCCATACTTATTTTGGGTACTTTTGGCACTGAAGTGGGAAATAGTGTCATGATGTTTTTCCAACCTAAAATTTTTATAGATATAAGTACTTCTGTGATAAAATTGTGCAATGTGTGTTGAACATGCTATTTTTCTGCAGAACCCCTCCCAATTTTAATGTCAGTCACTATTGACTTGCTTAACTGAAGAGTCTGTCTTCATTAACTGTCTAGCAATGATAAGTGAAAACCCTGGTACTGTAAAGAATGCTGATAGTTCATATTGTGAATCTTGCAAACTTCTGGTTTCTTCTAACTATATGATAATAACTTATAAATATGTGCCTCCTACTGAATGAAGGTGAGAGGAGAAGCTGTTGATAAAGAGTTGAACCTTCACCGTAGAGGTGCTTCGTACTCCATTCTCGTCTATGCTGCATGGTGTCCTTTCTCGAGTAAATTTCGACCAATATTTGAAGTTCTCAGCACTATGTTTCCTCAGATACATCACTTTGCTGTTGAAGAATCTTCTGCGATGCCTAGGTATGTGAATGTTGAACTCTTTTTTTTTTGTGCCTGTCGCTTGAAATGAGGCATCCTGTCCATTTTTTAATAACATGTCATTTGACCAGTGGATTACTGCTCATCCTACTGCTTCTGCTTACTGTAGTTTGTTTTCAAGATATGGTGTCCGTGGCTTCCCAGCCATTGTTCTGGTCAATGAGACTACAATGGTTCGGTATCAGGGCCCAAAAGATCTCAGCTCTCTGGTGGCTTTCTACAAAGAAACTACAGGTACAGCCATTACTCTTTTCTGTTACTTGCAGACATAGTTTGTTCAATGGTGAATGGTCACAGCTTCTTTCAAATATGTCGCCTACGAAACTTCAGCAAAACTCAGAATTAAGAATGTAGCCTTGAATTCTCTTCATTGGAAGTTCAGATTATTTTTATTTATTAACTTGCTTCGAATTGGTTGAGTGCTCCTTTACATTAAAAACTATACGGTTACCTAGTGGGGAATTAGATGCACCCATGAATGACACTATGAGCCTCATGATACTCTTGACCCCGTACACCAGGATTGACATCTTACTATAGTGTTCTACTCTTTGAAACCTTCAAGTGATTGATGCTTGTGAATGTAGACGAGCAGCACATTGTAATTATTTATGGGCAATTGGGCATGTTCATAAGAACCTGCCATGATAATGTGGATTGGATTCTGTTGTCCAATCAATTTTACATAGGGCTATGATGCACTCCACAGCTAGTGATGATTATATTTTTGGGTTGTTTTTATTACTTCAAAGCATTTTTGTGAAGGACGATTTTCCTGCTGCAGGCCTCGATCCAATTGCATATTTTGATGTTGATCAGCAAGAGAGCACTGGAAGTTTGCGATCAGTCATGCCAGGAGACTGGTCTTTGCGTAAATTGGCAAAAGACGAGCCCTTTGTATTGTTTGCAGCGCTATTTATCATCCTGAAGGTCGTAGCGGACTTCATCCCCATTGTCATCTCCCATCTGAGAGCCTTCTTGGTTGTGCGTGTTTGGAACTTGAACTTAGGGATCCGTAGGGGATCAAGCCAACTCATGGAACGAGTATTGACTGTGCTTGATGTTAAGAGGCTTTGGAGCAAGCTTAGACTGAGCAATAAGACAAGGGACCTAAGGGAAGGGGCGAATAATGCTCGAGCTTGGGCTTCCTCATTTGCTTCTGTTTCACTGGGTGAACCATCCTCCTCATGGCAAGCCTAGCCTTTTTGGAGATGATGCTTGATAGTATAGCTGCTCATATGATCCAAAAAATTATTTAATCCTGCTTCCCCATCGTGCTATGTATGATATGCTTCGCCCTTCTGTGCATTGAGGCATGTGGAAAACCTCGCAGGCATGTACATTTTGAGGACCTCATCTTGTTGTATATTAGGAATAATTTTTGCATTGCTTATGCAATGCCTAATCTTTCTGTCAATTGACTACACTAAATTTATGATGTATGGTGAACATTTGAGTAGATTTTAGGATGTCTTTCTGTTGTTGGTGATACTATATTGGTAATTTACAGTGTTAATCTCCATGGAAGGACTTGGCTTCATTTTGTCGTCGTTGTCTGCACCAGCTTGAAGCTGGGGCTGCTGAGTCATGCTCCCATTTGTAAAAATGTCTTGATTTGTTATACATATCATGCTGTTTGAAAGAAACAAAACAATACCGAATCTGAAAGGTTCTCTCTTATAAGTGAATTCGGTTATTCACTCTGAAGATCTGTTTCAAGTTTTCTCCCAGTATACATTGGCCTGTGCGTAGTTCTGCACTTCTGCTCCTACATGATTAACCATCGCTATCTTGGATCACATCTCAACTTTTCAGAGCTAAATTTCTGCAGAAGCTTCTTAACAAGCGTCACATTCTAATCCTTCTTTATTAATTCCTGTTGATTTCGTTTATCATCTACGTCGTGATAACTTTGACCCTCTCTTATTTATGTCACTCTTATTATGCAGTTTTCCGTGAATTTGACTTGCATATAATATTCTGGGAACATTCTGCATAACTTGATTGAAAAGGATGGACATCGAAAGCCTATTCAGATTTGGTGGCACCCTAATCCTTGACAGCAATTGACAGCCTCTTTTTAGCTTATAGCTTATAGTTTCTCTGAATTAACAAACGGGATGTCTCCTTTATTGTCTTTTCAAAACTTTGTTCGTACAAACGCTCGCACTAGGGCTGAAGCTATCAGTCATAGCCATATAGGCCTTTTTTTTGCTTTTTATGGCTTTTGAATTCAGCTTATTTGGAAACCGAAACAAACAGAGCGGTTTATCCAAACCGTTTCTCCAAACAGCTTTCGGAGTCCAAAACATATGCATCATCCGCGTTAGTATCTCTACTATCTCATAAAATGTACAAAAATCACTAGCTATAGCAAAAAAATCATTAGCAATGGTTGAAAAGAACCCACCATATTTAATAAAAGTTTGTTATGCCGTCGAAGTAAGATTGCTAAGTAACGTAGTGCTGGTTCATCTGCATGGGATTATTTTTATAATTATCGGATGGTTTAATTTTAGGGCTTTCCACGTATTCTATGCCTTAATGTAAGTGCTCCAGCCCGGGACCAATCCACAGTTCCGCACCGACAACATATCCTAAAGCTGTTGTCTATCTCCATACATAATTACTTTCTAATTATGGATTGCTCCGAACAATTCATCTTTTCAGTCTGCTAATCTTGCAGAAACATGGAAAGAATTGAGTAGGAAGGAAGGAAGAAGTCCCCACTGGTAGGCCCCAGAGAACATTTTCACCTTTGTCTCTTAGCATGAAGGCTAAGCCTACACACACACACACACACTCCTTAAATTGCTTTGCCGTCTAAGTTGTTCCCAGTAGCTGCGTCAGTTGCTCCCCTCCAGAAAAAAAAAAAAAAAGTATCGTTCCAAACCACCACTTGTATTGATTCTTGGGGAGCTCCCAGATCCAAGCTTGTCCTTGCACTGGTTTGCCTGCCATGAGCAGAGGGGCTTCCATGGATGCGATCAGCCTGGATGAGTGGGAGCTCCTGCCTGACCACAACAGCTCCTTCTTCATGGAGGATTGCAGCACTGTCCATGGCACTGTTGGTGGTAAGGATCAGCTCCTGTTTGGCGCCAAGTTGGTCATGATCAACATGGACCACTTCACCTCTACATCTCACCCTTCTCCCTTTGATTGCATCCTAGATGAAGAGGCCAAGAAACCACTTCTGCTGCCACCATTACAGGATGCCTGCGCGCAGGATCCTGCCATCGAATTCACGGACATCGGTGTCGTGCAGACCGAGTTGAAGCGAGGGGAGTTCATGCCTAAGATGACTGAGATACTGATCTCTGGTGCAGAAGAGGAGGAAGAGAGAATCAAGTGCCCTGCTGGTGCAAAGGAAGTTTATGAGGACGAGGTGATGGTTGAAGCTGCACCTGATCTACGTGCTGAAGGGGAAGAAGGTGTCAAGAAAGACAGGAGAGGATTGGAATGCATTGGTTTCAGTGTGGGGAAACTGAGAGTGAATGGTGTTGGGGCACTGTGCTCGTTTGGGGTCGCAGCTGCCGCCTTCTGCATCTTCCTGCTTGGCGGCAGGCAGCAGCAGCAGAACAAGCAGCATAATCAGAAGATCCAGTTCCAGATATGTGCTGACGATGAGGTCGGTGGCTCTTTCCTTTTCTTTCTTTGGCCTAATTCATCATTCTAATATGTGCACTGTTCCTAAGGGCATGTTCTATCAACTAGCTTACTTAAACAGTTAAACTTCACTTATACTTGGGTGCAAAAACTATGCCAGTGGATGAAGTCGGCAACTTTACATAACCCTGTCCAATTTTAAAAAATATGTTTTAGTTTTTGGATTCGTTGACTGGATTCCATAATGGAATCTTGGAATAGATTAGGCTAAAGCACCAAAGAACCGGGGCAAATGTCCCACAGTTTCTGACGATCTATTGTGCTTGTTTGATCTTCAGAGAATTCAGCAGGTTGTGCAGCAGGCCTCCAGATTGAACCAGGCCATGTCGTCAGTCATGGGGGGTGCATCCACAAGGGCAAGCATATCGTTTGGTGGCTACTATGACGGGTTTTGATGTGTTAGAAACTTTTATAATCCTTCTATGCATGATCAAAGTATTAGATATAAGAAGTGTTCTACGATTGCCAATGTAGATTCCTTCTTTATATTTGTCAGGGCCCAGTGGCCTGCATGTGTACTACCATCTTGCACCTGTCTCCTGTACATTCGTTACTGGATGTGAATATTTGTGTTGCTCAATTATAAGGAAACAAATATGCAGAAATGAAAAGATATGAGATGCAGATTTTTTGCTTGAATATTCCATCTGTTGGGCGTGCCTGACTGTTCACTGAATCTGGTCGGCATGTGAGTGAGACTATTGATTTGTCGATTAGCACTACACTGCACAACAGCGTGAAACTGATAGTGATTTTTTTATTTTTCTTTCCACAATTCAAATTCCTAGAAAATGTTAAATTAACCGTCCGGGGGGGCAGGAGGAAAAAATCTTGCATCCATATCAGATGATCAGAAGAGGCCATCTCGGAGCAGTGTTCTATGACAGCAATAGCCGGGGACCGATCGAGGAAGATGAGTTTGACACTACGGAGAATGGATTTGGATAGATCTGGCCAAATGGACCGGACCAATGTTTCAGCCTAAGATATGGTACTATTGGTTTGGTTTAGACACAATAAGGTGTGAACAGTAAATGAGTAGAATCAGTTCGATCCGACTAGACGTGCTATGATTGGGATGGCATTTCGGCATGGTGGGCCACTCAGCATGGCACGTACAATATCTCTCCTATAGTATAGTAAAAAATTTGATTCCCAGTAAAATTATTTGTGACTAACGTAAGATTAACAAGTTATCGGTAGTTAGTTTGGCTAAATGTGTCCGAGCCGACCGAGCATGGTCTAATTCCTCTTCGTGTCGTGCCTAGGTTGGAGGGCAAGTACATGGATCGACACGATAACTTATTCAGACCAGTTGTGGTGGGCCAATCGGGTTATGCTCTATCCGAACCTATGTGGTGCCATGTGGACGACCTATTTGGCTAGGTCTGAATTTAGAGGGTTTCTCTGGGCTGGCCCGTTTTGCAAATTGGGCTTCACTTCCACCGCATAGTTCGACGAGAGATGCGAAAAACTGAAGCAGTTCCTATCAATTCCAATCCCCCATTGCCTCACTCATAGCGGGCTTCCAATTCTGCCATTCCAGCCCCAGCACCATTGTACCCAAAGTCCCAAACCAAGAACAAGATGCAAATGGCATTAAAAAATTGCAAATCCAACTCCTGGGTACTACAGTTTGAAAAAAAAAAACTACTGGTCAGTAATCAGAGATCGCCTCCTGGTAAGAGTATGAGAGAGAGAGAGTTCTTCTGCTTGCCCAGGAGGCAAGAGAGGAGCTGCCAAATTGACAGACTCGGATGGTCCAGTGGACTGAGCAGTGACAAACATCCAGCGGCAGCAGCAGCAGCGGGTTTCTGAATCTTGGCAAATTCCGAATCCCTAGCTCACGATGCGTTTGTGCCTCGACAGACGACAGCAATGCCTTGTGCCCACTGCCACTCGCAACAGAGGCGCACGACACCATTGCCGTCGTGTGGTAACACCACTCTTTTTACGACTTGTCACCGACAAGTGGCCCTCGTGATAGCCACTGGTGAGCTGTAGCGCCTTTGGCATGGCAGCCAATCTGTCGGTGTTTGACTCGTCGATATATAGATTATAATAATCCTTTTCTATTGATCCAATCTGCCGTGTTTGAGTCATCGATCCAACAGAGACTCTGAACTGTTTTCAATCTCCTTGAATTTATGCTGATTCAGTTGTCCTTCTGTCTTCTCTCGTCACCCCTTAAATAGCATTGAAGAGTGACCAATTATTTGCCGAGGAAAACGCCTAATGGAACTAGCGTGTCCGGTCAGAGAGATAGTTATTATCAAGAGAGGATGCTTAATTGTCAGTTGCTATCAGTAGGAGAAGAACGTGCGGCATAACTGTAGAGCGGTTGTTGTCACAAACTCAGAGCCGAAGCGTCGTGCTATTTCAAGTGGATAAGGCATTGATACTATCCACCATACGGAAGGAACTTTATATGAGCGGGCCTAGGTACCAGTTCATAAATTCTCTCATTCGGTTAGGTGAAATTTACAATGCATCTCTGAGCAGGGTATTCAGGGAGTAGTCTCCGAAGGCTTATGACCATGAAATCTTCTAGCCTTAATTAAAATATTAAAACTACATTTAATGATTTATTTAATCCTCATCACAATCGAACCGAGAAGCTCCGTATATCCAATTGATTTGCATGTGTTGGTTAAGCTTTACCTAGAGCACTCTCTACATGCATTTGTTCTGGTCTTAGGATGCATTTGTATTGACTACGGTTGATGATTTTTGGCTAAAAATAAATAGCAGTAACTAAAAGAAGCGACTTTAAGAAGAAAGACGTGAGTAGTGCAAAAAGTGAGAAAAAATGCGTGCGCGAGATGAGCAGGTGTGTGATGTATCCGTAACCCCCGCATTATCCTCGGAATGAGACGGAAGTGAAAGAAGTGGATGAACCACTTCGAGAAATCAGATATTTATATTAACTTTTAATTTCTTCAAACAAAAGCCAAAAAACAAAAACCAATTCCAATGACCTATTAACATCATGGGGATTGGAATTGGTACACAAAGCTGCCCAAGATTTGGCAACCCAATCGTACCCGGATCCTCTGAGCATGCAACATGATCTACTGAGTAACAGTACTGTATTCAATGTTGGGTTGCTCCATAGGTAGCATTTGCGCTATTTATATACAGGATGTGCTCGTTGGCGAACCACAATTTAGCTAAACAAACCCGCACAAGGTTGCTAAACATTTTACTAGCTAAAACTGCACTTGATTTGCATACTATGTAGCAAAACTATACATAGTAGTCATACCATGATACATAAAGTCAGTGATTTTTAGATCTAACTGATTTATACGTAACATCGATCGGGCTTGTTATAGTAACCAAAATAACATAGCAACCTAGAGCGGTTACCAGATACTAATAACGAACCATTCTTACGCTCTATGAATGCACGATTGGCGAATTGGTCCTAGAGGTCCCTACGCTTGGCATATATTCAAGTTAACTGAGGTGAGGACTCATCACAGTCTTGGGCACGGTCGGCGAATCGGCCGGTGGATCTCGCCACAAACGATCCAAAATCCCAGCAGCCCAATCAGTAATCACGCAACACGGTGAAAGAGGAAGAGAAGGCACCGTGATATGCACCCGGATTGGAGCGGATTTTCGCACTCGAAAGCAAGTCGTCCATCATCATGGGGCTCGAGCTTTCAGCGTGACCTCCTAAGTTTGAGTTGGAGAGAATTTTAAGTTGAATTTGAGTGAGTCTTAGTTAAGATCAAACAATGTTGGACCTAAGCCTAAAATAAGCTGCTTAGCTTCCGCTTATAGGCCTGTTTGACGCGGCTGTCGCTCATTTCAGTTCAACTTCTAACTTCTAGTTCACTATCTTTAATTTCATCACCAATAACTATAATATAAAATAGCCAATTACGATATAAAATAAATCATAAACCAGCATAACGAGGCTATCTAGCACAAGCTTCTCCCATTGGGATTCTGACAAGATTGCGTTTTGTCCCCTGAGCTGGGTGCTCACCACTTTGTGCTATGCTGCGCAGATGATCTGGCTCGTTCAATTCAGCTTTTGGCGTTTTCTGTTTTTTTGACAGTTGATTTTTTTTATTAAAATTATACTATAATAATTGTTAATTTTTAATCATTTAAACTGAAATAAACAGGTCCATAATCTCGAGCCTAACAAAAAGCAACAGCCTTCGATCAAAAGTGAGAGGGATAAGTGCAGATCAAGCAAGCTCCAGTCCCTGCACGCATGCTCTCCCCATCTCCAGGACACTCTGTTGTGGCGTAGTGAGTGTGCCTGTGTGAACAGTGTGGTGTCCGCCTGCTGGCCCACAAACTGGTGTCCTCATGGTGAGTGGTGGTAGTGCTGCTCCCACTTATCATACAGGAGTCGTATTATGGGTCTGTTCTTCATGCCATAAGCCGGCCGATTTTTGACAGCCACTATATTAATTAATTTTTAAACAGAGTATTTTTTAAGATAGGGTCTACAAGTTAAACGTAGTACACGTTAAAAGCTTAACATCTGTACCAGCCAAAATCGCAAATGAGTATCGATCTCTCAGTAATCTGTACTGTAAACTGCTAAAATTCAAAAATTTCAGCCAAAAGCCATAAACCGCAGCCAAAAAGAACAGACCCTATGAATGATGCTTGGTCTTGTTCTAAATGGTTTTAGTTTTTATTATTTGGTTTCTAGTTTTTGGCTGTTGAATTTTTTTTAGTTTTTTTTTTTTTTTTCTTCTTATTCCTTTGTATTGTCTATAATGATATATCTTTTTAAAAAAATTAATTACATAGAAAATCTAACATCGGTTATAGTATATTTTTAGCCACTACAGTATAAAAAAGCTAGAAGCATTAGGTTATGAGCCCTTTTGAGCACTACCTGGCCCTGTTTAGAATTTAAGGATGCTATAGTAGTTTTCAATGGTTTGTATCGTTACCTGCAATTTTTTTGTGTGTGAAATTATTTCTTTCCAAACAGTCCTGAAGAACAAGCGACCGTTCTGGCCTCTGGGAAAAAACTGAGGAAGCAAGCGACACTCAAAAACATTTAGATGCACATAAGCATACTTTTGGAGAAATTTTTCCATGGAAGAAAAAAGAGAAAATTGATTATTTACTGCGAATAACTCATTTCTTTATGATATGTCATCGAATAACTTTGTGACATCCTGACCCATGTTGGTCCATGTGTGTGTGCATATGAATTTCTGGGTTAGTCTCACCTTGCTAGCTTAACTTGAGAAGCACTTACATATAAGGCTAGGAGTTCCAATAGTAGCACATCCGGTTAACCGTTTTGCGCGAAACGAGGACGAAAGAGCAAGCGGTTGCTAAGTGTGTGTGGCCTATCCAAAATAGGATTAGACCTAAGCCGGTTTAGACCCTAGAGTGTTGCAAACTTCCTCTTCTCCTATACCATCGGGTTTCAAATTTTCTTTACAATATGTCATGATCGTCACCTCTCTCTGTATGCCCCTTCGTTAAGCCATGTGATGATCATTTTGCCCTCAAATATCACATTTTACTCTATGCCACTATGAAATTCATTAATTGCCATGCATGGAACTGATGCCCCCTGCTGTTGTCCCAACGATGGCAAAGAAAATTTGGAACCAGATAGCATAGAACGAATAGGAAATTATTCAATGGTATATCGTGAAGAAGATAATTATTTGATGGTATATAATCAATTTTATCGAAGAAAAAGACCAAGTGAGTTAACAGACGTCCTTTTAGATATGATCTGATGTATCTGTTTAACCTAAATAATTGCATTCTTAATTAGCAACATCGGGTACTCCTAGGAGTGCACCATCAGTATCATAACAAAGTTCCTCTCAGAAAAAAAAGTATCATAACAAAGTCATTATTAGTTGTGTGTCTGCACTTTTTTATCCTGACTGATAGGCTTTTGCCTGTAAGCTGTAAAGTCATTACATTCGCCCTTTTTTTGTGATTATTGCCACCGAATCGGGAGCAAAGCTTATTTTGCTTACAAAAGAAAAAATCTTTCTAAATGACAGAAGAAATATGCATAATTATTTTATACCTTCAGTCCTCAAAAAATACCTAATAATCCTCTCTCAAGAAGAAAAAGGATTTCTCTTTCAATATGATTTTTGGTCCTTCTCTTTTTGGGATAAAATTAAGTTTGTTAGACATACATATTGTCATAAATCTTCCTGCCATCACCAAAGTATTATTTCGAACTTTTCTGGGCAAATATCAAAATGCCCAAAACAGATTTTACATAAACATTTTACTACAATCTTCCTGCCATGCATGGACATGATAGTATGCCAAAATTGCCAGCAGGTCAGAAAGCAAAACGACAACCAAAATGGACAGTATTCTATCTGCAGATTAACATGACTCGTGATCTCAATCTTTGCATGTCATAAGGGCATCTGGGCTGTGCAAGACTCAAAGCTTGGTATGCATGGACATGATAGTATGCATAAATTGCCAGCAGGTCAGATGGTCCCACTTGTCGATAAAGAAAATGTATTTTAAATGGACAGTATTCTACTTGGAACAGCACATTCCAAGATTAACAAGATTAACATTCCAAGGTAACACAACCTCGTAACTGCAAACCACACACTACCACAATGTTGTGTGTGTGTGCAAGATCTTCCCGGAGGAACTTGGATGCAAGAGAAACAGATCTTAAACTACACTGCAATTTTGAGGTAATAAAGTGGAGAGGAAGAGTGGGACTGAATCTCTTGTTGCCGTTGGGGCATTTTGGAAATTTTTCCATTTGGTTTTTCGGATTAAAAGGAAAAAAAAGAGACATAAGGTGGGACCCACCTGTCGGTCTAAGAGAGAAAGGATAAGGAGGAGAAGGGCTGGCTTGACTGGCTCTCACGCATTCAGCGATGCCCGTCGTGGGGTCGTTCCCCATGATGCTCTGGCGAAATGGGGGGGGTGCCGACACTGCCCTCTCTTCCTCCTCCTTTTAACCGGCTCGGCTCCCTCCTTCTCTTAAGCCTTAGATCCAAACCGTGCCTCCAATCTCTCCTTTCTTCTACCTCCTTCGAGCTCTTGCACTAGGTTGTTCTTGAGCTCCAGCAAGTGGTGGAGACAGTGCGGTTTGGTCCCATCTCCAACAAACCAAGGCCACGCTCTTGACCTTTGAGTCAGTGCGACAGTACTTCGGTGAGGGCAGAGACTAAGGAGTGGGCTTAGGCGATGGTGGTGACTCCGGCCAAGCGTCGAGTCAAGGCCACGACAATGCTAGCGATGCGCGACGTTCAGGCTACGACATAGGTAAGCTACTTTACACCAGTCTGGGTGCCGGTTTTGCAGCGGTGGCTTTGTTAGCTCGGTTGGTTGTGACCATGGTGGTTCGACCATGGTGTTTTTGGTGTTTTTGCTTGCCTAGCACTTGACCGTTGCTAGGATTTTAGTCTTGTGCGGCGTTCTCTGACCCTCGACCACACGACCGTGGTGCTAGTCGGCTCGTGTGGGTGGCATTGTATCTCCTAGAACAATGCTGTGGTGCGAGAAGTGGTGATAGGTTTTCTAGAACAGTGTCGACATTGGCGTGCCTAGCTTTACTGCCTTTTGGATAGCTTCGAGTGCCATGACCTCGTGAGTTGCTTTTGGTTCTTATTGTTATTGTGCAATTGTGAGTCGTTCTAGTGTACTTTAGTAGTTGATAATATTAGCACTAGTTCGGGAGACAATTACATGATAATATATGAGATTAACAATTGCTCGATGACAATTCATGGTCTATATGAGATTAAGATGATGTTTTAGGATATTCTGCTAGTAATTTGAGTTGTTAGCAGCCATTGTAGGTGTTGTCCTTGTTCTTGTCGTAGCCTTAATAATCTTATATTGTGTTTTTGCTTACTGCTACCTTCGGTTAAGCTTCTGCTTTATATTCATGCTTGTTGTCTTGACAACCTAATTATCATAGTAAAGCATCTAAAGTGAAATTCCTAACTTATTATTATTTCTGAATTGCAATTGATTATTGTGGTGGGGTAATTGGCTTAAAACTAGCATAATACCTAGAAATTATCATTTTAATTATTTATTAGATTTAGACCACCGTGACGAGGAGGCCTTGTTTAATACAATAATTTGAGTATTATGCTAATTGTTCATTTATTTTCAGTAGCCATGTTAAGCATGATTTCATATTTAAATGACTTGAGAGAGATTTATGTTGTTGCAATTATTGTTTTAATGCTCTTGTCATTTAATCTATGTTGGAAACATATTTTATTGCTAATTTATAATTCTATAATTTTAATTAAATATTTGCTGAAACCACTCTTTCTTACAACATATCTCTCGACAGAGATAGTGAGATTGTCTATACTTCAGCCTTTCCATTCTTGTTTGTAAACAAAACCTTTTCTATTTCTGGAACTAACCTACGAGTGACACCTCTTTCCCATTGGTATCTGATAGTAGTATAGGAGTAGTAAAGGCTAGGGCAAATTTCACCTATTTGCTAGCTTACAAAGGGTGGGTTGTTTTCGGTTACAGGTTATGACTGTGGTTTATAATTTTTGGCCTTAGCATAAACACTTGTGTGAATGAACCGAATAACGATAAACCGATAAGTCACTTCAAAAATGCTATTATGATAAGCTATTTCGAAGCAAAGGTGGAGAAACTATCTTATTTATTTGTTTAAGAGAAATCATAAATTATAGGTTGAAAATAAGGGCCCAAAATACTCTCCAAGTACTTTCACCTGGGACTCTAATAAAAATGTACTTTCACGTTTGAGTCTGCAAAAAAAAGAATTGGCCACCGAAGTAGTGAACACCATCAATACCTACCATTATGTTTGTTGGCTCTAGGTGAGTAATTGAGATGGGCCCCAAACAAAAATTTTCTTCATGAACAGCCATGTTTGTACCCTTAGTCAGGTGTTAGTGTGCTATAGTATTGCTTTAGTTCAAGTGAAGTGGGTGAAAGATAAAGAAGTGCTCACACTTTTGACTTTAAAGATCACACAAATTTGACTAAAAAACAGAGTAGGTATTATGATTTGGAGTATAAAATTTCTAGTATGTACTAGTGGATCTTACTTTCCGATGAGTTCTCCAAAAAAATCGGCCAGTCAAATAAATACAAGAGGAAGGTTTGTTGTTCAACTATAACAATTGCAAGTGAAACCTCTGAAAAATAGGAGTGAGATTTAAAACATTAGAGCAATGTCCTATGATCCTGTCAGATCTAATATAGGAAAATCTATAATATTATTTCTGAATGAGATAACATGTGTCATAGTTAATTTTTGAAAAAAAAGTGTCAAACGTTTTTGGGTACCTTTGCGTGGAGACAGAGCAGAACGGAAGGAATACATCTTATATATAGCACTATAGCATTTTTTTTTGGCAAATATGGCCCCAAACACACGATTTTATAAATTTAACCTCTTTCGTGACCACGGTAGCAATGGTAGGTGACACGTGTCTGCCTACCGCACTTACCCATTGCAATAGGTGGCAGGCACCGCAGTAGCCAGCGCTAGCTCGCAAGCGATGGCCGAGTGCGGTAGGTGGTGGAGCTACTGAGCTTGCCTAGCTCGATAGATTGTTGCCAAGCTTAGCCGGCACGGCAGGCCGATGGGTCCTCGAGATGTCAAGCTCATCTAGCTGGGTAGATCACCTGTCGAGCACGCCTAACTTGGTAGGTTGCCTGCAGTGTCAGCCGTGGTGCTTGGCACCTACTGTGATGGGCAAGCGCGGCAGGCGACATGTGCCGTATGCCGTTGTTGCCACAATCACGGAGGGTGCCAAATTTGCAAAATCGTGTGTCTAAGGACCATATTTGACAAAAAAAATGATATATATATATATATATATATATATATATATATGTGTGTGTGTGTGTGTGTGTGTGTGTGTGTGTGTGCATGTATACTAGTTATGTGATCGTGCGTTGCTACAGAACATCTCATGCATGTATTAGTTTATCAATTGATGTAGATATAATGTATCTCAATTTGATTCAAATGCGATTTATTTCTACATCATAACACATAACAACATGATATTGCGTAATAAAAATATACAGTAAATCCATAATTGAGTGCCGTGGAGTTGTCGGAATAGCATGCTTGCTTGTGATCAAACACCATATTATTATGGTTGCTCCACAAACCTAGGTTATAGCTAGAAAACAATAAAAAAACATCATATCATGTGCCTTGCAACCAAACCAGCTCCAAGAAGTCAGCTTGCAGATTTTAGTACAGCGAGTCCCATAGTCCCAGAGTATAACAGCATGATAACTTTCAGACGGTATTCAACACAAAGCTTCTCCCTCACATAGCCCCATCAGATTTTTTTTTCAACGAGAAGGCAGATGATTAGTTCTCTCCCATTTCTTGATTAAAAGCATTAACACAACCATAAGAAAATAGAGATCCTACAATGCAACAATGATTTTCGTTTTAAAAAAATAATGTAACAGTTGTCTCAGAATCTATTCTACCTTATAGAACATACAAATAGAAGCTGCTATGGCTATCTGAGTTCAACCATGAATCGAATCAGACAAAAGCAGAAACCACACTGGTAGAGTTATGACTGAAAGCTTAATTTTTAGCAGCAACATGGCAAGAGAGTTTTGCAACATAGACCCTCATTTGGATAGAAAACATCCCAACAACATCTATGCCCTGATCTTGGCTTAGTCATACATAACATGTATGCTATAAAATCAAATTATATAGTTGCTGTAAAATTGGGTATGTTATGGTCATTGGTGTAAGCTAGCATAGTTAGCAGCCTATTCTTTTTTTTTTTTTGGGGGCAAATTCACATGCAATGTATCTCTCTCTCTCTCTCTCTCTCTCTATATATATATATATATATATATATATATATATATATATATGAAAATTGTTCCATCCTTCTGGGAGTACGTACTCTCACTTCTCGTATACCACTTTAATGATGCTATTATATATTTTTATCTATTTGAGCATATTTCAATAATAATTACAAGATACCTCAAAGTGAGTTACATGAAAAAATTCATCAAAATCCACTTTTTATAACATAATTTGCATATATAGTCGTTTTATATATGAAAAAGAGTATATAGCAAAAATAAAGGGTGTGATGAAAATTTTCAACTAATTCGCATTGGAATATCTTATATTTAGTATATAAGTATATCGAAAGTAATAAATAGATATAAAATATTCATTTACGTGATATATTGAAAGTGGGAGTATATACTCCCAAGAGTACGAAAAAGGCTTCCACACACACGCGCGCGCACACATAGCACGAAATAAATAATCACTTTCAAAAATTTAGAGTATATATCCATTGTAATATAATCCGACCCAAATTTATAAATCCCTCTGACATTCACCTAAAAATGCAAAGTAGGAGTAACCAGTAAATCATCCACGCTCTACAATAGGATTCAAAAAGAAACAGATCTCACTTGCAGTTCATGTAGTTTTCACTATGGTATAGAAATGCGACTCAGTAAAAAATTCATAGCTAGGGAGCTTAGGTAGTATGAAACTTGCGGCATATAAAGTTTGGAATTATCATGTCATCCTAATATAAACACACCTTCAACATGTTTGATTGAGATTTCGGATCATGCTCGTCAAGAAACATGTAGATTATTGTAGCCATCATATCACAGGAAAATATTTACTCACATACTCTTAAAAAAGAAAGGATACTACTCAAAAGTTTCTAGCCAGAAATGACAATACGGAGAAAATATACCATTTTACCTAATCTTACCAAATGTACTTAGTATGAAAGGCCACTATTTTACCATCTAATTACCAAAAACAACATAAAAAATGTGAATATGAACGGAGGCTGGCCATGAACCCTCTAGACAAGGTTGTAGATATTGTTGCAAGTCATTGCGCCCCACCTAAAGCTCTATCATAGATGGATTGATCCTCATTAGAATCTACTAGGTGAAATTGCGAAACAACACAAAAATTCCATATGATTTTTCATTCAATCATTTTAAAGATCTAGCAAAAGAATACATATGGGTATGATAGTAAAACTCTAGCTTTCAAGCGGTTTCACACATTTTGTTTCTATACTAAAAAATATTTTTCCAATCATTAATTTGTTTGTTGAATAAACAAAAAACAATGCCAATCAAAAAAACCACAAAGTGGTATTGGTATTGATCATATCATACGATATTAAAGAAATATCATAAAGACATTTAAAGTGAAGTTTATGAGACAAAGATTCTCAACCAACTGATGTGATGGTGGATCACTGAATACTATATGGACCAACAAAATAGCTGAACACACAAGACCCTTCGAAAACTACAAAAATGCATATTTGCTTCCCACTATCAATGTCGACATTGATCTTAATGAAAAAGAAACTTTTCTAATGAAATGCACTTTTTTAAGTTCTAGATAGGCAAGGTATTTTAAATTTTATAAAATCACAAAATTTTACGGTCTGACATTGTAGTGCATACAAGTAAAAGCAGCAATCAAAGTTTTTATGCTAAAAGATTCAAAAATGTTGACAAAAAAAATGTTGACAAAAAAATGTACGTGCTATTTAATAAAAAGTGAACAACTCTCATTGCTCTGCAAAGAGTTCAGGATCAAGGCATCATGTGCCATCAGGCCATAGCATATATAAAAGCCAGGTTTTTACTGTCCCCTTTGGACACTGAACCCAGATCACTGGAACATTCAATGTCTTATTGATATCCCAATGCACCTACCTAACAGATCATACAAATCATTGCCTCACAAATGCTTCGGTCTCAACGAGCTATTTTATCTAACTTGGATCATACAAATTCTAGATTAGGGGAAGATTTAGTAAGAAAAATATTCAACCTAGCTACACATACACTTTTATTTTCTGAACAAAGCACCACACCAACACAAATTATGTTTCATCGAGAATTTTTGCATGTAAGCATCTATACCAAATAATTTTCATGCTGCCATATGTCATAAGACCAAATATTTCATAAATCATTGAATGGAGTTAAGAAAAATTCTGAAATCATAGAAGCTAGTGAAAGAACAGCAAAGGGAGAATGATTAAAATACATGTATTTGCTGCGGACTTCAGCGATCAGTTGTCCTCTTCCTTTGTGGCACGGTCCAACACAATCTGATTCATGAACAACAAACACACAAAATTGAACAACATGGTATTTTCTAATATGATTTGATTTAATCCATATGAACTTACATAATCTAATAAATAACAAAAATAGGGGGAATAACACACGATGAATCGATCAAACATACGGAAGTTTTATCTGCATATGTTATGTGCAGAACATTCAGAAGAGGGACAGAACGAATACACATAAGACTGTATAAGAGAGCATGTGCCTCTAAATAAAAGTGATGCAAAATTCTCCAGAGAACCATATTTGCAGCACCTTTGTCTGACACATCTACACATACATCGAAATCATTGGTTCTTCACAATTATAAGAGAGGATGGTTCAGCAAGAAATGCCCATCTCATTCCTTAACTTCACCTCATTACTCTCACCATCAGACATCTAAACAGTGCAGAGCTTCAAGATGCAATTCCCAAAAGTGCGAGTAGTCTTCGGGTTAGGATCATCATCACCTTGTGCTGGCTTTGAATTTTGATGGTTACATGCTACTCCCAGGCTGCTCCAAGAACCAGGGGGAGGGAGGCATCGCGGTCCCCAATACCAAAGGGGGAGAGACGCCGTAGGCGGGATGCAGAGGAGCAGCGCGGCCTGTCGTAGATGCCGAGCTGCCACCCTTCATTTCAGGTTTCTCATTAACGCTGTCTCCTTCCCCTTGGGCGGCTGGCGAGAGCACGCCGTGGATGCTGCGGTTGTTAAGGATAAGAATATATATATGACCTTTTACAAATCATATAAAGAAATAGATAAGAGTTCTTATTTATTTTTTATTTTTATCCTTAACAGCGGTGACGTCGAACGGAAGAGGAGATTATGGATCTCCAGGAGGTGAATAAATGCGGCCTCGTGGGCGTGCAGTCAACAGACGAGATGAGGGGCCCGGATCCAAGAAAACCGTTGTTCTCATTGATTTCAGTCACCTCACAATTTGGCATGCGTGCCGTATACTGGGAATTTTTTTTTTGTTTGGATCTGTTTGTTCTTACCCATACATTCTTTACCTGGACATGCAGACATGGTAGCACAAGAACTCCTAGTGGTGCTACCTGCAGAGTTGTGCTACTTGTTTCAGTGCACCTAAAGTCAATTCCTTTCTCCTCATATTGATCAAGAACATTTGGAGAGGAGATACATTTTTTTACAATGGATTTTTGTGTTTGTGCATTCTCAATCATGCAATATAACAATTGAGTGTTGTATAGACAATTGAGGTACGAAGGCAATAATTGAGAAAGCATGTACCATCCAAATATTTTTTAAAAACCTCCATTTCTACTTGAATACCTGCAACGAAGCTAAACATGGCAAATAAACAAAAAACTAGTGAGCTGGCGATGATCATTAGTCTTTGTCTTTTTCTAAAAGAATGAGGACATCCTCATCTACAAAGAATTAGAGCCAGCATGTACCCATTTTACAATAATTACATTCAAGTGAACAACTACAATCTTTCTCTAAAAGAACAGCAAGAGATGGGCTCCCATGGAGTAAACACTGGAGTACCTGTAGCAGGGCACATACTCTAGTCAATTTCCACTGTAATGCATGTGAACTGGTCCTCCCAAGCAAGAAAAAACATAAAAAGAGCTGGCATTCTCATGGCAAAGGCAGTAGAGGAGTAGACCAAGGCTCAGCAGTTGAGCAGAGAAGAGGTACCACTACCAGCCAGAGGCACAAATTCTGTGCAACATCTAAATCCCCTAGCACAGTTATAGGCAGCAGGAAAAATACTCCATGTGTGACAGTTGTCTCTTAACATAGAAATTGTTCACCTCCCTTTTGAGTTTGTTGAGCCAATGATATTAAAAAGATCGATCCTGTGTATGGAGACAAAAAAAATCATAATTTTATCCCAAGAAGGTGCTTTAACTGAATTCTTCCTGCTTTTGTTTTAATAGTATGATTTCAATCTTCAAGAAGCTATTTTTCAAAAGCAAATTCTCAAGAAGCTTGCAAAAATAGTAGTGCAAACCACTCCCTCCCTAGCTGAAAAAACAGCAAGTGGTAACAGTGGCAATGGGCAATGGCAGCAGCTACAAATGAGAGGAGAGCATGCAGCCAGCAACCGCTCCTCCTGCTCTGCTCCCCTGCATGTGTGTGTGGTATCCTGTATGGTTGTATTGATCCCGGCCAAACCCTTTCTCCTTTTCCCCTCACCACCTCCTCCGTCCACTACTACTTCTCCACTTTTTTGCTGCTTCTTGCTTTGCTTCTCCCCTCCTCTCCTCGCCTCTTGTGATACAGAGTCCACTGCTTGCTAGTACTCTCTCCAACTTGCTCATCTCCCAACTCCCATTTCTCTTCATCTTCTCCATCTTGTGATGGTTGCTTGGTTCTTTTTGCCTGAAGCCTTACCTGGGGAGAAGCTTCCATTTTGCTTTGCTATTATTGGTGCTGCTTCTGTGGTAAAGGGGGCACCTTGGGGCTTCTTCTGAAGAAATCTCGGTGGAAGATTGCTCCCTCAGCCGCGGATTCGCGGCAAAGCCGGGCCATCTTGCCGCATCCGCGCGCTTGATTGCTTTGGAAGAGGGCGGCTTTGTGAAGGAATCTTGCTGAGGGATCGATCGCTGTGCTCCCCTTGCTTTTTTGGGCGGTTCTTGGTGCTGCTTTTTGCAGTAACGGTGGGATCTTGCGGCCACTTGCGGTGGCACAGTTGGATCGAGAAATCTTCTGCGGCAATCTGTATATCCGCACGAGCGATCTGTGCGCAGCTGCTGCTCCTCTTGGCCGGCATTGCGGGGGTCGGGCTCGCCGGTTTCTGATTGATGCGGTGAGTGGAGGAGCGGAGCTTCGCGCTGTGCTCTCTGGGTGGGCTGCACGCCAGGTGTTCGCTGAAAAGTGCGAGCATGAGGGACTTCCCTTCCTGCTTCGGGGAGAGCGGCGTCCAGATCGCGGACGCGTCGTCGTCGTCGTCGAAAGCCGGCAAGGGCGCGGCGCAGAACCTGGTGACCTGCCTCTACCAGACGCAGTTCTCGGGCCGGCCCTGCGTGATCTCGGTCGCATGGAGCAAGAGCCTCATGGGGCAGGGCCTCAGCATTGGCGTGGACGACTTGTCCAACCAGTGTCTGTGCAAGGCAGACATCAAACCATGGCTCTTCTCCAAGAAGAAGGGGTCCAAGAGCCTCGACGTCGAGGACGGCAAGATTGAGATCTTCTGGGACCTGTCGGGCGCCAAGTTTGGTGCAGGGCCAGAGCCACTGGAGGGGTTCTATGTTGCAGTAGTGTTCGACCATGAGCTGGCGCTCTTGCTCGGCGACATGAAGAAGGACGCGTACCGGAAGACGAGCGCCAACCGGCCCATGTTGAATGCTGCGTTTGTGGCGAGGAGGGAGCAGATATACGGCAAGAAGATTTATTCTGTCAAGGCACAGTTCTGCAACAATGGCCAGTTCCATGATGTTGTGATAGAGTGTGATACTGTCGGCCTCAAGGATCCATGTCTTGAGATACGTGTTGATAAGAAGCCCGTCATGCAGGTGAAGAGGTTGGCATGGAAGTTTAGGGGAAACCAGACAATTCTTGTCGATGGCTTGCCTGTGGAGGTGTTCTGGGATGTTCACAGTTGGCTCTTTGGATCGACGACAAGCAATGCAGTATTCATGTTTCAGACATGCCAAGCGCCTCAGAAGTCGATGCCGTGGTCATACTCGCAGATTTTTAGGGAGTCTCAGTTGCAAGGTCTTGGTTTCTCTCTGATCCTATATGCATGGAAGGTTGAGTAGGTGTTTGCAGGATCATAATTTGCTTCTGCATCTGCCTCCTTTTTAGTGCTAACAAGATGTTTTATTGAGTGTCTGTTCTTTGGAATGTTATGGAGGCTCCAATATATGCTCTTTCCTTTTTTTGGTTGTTTTGCCATCTTTTGTGAACACTGTGTTTGAATAGTTTGGCAAGATTCTGTGATATTCCAGTGATTTTGTCACACTCTTTCCCTCCCTTGTGCCTTAAGTGAGGTTGGTTCTAATGTTCTAAATAGGTTAACTATGGCAATGCTCTAAGAAAGAATGTTGTCCTGTTGTAAAGTATATATCAAAGTTTGGATACAGAGTACTTGTTAATGATAATATAAACATTTTTTTTAGTTGCTACTTGTTGTTCTCCCCTTGTATTGTCTTGTGATTAGTCACCATTGCTACCCGGAGAATAACGAACTTATAAAGTACATCACAATATAGCTTTGATCCCTGTGGAAAGTGGATGTTTTGAGGAATCAAGACACATGGAATACTTGAGCATCAAGGTTTGTTACTCTGCAGTCCTTTTTGTGCTTATCTGTAGACATCTTAATATGCCTATCTCTTACAGGAGACAGATCACGCTAATGAGAATCCTGAAGCTCTAATGCTACGACTTAATGAAGAGACATCAAATTCTGTGCAGTTTGGTTGATACCATTTTATAGATCTTCCAAAGTAATCATTTTGTGTAATTTCTTAGTGTTCTCTTGCAGTATTTTTCTTGGTATTTTTAATCATCTGTAGTGTTGGCCAACCAGTAAGGCGGGAGTAGTTCAAGTATGTTTTAGATGAGGAGATTGCATTGACATTGGCAATGATGAACAATGAAATTAAAAAGCTTTTCAAACTGCTGGACCACTTCAGCTCTGATGTTTGAAATATTAAATAAGGCATTGTCCTCAGTTATCAATAATAAATTAAAATCTCTTAGCCTCAGTTTTTTTCTTTAATGATAGGGACACCACTTTGTATCTTCTTTTGTGCTGTTTTCCCCTAATTTTAATGAGTGTATCTAATTCAGTTGATGCGTCCCTTTCAACATAATATCGTGAAAACTCATCATTGGCTCTATACTAGAATTTGGTGATACTGCTGATGAAGTCATGGGCCTCTGAAATGGGCTGGGTAATATTAAACCAAGCAAGACATGGGTTAACTGACTGGTTTTATATGATTACTATAAAGGAAAAACCTGAGCTATTGCTTAAACGAGAGAACTCTTGACCTGCAACCGAGTGGAGCTTGATTGTTTTTTCCTTGAGCTGTCTTTGAGATTCTAAAGTGCTTCTTTGGGGCTTGCTGTCTCGGCCTCTACTCTGTGTACAGCCCAACCTAGACATACTTGAGAGGAGCTTGTTGTGTTGCTTAAGTCTTAACACGAAGGAATTGGGCTGCAAAGCTGCCTTGTTTTTGGTGCCTTGCTTTTACTTGTCTGAGTCGAGCTTAAATTCATCAATTTAGTCTGTAAAATTCAAATAGAACCTTTGTAGGATCATAATGCACAATCAGAGAGGGGGTCGAATGATTGTCTCCGCTTTTACCACCTGAAAACAAAACACAGAAAATATGTATTACCGATCGAAGATAACGATCACAACTGCGGCTTGAACGTGGTCGAAATCCCTCTGTCGCTCTGGTTGTATGAACTCGTTACGACCATACGCTCTATTGCCCGCCCGCTCGATATGACCACTCAATATGATGGCACGTCTTGAACGCACGCTCCGACTACTTGGTTATGACCATTCGTTCTGGTCACTCGGCACGACAACCGATCAATCACTCGTTGTTCCGATCGCTCGGTACGACAATGAAAAGACGATCTGATTGTTCCGATCGCTCGACACGATCATGAAGCGCGTAGTCGTGACCTCCTTTCGATTGTTGTCTCAAGTCGTTCGACCATCGCCTGGACGATGCGCTAAAGACAAAAGCAGAGCACGGAAAACAGAGATGAAGAAGCAATGCTCTGGAAGTCACCGGTGATGAAAGAAATCTGATCTATTATTTCATCTGTATGTTCTTGGTTACAAAACGCCTTACGGCACCCCTAAAAACCTTCTCATTATATGCATCCAAATAATCAAGTCCCTGTAGTACAGGAGCTTAATATTCTAAACTGTTATGGTATAGGGTTTGGATGCGCACTATTGTTTGTGGAGGGGTTTAATTGTACAGCCTGGAGTATTATAGTATATGATAGTAGACTTTAGTGCTCTGTTTTGTAGTACATATATTTTATGATTTTATTGCTGATTTCACAACAGCGATGAGTCCAAATTGCAGCTTCTTCTCTTGGAATGTTAATTTATGTTCATCATATATCCAATCGGATGCAAAGGTTGTACAAAACAAAACGCATGCATGAATGCAACTTCAAGTAAAAGAAAATTGACCAAACGACCCTCAAATTTGGGGTGCAGATTTCAGAATTTTCAGCACTTAGATGTCAACAAAAGAATGCTATAGACGTTATTGTTGTCATGTACCTTGCATTATTCTTTGTGGTTAGGTTTGGGGGCAACACATAGCCTCTTCAAATGGAAGTGGAATTGTTGCCATGTACCTTGTATTATTCTTTATGGTTAGGTTTGGGGGCAAGACATAGCCAGTTCGGCCGAAATAACGATGGTGTGGAAGGCACATCTCCATTACAAGCACCAAACAGTAAGTAATTTTGATCTAGGTCTTGTGCCATTGCCCCGGCGGCCTGAAGCCTAGCTCCGCCCTAGTGCCAAAAGCAAAGCTGATGGTTACCTCCTCTCTAACCCACCCTTTTTTTTATTTCTTTTCCTTTGCATACCTTGCGCCATTCCTCCTTCCACCTTCCCCATGAGGCCATGGCCAAAGGTCTCAGCAAGGCTTACTCATGGGGTGGCTCCACTCCCTCTTCTCCCCCCTGAGGAAGCTCTGGGTCTTTCCCCAACTCTTCTTTCAGCATACATCATTCTTCTTGTTGTTGCAAAAAACCTTTTTTTTTTTAGTATTGTAGACGGTGGCAATGGACTTGTTTCCCTTGTAGCATTGTTAGGCACTGACGTGGTTGTGCTTGATGCTTTCTTGGCAGGGAGGGGAATGCACATCCTGTACAAGGATGTCAAGTCTTGCCAGGATGAGGATGAGCATGTCCTATGGTCCATCCTGGTCGACTCGCACCGTCATCCGGCTCTATGAAGCTGTGTAACAACCCATTTTTAGGAATAGAACCGTTATCCTTCTCGCAACAGCTTAGAAGTTTAGTTGTTGACAGAATGAATATCATGTGTGCTCATAAATATTTTTTTTAAAAAAGGTTAATTTGGTTCTAATAAAGAACCTGAAAAGTTACAAGACAGAAGTGTTAAAGTTTTTAAAACCTAAACTACACAACGAAGACACGTTTAAGGACCTCCACAATCCACTGCAATTTTGCTCTCTTTTTTAGAGGCCAAACCAACTGTAATCCTCCGAATTAATGAAAAATCAACAATTCATGATTAAAAAATAAAAACATAAAAATTCCTACTCAACTCTCTCTGAAAAAACCTGAACTTTTTTTGGGAAAAAAAAAGAACTAAACTAGAAACTACTGGGCCCTTCTGCTGCGTCGGCCCATTTGCTGAAGCTTCCCTACGACGCCGGCCCAAGACCGAAACCACAACCCACCACCGCTTCTCTCCCACAAAAGCGAGGAGGCGAAGAGGAAGCGGAGGCCGCAGCAGAACGAAGAGGATCGCCGCGCCGCCCCCACGATGTCGTCGATGCTGTCCGGGCTGTCGCAATGGCTGGTGAACCCGCGCCGCAACCCGCTCGCCCGCCTCCACATGCACGCCGTCTCCGCGCGCCTCCGGAAATACGGTAACCAATCGATCGATCTTGGATCCGCCCCCCAGCCTGGGGATCGATCACCTTTGCATAGTTGCATGTCTCCCGTCTTCTTGATTGATCTGGTGTTTGTGTGAATGAATCATCTGAATGCGATGTGCTTGTCTGTTCCTTTTGTGTGCGTGATGATTCAAGGCCTGAGGTACGACGATCTGTACGACCCGTACCATGATCTGGACATCAAGGAGGCGCTCGCGAGGCTGCCCAGGGAGGTGGTCGACGCCCGCATCCAGCGCCTCAAGCGCGCCATGGACCTCTCCATGAAGCACCAGTACCTCCCCGACGACCTCCAGGTCCGCTCCTTTCCTTTACCCCTGCACTCCTCTGGATCTCTCGGTTCGTATGCGTTCGGCTTGTGCATGCGTGGTTGTTGTGTACGGATTTGCTAGGCTATGTTCTTGAGAGCCCCTGCAATGGCGTAATTTCTGTGTAATGTCGTCGATGATTGTGTGTCAAGTGGAATGTATGAGGGAACAAGAAGGATGTAACGCATTTGAGTTGCACCTGTGATCTAGGCTTAAGTTTGTGGATTTTCCGTTCGGTTGATCTATGTTACAATGCAATGTTGTTGGTTGCTGAGAAACCGACCGACATAGGAGGTGAACTGTGCTGAAGAGGGTGGGGGATTTCAATTAAGTTTGGATGAGAGAAGTGGTATCCAGGAAATTGGCAATGCACATTCCTGCATTAGAATGAAAGCAATGATGGTTAGGTTTGATAAACCTTTTGAAATGCCTGTAGAAGTTTCTTGCAGGATAGGTTGTCACACTGGTGCGTCAGATTATTCCAGGCGCTCTTGCTGACAAGCCTATTAGTATTTTTCACATGTCATTTTCCATTTCTAGTTTACATCAGTTAGGAGGGAGTCGGTTAGATTGTTTCAGACGTTTTCAGATGTAGTTTTTTAGGAATTTTTCCTATGTAGTTTATATATATGTTTAGATGGATGCTCAACCTACAATGTTTTCTTCAGCCTTGAAGATGTTCCAGAGTAATTTATCTGAAGCCATTAAATCATTAAACCTATGAATTGGAACAGCTCGTTATTAACTATGCATCTTGAAATTATCTTCTCACCATGGAACCTGAATTTGTAATTGCGGCATCTTTTATCTTCAGCAATGCTTACCATTACATTTGTTATTCTCTAATCTAACTTTACGCAGATCTTAAGAAACATTACTTTCTTTTGCACAGGCTCTGCAGACACCATTCAGAGGATATTTGAGTGACATATTGGCTCTGGTAAGTGTATTTGCTGATGTTTGACTTTTTGTCATTTCACTTGTTCATTGCACGTACAGCCACTTCATATTTTCATGTGTAAGTAAGCTATAGTCTACATTATGCCGTTTATTTATCCTTATCCACTTCTTAAGTATTAGGCCCCGCTACTTTTGATTATCCATTAGCATGTCATAATGTACTCTACAGCCCTTGTAATTTTCTGGATCACTGGCGTTAGGTGAAATGTATAGGTATGGTTCAAGTGGTTATCCATTAAATTCATGTAAAACAGTTCCACTGATCAAGTTCCTCTTGAAGCCATGCTATAGCCTTTACTTATTTGATCTTGACCTTCAAAGGGTGCATGACAGCATGAATATTAATCTCACACCTTACTTTTCCTGGCCATTATCTTGTTGAGGATTGTCATTATTGTTGTTTTGACAACTGAGTACAAGATAGTCTGGTCCTAAAATTTCCAAATTTTTGGTTAACTTGTGCAAGGTGTGTGACTGATACTGTCTAGCATCCTTTTTAACTTCATCGGGAATTGTGTACGTCTTTGATAACTTAATGTGATATTTATTGCAACTAAATTACTTGTACATAAGAAAATTCTGAGCTTAAAGCTGGTGATTTTCCTTTTGGATCTTGTTCAAATCTATTCCAAGTTGTTTGATATCACCTTTGCTGCAGGTGAAAAGGGAGAGAGCGGAGCGTGAAGCACTGGGAGCCCTTCCCCTTTACCAGAGGACCATTCCATGAAGTCTTTTCTTGATATGTGTCGCTTTTTTCTCGTCATCACATCACAATGCATGAAATAAAATGCAGTGGATGATACTGTTTCCTTCCTTGTCGAAAGTTCCATTTTCATGATCATGTAGTGGTGCATTGACCATCATCACATGTAGTTCTCTTTGTTCTTTTCCTAATTAACGGTAACAACCTTTTCTATTCCATCGTTGTTATGAAGCCATCCACTCTTGTGCTTCGTCTGAGCAACTGTTTGTTGTTTGCTCTTTGTTTTCTATACAATTTGGACGTCTTTCATGTTATCCATCCATGTTTGCAAAGCTGTGCTGCTATATATGGGATCTGCTATGCTGTGCTGAACTGCTGATCCGAGCTTCTATGCCCACCCGTTGTCTGCATTTACAACTTTTACCTACACACTCAGTCTGCACTCTCCAATTTGATCCTGCACAACGTATTGTACATGATGAGTGCATAAATTGTGCACATCCAAACTCAAACATGTATCTGCCTTTCAGAAATTGCTAGTGCCTTCTACAAGTGTTGCTGTCTCAAATTGTAACAATCTTTTATACCAAAGATACCAGTCCGTATATATATATATATATGGAGGTTTTCTATTAATAGTGCCTTCTACTAATGGAAATATACAAGGTCTCGTCCCCGTTTGCTACACAATCGGATCGCGTGGGACGGGAGGCCGCCATGGCCTGGGCTTCGACAACGAAGACTTCCTGGTCCTTGCTTAGGCGCGATGTCCATGTCTTGTACTACGACGTGAGCACGCAAGAAGATCAAGATGCGGTCACGGCGAGCAACGAAACCATCTGCGGCAGCGGCGGCGAATGTGTCGACGTATCCCGGGTGCTGCGGGCCGTGACGCTGGACACCCACCTCGCCGACCCCCCGGAGCTCTCCGCCATCTCCCTCCGGGTGACGAGATACGATGAGCAGGGCTGGGACATTGTCCAGTGCTGCGTCGAGGCCGCGCACGAGAACCTCGTCGTCCTCAGGCTGCAGGTGCACGTACGTCTACTGCGGAAGCGAGGAGTACTAGCTACCTCGTCTACGACGCCATCAAGGACTCGCTCACCTTGCTCGACGCCGACATGCACGAGATCTACTCCCCGCGCAGCCTTGTCGTCCCGTGGAGCTCTCCACCCTGTCCCTCCGGGTGAGATCCGGCGAAATCGACTAGGTCTACTGCTCCGTCGAGGCCGCGCACGAGAGGCTCGTCGTCATCAGGCTGGGGTAGGCCTACGTCGAAACCGTGTGCTACTACCTCCGTCTACGACGCCACCGAGAACTCTCTCATCTTCCTCTCCGACGTCAGCACGGCTGTGCGGAGTTCCGCTTCATCGACCTGCCCTCGAGGTGCCGGTTGCAGTTCGACGACCACAACCCGTAACAAAGGCCGGCGTACCCGGAGGAGTTCCACACCATGGGCTTCTTGGCTTTGGTTCGGAACGTGTCAGCAGTTTACACTACTACAAAATCCATGGTCATACACGATTTTTTAAATTGTCTAAATTTATACATCAGTAATAATCGAAGGTTATCATAAACGATTTGTAAATTATCTGTGATAAATATAACAAATACGGTTTGTAACTAAAACCGTCTGTTAAGAATACTATCACAGATGGCTCGAATAAAAAACTGTCTGTGATACTCACACATCACAGATGATTGGTAGCTCTGTGATGAGCAAGTATCATAGATGTTTGGTAGATAGAATCATCTTTAATGTGCGAATATTACAGACTATTTTTGGCTCGAACCATCTGTGATAATCCTTAACAGATAATTTATACTACAAAATTGTATGTGATAGTTCATTATATACCAAATTTTTTCTATTTTTCGGGTAGCCTTAGGAAATGTTAACTGTGTCATCTGAAAACAAGTAAATACAGCAACAAACACAACAACACATTCCATTTCCATTAAGATTAGAATCCACCATTACAACATCACAACATAAAAAGTAAGTTACCTATAGCACTACATACACAAGAAGGCACTTACAATTTTACAAATATAAGCTTCACGGTTACAAATTCAGAAAAATGCTTACACTACAAGAAACTTCAGGCTAATACAAGCTAGAGTTACATATCCTTCATTAAACTATAATCTATAATAAGTGGCGTGGGAAATTTTTTAAGTAGCAGAAACAAAAAGGCAACGAACACCATTTTCAGTTTCTATGCCAAAATCAATAGCTTCTATGCCGGCGACTTGGAATAGTGCAAATTTATCATTACCTTCTTCCTTTCCATCTTGTTTCAAGTGAAATTTCAGCCGCCCTTGCCGAACCCCTTCTCACTCTTGTTGTGCACAAACGAGTTGGAGTAGTACTGGTGGTGTTGGTTCTTCGAGTAGGAAGATTGGGGTTAATAAGGGACGAGAGGTGGGAAGGAGACTGGTGTCTACTGTTCGATGCGGAGAGAATGGACGGATGAGATCAGGATTTTGGGGATATGTCGCGGATCGGTGACGTGGCGGGGAACCACACACAGTTTAAATTACAAACCGTTTATAATAGAGATATCACAGACGGTTCATAACAAAAACTGTCTATGAAAATAAAAGATATCACAGACGATTTTTATTAAAAATTGTCGGTGATAATGGCCAAATGATAGATCACAAAGATAATATATCGGTGCAATCTAAATAGTTAGTCTCAAAAGATAAAATAGCAAAGTTTTATATTACTTATATATGCTCGTTTGAAAGGCTTCGACGAGATCTATAATGTTGCAGTTAAGGTAAAATCCAAATTCCGAAGGGAAGACCAAGAAAAAAGGCAAAAATAGAAACTAAAAACCTACGACGCAAATTCAGAGGCAAAGATGGCCAATTTTGGGGTCTTAAATGGTGATTGGCATAAGATGGTCATTTTTATCGGGCTCATGTTAGTTTTCCAACGAGTACAAAAACGTTGAAAACAGACACCGTATGTAAAAGTTATGTCCGTTTTACTAAAAGTATCTAGGAACAGAATCCTACTCGGACTCATGCGGGAGATATGAAATATTAGGGGATTGCGAGGCGGGAAACATATCACAAAACTGTTTTGAATACAAAACGTAATATAAATCGTCTATAAAGTATCACAGACGGTTTAAATAAATAATCATCTATGATATCTGTCATTATCACAGACAATTTTATCAATAACCGTCTGTGAATTATCATAGACGGGTATTAGTAAGAACCGTCTATGATGTCTTGCATTATCACAGACAATTTGTATGAATAACCATTTGTAAAAATACCACAGACGGTTATTTGTATAAACTGTCTGTAGTAATTATAGCACAGACAATTTTCTGAGAACTGTCTGTGATATAGGCATCCAGTATAGTCTCTTTTTTGTAGTAGTGTTACTTCTTGAGTTGGAGGTTTAAATGGACTAAACATAACTAACTGGATGTGTGAGGAGTTTTCTTCTGGAATCGGAGGTTCAAAAAGACTGAATATAACTAAGTGTGACTTTGGGAGATCCTCAACTGTTGAATGCAAAAAGAATGGTCCAGTCACGCACTGTATTTGCTACAGCATCCATTGGGCTGAAAAAATAGTGGCTTATGGCTGAAATTACATTGTAATTAAATGTGACTTATTGACATAATTAAATTTAAAAGATTTAGAAATAGAAAAATATGTTAGCTCATCACGGACAACGCAAACAAATATAGAAAAAAGAACAAAAAAATAAATAAAGTTAAAAGTTAAAAAAACAAAATTTATAAATAATGAAAAACAACCTATAAACTCGTGCCGAAATTAGCAGGACGTAAGACTATTGGTATCTGATCTGACTAGGAAGCAAACCTATCCATACCCACGGGTTCGCGAACGCAACCGCGATCGATCGAACAACCGAATCCAAACCCGCCGGCGAGATCCACGCGGCGGTCGGCGGAGCGGAGCTGAGTTGAGATCGATAGCGCGCGCGCTCGTGGCGTGCCAGCATCGTCTTCTCCCGCGAGCACACCACCCGACGGACGGGGACGGCGAATTGGGGCTTCGAGTTGGTTGGTCTATTGGGGAATGGCGGTGCGGGCGGGGTGGGTGGTGGCGGTGGCGCGGGCGTCGGCGGCAGCGTGGCAGCGCGTGGCGTGCAACCCGGAGACGCTCCCCGCCGACCGCGTCCTCGCGCTCCTCTGCTGCGCGCCGCTCCACCTCCTCGCGCGCCTCGCTGCCTTCCTCTGCGTCCCCTTCCTCCCCGCCCGCGCCTCCCTCCGCTTCCCCTCCCCCGGCCGCTACCACCACCCACGCCGCATCCTCCTGCCGCCTCCGGAGCTAGTGCTACCTCTTTACTCCCCTTCCCTTTCCTCCTCTTCCTCGTCATCGTCCGACGAGGATGACGATGACTACGGCGACATCGAGGACGGGGATCGCATCCACCCTCACGTCGATTGAGGTATGCGGCTGCTCACTGACCATTGTCGATTTCATATCCGAATATCCGATTGCTATCACTTAGTAAATTAGCTTGGCGTAGCTTTGTGATCCTAGTGTGTGGAAATGGATTTTGCACTGTCTTAACTCTGGATCATCTGTAGGCTGTAGCTCCCTTAGGGGCGGATTTTTATTAGGTGGTCCACTTGAATTTAATCACATCAAAATTATTCCTTATTATTTTGTAGGGATCACTGTTCAATTGCGATCTAATGACTCAATTTTGGGTATCTGGTCATTAGACAGCGTAACTTGTAAGCCGCTGAAATTAGATGATGTTCATCGTTAGTATATCTGGAGACGGATAATGTAGAGCATCATATGTTAACATTCCGGTGATACTTGCTTGGCTTAGAAAATCATTGAATTTTAATATTATTGTCCATTTTCAATGCTCTACCTGCATTGATCATATTTCAGAGTTGAACGTGGGCATAATAGAGTTGCACACCTGTTTTAGTCAGTTTATATGATCAAAAGGTGCCATTGACACCCGTGAAACGAACCTGGTAGTTTAGTTGCCCATTTTGGAGTTGAGTTTGTGAGTAGGTTTCCAACCAAACCTTGAACTTTGAGGGCAGAAGGTTATTCTATAGTCTATAACACACTCAATTGATTGTAGCTTAGCGTGTTGACTTATCAGTGATCATAAACTTAATGCCGTGAGATTGTCGATCTTGAGAGAACTCATGCATACGTCACATGTTATGTTCTGTTCTTTCATGATTCCCTTCTCTACAGCTTCTTGCTATGTTGTTATTAGAGCTATGCTTGTATCTATAGATAGTAGTGCATATCATGCTTTTGGCGCATCAGATCCTTTGCATATCGTGAATTTCTGATGTAAAGAGAAAAAAATCAACACTGGCGGAATCAAAGGATTAGCCTGATGATGATATTCAAATGCTGGTTGGGGTTTTGACTTCTGAGTTCTGACAGAGCAAATTGTTGACAATGATAGATGGAGGAATGAGCTTGTTAACACTTAACAGAAATGTGGAAGGTGATGACGAGAAGGACAATAGTTCTCAAACTATTGTACAGTGTACACATCTGCATAATTGATTGTTTCTGCCACCTGCCTTGATGATAAGTGTTGTCTTGCGTGTTCACTCTGCTGGAACTTTTAGGTGCACTACCGTTAATTAGTTTTGCTGCTTGACTTCCCAAAATAGGGTCTTAGTCTCTTAAAGAAGAAGCATATGTTTCTGGAGTACCATGTGGCCAAAAGAACATGCTTTCTTTTGATGAGAGCAGTCAAGCATTTGGACTGTAGCTGCAAGATGTGAATCAAGCTTATCATGGATCTTTGGACATTTATGAAGAAAATGCAACATAAGTTCTTACAATTTAACTGCAAGCAGAATTTGTTTGATGCTTTCAGAACATAGGATGGGCTCCCTTGGTGACCAGTTGATATCATGTGATTGTAATGCCTTTGGTGGTTTTCTAACTTCTAAATGATAGATAGTGGTGACATATAAGGGCTTCTGTGGCATACTGGCATTGATCCTAGATGTGTTGGCTGTTTATGTTACTTTCATGTCTCAAGGAGATATTTTGGCGAAGTGTTTTGTTCATCTTTAAAGTTAAGCTGTAGTCCCAATAAGCTACTATCCTTTTTTAGCGAAACTAACCTACTAAAACAGTTCTTCTTAACTGAAAAATACAAAAGGATACTAAAAGGAAGAATGACAATTTCTCTGTTAGTCGATCCTTTTCCACTGACCTTTTGATTATTTTTCCTTCACCCTGGCATTGGTGGCATGCATGCCTGATGCTCAAGAGTTGCATTGCATTTCTTAGGATAAGCAACTCAGGATTGAAAAATCTTAAACCTGTAGGTTCCTCCATCCATCTCTGATTCTTGTCTGTTTCAGGTTGCTTAGGAATAAGTCTCTGGAAGAGAGAGCACTTGGATCTTCAGGTGCAAAGATTGAACACTTGCCTGCGGTACTTCACGCAGAGCCACACACCCTTCAATCTCGTAGTTCTCAGGACATAGCATTCTGAGGATGATCATTTTTAGTAAGCCCATGGATTGGAAGCTCTATAAAAAGGATATCTGATATATGAAAATTTGGTTGAAATTGTCGATACTGATGATTGCATTGTATTATATAGTGGAACTCATCACCAAGTAGTGGTGATGAAATGCCACCTTTGTACTTGAAATGCAATTCCATATTTGAATTGAGGACGGTTGTCTTCCTATGTGGAAACAATAAGGTCTTACTATTGTTACTTGATTAGTGACGACACAGCAAGTGTGAAGCTCCCTCCCTTCTTTCTTTTTAAGTGCACTGGTATTTAGGACATCTTTCTCTCTCTCAGGACAGCACAAGGAAATGGATCAATCATCTTGTCATTTTTCAGCTATATTGGAAACCTTTTGCTGTGTGATGGATTACAGCTGTGCTCTCTGCCATGTCGATTTCTGAGTAAAGTCATGCCCCATGCTTTCTATACTACGATCTGTTACTCCTTATCCCGTCGCCATCAATGTTGGTAAGAAAACCGGTGATATGCTTGTAAAACTCTGAAACCTTTTCTTCAGGAATTCTTTGTTTTTGTCAAGACACGGAGAATCTCTGAGAAGAGAGAACTTTTATCATGCTTCCTTCAGGGAAGTGGGTTTTAGTCAGAACTCAGAAGCACTAATTCTGCGATTATTCGACATTGTAATTTTGGCCGTTGTCATCTTTAGTCGTCAAATTTTTATGATGCATCCAATGATCCGTTTGGTGGTTATGGAATTGTCATCCCTAGTCAGAGAATATGTATGGGCAAGGTGGTGCAGCTGAGCTGGAGAGAGAGGTGGTACTGTTCTGGTACAGTGAAAACGTTTCATCCTATATATATCCTCCCGCGGTGTATAGTGACTTGAAGTGGTAGCTTCAATTATGTAGTTTAACTTTCTACCTTTTTTTAACTCGGTTGGTCCCACTCAACTACTCTCCACCGCACTCCTCTCTCCCTTCCCGCATCCACATTCCCTCTCTCCTTCTGTCGACGATCGCCGCCGTTGGCCACCTTTGCCGTTGCTCCCTCCTGACAACAACCGCCGCTGCCACCATGCAGGTCCCGTTGCCTCTCGCTAGTCGAAGGTCACCAGCGTCCCACCTCCACCTTGACCTCTTCACTCCTCGGCCAGGACCATCTAGATCCAGTTGCCCTCAAGCATTGTCACTGCCCTCAAGCATCCACATCTAGTCTCCTCCGCCGGCCTTGAGCATATCACCGCCACCCTCGTCCGGCCAGATTCGACCGTAGCCAACCTCGTCCCCTCCCAGATCTGGCTGCGGCGCGGCTCCAATGCCGCCTTCGTCGCAGTCCTCGCGACGTGGTCACTGTCACCCTCGCTCGCCTAGTTCCAGCCATCGTTAACCTCGCCTGTCGTGTCACAAGGTGTTCTACTCTCTCTTTCTTTCTTTCTCTACCAGGGCCATATCTTCTTTACTCTAAGCACCTGCAACTTCTGTAAGCAACTCTGACACCTACGAGGCAACATCTCACTTCCACAGTAGTATTCGAGCATGGGTAGCTCTGTGAAGCTCCCGGTCAGAGCACCGTGTTGTGGATACTCTAATTGGACAAACCTGCCAGCTATGCTCACTGGTGGCAAACCACGGCTTTGAACTGTGCCCATGACTTCTCCCCTGGGGTGCCATTGCCATGTGCCATGCCAGGCATGTCACAGCCTATGCTGACGTGTGATGAGTTCCTTATCTCCAACTTGTATGTAGGCTGCTTTGTCCCCATATGCCACCATGCCGTGATGTCAACAAATTAAGTACATGCATGTATATCCATGCATCTTAGGGTCTGTTTTTTTAATAGCTTTTGATTTCAATTTTTAGTTTTTCTATAATAACTGATTTTTAAATAAAGTGTTTTTTTAAAATAAGGTCTACTAGTTAATTATAGTATATGCTTTTACCGAATTCATTTTAGTTACTCTGTAATCTCTTGCACAAACAGCTAAAAGCTACAAGTCACAGCCAATAAACCACAACCACAAAAGAAAAGCCCTTAATCTTGGTGGTTGTGTTACTAGTGAGTAGTGACCTCCATTTCTGTGCCACACAAACTGCCATTGGTGCGGCAGTTGGTGAGCTAGGACAATGATTCGGTTCGTATAGTTGGGAAGTGATCAAGTGACCATTTGTATAGAGTATCACTAGCTTTTGGTAACCGCTTTTCTTGTTTGGAAATAATAGAAGCATGAAAGTAAGTAGGAAAGGTTTCTTTCGAGCGCTTGTGCATCTGGAAAGCGAGGAGCAAAAGAGCAATTGATGGCTTTTCTCGCCAGGATTGATTCTCCTTGTGTGCCGTGGCTATGCTTTTGTTTTACACGCGCTTCAGCTTGTAGGTAAGGCAAATGCCACTCTCTCTATATATATCGAAATAATATATGAGATAGGTGAGTTTATTACCATGGATCTTGGGTTTATAAAATCAAACCTATGTATGCTTGGAAACAGAAAAGGAAAGTGTTTAGCACCTGGCCAAAGGGTGTAGTTGTGGTTGTGGGGTCATTCTTTTAGGCTGTAGTTTATAGTTTAAAATTTTGAATTCTGATTGTTCGTGAGAGAGAGTACAGAGAGATATTTACATACGATTTTGATCAATATAACTGAAATCGATACAATCTCTATTATAATATATTTATATATTCTATATTTAAAAAATATTTTATTTAAAAACTAGTTACTCCATCCAAAAAGAAGCGGCGGCAGTCTGGGAGGGCTTATAGTGTTGACCATTCTTATTGACAGGTGGGGCCCGTACGAGATGAGGCCCGCACGTACTGCTCGTATATAAATTTTGTAGCTTCTGTTTAGCATGTTATTTTTACCCCGTACCAAGACTGTAAGGTTAAGAATTAAGATCCGTTCATGGGCGACCAATCATAGCATTATTACCAGGGCTGCTGCATTGACCGTGTGCTGTTACTGCCTCCACAACGCACCATCACCCACCAACCCCGTGGCGGGCAGCGCGGCGCGAGCACTACAATTACTGTATGTTTTTACCAGGGTTTGTTTACTTTTAATTACGTATAATAACTACCTTGTTAGTACCGACTCGTCTCTCACTTCGGTCCTGTTTTTTTTACGACAATTTATAACTTATGGTTGTAATTTATTAACCAAATAAATAATTATTAAGTACAAACCAAATAGTAAAAAAAGAGACTGGTATAATGTGTATAGAACTAGTGAGCTAGAGAGAGAGTGTTCATGTATGAAATAAATGTGTCTGTCTCTTCTTATACCCCTCTTAGGGTTTATATATATATATATATATATATATATATATATATATATATATATATATATATATATATATATATATATAGTGGATAGACTCTTAATAATTATAAATGGTAAATATATATTAGTATATTTCTCTGTACAATTAAGTCTATTACATATTAGACTATTTTCAAAACCCAGTTATAGGGTTAGACAACCACTACAACAATAATGATTGCAAAAAAGAACAAAAAATTAAAAGCCGCTGCCAAAAGTGAAAAAATATCCGAACAATGTCCGGAACAAGCACAGGTTATGGAATCGTACGAACAATTTGAGAGTGACGAGTGCACGGGCAAGATTTGTTTTATGGGATCGTACGAACATTCGCCGGTCAGTGGATCCTACCGTCGAGTGCGATTCAAAGGCACCATTCGGTAACGATCTTACGAGAGGCATTTCTTATGCAGTGTTGCGACCCTTTCCATTACATATTGCAAAGTAGCTTGTGTGCCGCTCGTAAATGTACTTTTTTTAGTTTGTCTAGAAAATAAGGGCCCTCTAGTTTTTACAATGTTGATTTCTAAGGTAACCCGATTACAGTGTTGATTTCTAAAGCAACTCGATACAAATCCGAGAGCGCGTCGGGCAAGGAGTATAGGGCCTATTTTTTTCCTCCGAAACCGACGGCTTTTGATTTTTGCTATAGTAATTAACTTTTAAACGGAGTATTTTCTCAAGACGGGTCTACAAGTTAAACGATGTATACGTTAAAAGTCCAATATATGTACATCCAAAATTGCAAGTTAGTATATCTCTCTTCGTAATCTGAACCGTAAACAGCCAAAATTCAAAAAATTAAACCAAAAGTCATAAGCCACAGCCATTGCTAAATAGACCCATAATAAGATAGGATAATCCAAACTCCGGCAGTCATAGGATTATTGTAGCTCAGAGTTTGTACTTTTCCTACTTTGAGTTCTCACTTGATAGGCTTCCATAAAAGACCAATTAATTCCTCCAAAAATCTATATATAACTTATTCTCCCAATTAGTAGTTGATGCCATGCTTATTTGGGCTTCTCCGTTGAACTTTTGTTTCTAGCTTCTAATTTCTTAATTTTATTTTTTCTAGCCTTCGGGTTTTTAGGTTTTTTTGCTCTTTTTCTCGTATTTTTTGTATTGTCCGTGATGAGCTAATTTATTTTTTATTTTAAAATTTTTAAATTCAATTACACTAAAAAAAGCCATCAGCAACTACAATGCAAAATAAACTATAAACCTCAAAAAGCCCAAATGAGCGTCTTTCCATGAAGGTCATGATAAAAAAACCCATCAAGTCAAAGAGGTCATGTTAAATGTGCTCATTTTGGCTTAAAATTTGTGGCTTTTGCCTTTTTTTTACTGTTTGAGTTTTTTTTTCACTGTAGCTGCTGGTAGCTTTTTTCAACGTAATTGAATTTAAAAACATTTAAAAATAAAAAACATATTATCCTATCATATCATGAACAATGTAAAGAAATATGAAAAACAAGGAAAGATAAAAACCCTAAAAAGCTAAAAAGTTAGAAAAGTACGAAATTAAGAAACTAGAAATTAGAAGACAAAAGCTGAAATCTAAACGAACGGAGCAAAAAAACCCATCATGTCAAAAAAAACTCTAGCATTGTAAAAAAAATTCAAGCACGGTTTGAAGTGCTCCTTTTACAAAGCACCCGTACTAAACACAGGCTAATCACTTCACTAAGCGAGCTCTTTCACGCTCAACCCTGTCGTTAGGCGGTGCATGCATGCGTGCGCCCGGCCGGCCAGCCGGATCCTTACGCCACACGCACCAAAAGCAAAAAGCCAGCGAAAAGCCTTACGCGTCCTGCCGCGCCCGCGCCAATGGCGGGTGGGTCCCACTAGGTCAGTGAGCGTGGCCCGGTCCAAGATCAGGCGCGCGAGGCTGCTCCCACGTGCCGCGGATGTGGTGACGGGATGGAACGGAAACGGAACGTGTCCCGGGGCCCGAGGGGCGCCGCAGTACTCAGGACTGGCGGGCCCACCACCAACCCAGATTAATAAAGAAAATTACCAACCGTACGCACGCTTTGGCCCCCAGAGAAAAATGGGTTAGCCGGCCGTCTGGAGTGGCAAGCACTCGTCAGGGTCCTCAGTTGACCTGAATCACATTATATTGTATATGATGATGATTAATATACTATAATTAAAATTAAAAATTTTAAAAATAAAAAAATAGATTAGCCGATCATGTATAATACAAACGAATATGGAAAAAAACCGATAAAAAGATCAAAATAAATCAAAAAGACGAAATTTAAAAATAGTAAAAAATAAGTTGAAAATCAGAAAGTATAAATGAGCAGGGCCAAAAGCATGAACAGTGGCTTATGCTAAAACGAACTCTGCTGCCAGGAAAGGAAAAACGGTGAGGGTGATGTGAGGTTTGGAGCGTCTCGAATTGCTACTTGGAGGCAAGATAGAGCTCTAGATCATGTGGGAATTTTCAGTCGTCTCGATTAGGGCTTCATGGTAAGCTAGGCTCATGTTGCACGAAGCTGTGGGCATGCAATTGTATATTTGTATTGACGTGACATCAATTATTTAAGTGGTTCTATTCAATTGCGTGTGTTAATCGTTTTTAGGTTTTGGTCAACCATTAGATCAAGTAAAATTGTTAATCGTGTAAGGATAATTAAAATCCCACTCATTTGTTTAATTATTTTCATGGGTCGTAAGTCATATAATTTTTGAAGTATTTTAGATAAATGTAGGATGCGTGAAAATTTAACGACATTTTTCATTATATTTTTATTTATTTGCTCTCTAGTATGTATTTATACTTACATAAAGTATCATCTTCCATCTTTTCAAAGCAATTATGAAAGAGTGTTTAGGTCATTTTTTTTATCGTAGCTTGGTCAGTTTTACACTTTCTCAATCTTTGTGCAAAATTAAAATACGCCACACATTATATCACGGAGAGATTAAAAGCCCACTCTTGTTCATTATGTAAAACACTTCATTTGTATAAGGCCCGTTGCAAGTGGCCTTCGCTTCCAAAAGCCACTTGAAACGTGGAGATATAGTATTTTTTTCTATTTTTTCTATTCTTTTGCATTATCTGGGAGATATAATGGTGTTTTTATTTTCCTTATTTTTTATTTTTAATTGAATAACTCAGAAAAAGTTAGTAGCTATTACAGTATAATTTTAGCAAAAAAACTAACATCTGAAAGCTACAGCCGACTAGAGCAGGGCCTAAGTACCAACACTTCACAAAAATTGTACATAATATTTTTCACCAAACCAAATAAACTAATATATACTCCCTCCGTTCTTTTTTACTTGACGTTTCTTACTTTCCCCAGTCTCCGAAATACAATTTTGACCGCTACTTTTATAACTTTACACTAAGATATATTAATAAAATTATAATATTATGATAGTATTTTTAACGATAAATCTAATGATATAACTTTCACATAGTCAATCTTGATAGTTTTGAGTCTATTGATAGTCAAACTTTAAAAAGTTTGACGGCACGGATTCTAGGAAGCCAAGTAAAAAAGAACAGAAAGAGTACTTTGCAAAAAAAAAATAGACCATATTTTCACAAAACCAAGTATACCACTCTATGGCCTATTCTTTTGGGCTACGATTGATGGCTTTGGCTGCAACTAATGCGTTTTGTTTTCGCTTTTCAATATGGTAATAGACCACGGAGACACCTTTATGAACAACGCATATGATTTTAGACTCAAAATTATTTGAAAAATCTGTTTTAAGATATCATCCCGTTTGTTTGAACTTTAAGATACATAAAAACCCTAAAACTTGAAAGAAGGTCTCCTTGGACCCACATACCAGTGGCCGTTGGTCCCGTAGGGCGTTGTACGCCTGGTGTCCCCTAATAATTTTCGAATCGTCCAGGGGCATTTTGGTCGAGAAATCCAAAAGTAAAGCTCGGAAATGGCAAAAGTTGCAGCGCGAGTGCTCTCTCCCCGGTCCCCCTTCCCAGTAGTAGCCGGCCTCCCTTCACTGCCCGTTTGTAGCCTCGTAGCACCAGCGGTCGAGCCGCCAAAGAAGAAGCGGAGAGCGAGCCATAAGCCATTACTCCCACCCCGCACCTGCATTGTTTCAAAATTCTCAAATCGGCCCTCGGAGCCGGCCGGGCGATCACCGGCGAGGGGCCTCTTTGGTAAAGAGGGGGGGTGGCTTTCTTGCGATTTCTCCGGAGGAGGGGGAGGGGAGGCGGAGCGGTGGAGGTGTGACGAGGCGCCTCCCATGGCCGCCGCGCGCGGCGTCGCGTGCCTGCTGGTGGCGGTGATTTGCCTCTCGTGCGCCGCGGCGGCGGCGGCCAGGTCGCCGGGGGCGAGGATGCACCGGCACCTGAAGCGGCTCAACAAGCCGGCGGTGAAGAGCATCGAGGTGCGTCGAGCTGGTTGCTTTGGTATCGTCCTTGTGGCGATTTGAATTGCTTGTTTGAAAAAAGAACTTTTTTATGGAGGTGTTCTTCCTGGTCAAAGGTGCGTTTTTAGCTGCATTTGGGATGGATTTGAGCAAGGTGGTCGGTGTCGTTCTTGGCTAATCGTTGAAAGTTGAACTCTGATTCCAAAAAGACGGTCTTTTGGGCTTCTTTTGTGGTTGTTCTTGAGGCAGTTCGCTTTCTCGCTTTACAATTTGTGCATTCATCTTTCTTTTTTCTACATTAGGCAAACTCAAGCAAAATTTGCACGAAAGATTGCGACTTTCCTTCTTGGGTGGCACTTTGTGCTTCTTCTTGTGTGAAGTTCTTTCTTGCTTAGCTTTGGGCAAAATTTTAAGTTCAGAGCATATCAAAGTAGTCCTTTTTGCGATAGTGCTTTCTTCCAATTTTTACCCAAACACGACTGTTTCTGTTGTTTGCAAATTGCAAATCGAGCAGAGCCCAGATGGGGACATCATAGACTGCGTGCACATCTCACACCAGCCAGCGTTTGATCACCCTTTCCTCAAGAACCACACTATCCAGGTAAGTTTCTACTGTAACTACAGAAATCATGGTTTTGCTGGATTTCTCAAGGCGTTTTACATTTTTTTACTCGTGCAGATGAGGCCGAACTATCACCCGGATGCCCTGTACGACGAATCCAAGAGCGATGCGGCCTCCAGCAGCGGCGGCGAGAAGCCCACGCTTCAGCTGTGGCATCACAACGGCAGGTGCCCGGAGGACAGCGTCCCAATCCGGAGAACGAAGAAGGACGACCTGCTCCGGGCGAGCTCGTTGCGGCGGTACGGCAAGAAGCGGCGCACGGTGGCCAACCCGACGTCCATCGATCCCAACACGCTCAGCGAGGGCGGCCATCAAGTACGTGCACGCATTATCTATCTCGTGTTGAGGTGGAAGGGAGAAAAATTGCTACGAATGTGCTAAGATGTGCCGTGCTACTAGTCATAGCTCATAACTGTTGTTGCGAATTTCAGCATGCGATAGCGTACGTTCAAGGCGACAAGTACTACGGTGCGAAGGCGACCATCAATATCTGGGAGCCCAGGATCGGGCAGCCGAACGAGTTCAGCTTGTCCCAGCTCTGGATCTTGGGGGGATCCTTCGGCGAGGATCTCAACAGCATCGAGGCTGGCTGGCAGGTAGGGAAAGAACCACGCAGCTCATGAGCTGAACATCACACCCGAAGTCAATGCCGAGTAAATGCAGCACCGTTTTGCGGTTGATTGCTCTGTTCCTGCGGTTGCGACGCAGCGCGTGGTGTCACGAGCTCTGAATCGCTTATGCTTTTTTCCCCCTCTGATTCATTCATCAGGTTAGCCCGGACCTCTACGGGGACAACAGCACAAGACTGTTCACGTACTGGACTGTAAGTTTTGCACATTCCCGTATAAAATCAACCCTGCAATTTATGAGGTGTGCTTGTATAGTTCAACTATAATAGTTGTATTGATGTTTCCTTCATTGTCTTGCTATTTGGCGATCTGCAGAGTGATGCGTACCAAGCAACGGGGTGCTACAACATACTGTGTGCAGGTTTCGTTCAGATTAACAGTGAGATTGCCATGGGAGCCAGCATCTTCCCCACCTCAAGCTACTCTGGCTCCCAATATGATATCAGCATACTGATCTGGAAGGTGAGCAAGTAATAAAACTAGCAATAGCTCACCACATGAACATGCAGGCCAGAGAATCTTTGCCCACTTGGTGCTGTGCTCTTCTTACTCGTGCTCATTGACTGAACCCTGGGGCTTCGAAAATCAGTTTCCTCCTCACCCTGTGGTTGCTATACTTTTCTCAACAACCTTTCTTTATCCCTAATGATTTCTCTAGCTGTGTTTTTTTTTTAAAGAAAGAACCATTGCTACTTTTTACCTCAACAAGCAAGTGGTATTCAAAGTGCGAGATAGAAAGTGAAGTGTTTTTCATTTCAATTGAGCACGGGTAATGAGTGCACTGGTTCGCTTAGGACAACATGAATGCATTGCATGGTACTCCTATGGTAGAAACACTAGCCTGCTCTCCGTTAGTGAAGTCTAGATGTGTGATATCTCAATGCTAGCGGTTTTGTAATACTGATGCATCACATTCTCTAGTGCATGGCTTCTGGCTAACAATTTCTGCTGTATATGTTATGTGAGCAGGATCCAAAAGAGGGGAACTGGTGGATGCAGTTTGGCAAGGATTATGTTCTCGGCTACTGGCCATCCTTCCTCTTCTCCCACCTTGCCGACAGCGCATCGATGATCGAGTGGGGTGGGGAGGTGGTAAACTCGCAGCCCGATGGCGTGCACACATCGACGCAGATGGGCAGCGGGCACTTCCCGGAGGAAGGGTTCAGCAAGGCGAGCTACTTCAAGAACATACAGGTGGTAGACAGCACCAACAACCTGAAAGCCCCGAAGGGGGTGGGCGCATTCACCGAACAATCAAACTGCTATGATGTGCAGAGTGGTAACAATGGCGACTGGGGCACATACTTCTACTATGGAGGCCCTGGCAGGAGCTCAAACTGCCCATAACTAAAAACACCCTGAGCAAGTGTAACACACCATCTGCATCAGTTTTTTAGCCCTAGATAGTGTGTGTCATGCGAATGGGTCCTAGTGTTGCTCTCTCTCTCTCTCTCTCTCTCTCTCTCTCTCAGGCTTCTGAAGAGAAGCATGGCATGTGGTGGTGGACCTGTGCCCTACCTCCTTTTCCGATATGTAGATTCACTTGTCTTTCTGGTAATGGAGTTTCTCTTTCGGGCTTAGCTAAAGGGGTCATAGGGCCAAGCTTTCTTTTTCGCGTCTCCTTTTATCCTTTGAATGGCAGGAATGGGTGCTATTCAGTTTAGTTTAGCGGCTTGTGTGCCATCAATGGGTAAATGGTTGACTGGTCAGCCCGCTCGTTTCACTTTCAGATTCGAACACGATTTATTTTTCATTATTTATAGATTTCGTTTTTTCTGAACTTTTGGCTTTTTAAAGATTTTTTATCGGTTCTTTTTTTTTCTCGTATTCGTTTGCTGTCCATGACAAGTTAGTATATTTTTTCTATTTTTAGATTTAATTACGATAAATAAGCTATATTTAGCTACAGTAAAATTTTAACCGCTATAGTGTAATTTTAGTTATAAGTCGTAGATTTTCAGGCAATCGAGTGGGCCTAATTTGGAGGGCTCGGTGGTTGCTGTGAGCGAGTCGTGGGGATGATCCACGTCTTCCGCGGCCACGACGCCGTTCACTGAGAATTAAAAGGACGAGCTCCTCCTCTATCCTTGCATGCATCCTCCTCCAAAAAACAGTGCAGCTGCTGCTGCCGCTCAAGGAATTGATTCCGTAAGGGACTCCACCGCAGCGGGCAGTCGTGATCTCTGGCAGCGCAGCTCTGCAGCCGTGCGTTTGGCCGTGTGACCGCTGGACGTACAGAGCAGCGATTCTCGGCAGCGCCGGTCTCCCGCGTGCGGCGGCGCTTCTCGGCTCCGTCAAAGCTCCCGGCGCGACGGCGATTCAGTGCGTGAGCGATTCATCGGTGTTCCTACACTGCTCTTTTCTGGGCCTCGAGTTCGTTGTTCGGCTTGCCACGAGCTACGAACGAGTGTACTAGTGATTTACTTGATGCCATGTGAGGTTTAGTAGCGGCAATTAAAAATTTGATTACGTGTAGCTTCTCACCTACTTGTTGCAATTGATTTTTTAGTTGGACAATAGCTTTGCGAATTGTTTTATTGTTAGAACATATACACTAGCTGCTGTCATTTGGGCTAAACGTTGTGCCGTGTGTGATTATCTATTGCACAATTAGGCGTCTAGCCAATGTTGGTGGGCATGGCACAAGGTAGGGGTCAGTATGGCTTATGTGAGGCCAATGTTGTCATCGGCTAGGCCGAGGCTTCAGGATGTGATGGTGCACATGTCGCTTATCAACCCGCTGATTGGTGGATTGTGATAGGGTTATAAATTCGTGTGTTTAGTTCAATAAATTTACGTTGACCAAATTTGGGTCGTTTATCGGAAAAAGCTATTTAAGTGGAGGCATGTTCTGCTTATCTGTGTTGGATGTAATAAATATGGTACGTTTAGCATATTCTGTATCAAATGGATGTGTGTCACATGTGTGGCACTCTCGCCCATGCCATGTGAATTTTGATAGCATATCTCGCAGGATCCATATGATGAGTTTAACTTCCAATGTGAGCTATGAGAAAGGCGCAATGTGAAGTGTGTGTAAGCAAAGCAACCAACGAAATCCTTTAATGGTGTGCAAGGTAGAAGCACTTATGTAGCATCCTACAAGAAAAACCTAACCGATCTCTCTCTCTCCTATCTCTAATATAACCGACCTCTCTCTCTCTCTTGTTGGCATCTCTTTCCTCCCTTCATCTATCTCTAATTTCTCTCTCTCTCTCTCCAACCGTCTCTCTCATGAATCACAAAGAGCTGTTATGTAGTAGGGAGCGAAAAGCCGAAGACCAGCCAAATCCACCCGTTGTTTGCGCTTTTGCCATGACGGGAATGGGATGACTCGCGCGGCCGAAGAGTTGGAACTTGGAAGGCTGGGAAGCCGGAACATGTGGAACAACAGCTGTAGGTTCGCGCGGGCCGTCTCGTTCGGTGCCGCCCACCTCGCTGGACCCAGTATCAGGGTAGCCGACGCCCGGCACCCGCGCGAGGGAGTGGGCCAGGGCATTGCACACTGCACAGATGGAGGGGCCGCGCGCCTCTCGTGGCGCTTGGGTAGGCAGCCCGACCGCCGTGTGGCGTTGCGCGTCGGGCCGAGACGAGAATTGAGACGGCGAACGGAGTTTTCGGCTGTGCCTGCCTCCCTGCGGGTGCGGCAGGCGGCACCGACACCACGACCCGCGCGGGGCCCAGAAGCGGTGCGGTGGTCCGGCCCGCCCTGCTGGGTTCCCAACTTATGATCTTGTGCTAGCCACCACTTTAAGGGAAGAACGGGCCGTGGAGTTGGAAGGCTGGGCCCATCCCAATTTGTGGGTCGCCGTCCTCGCTCCAATCCTCAGGTTTCGTGGGCCGTGTAAGTACAAACCACCTTACGCGATGATTGCAAGTTCCTCGCTGACAGAGCAAGGAACCACTGCACCAAGTACAAACCACCAGACATGGCTGATGTATGGCGTGCTCTTGCAGCCTCAACTGATAGGGAGATTTGAGTAAAAGTGGCACTCAAGAATTTACCACTCAATGTATCACTGACATGTGAGTCCTAGGTCTATATGTCAGCAGGACATGGAGTGACAAATCATAAAGTACACATCTTAAGAGTAGCAAATGCTTAAATATTCCCAACTGATCGACCTCGACTCTGGTATATTGCAAAATCTGCAACCAACTGAATGACCACATTTTTTCCTCCAGATTGATCTTACTGGTACAACAAATGAAAATCGTACTCAACCTCCAAACTTCATCGTTTTTCAAAAGCAGACTACTGCTTCCTCCCACTGGGGTTTCAAGCTGTATTTTGTATTCGCTAGCTTTCAGTACTAGCCAAGTAACCAAACAGGCGTCCTCCAGGCCTGAACTTAAAACTCACTAATTCAGGAATGATCTAATTTACTCTTTTGGTCAATGTGCATGGTTCCAGATGACAATTTCTTTAGAATAACAAGAGAAAAGGGATGGAGATACAACAAGGGCAAATACGGGAGTGGAACAGCCATTGATCCCCCACTAAATTAGCTGCTGAGGTCTGTCTAGTTAAAGAACCAGCATTACTACCTAACTAGAGATTTCTGACTCCAGCAAAGTCCAAAAATATATATATATATCCCTTCCACCTCTCTATTCTGAATCACTCTCCATGCACAGAGCCTTCAAGCCTCTAGCCCTCTGCAGATATTGCTCACATTAGCAGCCGGCAATAATAGACCTATAGACTTAAATTCAAACTAAAAGCTACAATATATATTACTTGCAACAAAGGAAACAAATGAAATCTAGGTTACCTTTCTGGAACCCTTCTTCTCTCTAACTTCATACCTCTCATGCGACAAATCTGACAACCATGCACCTGGACTCACCATCTATAGACATGCACAACAATGACACAGAAAACAGGAGGGTTAGAAAATGAACATGATCACATCTATGGAAAGAACAAAACTTTGCAGTTGACTCTGTGAAAGCTGGCATTACAAGCAAGCACTTTTGCATCAACTTCGGCCTCTTCTTCGGCCTCTGTGGGAGCTTGCAGCCCTTCATCGCCATAAAATCCTCCTCCTTCTCCTTATTTGACAATGAGATGAAGAACCTTGGCAGTGCTGTGGTGCCCTTCTCTTCCATTCCACCACCAAAATCAAACCCATTCCCCTCAAAAGGAAATGAGGAACCCCTAGTGGAGTAATACCGGTCCTTCTCTGGTGAGAGCGATATTGACTGCCTGTTCTCACTCACCAGTGGCTCAGATTTCCTGCTGACAAACATTATGTTGAGACACCTAACGAGAGCATTTGTTGATATTTTACACTGCAATGTGAATGGGGGTCTGTGCATACTGAAATTACCTTCGCTGAAGGGTGCTAGGGCGGCGTGGTGAACGAAATGGTGCGACATCACCTCCAAGAAGCGGTCGACTCACTCGGGGTATGGCACGTCTAACAACTTCAGTCCGTGCTGGTGATGGCGAACCGTCGTCACGCGTCTTAACACAGCGAAGCCGCTTCCGGCTGCCCCATTGCAAGAACAGATTTGGCTCGCAGGGAGACCTTGAGGGTCTTGAGTCCTTGATCTCCTGATCCATCTGTATCCTGAAAGAGCCGGAAGCCGTCAGCAACTAAATCCAAGACTGCAGATCAGAATGTACTATGAAAAAAGAGCCAGCAGAAGAAAAGATAGGCTAATCGGAGATTCACCGTTTTCCAATAAATCTTCTCTAGCTAGTACTACAAGGATGGTTGGGTACAAAGTAGAAATTGAAACTAAAGAGGACAAAACAAGACTTTGAACTAAAGTTCTAGTAATTTTAGTGAAAAGCGCAGGGCAAACATTCTAGTCCTCATGAGAGCAAAATCTTGCCCCAAAACACAAAACAAAGGCTCTTCCTCTCCATCCAAACACCTAGCGTACTCTACTACGGGGCAGATCAAAAGACTCTGCCTAAAAACTCTGAATATGGGCGAAATCCCACTCTTTTCATCTATCTAGAAAGGGAAAACGAAACATCAGTAGAACTAGCAGCTGGAAAACTACTCCATTGTAACCAAAAAATCTAACCTTTTCTACGAAAAGAATGCTACAAGTAAATCAGACGCACATGAAAACACAAAATCTAGCTCCAAAGTTACATAAAAACTAGACAAAATGGTTCCTTTCCGCTTCTTCACCTAAACATCTGGTGTTAAGCGTCTCTTACAACAGGAAAAAAACGAGAAGGGGGGGAAGCAGAAACCTACCGCCCAACCCCAAAACACAACCCAGCGACCAAAACCAGATCGGAAAACGAATCCCTAAAGGGAGCACTCGAAACTACACCCTTCGAATATACCTACACGATTTAGCACTAGGATCCAGATTTATAGGAGGAACGGACTCTATCCGAGTCCACAAGACACCAAAAATCCCCTAAAAGCACAGACGGATGGAGAGGAGGAAGAGAATGCTTACAAATTTGCTGCTCCACCGCCGATTTACTCGGAAAAATCTCCTAGAAATTGGGGAGCAAACCCACTAGTTTTGGAGTACAGGAGTAGTTCTTGGGGGAGTAGGCTGTTGCTTCCTGGGCTGCGTTTTCCTGGAGAGAACCAGCTAAGCAACCACTCCCATCCATATGGATTGCTGCTCTTTTGCCCTGGGAAGCTGTTGGCCCTAGGATTGGAGATGCACGGTTCAGAAGGGGGAGAGGGCTTTTCTATCTCTGGCTTGGCTTTGGCGCCCTAATAATCATGCTCTAAAAAAACTGAAATAATTTTGACATGTTCTCAAGGAGAAAACGCAAGCACGCTCGCATTGCGATGACTCGTGTTTGCAGCGATAGGATTATCTTTTCATGCATTACACGGGAAGATGCATGGTTGTTTTGAAAATTGTAAAGGTTCAAGTAACCGTGTAATATTTTGACATGATTCATGTTGTTGTTGGTCAAACCTCGTGAGGCCATGAACTTAAAAATTGTTGGATCTTAGTGGAACTCGTTGTGACATTAGGACCAAGGGTATTTAAACATTTCAATAATAAATCATAACTCAAAGCTAACAAAAGACACACTAGCAAATAACCTAGTTTAAAAGCGATATGCTTTTAAGCTGCTTAAACCAAAGTGCTGACTTTAGGCTATAAATCAAAAAATCTAAGCCTAAATAAATAAGTCTAAATTTCCTGGTATAGTAGGGTCACCTTCAATATCTAGCTTGGGGTGAATAATCAATGAAACCTCCTACACTGAGCTTGTAAAGGATTTGTGTGTAAACCTGTAAAGAAGTTGGGAGAAGCCATGGGTTGAAGCAACTATAACGCGCTTCTATTTCTAATATTGAACGAGCCGGTGGAGAAGAGAACATGAAGGTACTGCACATTTGCAACGAGGGAACCATGGATGTTGGAGAGGTATCCATGCTGGAGAATAGTTTAACTGCAAATGGCGTACCGGCAAGTATGGCCAGTATCAACCCTGTGATTTCCGGCCCATAAACAACGGGGTCAATCCGTACGTGGCGCAGCTTGAGCCCGGCCTGTAACTACTCGAGGATAAGCCAACAAAATAACCCGAAAATTTTCAAAATTTTGAAAATTTTTGAATTTCATTTGAATTTCATTTTGAAAATACTTAAGAGAATGCAGATAGTGCGCGTGTTAGGAACCGGAATTAAATCGCTTGCTGCTCAAACCAGTGGGAGAAGACGCGCCCTTCATTGCCAACTGCCTACCTTTGACTACCTATCTATGTTGACTCTTTACCAAATGGTGACAGTACGGTACTCCTAAAAGTACCAGTAGGAGTATAATATGTCACTACGTACACTCTTTGTTTCGCTATATTAAGGCACCGCTTAATATGGCTTGAGTTTCTGGCTTTTGACTTATTTTTATACTATTCATAATATAGCTTAAGCTTCTGACTTCTGGCTTATTTTTATACTATACCACAGTCCGCTACAGTGCAGATCAACAACCACTAAATCTAAGAAATATTTAATAAAAAAATTATGTATGTCTTTATTAAATGATATACCATCACCACTAAATCTCTTACAGATTATTTAAGTAAAGGTAAAGAGAAAAAATTGCAATACCTACTCTGGTTTATCTCAATAAATAAATATATTGAGACGGATATTTCCGAAGCTATGAACATACTCTGTATAGCGAAACGAAGTTAGTACGGAAGAGATCACGCAAGATTGCATTCACACGACATATATCGCGGCTGGCCTTTAGCTATGGAGAGAGAGAGAGAGAGAGAGGGGGGTTATTTTATTTTGCCTCTCAGTTGACTACTGGTGCAAAACGTACTTCGTACTGATCTAAAGAAGGTCTAAGATGACGAGTTGCTCCATTTGTACGTACAGCTAGACAAAGCTGCCGGGAGACACGCGGTGAGTTTTTCCGCGCGCTGCTCTTGTATAGTACTAGCCTCGGAGGCGCGGTGTCACGCCGCGCTAGGCACCGTAATCGTGAGAAATTATTTTAAAAAAAATCCAAAGGTATATGCGTATTTTCGTAGGAAGTGAAGGGTTTTTTTTTGCAAAAAAGCAAGGACCTGTACGTAAAAAAAATTCGCGGGGGGACCTGTACGTTAAAAAACAGGACTTGTGTGCAATTTCCGAAAACGCGGGGGGCCATCCTGCAAAAACGGAGGGCTAAAAAAAACCAGGGACATGTACGTAATTTCGAAAAAACTCAGGAAAAGATCACCGCCGACCGTACGCGTTTTGCGAAGACACGCGCCGGCCGCTCACGCCCGCGCGGGCGACGTGGCCATCGCGCCTGCGCGCGGTTCCCCCCTAGAGTAATACTCTTAAGATTAGGGGTGCAAAAATAATTTAAAGTGTCTATATAGCATTAGACTATTTTTTAGGATAAAAATAGTCAGATTTTAAGATGTTAGATGGTGATCCAACGCTCTAGATCTTTTTTGGAAGATGTGCTTATATGAGTGGATCCGTTGGATAGAGATCTAACGCCCCTAGATCATCTGACTATTTTTTCCTTAAAAAATAATCGAATATTCTATAGCACTTCTCAAAATAATTTTTATCCGTCCAATCAACCAAAAGCATGTAAATTAAATACGAAAAGAGTAGATTGTGTGCATATCTACACGATGATCGTTCATCTATCTAGCACTAGCATACAAACGACTGAAAACCGACTGTCATACATTACAAAATTGTGATTCTTCTTTCTCACAACCTACCTCGGACTATTCCGATCTCATCCGGATGGAGGGGGAAAAATTCGTTGCTGGCTGGATGAGTAACTTTGGCATTTTGCTATATGTTTTAATGATGATTTGATTACCATGATGTGTTAATCATGCCTTATATGTATTTACACGTTCGGTGATTAAAATACTACTTATTTAGAGTCTTGTAGAGCCGGCCTGTTCTACACATCTACGCCACTTTGGATCGTTTCCATGCATAAACTAAAATTTAATCTCGTACGTTGCTGGCTCCATTATTCCATTTTCTCCGAATATCGACACATCACATCACATCTGAAAGAAAAGAAGAAGAAGAAGAAGAATGAAATCAGAAAGATCTGCCTACACCAACAGATGGATATATCAACCGCAGAGCATATATGCATGCTTGCAATTGCTTGCTTCCCTAAAAAGAAAAAAGATCTCCAAAGAACTGGAAAGCACGTACCAGCAGAGCCACTCACTCATGGCATCACATACCTAACGAACAACCTCATGATCAAGACTTGGATTCACGGCCAGCTTTTAGCTTGCTTTACTCAAGGAACAAGGGAACAGCAAAAAAAACAACAAAAGTTCAGAACCCTGCCATCTCCAAGAAAGAATAATAACGGACAGATCAAACATGTACAGGGGCAAAATGGTCAATGCAGAAAATGAGCGAGGCGCTATATATGGTGCTCCTCGGCACCAATGGCGGAAGCAAAGCGAGCGCTACTAAATTCTTTTCGTCTGCTCTGCTCTTACAGCATCTCTTCCTCCCTTCTCGTTTTGCTAGCTTTCAGACAATCAGAGGGCGTGAGCCAGGACAGGAGAGGTCGTGCAGCAATGGCCATGAGCATGAAGAGCGTGCTGGTGCTGACGCTTGGGTTCGCAATGGCGGCGACCTCGTCGGCGATCGTCTACAAGGTCGGCGACACCTCAGGGTGGACCATCCTCGGCAATGTCAACTACACTGACTGGGCTGTGAAGAAGACTTTCCATATTGGAGACACCATAGGCAAGTTCTGTATTCTCACTCTAATTCTAAGTACTCTTCAGGCTGTCTTGCTGTTTACTAGCTAGTAGTAACAAAAACACTCCTCGTTCCTTGCTATAGATCCAGTACTGCTGGCCACTGCTTCTCTTTTGGCATTTGCTCGTTGCCAGTATGTGCTACAGTGTACTAGTTTCTCCTGTGAGTGTAGCTTTGCTTGGTGAGCATGTACGCCTCTGTAGCCTCCATGTAACCCGCTGCTACTATATAGGACGATGTCAGTATTTTCTTGGTGTTAGTGAAATGTGCAGGTGAGCTTGCAATGTTCAAGGGAAAAAGATTAACTAGAAAGTTGTCTTCAAAACTCCTATCTTTTAACAACGTTATCTGTTCTTCCCTTCCATTACTTAGTGCGAAGATTGAGTGCTAATGACTGGTCACCGTCAGCAAAGTACTTTACAACGCATCTTCAATCTCTTTTGTCTTGCGTTTAGATGAAGGCAATTCCTTTAACCATGGCATGGGCAACGAAAGTTGGGTAAAAATAGGTCATTTTATCTCCAGTTTCTTTGATTTTACTGCACACTGCGTAGTACATATCTGCAAGCTTTATGTAGTCTTAAAGGCGTTCACGGAGGATTCCTGGCTTCGTGCTGCTTGTGCACAAGTACTAACATGATCCATAAATATTTCTCATGGACCACCGGAGTCCTGAACTCAAGAAATGGTAGGGTTGGTGTCGACAATAGCTAAACCATGGCATATGAGGTTATCCCATTTATTGTGCTCATTGGCTGCTAGATCTATCAGTGTACTGCTTTAAGTTTTAGCAGAGAAGAGTAAGAAATGGTGTCTGTACTGCATTGTGCTGTGCCTGATCCAGCATGCTAGCTGTATTTCAGTCTCAAACTTGAGGTTGTTTTTTCAGTTGTTGAAGATCTGATAGTGTGTTGATGAATGAATTTTTTTTTCCGAAAATATGTTCTTGAAAATAATTAGGGGCTACGTTTATATGATTGTTCTAAAACTCTTGGCCCTGGGAAATGATTATACATTACCACACTATGATTAAATGGCTAGCTGCATTTAGCAACTGCCAGTATACTATATATTGTCAACTTCTGATTAGTTGCAAAGTGAAGCACTTTGGCACTTTCTATTATGAGTAGTATAGAAGCGTGTTTTGTTCACAACTTGCTTTGGTGTCAAAAGAAGTGTGTGTTCTATATACTTGATCCTTTTACAGATAGATATACCTTATGTTGCATGTTTTGTTTTCATTTCTGCCGCTTTTTCTTGGTGCTTTGCGTGATCATTTCTTTTGGTGCGAAAAGATGATGAAAAAAGCAAACACATTTGTATTGCTTCTGTTCTTGTGGTGACCATGGCGCCAATTTGCATGGTCTGCTTGCAGAGTTCCAGTACCCGCAGGGCATCCACAACGTGCTGGAGGTGAAGAAGGCCGAGTACGACAGCTGCACCAACTCGTCGCCGATCGCCATGCACACCTCCGGCGACGATAAGATCACCATCAAGAGCCCCGGCCACCGCTTCTTCATCTGCGGCGTGCCCGGCCACTGCGCCGCCGGGCAGAAGGTCAACATCCGCGTGCTCAAGCAGCGGACGCCGTCCTCTGACGCCCCTTCCACGGCGCCCGCCGCGGCGTCCCCAGGCGTCAGTGAGCCCGGCAGCGCCTCGACACCGCCCGGCGCGGCGTCGACGGACGGCTCGTCCGCCGCTACGACCGCACCCCCGCCGAACGCCAACGACGCCGCCGTTTACACGGGCTTCCCCGCCGTCGTCGCGGTGGCATTGGCCGTGGTCGCATCCACGGTAATGCTACAGTAAATCACAGCTTTCTAGCGGTCGTGTGCATGCATCTATCCGTGATCGATTCTTTTGCCATGATGATGTGTGGAGTGTTTTACTTGATTTCTGATGTGGATTGTTCAGACAATGTATTCCTCTCGGCGAGCGTTAACTTCGTCTCTGTTTTGTTCTTTCGTTTTTGACTTTGATGTATCCGTGGACATTTTGTACTTGAATTAGCAACAGAGCTTACTGTCCTCGAGTAGCCACGGTTCACCGTTCATGCGTGTCGGGTTGGTAGAAGCGAGGTAACTGACGTGACCGGGAGACGGAGGAACTCGCGGAAGTGGCCGACCAGAGGAGGAGCGCGGCGGCCGGCCATGGAGGGGACGCGGTGCGATGCTGGAAGTTGAGGAGGAGGAAGAGACCACGGGCAGGGGACGGAAGAAAAAAAAAAGCTTCCATCAAGCTACAGTAATCGAATTTTTGCAGCGGCCCAGTTTATAAAATGATACAATTAAGGACTATCACGTGTTCCGTTTACTCTTAAGTTGTAAATACAACTATGTAGAAAACAAAACTCTAACCATTGATCCGAAAGGCCCACGCCAGAAGCAATAAAGCTCTCGTCTTCGGCATTACTTCACTGTGAAAAAAAAATGACACCGGGCAACCATTACTTCACTGTCCTTTTTCTTTCTTTTTCTTTTTTTAAATTTTAACCATTACTGCGCTGTCGACTTTACTTATCGTGTGAACCAAAGTTTCGTAGCTTACAGATCCATGCAGTTAAATAAAAGTAATAGAGTATTCGAATATGTAAGCATAACATTTCGAACGTACGTGTGCATTTACTTGCAAAAAAAATATGTGTGTGACTGTAAATTGGTCGAGCTCAAACCCGACCACCTAAGTTCAAGTTTGATAGAAACTCGAGCTGAGTTCAAACGAATCTGAGCTAGCATTCGAGTCTGAACCTAGCCTTAAGGTTGAGTAGATTCAAACCCGGCTTGAGTAAATTCATCACACTAATTTTTAATAATAAGAAAACTTAAATCGAGCTCGGCTCGAGTAACCTTGGAGGAGTTAACATATAGCAATATTTAACAAGTGAGAATAAAAAATATTACAACTCATAACATAATAGCATATATATCTTAATAGAAATAAATATAAAAGATAAAGACTTAAGGGTGGAAATCAGCTTGTTAAAAGCTTATGAGTTATTCGAGCTCGATTTATTGAACCTCATTAGTTTGGAATCAAGCTCGAGCTCAACTCGATAACCAGGCCTAAATAGTTCGTGAGTCTCAGTTTTTTTATAGCTATAGCGTGCGCGCCAGTGTGCGATACCTAGAGAAAGATGGTGGCTATCTCTACCTCTATTTTTCTTCCAGTAGTAGTGCAAGCGAGTCCAAGCACCGCTTCGAAACGTGTCCATAATTAAAACAAAACATGCAATGATTTTGATTCGAACATGCCGAAGAAAAATGTCATGTTCCCAGGCAACAGCCACAACTAGAATTTTCCAAATGATTGGAGGGAATCAAGGGATTCAATGCATTGGCCATCGCAGGTGTAATTGAAGGCAGAACATTAGCAGATTCGGATATTCAAAATTTGTACCTTGAGCATGGCTGACAAGCTATGCTGGGTTGACGATGAACTTGCTGATATAATGAAGAAGGAATTTTTTGCGAAGCGTGGACCAATGATCAAAGAATTCTTGAGGGAAACCCTAATAGAACCAATCTTGATCTGTTCATGATAGAGTGAATCTCTGAAGAAAGAACCCATAACACCAGGAGCAAAAGAAACATTCTTTTTTCTGTGAATTCGACCATCCAAACATCGTTTATTGGATGAAATGGTCATCTCGGAATTTTCGTAATCACTGATCCACAGTTGGTACTCACGCTCCCTGTAATGCCCTAGGATCTAATAAACGATTTGTAACACCTTAGGCTCCTCTAACCCGCACATACTCTGATACCATTTGTAACGTCCTAGGGTCTAAACTGGTTTAGACCTAACCCAATTCTGGATAAGCTACGCACATCTAGTAACCCGCTTGCACTTTCGTTTTTCCTTCGCGCAAAATGGTCAACCGAAGGTTACTATCATTGAAAATCCTAGACTTATATGTTAGTATTTCTCAAACTAAACTAGTAAGGTGGGACTAACCCACACCCGCATGTGTGCACACTAGTAAGCTGTAGGACCTGATCAACTAAGCGGTAGCCAGTCGAATGATCCCAATGCATTGGAAGAAGAGGATCCATGAGGGCCATATCAAACTCTACTCTTGAATCTCGCTTCTGAATCCAATTTCTGGTAAACAACCGCATGGGTCTTAGCTAAGTAATTAATTTTTTAGTAGGGTATAATTAATGTAGCGTTTTTAATTCTCACCATTTCATGTGCTAAGCATGGTAGATGATGTATGTGACCTTATTTGTATTTCTTGTTAGTTGTTATACTTAGTCATTAAAATTTTTATTATTAAATATTGTGTTAGTACATGTTTAGCGCGGTGCTGTATATTTTTGAGCAAATTTGCTCGATGCCATTGCAATCACTCACGACTTGCGATGCAATGCCAGCCGTTGGACGCAATGCACGGAGGCGCGCAGCGCCGTACGTTTCCCACCGCGCGCTTTTTACCTGCAGCTTCACGAAAATGGAAACATTGTTTTTTTTGGCTGTAGCTTATATTTTTGGTTGAAATTTTTGAATTTGATTATTTATGATATAGATTATGAAGAGAAAAATATTTACTTGTGATTTTAGTTGATACAAATGTTAGGCTTTTAACGTACTATAATTAACTTGTAGATTCCGTCTTGAAAAATACTCTATTTAAAAATTAACCATCAGAAAAAACAAAAATCGACTTTTAAAAGCCGTAAAGAAAAGGCCCGGCAACTGGCCACCATCCGAAGGAGCAAACGATGCTTTCCCAGTTAAGGATCTTGCATGGTTAAATCTCCTTTTTTTTAGGTTTATTTAGCTTTCTTCGGTAATTATATTTTAAACGAAATGTTTTTTAAAAGTAGGATCTACAAATCAATCGTAGTAGGCACTATCTCAATTTCATCTATATCGAATAAAATCACACACAATTATCTATTTTCGTATTCTCTCCAACAATCATATTTTAAAAATTTAAACAAAAAAATCATAAGACACAATTCAAAAGAACCCATCTATATAGCCTGTCTTGTGGAGAGAGGAGAGTTCAAATTAATCCTCACCGCATGAATGTACACAACTTTGCTGCATCTTAGCAGTTCAAACGACTAGCTGCGAACGTACGTGTGCATTTACTTGCAAAAAAATATGTGTGTGACTGTAAATTGGTCGAGCTCAAACCCTGACCACCTAAGTTCAAGTTTGATAGAAACTCGAGCTGAGTTCAAACGAATCTGAGCTAGCATTCGAGTCTGAACCTAGCCTTAAGGTTGAGTAGATTCAAACCCGGCTTGAGTAAATTCATCACACACTAATTTTTAATAATAAGAAAAACTTAAATCGAGCTCAGCTCGAGTAACCTTGGAGGAGTTAACATATAGCAATATTTAACAAGTGAGAATAAAAAAATATTTCAACTCATAACATAATAGCATATATATCTTAATAGAAATAAATATAAAAGATAAAGACTTAAGGGTGGAAATCAGCTCGTTAAAAGCTTATAAGTTATTCAAGCTCGATTTATTGAAGCTCATGAGTTTGGAATCAAGCTCGAGCTCAACTCGATAACCAGGCCTAAATAGCTCGTGAGTCTCGAGTTTTTTTATAGCTATAGCGTGCGCGCCAGTGTGTGATACCTAGAGAAAGATGGTGGCTATCTCTACCTCTATTTTTCTTCCAGTAGTAGTGCAAGCGAGTCCAAGCACCGCTTCGAAACGTGTCCATAATTAAAACAAAACATGCAATGATTTTGATTCGAACATGCCGAAGAAAAATGTCATGTTCCCAGGCAACAGCCACAACTAGAATTTTCCAAATGATTGGAGGGAATCAAGGGATTCAATGCATTGGCCATCGCAGGTGTAATTGAAGGCAGAACATTAGCAGATTCGGATATTCAAAATTTGTACCTTGAGCATGGCTGACAAGCTATGCTGGGTTGACGATGAACTTGCTGATATAATGAAGAAGGAATTTTTGCGAAGCGTGGACCAATGATCAAAGAATTCTTGAGGGAAACCTAATAGAACCAATCTTGATCTGTTCATGATAGAGTGAATCTCTGAAGAAAGAACCCATAACACCAGGAGCAAAAGAAACATTCTTTTTCTGTGAATTCGACCATCCAAACATCGTTTATTGGATGAAATGGTCATCTCGGAATTTTCGTAATCACTGATCCACAGTTGGTACTCACGCTCCCTGTAATGCCCTAGGATCTAATAAACGATTTGTAACACCTTAGGCTCCTCTAACCCACATACTCGATACCATTTGTAACGTCCTAGGGTCTAAACGGTTTAGACCTAACCATCTGGATAAGCTACGCACATCTAGTAACCGCTTGCACTTTCGTTTTCCTTCGCAAAATGGTCAACCGAAGGTTACTATCATTGAAAATCCTAGACTTATATGTTAGTATTTCTCAACTAAACTAGTAAGGTGGGACTAACCCACACCGCATGTGTGCACATAGTAAGCTGTAGGACCTGATCAACTAAGCGGTAGCCAGTCGAATGATCCCAATGCATTGGAAGAAGAGGATCCATGAGGGCCATATCAAACTCTACTCTTGAATCTCGCTTCTGATCCAATTTCTGGTAAACAACCGCATGGGTCTTAGCTAAGTAATTAATTTTTAGTAGGGTATAATTAATGTAGCGTTTTTAATTCTCACCATTTCATGTGCTAAGCATGGTAGATGATGTATGTGACCTTATTTGTATTTCTTGTTAGTTGTTATACTTAGTCATTAAAATTTTTATTATTAAATATTGTGTTAGTACATGTTTAGCGCGTTGCTGTATATTTTTGAGCAAATTTGCTCGATGCCATTGCAATCACTCACGACTTGCGATGCAATGCCAGCCGTTGGACGCAATGCACGGAGGCGCGCAGCGCCGTACGTTTCCCACAGCGCGCTTTTTCCCTACAGCTTCACGAAAATGGAAACATTGTTATTTTTGACTGTAGCTTATGTGTTTGATTGAAATTTTTGAATTTGATTATTTATGATATAGATTATGAAGAGAAAAATATTTACTTGTGATTTTAGTTGATACAAATGTTAGGCTTTTAACGTGTACTATAATTAACTTGTAGATTCCGTCTTGAAAAAATACTCTATTTAAAAATTAACTACTGTAACAAAAACCAAAAATCGACTTTTAAAAGCCGTAAAGAAAAGGCCCGGCAACTGGCCACCATCCGAAGGAGCAAACGATGCTTTCCCAGTTAAGGATCTTGCATGGTTAAATCTCCTTTTTTTTAGGTTTATTTAGCTTTCTTCGGTAATTATATTTTAAACGAAATGTTTTTAAAAGTAGGATCTACAAATCAATCGTAGTAGGCACTATCTCAATTTCATCTATATCGAATAAAATCACACAATTATCTATTTTCGTATTCTCTCCAACAATCATATTTTAAAAATTTAAACAAAAAAATCATAAGACACAATTCAAAAGAACCCATCTATATAGCCTGTCTTGCGGAGAGAGGGAGAGTTCAAATTAATCCTCACCGCATGAATGTACACAACTTTGCTGCATCTTAGCAGTTCAAACGACTAGCTGAATTGGCTTCCGAAAGTGCAACTGTTAGACGAGTAAAACTAATCGTGTAAGATTAACGTGAGTTTGGCAGTTTCTTCCAAGGTGTTTGGGGGTTACTGTAGAGTGCTGGTTAATTAACTAGCTACGGAGTTAAAAAAAAAAGAATAGGGCACGTACGAGAGAATAAGATGTCTCGCTTAATGGAATAAAAGGTAATGGCAATTTCAAATGGCAAATTAGTCACATGCAAGATGTTACGACCAAGTTTTTATTTATAATCTTTTGTCAATCCAAATACTTATGTTAAACTATAATTGGCCCAGAACGGATAACGATGAATTATATTTGATTTATTTACTAATCTTATAGAAAGCTTTGCATAATTCGTTCGTCGACGAACCAGTCCTATATTGGAGATAAAATTGCATGCATATGCACTATAGCGTATATTTGGTTGAAGTACTTGGTTCAAGTCCAGTGGGATGGTAGTCGTACAAATATTTTTCAGCTACAAACAATGGTAAAAATCTCTTCCATCTCCATCATGAACCGTTGGCGGCTAGAAAGAGGTAGCTTTCACCGACGGTGTGAAGCAAGTAATATGTTGAGAGGGAAGGCAAGGCCAACTATCCACCACCACCACTGCTGCCCCCAATCTAAGGTGCCGCTTCAACTAGCTGTTGGCTAAAATTGTATTATAATGTAATTATTTTTTTCAGAGTCATTCAATTAAAGAAAAATTAAAAGTAAGAAAAATACAATTATATCTCTACAGACAATACAAAGAAAAGGGGAAAGACAAAACCGAAAAAACCGAAAAAACAAAAAAAACCAAAATTAGAAGCCAACTTGGTTACGACTACGAAGTCGGATGAGTGGTCAAGGTTCGACTTTGATTGCGAAGCCGATGGAGATCAGACGGTGACGAGTTACTGCGGAGATCGAACGACATCCGAGTAACTACGAGTAACTACAGAGATCGGGTTGTGTACAAGTGACTTAAAAGATCGGATGGCAATCAAGCGGTTTAAGCGCATCGGACGACATTCAAGCGGTTCAAGCGTTGAACTCAAAAATGGAGCGGTCGAAGCCCTCTCAATTACAATATGGTCGGTGGGTTCAAGCAGAGGAGCAGTCGGAAGGCGGTCGGAGAACTCAAGCAAGGAGCGACCAGAGAATCCGTTGTCAAAATAGCTACAAGCGACCACAGAAGGGTTCTTGGGACCACGAGGATTCCAATTTTGAGGTTGGCTGGGGGTTGAGAGACGACGGTCTTGGCTAGCGGCAAGAAGAGGCGCTACGGCCAGAGTATGACACGAGGCGGCTCTGGTGGAGTTCCAGTGAGGGGATAGGATTTTTAACTATCTACTGGACAAGGCGAACTCAGAGGTGGTGGTGTTTTTGGTAGGATGGTCGAAGTGGCTACCTACGGAGAGAGTGCTCTGATCATCGGCGGCTCATGGTGCCGGAGCTCTAGGAACATGCTCAACCAAGGTGAGTTACAGATATGCTCAAGGTGCCACAAAGATACTACTAACACAAGTAATTGAGTTTTAATCAAATAAAGGGGAAAATTGAGTTGGAAAGCTTACAGCGTAGGGAGATCGCCGGGCTTGCGATGAGTTGAATTAACTTGTAGATTCCGTCTTGAAAAATACTCTATTTAAAAATTAACTACTGTAACAAAAACCAAAAAACGACTTTTAAAAGCCGTAAAGAAAAGGCCCGGCAACTGGCCACCATCCGAAGGAGCAAACGATGCTTTCCCAGTTAAGGATCTTGCATGGTTAAATGCTCCTTTTTTGGGTTTATTTAGCTTTCTTCGGTAATTATATTTTAAACGACATGTTTTTTAAAAGTAGGATCTATAAATCAATCATAGTAAACACTATCTCGATTTCATCTATATCGAATAAAATCATGCACAATTATCTATTTTCGTACTCTCCCAAACAGTTAGATTTTAAAATTTTAAATAAAAAAATCATAAGACACAATTCAAAAGAACCCATCTATATAGCCTGTCTTGTGGAGAGAGGGAGAGTTCAAATTAATCCTCACCGCATGAATGTACACAACTTTGCTGCATCTTAGCAGTTCAAACGACTAGCTGAATTGGCTTCCGAAAGTGCAACTGTTAGACGAGTAAAACTAATCGTGTAAGATTAACGTGAGTTTGGCAGTTTCTTCCAAGGTGTTTGGGGGTTACTGTAGAGTGCTGGTTAATTAACTAGCTACGGAGTTAAAAAGAAAAGAATAGGGCACGTACGAGAGAATAAGATGTCTCGCTTAATGGAATAAAAGGTAATGGCAATTTCAAATGACAAATTAGTCACATGCAAGATGTTACGACCAAGTTTTTATTTATAATCTTTTGTCAATCCAAATACTTATGTTAAACTATAATTGGCCCAGAACGGATAACGATGAATTATATTTGATTTATTTACTAATCTTATAGAAAGCTTTGCATAATTCGTTCGTCGACGAACCAGTCCTATATTGGAGATAAAATTGCATGCATATGCACTATGGTGTATATTTGGTTGAAGTACTTGGTTCAAGTCCAGTGGGATGGTAGTCGTACAAATATTTTTGAGCTACAAACAATGGTAAAAATCTCTTCCATCTCCATCATGAACCGTTGGCGGCTAGAAAGAGGTAGCTTTCACCGACGGTGTGAAGCCAGTAATATGTTGAGAGGGAAGGCAAGGCCAACTATCCACCACCACCACTGCTGCCCCCAATCTAAGGTGCCGCTTCAACTAGCTGTTGGCTAAAATTATATTATAATGTAATTATTTTTTTCTGAGTCATTCAATTAAAGAAAAATTAAAAGTAAGAAAAATACAATTATATCTCTACAGACAATACAAAGAAAAGGGGAAAGACAAAACCAAAAAAACCAAAAAACCAAAAAAAGCCAAAATTAGAAGCCAACTTGGTTACGACTACGAAGTCGGATGAGTGGTCAAGGTTCGACTTCGATTGCGGTCGATGGAGATCGACGGTGAGCGAGTTCTCGCGAGATCGAGCGACATCCGAGTAACTACGGTAACTACAGAGATCGGGTTGTGTACAAGTGACTTAAAAGATCGGATGGCAATCAAGCGGTTTAAGCGCATCGGACGACATTCAAGCGGTTCAAGCGTTGAACTCAAAAATGGAGCGGTCGAAGCCCTCTCAATTACAATATGGTCGGTGGGTTCAAGAGAGCGGTCGGGCGGTCGGAGAACTCAAGCAAGGGCGACCAGAGAATCCGTTGTCAAAATAGCTACAAGCGACCACAGAAGGGTTCTTGGGACCACGAGGATTCCAATTTTGAGGTTGGCTGGGGTTGAGAGGCGACGGTCTTGGCTAGCGGCAAGAAGAGGCGCTACGGCCAGAGTATGACACGAGGCGGCTCTGGTGGAGTTCCAATGAGGATAGGATTTTAACTATCTACTGGACAAGGCGAACTCGAGGTGGTGGTGTTTTTGGTAGGATGGTGCAGTGGGCGCCACGGAGAGAGTGCTCGATCATCTACGGCTCATGGTCTTGGGAGCTCTAGGAACATGCTCAAACCAAGGTGAGTTCTGATATGCTCAAGGTGCCACAAAGATACTACTAACACAAGTAATTGAGTTTTAATCAAATAAAGGGGAAAATTGAGTTGGAAAGCTTACCAGGCGTAGGGGAGATCGCCGGCGGCGTTGCAGTGAGTTGAAGCTTAAACTGGTGGTTCATGAGGATGTTTGGGAGTGATGTGAAGTTCTTGGAAGTGGCAGAAAAGCTTTAAAAGCGGTGTAAGGTGGTGGCAATAGTAAGGCGGTTCGGAGCAGTGGCGATGCGCAGAGAAAAGAGATATGGAGGCTCTTCCAGGGAGTAGGAATGCAGGTGAGGTGGAGCACAACTTCTGCAAGAATTGATGAAGGGTGACGAGAGCATGTACGACAAGAAAGTGTGCATCGGCAGAGGGGAGCGGCGAGCTGTGGCAGAAGAGCGCGCGGTTGACTGGGGCGCGCCAAGCGAGGAAGGGGCAGGGAGGTGAGTGGCTGACTGGTGGGGTCGCAGCGCAGGGCTGGTGTGAACGGAGAAGAGTGGCATTGTTTATGGGCCAGAAATCACATGGTCGATACTAGCCATACTTGCCGGTACGCCATTTGCAGTTAAATTATTCTCCAGCATGGATACCTCTCCAACATCCATGGTTTCCTCGTTGCAAATGTGCAGTACCTTCCAATTCTATTCTCCACCGGCTCGTTCAATATTAGAAATAGAAGCGTGCTATAGCTGCTTCAACCCGTGGCTTCTCCCAAGTTCTTTATAGGTTTACACACAAATCCTTTACAAGCTCAGTGCCGGAGGTTTCATTGATTATTCACCCCAAGCTAGATATTGAAGGTGACACTACTATACCACGAAATTTAGACCTGTTTATTTAGGTTTAGATTTTTTGGCTTATAGCTTAAAGCCAGCATTTTGTCTTAAGCAGCTTAAAAGCAGATCGCTTTTAAGCAAGCTATGTTATTTATCAATCTGTCTTTTGTTAGCTTTGAGCTATGGTTTATTATTGAAATGTCTAAATATCTTTGATTCTAATGTCACAAGGAGTTCCACTAAGATCTAACAATTTTTAAGTTCATGGCCTCATGAGGTTTGACCAACAACTCCCCAATTTCTAGGAGATTTTTCCGAGTAATAAATCAGCGGTGGAGCAGCAAATTTGTAAGCATTCTCTTCCTCTCGATCCGTCTGTGCTTCCCATTGGCCGGCCACATATCCTCTTATCCACTTCCCATTGGCCGGCCACATATCCCCTTATCCACTTCCCGACCCAAACCCGTTACCTCTTAGCCAAGCCTGCTCTACTTCTCATCGCGCCACACCGCTCGCTCGATCTTGCACGCCTCTCCTAGCCAAAAAACGCCATGGCCATGGCCACCCAAGCCTCCGCTGCCACCCGCCACCTCCTGGCCGCCTGGTCGCCGTCCAAGCCTCGCCAGCTCGGTTCCTCCCTCTCGCTCCCCTCCAGCTCCCGCGGCCCGGCTGCCCTCAAGGCCGCCGCCGCCGAGGAGCCCGCGGTCGCCGAGGCGCCCAAGGGGTTCGTGCCGCCGCAGCTGGACCCCAACACGCCGTCGCCCATCTTCGGCGGCAGCACGGGCGGGCTGCTCCGGAAGGCGCAGGTGGAGGAGTTTTACGTGATCACGTGGACGTCGCCTAAGGAGCAGGTGTTCGAGATGCCCACCGGCGGCGCCGCCATCATGCGGGAGGGGCCCAACCTGCTGAAGCTGGCGCGCAAGGAGCAGTGCCTCGCGCTCGGCACGCGGCTGCGCTCCAAGTACAAGATCAACTACCAGTTCTACCGCGTCTTTCCCAACGGTGAGGTGCAGTACCTCCACCCCAAGGACGGCGTCTACCCGGAGAAGGTCAACCCCGGCAGGCAGGGCGTTGGCGTGAACTTCCGCAGCATCGGAAAGAACGCCAACCCCATCGAGGTCAAGTTCACCGGCAAGAACGTCTTCGACATCGAATAAGCGATCATTATATGTGTTTGTTCATCGATGGATCGGTAGATATTTGTGGGTGGCGATGATGATGATGATGATGATGGACATGATGTAATTTAATTGTCGAGTTTTAATGATGATGTCGCATGGGATTATATGTACATGTTTGTGGTGATGTTGTTGCTGCATTTTAAAGTTGTTTACATGACCGACTTCGATGTTTCTACACGTTTGTTTAGTTTTGGGTAGATATGTTCTTCCAAAAATCACGTAGTGACTACTATAAACAAGTAATATGCATGAAGAACGTGCTGGTGCTGACGCTTGGGTTCGCAATGGCGGCGACCTCGTCGGCGATCGTCTACAAGGTCGGCGACACCTCAGGGTGGACCATCCTCGGCAATGTCAACTACACTGACTGGGCTGTGAAGAAGACTTTCCATATTGGAGACACCATAGGCAAGTTCTGTATTCTCACTCTAATTCTAAGTACTCTTCAGGCTGTCTTGCTGTTTACTAGCTAGAAGTAACAAAAACACTCCTCGTTCCTTGCTATAGATCCAGTACTGCTGGCCACTGCTTCTCTTTTGGCTTTTGCTCATTGCCAGTATGTGCTACAGTGTACTAGTTTCTCCTGTGTGTGTAGCTTTGCTTGGTGAGCATGTACGCCTCTGTAGCCTCCATGTAACCTGCTGGCTGCTGCTACTATATAGGACGATGTCAGTATTTTCTTGGTGTTAGTGAAATGTGCAGGTGAGCTTGCATTGTTCAAGGGAAAAAGATTAACTAGAAAGTTGTCTTCAAAACTCTTATCTTTTAACAACGTTGCACTGTTCACTCAAACCTGCCAAAGAAATGAGCTCCTGAAATGCAAGAACTTATCTTAGATGCTGAAGTTCTGATATATAAACATTGACAGGCTTTTGTTTTGTGTTCAGAGAAGGAAAGATCAAATGCAGAAACCTGGCCCCTTGATATCTGGTACTCATTGTTGTTTAATCCAGTTACCAATGTTGAGCTACAATAATTAGCATTGGAGCGATTATATAAATGCTCTGCACGATTTTCATGTCTGAATTAATTGAATGGGCAACGAAATTTCATTTCGAAAGTCAGATCATGACCTGAATCTGGCAATTTCTATTAAGGGCCCTCCGATTCCACATCCTGCATCCAAGACCTGAAATATAAGAAAATGCTACTTGTATTAATTTCTTAGGATGACATACTGTAGGCTTTGAAAAAACAAATGAAGAGCTGAAATATTGATATGTTTTAATCCTTTAGTAACTACAGCTATACAAACCCCCCGCCCCGCCTCTCATTTTTGGAAAATGTACATACAACCCGTAGATGAGGAAATGGTATGGAACAAACAAAAAAATAAGCTAAGGCCAAGAGCTCAAGCTGTTTTTGCATCCGATATTCACTATCCAAAGGCAATACAGCATCTAAAAGCAGTCCAAAAATAAAATTAATTTTCAGTGCAAGTAGCCACATTTGTACATGCTTCCACACTAGGTGTCCCCATTTTAATATTTTTTGCTCATTTGGATTTCATGGACAACACGGCATAATATACATGGTGTTGGATATATTTATTTGGTACTTGTAAAAATTGTGAAAATTCTAGAACTTACCTCACTTTTCAGAGAAACATAAGTTTGCAGTGAACTTTCTATGGATCTAATTTAAACAAATAGCCATCTCTATCTTAATATGATTGTCACCAATAGGACTTAATGATAGGTTGATTGCAGCCCTTTTATAAATGAGGGTGTCATGTTCGGACATTACTACGTGTGCAGTGGCCGCCGTGGCGCGCAGCCGGCCACCGGCAACCAGGGGCGCACGGCACAGCAAGCGGCAGAGGCAAGGGTGCCGGATTCATGGACCAAGAGACCGAAACTGATTGGATTAGTTAAGAGTTTCCTAATAAAGCGATTACTTTCCTAGTACTAGATATGGTATTAGAGATGGAATTGTATTCGGGTTAGATGATTCTGTTAGGGGCTAACCAATATAAAGGCTATCTGCATCGTTTCAAAGAAATCAAGAAAGAAGTATTACCTTTCTTCAGCTCGTCGCTCCCCTGCTCTGTGCGCAGCGGCGCGCAGACTCCTCCCTGCCGGTTGGCGCCATCCAGATGTCGGTCCTTCAGGGTTCGACCTCCGGTAATCCACTCCTACAACCTCCGCTGTTCCACTCTAGCTCGTAACAACTTGGTATCAGAGCTAGGCGCTGCCGCCGACGTCATGACCGACGGCGACGAGACTAGTTCAACCGACAAGAAACTTGATCAAATCATTGCTCAGCTGGCTACCCTAACAAACTGCCTTGATCGCCATGACACGTGGCTGGCAGCATTGGAAGGAGTGGGCTGCAGCAGCTCTGAAGCGGTCAACGGGTCAAGCAGGCAGGGGCGCCGCCCCTGCCATTGAGGACTACACTAATGGCCAACACCAAACCTCTCGTGTTTTCATTGCCTGGAGTTTTCGGTGTTTAACGGCGAAGAAGACCCGTTGCCGTGGCTTAACCGCTGCGAGCAATTTTTCCAAGGGCAGCGCACACTCGAGGAAGAAAAAGGTGTAGCCCGCGTCCTATCACATGACTGGCACTGCACAACAATGGTATTACTGCGTCGAACGCGACGAAGGCACACCCAGTTGGCGCCGTTTCTCAAAGATGGTGCATGCTCGCTTTGGACCTCCCCTACTCCACAATCCCTTGGCTGAGTTCATGATCTTCGACAAAAGGGCACGGTGGCCGATTACCTCAAGAACTTTTGACCTTGCTGACCCGAGCGGACCTCAATTCTACACAGCAGATCCACGTTTTCACGGCGGGCCTGTCCAAGCCTCTGCGTACCGACGTGGAACTAGCGGCGCTGCATAGTTTGGAGGTTGCCATGAGTTTGGCTCGCGCGTATGAACGCCGAGCCCAGGCGGCTATTGAGGCTGCCAAAGAGATGCTTGTCTCCAAGCCGCATTGCAAGGCGGTTTCCGGTCCGGCCTTCTGCGACATCCACAACATCAGCATCTTCCATAGCAGTGCCAGCAAGCAGCGGGGCACCGAACAAACCATGGCCGCCAACCAGCCCGAGCCAGCGTTATATTCGCAGACTAACAAGGGCGCAAATGGAGGACCGCAAGCGCCTCGGACTGTGTTGCACCTATGACAACAAGTACTCACCACAACATGTGTGCAAGCAGTTGTTTTCCATCGAGCTCACAGCGGAGCCTGCGAATGCTAGAGCCGATGCCATTGAATCTTGGGCGGGCGATCCAGAGATGTCACTGCACGTATTGACAAGGATCAACAGCAGTAGGATGATGCAACTCAAAGTGACCATGGCCCGTGGGCAACCACCAGCTAGTGGCTTTGGTGGACTTGGGCTCGACCCACAATTTCATTGATGACATTGTCCGGACACGCCTCGGTCTGCCACTGCAGCCGAACAGCCAGGGACTACGAGTGATCGTTGCCAATGGCGACCAGCTTCTTAGTAGAGGCATTTGCCCACAACTGTGTCTCCGCATTGGCCCGGACGACTTCATTATGGACTGCTATGCAATCTCCTTGGTAGATATCGACCTCATTTTGGGGGTTCAATGGCTTGCGACCCTCGGCCCGATTACATGGGACTTCAATGTCCTTACCATGGCGTTTTGGTACTACGATCACTAGGTGCTTCTTCATGGGACCGGGGGTGGTGGTCCAGCTGTCCGCAGCCTCACGAGCAGCAACGAGGCGCTCTTGGATGCGCTTCTCGCTGAGTTCGTGGACCTTTTTTCCATGTCGGGCGGCCTTCCCCTGGAGCGGCCTTACAATCATCGCATTCACCTCGTGGCGGGGACAGACGCAATAGCTGTGCGGCCATACCGATACCCTCAGTTGTAGAAGGATGAACTAGAACGTCAACGTCAAGACATGCTCCTTAAGGCATCATTCGAGTCAGCACATCGGTATTCTCATCGCCTGTCCTCCTAGTGCCCAAAAAGGATGATTCATGGCGATTCTACGTCGACTACTGCACCCTTAATGATAAGACCATCAAGGATAAGTTCCCCATTCTCGTGGTGGAGGAACTACTCGACGAACTATGTGGCGCCCGATTCTTCACCAAGCTTGATCTCCGGTCTGGGTACCATCAAGTTCGTATGCATCCCGACGACGTGATGAAGATGGTCTTTCGCACACACCACGGCCAGTAAGAATTCCTCGTTATACCGTTTGGATTGACGAACGCACCGGCTACCTTTCAAGCACTCATGAACGGCATTCTTGGCTGGTTTCTGCGTCGCTTCGTCCTTGTTTTCTTTAACGATATTTTGATTTACAGCTCGAAGTGGACAAAACATCTCTGTCATATCTGCTTGGTGTTTCAGGAGCTCAGACGTCACCACCTTGTTTTGAAGCAGTCCAATGTTTGTTTGGTGCCACGTTGGTGGCTTACTTGGGACACGTCATCACGGAGGCTGGTGTAGCAATGGATCATCAGAAGTGGAGGCAATCGAAGCTTGGTCGATGCCCACGTCAGTGTGCGCAGTCCGCACCTTCTTGGGCTTGGTGGGGTATTATCGCCGCTTCATCAAGGATTACGGCTCCATCACGCACCTCTGACACGTCTTCTTCGCAAGGAGGCATTCACTGGTCGATTTTTGCTCATTTGGATTTCATGGACAACACGGCATAATATACATGGTGTTGGATATATTTATTTGGTACTTGTAAAATTGTGAAAATTCTAGAACTTACCTCACTTTTCAGAGAAACATAAGTTTGCAGTGAACTTTCTATGGATCTAATTTAAACAAATAGCCATCTCTATCTTAATATGATTGTCACCAATAGGACTTAATGATAGGTTGATTGCAGCCCTTTATAAATGAGGTGTCATGTTCGGACATTACTACGTGTGCAGTGACCGCCGTGGCGCGCAGCCGGCCACCGGCAACCAGGGGCGCACGACACAGCAAGCGGCAGAGGCAAGGGTGCCGGATTCATGGACCAAGAGACCGAAACTGATTGGATTAGTTAAGAGTTTCCTAATAAAGCGATTACTTTCCTAGTACTAGATATGGTATTAGAGATGGGAGTATCCTAATCTTGGTTATCCCTAGGCTGCATTAAGACTGAAACAATCTCGTATTATCATCCAGATGCCTTGGCAAAACCTGATTTTTTTAGGGGCTAACCAATATAAAGGCTATCCGCATCGTTTCAAAGAACGGTTTTGCTATTGCCAAGGCGACTGAAATTTTTTTTATCTCTCAGTCACTTAAAAGTTGCACTCTCAATCAACTAAAATTGCAGCCCCCTCCAAAAGTTGCACTCTCAATCAACTAAAATTGCAGCCCCCTCCAAAAAACACCCCCTCCAAGTTGCACCTCAATCAACTAAAATTGCAGCTTCCTAAAAAACCCCCTCCAAGTGCAACTTCAAGTGACGAGATAAAAAATTTCATCACTTTGGCAATAGTCACCCTTCAAAGAAATCAAGAAAGAAGTATTACCTCTTCGTCGCTCCCGCTTTTGCGATTACAGATTCCTCCACTGCGTTCATTGCGGAGTGCGATGCTTTGGGTTCGACCTCCAGTAATCGGTGCGGTGATCCATCGAACAACGATCGAGCTATTACCTTCTTGACCGAAGCCCAGACGTTCGCCGTCGCATCAAATTAGCGGCTTATGAACAAGGCCTTGATCGGACACGTGGTCGGTGATTGAAGGCGTCGCAGCAGCCGGCACCCATACTTGTGGGGGCACTCGTTCCTCATTCATACGGACCACTACAACACCAAGTTCCTCCTTTTCATTGTCCACCATTCTCCGTGTTTAATCGGTGGCAAGGAAATTGGTTGGCTACAACTTTGCCATGGAGTACTAGCTGGGGCATCTCAGGAAGGTGGTCGATGCGTCCTATCACATGACCGCACCGCCATGATGGGTCGAGCGCCGCGAAGGCACGCCTCCTGGCCGCTTCTCGATCTTCATGACCTCCCCTACTCCACAATCCTACCGAGTTCATGCTCTCGATTACATCTTTGAGGAGCTACGGTAGGCAAACACAACCGACCCAGCTTTGGTGGCTAGTCAAGCGGAACGTGGAACTAGCGTCGCATAGTGGAGGTTGCCGTGGAGCACCATAGGACGTTGGCGATGGGCTTGTGCGGATGCATGGCCGGGCCTACGTGCCTTGCTCATCGGCATTACTTCCATCTATCCTGGCGGCTGCTCATTCCAGGCGCAAATGGAGGACCGCAGCCATGAAGGTGTACAAAAGACCACCACAACATGTGTGCAAGCGGACTTTCAAATTCGAGTCGCTCGCGAATGCTAGAGCCGTGCCATTGAATCTGGGCGGGCGATCCAGATGTCATTAAAGAATGCATTGTTTGCCATTGATGACATTGTCCAAGACGCCACTAACATCTTCATCCAACTGGTCTTCTTCAGCCCTTATAGGTGCCATCACAGATTTGGTCTGATATCGCTATGGATTTCATTGAAAGTCTCCCTAAAGTGGGCGACAAAACGGTCATTCTGACGGCCATCGACCGTTTCTCTAAGTTTGCTCATTTTATTCCATTAGATCATCCATATACACCGGTTTCTGTGAACCGAGAATTTTTTGAGGAGATTGCCAGGCTCCACGGCATTCCGGAGTCGATTGTGAGCGATCAGGATGCTATCTTTACCAGTATGTTTTGGAAAGAGCTTTTTCGTTTGGCAGATGTAAGATTACATATGAGCTCAGCATATCATCCGCAATCGAATGGTCAGTCGGAGGCCGCCAACAAAGCTATTGCTATGTACCTCCGCTGCTTCACGAGAGATCGCCATAAACAATGGTTGCGGTGGCTACCATGGGCGGAGTATTGTTATAACACGTCGTATCACTCCACACTTTAGACGGCATTGTTTCGCGTGGTTTATGGACGTGACCCCCCGTGCTTGTGTTCATATGAGAAAGGTGATTCTCATGTTCCGGCCGTTAATAACATTATGATGGAGCGGGATAGCCTTCAGGCCGAGGTACGTGATCGCCTTCTTCAAAGACAACAAACCGTCAAGCAGAATTACGACAAGCTGCATCATGAAGTGGAGTATGTCGTAGGTGATTGGGTGTAGCTGCGTCTCCTGCACCGTCCGACTGCCTTCCTATCGGCGTCGCCCTCCGGCAAGTTGAGTCCGCGCTAGTATGGGCCATATCAGATTACTCAACGCATTGGCTCTATCACATATCGTCTTCGCCTTCCAGCCGGTGCGCGTATTCATGAGGTATTTCATGTTGGTGTTCTTAAAAAGCTCTATGGAGTTCCTCCGACTACGTTACCACTCTTACCACCCATGATATACGGCCAGGTTCTCCCTACACTGGTCAAGGAAATCCGTGGACGACTGGTGCGTGGTAAGTGGCTGGTATTGGTTGCATGGCAAGGTACTTTGCCTACAGACGCTACTTGGGAGGATGTTGCGGATTTTCAGCAGCGTTATCCCGACTTTTAGCTCGAGAACGAGTTGTTTTCGGAGGACGAGAGAGATATCATGTTCGGACATTACTATGTGCGCCTTGGCCGCCATGGCGTGCAGCCAGCCACAGGCAACCAGGGGCACATGACACAGCAAGCGGCAGAGGCAATGGTGCTGGATGGGGAACAGTCTGGCGCACAGATGGACCAAGAGACCGAAACTGGATTGGATTAGTTAAGAGTTTCCTAATAAAACGATTACTTTTCTAGTACTAGATATGGTATTAGAGATGGGAGTATCCTAATCTTGGTTATCCCTAGGCTGCATTAAGACTGAAACAATCTCGTATTATCATCCAGATGCCTTGGTAAAACCTGATTTTTTTACAAGTTTGCGAGATAAGTATCGTATGGAAATTTGAACCGAATAACTCGTACGGACATGACAAGCATCTAGGTACCGAGCGGTAACGTCACCATACAAACTGTGCTCTCCCCACGGCTCTCACCTACGGACCTCCGCTTTAAAACGGCCGTGTTCGGCCTCCCTTCCTCCCCAACCCACCGTTTCTTCGCTTCTCTTCTCCCCCTCACCACCACCCCTTCCCATGCCGCCGCGACCGAGGAGGCCGCCGCCGCGGCCGCGGCGGGAACTAGTACGGAGGGCGGCTGTGGACGGGCAGAGCAGGAGGTCCGCCGTTCGGAGGAGGAAGCCGCCCCCACACTGGCTTCGTGTGGCCGCCGCCGGGGGCGACGCCTCGTCCGCCGGCGTAGTACTAGCCGGCGTCGGACTCCTACAGCGCGCATATGGTGGCGCCGCATCAGGCCGCGTACCTGCATGGGGTTGTCTACTGGCCGCCCTCGCCCTCGCCGGCTCCGGCTCCGCACCAGCCGGAGCAAGTCGCCTCCCAGGTGCCAGCGTCGGCTCCGCTGTCTACCGCGGCCCTGGCCAAGGAGGTCCAGCAGAAGCTGTTCGTGTCGGAGACCACGCTGGCGCCGCCCGCCGCGACTGCATCGGCATCGGTAGCGGGCTCGAAGGAGCGACCGGCTGCTGCCGCGGAGGCGTCGGACGTGGATCTGGCGCCGGTCTCGAAGAAGGGGCTCGCCCTCCCTGCGTGGCCGGGGCCTGGGACTATGGGCAAGAAGGTGATGATTAGGGTGAACCACTTCCTCGTCAACGTTGCCGACAACAACCTGTTTCACTATGATGTGAGCTCTCGCGTCTCACTCTTCCCTAACCCTAAGCTCCCGCTACTTCTATTTTACTGTCTACTTCATGTTCTTTGCTTGTATTGTCCAGATCCGTTGCTTCTCGCGTATGCTCGTTTGCTTTTTTGTTGTTTGTGCCTAGTGATCTCTTGGATGCGCTTGTCTGTGTTGTTGATCTAGCAATATCTGCGGATTTTCTTTTGAATCTTTGGGTGTTTTGGTGAAGCGGTAAACGCTTCCGATGCGATCCATGTGGGTGTTTTCCCTCGAGTTGCTTCTGTGATTTATCGCTGTTTCAAGCCCGCTTTCCTTTCTGCTTTGGTCCTTCTGGGGCCTTGAGTTGGATCTGTGCTGCGCGTGCTCTCGGTCTCGTGGACCGTGAGAGATTTTTTTTTCGCAGCAAGCATACCGTTCTAAGCGAAACGAAAAGGTTTCCTCTCGGCTCCAGTCGCATGCAGATGCATTTGCATGTTTTGTTTCGGTGTTTCTTCTCGTGGTATGTGTGCTTCTGTGCTTGTCTTCTGCGACGATGCTTTTCTCCGAAACGTCTGCTTTTTTAGACCAAGTTGAGTTGATGGAGCAGTACATGGGATGGGAGCTACTGATCGTGATCGCCCTTCTCTGGGTGCTGGTTGGAGCAAAGATAGGCAGCCGCTCTCTCTGTATTCCACTTTGCGCTTTTGTCTTTTCTGGAGATCTTTGCGGATTTCTTTCGTTTGGGAGCAAAGAGCACTTCCCATTTTTCTTCTGATATTTTAGCGGTTCTCGGTGCGGTTACGTTGTACTTTTGCTTTTGGTTGCCCTCGCATTTCTTGCATGTGTAGGACCGTTTTAAGCAACACATGGTCCCAAAGAACGAGATATCGAGATGTTTTCATAGAGGCTAGCTCTGTTGTCGTTTCAAGTGCACATCAGCGTGCCACTGTTGATTCGTGCATGTTTGTATGTTTTTGGTAGTTTTTTTTTTGAGTTTTTCTTGGCTCTCTCTGGACGTTGTTTGGATCATGTTTTTTACCGAAAACCAACCGGTAATCGGGTTTGTCAGGTTTACCGGTGACCCCAATAGAAATCTAAACCGGCTCTGAAACATTCGTTTTGCATGAATTTTGTCAAATTTAGAAGAATTTTTTGCCAAAATTTGTTTAAAAATGTTCGGCTGGTATGAATTTAAATTTCAAATTTTATTTGATTTTTACGACCAAATTTCTCCAAAAAACCGAAAACCGGCTAAACCGGACTTCCCCTTCGGTTAATAATAAAATCCGCTAAAAAAACCCTGGTTTGGACCCTTGGTGGAGTGGTCATGTACGTCCTTGTGAAGAACAGCATGATATCTCCAAGCTTTCGTGTGAAACAAAGCAATCCTAGTCTGTTATTTGACGTCCTTTTTCTTCTTTGAAACCTGTCGGATGCCATAGTTTGGATCCATGTGATCATGGTAAAGCAATTTTGTCTTACTGCTTCGTCGGCCCCATACTTCCAACATTTGGGGGAAAAAGTTTGGTTTAGAACTTCACTGAAAATTAGACATTAAGGTCTAATTTCTTATATTTGTTTATGTTCTTTTGGGATTTTACATCTGATTATCAACTGATATTGTAGACCTTTCTTGATCTTATTCATCTGTCTTTTACCAATGTTTCAGAGTTGTCCACTTCAATCTGTTCCATGTACCTCTTGTGATTTTTTGGGTGTATAGTTCCACTCATGCGTTTTTATACCACATGATTGCAATGAGATTTGTGCAGTTGTGCCCACCTCACCCAAAGGCCATCCCCTCCCGTCCTCCCTCCCAACCTCACATCACCCCACGCCGCAACACCTCCCTCTCGGGCCCCGGCGCTGCCCGCCGGCCTGTAGCTCGACTTTCGTGAAACTTAGTAAAGCTCGATCATGTCCTCGCGCTTTTGAGTGTTCTATTTCGGATTCGGAGTTCTTCCCACTAGTTTACTCATGTGACTGAAGAACTCGTCTCAAGTGGATATTTTCCTGAAATCTTAATCAAAATGGAGGCCTCCAAATGGCAGATGTTGCCAATTGTTTGCTGCATTTCTTTACCTACATTGCCTATGGCTGTTGATTTCGTTGTTACAAACATTTTGGTTTTGTGGTTGCACGGGTTGAATCATTTTTCCTCAATAATTGACTAGATTGTGTCTTCAACTTGCACTGATATACTCTTTTGGACTAATGGGAGGAGAAACATAGCATGATACCTGAGTAGGTTGGATTAATGTGGGCTAATTGTCTCTATATTGTTTACTGAATTTAGGATAAGGAATTATCTGTGCTTGCGTATATGCGTAATAGGCCTCTTGGCCTTGCAGGCCAAATGGATAAAGGTGAGGGCTACTCCCCTAACAGATGTTTTGTTAACACTCACTGATAAAAGTAGAGATATTATTGCTAGTTAGTTTATTTTATCTTTGCTGATCATACATATGCCAATTCTTGAGTCTGCTGATTGGGTGCATTTGTTTGATCTCGTAGAAATTGATGTTAAAGAATCGACCTTGAGTTGGAATCTGCTCCCTGCTCTGACAGTAAGGATGAAATTCAATTAATTAACATTTTGATGTATCTGTGATTAAGAAACCATGACATAAACCATATTGATGGGTTGTTTTTTTCGTCAATGCAGATCTTTGTGAATTACTTTGAGTTGAGAATGACAATTCGATTTCATAAAGAAACAAAATAAGAAATATTGCTGTTACAACTATGCTAATGACGGGATTTCAGATAAGTGATTTTTATGTGCATCGTAAGCATTCAACTAGAAGAAAACGACACTAGATATTGTTCTACGGCTACATGGAGGCTGTAATTTACACGCTATATCTACTATATTCACTTATGTTGGTTGTACTGTAGATTTATTAAATTTCTTCTGGCAATATGTAGAAACGGTGGATTTATGTCGATATTTGTGGTGTCCTTTAGAGCTTACATAAATTCTTTTACATCGATGACTTTTTGAATTAAGGGATGTCGTATATATTAATACGACTAAATGCAGAGCTTAAGCTTGAAATGAAGATTCTAGGAGTACAACTTTTTCTTTCGGAAATGGGTTGGACGATAGTACGTCAACTGCTCGCTGTTGTGGCTATATTGTACAAAAATGGTCGTAGTTTTAATGGCAGGTTTAGATCGGCTGATATAGTTTATCTACCTATGGTAGATAGATTCATCTTTAATACTTCCCATGTCGAGAAGTTTGCGACTGAATTTTCTCTTGAATGTTATATTTTAGACATGCGTTCGTTAGCGCACATCATTAAGAAGTCGCGCGAAGCGCACGTTACGTGAACTTCGATATATATTGGTCATTTGGTCAATCTCTTGATGACAGTCAACATATTCAACAATATTGATGAGACGTTTAAGGACATGCTTCAGTCTCACTGCTGCACGTTTTCCCTAAAGGGTATGACTGATCTCAAACTCAGCCGCCAATGACTAACGTGTAAATTTACAAGCCCTAAGACAGAACTTTGCCAACATATCCCCATGATTAAAATAGAACGATGCATCAACCTCTTCGGAGGTAAATTCTGAAGGCTGTTAAAATAAAAAGATTAGATAGGCTTGAGGTTTATTGCAATAATGGAATGCTTAGATTATGAAACACAAAGAAGTTACATGTGAACTCGTTGGGTGCGCAATAAACCTCAAGCCTATCTATTTTATTGCGCATCCAAAGGGTTCACAGGTAACTTCTTTGTGTTTCATAATCTAAGCATTCCATTATTGCAATAAACCTCAAGCCTATCTAATCTCTTTATTTTAACAGCCTTCAGAATTTACCTCCGAAGAGGTTGATGCAGCGTTCTATTTTAATCATGGAGATATGTTGGCAGAGTTCTGTCTTAAGGCTTGTAAATTTACACGTTAGCCATTGGCGGTTGAGTTTGAGATCAGTCCTATCCTTTGGGAAAATGTGCAGCAGTGAGATTGGAGCATGACATTAAACGTCTCATCAATATCGTTGAATATGTTGATTGTCCTCAAGAGATTGACCAAATGACCAATATATGCTGGAAGTTCACCAGAATTGTGTCTTCTGCACAGCTTCTCAATGACGTGCGCTAACGAACGCATGTCTAAGATGTAACATTCAGGAGAAAATTCAGTCGCAAACTTCTCGACATGGGAAGTATCAAAGGTGAATCTATGTACCATAGGTAGATAAACTATATCAGCCGATCTAAACCTGCCATTAAAACTACGGCCATTTTTCTGCAATATAGCTACAACAGCAAGCAGTTGGCGTACTATCGTCCAGCCCATTTTCGCAAGAAAAAGTTAATACTCCTAGAATCTTCATTCCAGGCGTAACCTCTGCATTTGGTTGTATTAATATATACGTCGCAGCCCTTAATTCAAAAAATTCATCGATTGTAACAGAATTTATGTAAGCTCTAAAGGACACCATAAACATCGGCATAAATCCACCGTTCCTACATATTGCAAGAAGAAATTTAATAAATCTACAGCACAACCAACATAAGTAAATAGAGTAGATATAGCGTGTATTTACCTACAGCCTCCATGTAGCCGTGGAACAATATCTAGTGTCATGTTTTATTCTAGTTGAACAGACGACAACTTGTCATCAAGATTATACTTTGTTCTTGAATGCTTACGATGCACATAAAAATCACTTATCTGAAATCCCGCCATTAGCATAGCTGTAGCAGCAACATTTCTTATTGTTGTTTTTTTATGAAATCGAATTGTCATTCTCAACTCAAAGTAATTCACAAAAACCTGCATTGACAGAAAAAATAACCCATCAATATGGTTTATGTCATGGTTTCTTAATCACAGATACATCAAAATGTTAATTACTTGAATTTCATCCTTGCTGTCAGAGCAGGGAGCAGATTCCAACTCAAGGCCGGATTCTCTAACATCAATTCCTACGAGATCAAACAAATACACCCAATCAGCAGACTCAAGAATTAGCAGACTCAAGAATTGGCATATGTATGATCAACAAAGATAAAATAAACTAACTAGAAATAATATCTCTACTTTTGTCAGTGAGTGCTAGCAAAACACCTGTTGGGGGAGTGGCCCCCACCTTTGTCCATTCAGCCTAAGAGGCCTATTACGCATATAAAAGGACATTTGTATCTCTAGCCTGATGGGCACAAGGGCATTTTGTAATCCGTCCTTAAGGCCATATATAGATAGTCCTAGGGAAGAACAATTGGCGTCTTCCGTGGGATTGTCACAGAAGCTACAAGCTTCAAGGAGCAATGGCACCGAAGATGGCGGCAACGGTGGCTAAGCGAAAGAGAAGCATAGTTGAAGTGACAACCGAGGCCAGGACGTGGGGGCCGGTGGTTGAGGGACCCCCGCCTCCATGGCAGTGACGCTTCAGTGCGATCGATGACGAGCAACACCCAGAGGTAAGGGCGCAAGCGGCGATGCGAGGAGCCCCGCGAGCAGAGGGCGCTGCGACGGACCTCCCCGGTGACCTTGACGACACTCGCGTAGACACCTCCAACAATCCTGACACCCGCGTCGGCACCTCCAACGACCACGACACTCTTGTCATGAACACCAATGACCTCGACACTCACGCTGTTAAATCTGACGACCCCGACATCCTTACCGTTACCATGCAGCGATCGGAGGGCGCTTTTGTAGCGGTCCTCAGAATGCTACAACATGAGCTAGCGGATCTACAGAACTCTAGGCGGGGGATGCAGGAGGCTTAAAGTCAGCAAATGCCTATGACGACGGTGGCGAAGGTCACCACGGAGAGGGCGAACAACCACGAGGTGAACGCGGCTCTCGCAGCACCCTCTGGCAAGTGGAACCCGAGTTCCCTCTGTCCGTTGGCCTGTAGCAATGTGCTAGAAAGAGGATTTTGGAATGCCTACAGTGGAACCGTATAAGGGTGATATGGATGCCTGTGTGTTTCTACACACCTATGAAACTACCATTGAAGCTACGAGAGGAGACGACTCGACGAAAGTGAAGAGACTACCACCAAAGCGCTCTTTAGTTCTTCACCATCATGCCCTGCTCTGTATACATGTGGGAACAAATACGGTATTGGATGCACAACAACTTTCAAGGTAACTATATCAAGCAGGTCGACGCTAACCAACTCTTCATGATTAAGCAGAAGCCCACTGAGAAGCTCTAAGAATACATCAGGTGATTTGCGAAGGTCCACTACTAGGTGAAAGATGTCAACAAGACAATCATCATCAATGCAGCAATACAAGGCCTTCGCAAACGGACCCTTGGGAAAATAAAATGTGCGCAAGACCATCAGAATGGTAGTAAAGCTCTTCAAAAATATGGAGTTCTTCGAAAGGCAGCAAAAAGCCTACGCTTGTCGGCTACACCAAATAGCCTGGGCACGGTCGACATTACCTTCACGGCGAAGGATGTGGTAGAGTCGACTTTCCTCACCAAGCGGTTGTACACATGCTTAATCATTTGTGCATATATCTTATTCGTTGTTCTACATAGGGCCTCATGAGTCGATTCGAATCGAATAAGATAAGTCTTTTTGGTCTTATTTAAGATATAGTAAGAGTTTGTTAGAAAAGAGTCATAATTAGATAAGATTCCTATTTGAGTTGTAATCGGTTTTTGAAAGATAATGCTCTCTATATACGAGCAGTCTTCAAGAGGAATAAAGTAAGCCAAGAATGAATATATAATTTCCCTCACCTTTCCTCCAAGACTTCCGCTGAGTGCCCAGGCAGCCATCACGGCTCCTGGTCACCAGAGTTACCGGACATGACCTCCAGTCGCTCATCCCTACCACCTTCGGAGTTTATGTTCCAACAATTTGGTATCAAAGCTTTCCTCGGTAACTTCTGCCATGCTAGGGTCGAAAGGGAGTAGTGATTCAGCTACTCTATCGACAGTCCTGGAAGCCATCAAGGAACTGACGATCCATGTCGAGAACAATCATACCAATTTGAGTGATCGCGTGGATGGCAAATATGCCCACACCACCCCCATCCACTGAACCAGGGGCGGACCTACCCTTCAGTAAGACCAAGGCGGCCGCGAAGCCGTCGCCGATCGGACCCCCACCCCACGGCCCTCCTCCTCCGGTCCGAGGCCGAGTCCGCGCACGCCGCTTACTGGCGAGCCGGTTGGACGCCAAGTCGCCAACGACATGCACTGGCGCATCAAAGATCGCCCCACCAACGGCGACCCAAGATTCGACATCGAAAGGGCGGCAACTGCTCCAGTACTTGCCCCCGCGCTGCGTGCCCGCGAGCCCCGGCGACGGCATCCGGTCTCCGGACAAGCTCCACCGCAAACTTTGCACGAAGGTGATGGTCGACGCGGTGGTCACGGCGGTGCCGCCGGCGGCTTCTTTGACGGTGCATCGAGACCACATCGTCGCGAACTCTTTTCAAGTGCGTGTGCGAGTTCCCTGCCAACAATTTGTCAACTGTGAGGTACTTCTTGGCTGTTGTACTAGCTAATGGTTAAATATGTTAATTTATTTTAGCGTGAACTCTTTGTTATGCTTGGATGGTCCTGCAATGGCAATAATCATCTTGACTTTTTCCCCCTTTAGTGACAAGCAAGAAGTAGCTAATAGCCATGATGTGAACTATGATGACTAGTTTTATTGGATCCACACCTTTGTCCAGTAAAATGTTGCTGTGGCAGTGGTATCTCATTGAAAGAACCAGAACATTAATTAACTCTAAATAGTATAATTAGCAATAATTAAAAGATAATCAAAATTTTTGCAACTCAATAATTACAAGAATGAATTACAACATTTAGCTTTGGCTTCCAAAAAAATAGAAATAATTATTACAATTCCTTTCCAGTTACAAGAATTGTGCATGCATGAAAAACTGATTTCCAAACTAAAAACTAAATTAATTATTGCATTACTCTTCCTTGCCCTGTGTCTGTGTATTGCTAGTGTTAGCTTCCCAAACCGCCACTCCCCTCTTTTTTCTTTTGTAGTCGGAAAGCAAATTAAATAACAATCCAAGCGAGAAGAGGGCAAAGAAGGTCTGGCATTATATGTCTTTTATCTACAATGAACGTCGCTTTCAATATTGAATATGACTAAGTCCTGATATATTAATTGCAGTGAATTATAATTTTTGCCAACAATATTTCTTATTTTGGCACTTGCGCCAAAAGTGTGCTGAACAGCGGGATTTTGAAATAACATAAGATAAATGTACATGGTTTCATTTGAACTATTCTACTTGTGCATGAATTTGTGTATGTTCTTCCGAAAGGTTGATGCTCCTACTTTTATTTGAATCCAAGAAACTTATGGAGTGTGTTAACTGTTACTGGGTATTGAATACGCATGCTTCTAGATCATAGATGCATTCTTGCAAGGTTTCAATCTCAAAAATACTTTCATTCGACGTTGTTAATTTTCACAACATCATTACATAGTGATCCTTCGTGACTTACTAGATTAAGACATTGTCATCTCAGTTCAAAATTGTTATGCTCGACAATTATTACGACCCCTTGTTACAGAAGGTAGAAAATGGAAAGAAGATCACGAAGACTTGCTCGCTGATTTCTTCAGCGCATCCTGTGCTCTTGTGGTGGTGGTTGTGGTGACTTTTGCCAAGCCTACACGTTATCATGCCCTCACTTATTGTCACTTCATCCTGTCAAACCTTACTATTATGTTCTGGTTGTCACTCAGCCTTTCTGTGCTGACATGAAAGGCAAGTGTGGTATCTATAATACTTGATGTTTAAAACTCAATAGTGTGTAGCGATGATGATCAGCAGTAGCTAATCTGTCATAATATGTGCTTGCATGAATTGCCTGGCAGTGTTATACTCGTACTAGGAGAGATTAGTTTAACTGAGTCGATCTACTCTTATTTTCTGTTCCTCCAGATTTTCTGTCATCAGCAGGTTAAAAACCTCGGCAGGTGGGAATCGGTTTCCCTGCTGGGTGTTTCTAATTTTTCTTTTTATATTTCTTTATATTATCGTGTTAAAATAATCTATTTTTAAATAAAAATAGGGAATAGCTACAGGCGCCCGAGCCCCAAGGATCATGCGGTGTATCGTGGATATCACGAGGAAGCTGAACAATAACACCGCGCGGCCGCTCGAGTGCTCCGTGCCGCTGCCCGGCGGCATTTTCTTCACCGTGCGACACCGTGCGACGCCCGAAGGCCGCATGGCCACCGTGCGGCCCTCTCCTCTGCCGCCTAGCCATTACCGGTTTAATTAACTATCTTAATGACAATTTACGCATATTGTTTGTTCGATTTTTTTAAATATAACAACTGCGTCCAAAAATTACGAAATTTTATATACAGTCTTCTGACACAACGTACTTGATTATATATTTTTTCATAATTTTATCAACTGTGAATGTTTCTAAAAAATTCATTCGATTATGTTGTTTTGTAAGAGTTGTTACATATAGCAAACGAGTTCTAAAAATTATGAAAGTTTATGTGTAGCCTCCCAACACAGTCGATCTAATTGCTTATTTTTTTAGGATTTTATCTGTTATGAATTTTGCTAAAAAATTCATACAAATGAACTGTTTGTATAATTTTTAATGCAGAAAAATGATATGTAAACTTTACAAATTTTTCTGAAGGCTCCGTACTTAGTGTACTTCATTATTTAATTTTTCTGTCCTACACAAATTATACCCGCATGTGTACAAGCCATGTGCATAAAAAGGCGGATGTTTGAGACGCACAAATACATTTAGGTATTTAGAGATGTACGACTTGGACACGAGCATGGCTTTTGTAGGGCAGAAAAATCAAACAATGAAGTACACTGCCTATGGAGTCTTTAGAAAAAATCGTATTCTTTACACCTCATTTTTTGCATTAAAAAATTATACAAACAGTTCATTTGAATAAATTTTGAGTAAAATTCATAATGCATAAAATCCTAAAAAATTAGATAATTAGGTCGACTGTGTCAGGAGGCTATACATTAAATTTTGTAATTTTTGAGCTTATTAGTTATATGTAACAACTTCTATAAACAATATAATCGTATGAATTTTTGAGCAACATTCATAGTTGATAAAATTATGAAAAAAATATACAATCACGTACATTATGTCGGGACGCTGCGCATAAAATTTCATATTTTTAAGCTCATTTGCTAAATTTTATAATTAAGTCAGCTAATTAAACCGGCTAATAAGCTAATTAGCTGTCGTCGGTGGTTGGACGGCAGAGGGGAGGGCCGCATGGCCTGTGCGGCAGCATCACGTGTCATATTTCCGCGGCTATCATACAGTAAAAATGATATTTTTATAAATATCACATGACTATCATCATTTTTGTAAATACGAGGTCAAAAGCGCCAAAATTGCCTAAAACTCTCTCAATGGAATGTTAATCCATACAAAGGTTATATTAGTACATATGATTTTACATAACACTGAATTTAATTCTAAAAATTAGTAAAATATAATATCTTTGAACAGTTGAACCAGCAAATATATACAGGTCATGCACTCTTACACAGTCGACCGACCCGTTCACTTACCGTTCAGGTTTCAAAAACTAGTATTGTCTAACCGACTAAGCTACCACTGATCCTTTACCGAACACAACAAAGTAGGCATTCCCAGTCAAAGCTATAGTACGGAGCTTTCTATTTTCCTCTGAGAAATTATTGTCCGTGTAGAACGAATGGAATGAAGCTCAGGCGTTGGATAGGGTTTGGCAAGTGCTGTTGGGTAGAACGACTAAGGTCTCGCTCGGTTGGGTTGAAAAGTTGTGATTTATGACTAAAATTACACTGTAGTGGTTGAATTTTCACTATATTTGAAGGTGACTTATTTAGCGTAATTAAATTTAAAAAATTTTAAAAATAGAAAAAATATGCTAACTTATCACGAACAACATAAACGAATACAAAAAATCGGTAAAAGCATAAAAAAACTAAAAATTCAGAAAAACGAAACTTATAAATAGTAAAAAATAAATTAGAAATTAAAAGTTAAAGTCGAAACTAGCGGCCTAAATGGCCTTGGCCTTCGGAGGAAAGGTGACGAACTGAGGATGCAGAGACAGGCAGGCCGGCCGGCCTCATAACATGAGTGGTGGCCATGACGGGGTGGGGGCACCGGCCTGCGTTGCCGCGGCAGCCGAGAGAGAGCAGTTGTCCAGCTGAGCGTGCAGAGATGGAGACAGAGATGCCGACACCACCCTGCCGCGGGCAGCGCGACCGATGTCCACCACCACCTTTAACCAGTAGGACGCGTCCTCCTCGCCTACCCTCGAGACCAGGAAGAAGAGCATCCAAAGCGCGTCATACAGTAGTGGAGCCGCAGCAGCAGTGCAGCACCGTCCTACTGTAGAGTGTACCACTCGAGTCCCTACTCGTGTTAGGTCCTTCCTTTTGATGTCATGGTTATGACTTATGAGTTTTTTTATAAATAAGAGAATAATTTCTTTTTTATTTTTAAAGATGATTTAGTTAAATAATTTTTTAAAATCAACTTATTGATATTCAATTCATTCACAAAATATTCACGTTATAAAAATCATCTATATGTCCGTAAATGCACTTGCTGATGCTATTAACTGCTCCGTCAATGCACAGGATACCAATCCATGTACATACCAGTCTGTACTACACCACTTGAATTACATTGATTTACGTCGATGTATCCATCTTACTGGAATACAGGTCTCACCTTTAATTTCGCACTCGGTAAGTATCGAATGATCAGCGTGCAAGCATGGCCATGGGTTCGTATGAATTGTCTTGTTAAATGAAGTGTCATGACTGAACCTCACCGGTCACCGCTAACCGAATCGATCGAGCAAATGAAATCACCGAAACGGAAACGGAAGTACATACAGTTATGACAGTAACTGTGGGTATGTTCTTTTGGCTGAAACTTATAGTTTTTGGTTGGAATTTGTGATTTTTAGACTACTAGTTAGAGACATATATGTTGCAACGGATTTATAAAAATAATGAGACGAAACTTATTGTCTGGCTAACTTCACACATCAAAATTGGAGAGCAAACGACAGAGAGAAGGGTGACCAGAATACGCGAGGAGATGAAAAAAGTGGAGGGGGTGGACGGTTGTATCCTGAGAGAGAGAGGAGGAGAGAGACGAATGGTCCAGATCAAATCGGATGGTGAAAAGAGAGGAGTGAGGACGAACAAACCACCAACTCCTTTTTTATAATAGTAAAGATTTGTACGAGAAATTATAGAGTAACAGAAACTCACATGTGATTTTTGTCGATATAAATAGAGTCAATATAGTATGTACTACAATTAATTAATAAACTTTATCTTAAAAGACACTTCATTTAAAAGTTAGTTACTATAGAAAAATCAAAAACTGAAGCCAAAAGCTAAAAAGAACATGATCTATTGTATGCTTCTCTCTCCCATAATATAAATCTATCACTAATATTTAGTAAAATTAAACTACAGTTACCCATATTAGGTAGCTATAGCACTATTTTTTATTAAAGATAAATATAATATAATTTTATTAAAATATTAGTTAAATAATATATCTATGTGCATCGACTTATACCACGGGAGCTTGACGTACATGTCAGCTGCCATTCGTAGCTATACTAGTACCGATACTAATAGCTTGTTCGGTTTCACTCATTTATGGCGAAGCTCGCGCGGAACGGTAGATATTTTTGGCCAAGCTCGCCCTAATATATTATTGGAGGACAGTGTCGACACTGTCGAGGAGGATGGGGGTACATGTCGTCTGCACATTAATATATCCAGAGGCGCGGGAACTGCTTAGAAAAAACGCGGGAGCCATTAGTATGGGTCTCGTACATTCATTCCAACTGTAGTCAATTAGTCATTCATAATTACGTTCTGGCCGCACTACTGCTGCTTAAGATTTACAAACTAACACTTCTTTCAAAGATTTGTAGACAAGTACGTACTGCATTGGTACAAACTCCGTAGGGCTACAGTAAGCACATGTTCCTTAGGATTCATCATTCGTGTTTCTTTTTCTGTTTTTTTATACCCCTTATAACTTTTGGATATATTTTTTAAGATAGTAATAGATGATAGAGATATTGATACAAGTAATACATACAATTTTAAATTCAAAAAATCATTTAAAGTATCCGCTTTAGCTAAAAACCACAAGTAAAAAAAGAACAACGTCCCTATGGTTTATGATTATACTACTCACTTCACTTCCTATTGTTTATGAGCTCGGGGTGGATTTGCAATATCCAACCTGTGGAGGTTCTCTATGCAGTTGTCCCACTCTCTAGTAAAAAATGTGGGCAGAGCCCCTCTCCTTGCAAGGAGCCAGAGAGAGCAAAAGAGAACTGAAACTCAGTGAGCCTAGCAATGGAGCTTCCATGGGGTGTGCTGCTGCTGGTGTTCCTCTCCATCTCCTCCGCGGTTACTACACTTGCCGCCACTGCCCCGGCGCCTCAAGCCCAAGATGCTGAGGGTAACAACACTCCTTGCCTCTCATCTCGCTATGTTCTCTGTCGCATTTTTGTGTCTTGCCGCCTCCAATTTCTTTGTTGTTTGGGATATACTTTTCTTGCAAATGCAAGTGCAATACACTCAGAATGGTCTAGGTTTGATACTACAAAAAAGAAAGAAGAGAATGGACAAATTTTGTTGCTCCATTTTGTTTTAAGGTTTTTTTTTTTGCTGTTACTACATTCTTGCTGGCAAGACACCTCAAGCTGTAGAACTGTCTGTGCCAAGACAGGAATGCGCACGCCGTTCTCTATATTTTTTGGCATGACGTTCTTCTACCTTTCTTTATCCATGATCCAGTTTGCATTTGGGATTTGGCATTTTTTATTGCTGCGTTCTTCCAAAAAATGGTGTTATTCTTTCGCCAGATTAGAACGAACGGTTGTCATTTTTTAGTTGGTGAGTGGTGAAGAGTTAGCAACAACACAAGAACTGCAACAATCTTGGGGACATTTCAAGCTATCTAGTGCACGAATCAGTACACCACGGCAAGAAAAGAAGTGATCTTTTGATGTTTGCATGGTGACCCAGGTCTGCTCATCAATGGCAACTTCGAGACGGCGCCGACGAAGCTGAACAAGACCCTCATCGTGGGCCGCCACTCGCTGCCGGGGTGGACGCTGCGCGGGCACGTCGAGTACGTCTCCGGCGGGCCGCAGCCCGGCGGCATGTTCTTCGCTGTGCCGCACGGCGTGCACGCGCTCCGCCTCGGCAGCCGCGCGTCCGCGGCGCAGAACGTGTCCGTGCGACCGGGCTCCCTCTACGCGTTCACGTTCGCGGCCACGCGTACGTGCGCGCAGGACGAGGCGCTGCGTGTCGCCGTGGCGCCGTCGCTCTCCGCGCCCGCCGACGTACCCGTCCGCACGCTCTACAGCGGCGACACCGCCGACACCTGGGCGTGGGGCTTCCGCGCCTCCTCCCCCGTCGCGCAGGTGACGTTCAGCAACCCCGGCGTGCAGGAGGACGCGGCGTGCGGGCCGCTGCTCGACGCCGTCGCCATCAAGGAGCTCCCGACGCCGTATCCGACCAAAGGTGAGGATCCCTGCACGAACCGTAGTACCTTTCAAGAACGACGCCGTAGACAATCCGATAAAGAATGATGCATCGCTGCAGACAATCTCATAAAGAACGACGGCTTCGAGATCGGGCCGCGGGTGTTCAAGAACTCCACGGTCGGCGTGCTCCTGCCTCCGAAGCAGAAGGACACGACGTCGCCCCTCCCCGGCTGGATCATCGAGTCCCTCAAGGCCGTGCGCTTCATCGACGCGGCCCACTTCTCGGTCCCCTCCGGCCAGTACGCTGTGGAGCTCGTGGCGGGGCGCGAGAGCGCGATCGCGCAGGTCATCCGCACGGTGGCCAACCGCGCCTACAACCTGTCATTCGTCGTCGGCGACGCCAAGAACGGCTGCCACGGGTCGATGCTGGTGGAGGCCTTCGCCGGGAACGTGACGCAGAAGGTGCCGTTCGAGTCCGCGGGCAAGGGCGGGCTCAAGCCGGCGAGCTTCAGGTTCGTGGCCAGCGGCATCAGGACCAGGGTCACCTTCTACAGCTCCTACTACCACACCAAGGTGAGCGATGGCGTCTCGCTCTGCGGCCCCGTGCTGGATCAAGTCAAGGTCCAGCCCATCAAGCCGTAATGATTGGGATCTGGCTCTTTATCAGATGGATTGTGTGGTGATGATTTGCTATCGGTTCTGTACTGGTAATTTGGTAATGGTGGATTTGCGAGAACTCTGAATCTTTGATCATGTAGTGTGAATTGTGAAACAATTCTTGAGTTTGAAGTTGTCATGTACTGTGATCTAACTTGTGTGGAGTTTGCTTAGTTATCTCCGTGATTACGTAGGATCAATAACGCAACAAGAGGGGTGAATTCGTTTCGCTTTTTGGAATCTCGCAGTGCTCCATTAAGGTTTTGATCACCGCGTTTGATCGCACACTAGACAGCTTGCTTGAGTTGTAATCTTTCTTCGTTCGAATGTTTCGATACCGATGTTGTTGGCGATGATCGAGTAGGAACATTATCTCATCACGTGCTACTCTGCTTGTCACAAGAATTAGTCCAAGACGATGCCTACAGTGCTGACGCCAACTAACTTCTTTGGAATATCTCATCCTTTATTTCTGAATCATGTTATGTGGCTAAAAATGTCGTCGCTCAAACCTAAGCACAAAAAAAAAACTCTCAAAGGTGGTGCAATAAGCGGGCGGCATGATGTAGGCACAGGCGCAGTGCGGTGCGGTCAGCGAAGGCAGGTGTGTGTGGCCAGGGCTGGGCAACGCAGGGGAGGGTGGCCAGGAGGCCGGGCCGGAGGAAAGGGGCCGGGAAAAAGGGAAGAAGAAACAGGTTGTGGCATGAGGGAAAGAGTTGGGCCAGCCCAATTGCAAATTTTGATTTTTGGAATTGCTTTGAGTTTGATTTCGGTTTTGGATTTTGAATTTGAGTTTAACTTCAACTGTGAATTTTATTCTTCTTGTTGCTTTCCGTTTCTCAGGGAATTTACCGTAGATATGAATTTTGCTATTCTCTCACTACTGCTGCTACTACTACTATTTATTGTGTATTTATTTTGCATAACACAAATTTCGGAAAACTCCAAATAAATCCCATGAAATCCGAATGTCACAAAATGCATTTAAAAAGTTTTAAAAATTCTACATTTTCAACAACCTAATTTTTGGGATGTTAGAATTATGATGATGTTAATGGGGGGAGTCTGATGCTAGAGTTGTTTTATTGCCAAAATTACTATGTGCGAATTTCAGGACGCGCTCCAAATATTGGACAAACAACGTGAATTAGGTTACAAGGGGCTTCCAGTTACCTTTTTGTTCAATGGTTTTCAGTTTAACCGGATCATAATTTGTAGCTAGGATTCCTGTCCAGGATTCAACAGCTCTTGATGGTCTCAGTATGCTAGATTTGAGTGATTTCTCTTCGGATGTTAAAATTTTCCTCAGAAGTCGGTGGCTTTTGACTTTCATGTTTAATATGCTAAAATATCCAGTTTGCTATATGGTTGCAAAAACAAAGGAACTCTCAAATGGAGTATTTTCTCAAGACGTGGTCTACAAGTTAAACGATATATACGTTAAAAGCCCAACATCTATACCAGCAAAATTGTAAGTGAGTATCTGTCTCTCCGTAATCTATACCGTAAACAACTAAAATTCAAAAATTTCAGCTAAAAATCATAAGCCGCAGCCGCAGCCAAGCACGCATGTCAGAGTATGAAGTTCGTTTTGTTGCAGAATGTATGGCTTATGCTTAGTTTCTGCACTCTGGGCCACAACAATTGCTCCGGGTTGGTCCTCCAGTTTGGGTTCTCGTGGCATTGCAACTCACGGATACTCAAATTTAATTTGAGTTTTACATTTTGTATATAATAAAGAAAAGCACTTTAGTTTAATATAGAAGAGTTTTAGAACATGTAGCATTAGCATTCAGTTTTTTTTCTCTTGCTGTCTTTTGAGGAAACATGAGCATTCAGCTGGTACTTATATCATACAATGGTTAAACCATAGCTAAAAGGCAAAAGACACAGCCAAAAGATTAGGCTAAATACTAAAAAAAGTGAAATGCACGCACGCTTAATGGGCCTATTCAACGATTTACTGGGCCACGGCTCAGCTCACTCCCTCCGCCGCATTTCCTCTCCAAAAAACCCTAGCTCTACCTCCCCCATATAAATACCCCCTCCAGTCTTGCTCTCCCACTTCGCGCCGCCACAGCCTCCAAACCCTCATCTCTCCCTCCCCCACCCGAGGCCCCCAAATCCCCACCACCACCTAGCCATGGCGGAGCGCGGAGGCGAGCGCGGCGGGTTCGGCCGCGGTTTCGGGCGTGGTGGGCGCGGCGACCGTGGTGGACGTGGCGACCGTGGCGGGCGCCGCGGTGGCCGCCGCGGACCGCGCCAGGAGGAGGAGAAGTGGGTTCCCGTCACCAAGCTCGGCCGCCTCGTGAAGGAGGGCAAGTTCCGCAAGATGGAGGAGATCTACCTCCACTCGCTCCCCGTCAAGGAGCACCAGATCGTGGAGATGCTAGTGCCGGGGCTCAAGGACGAGGTGATGAAGATCACGCCCGTGCAGAAGCAGACCCGCGCCGGGCAGCGCACGCGCTTCAAGGCCTTCGTTGTCGTCGGCGACGGCGACGGCCACGTCGGGCTGGGAGTCAAGTGCGCCAAGGAGGTGGCCACCGCCATCCGCGGTGCCATCATACTGGCCAAGCTCTCCGTCGTGCCGGTCAGGAGGGGCTACTGGGGCAACAAGATCGGGAAGCCGCACACCGTGCCCTGCAAGGTCACCGGCAAGTGCGGGTCTGTCACCGTGCGGATGGTGCCCGCCCCCAGGGGTTCGGGTATCGTCGCCGCACGCGTGCCCAAGAAGGTGCTGCAGTTTGCTGGCATTGAGGACGTCTTCACCTCCTCACGTGGATCCACAAGAACCCTTGGCAACTTTGTGAAGGTACAATCTTTGCCCTGCTGTTGTTCATATGTTGTCGTGCTTCTCTTATACTAGGTCATTTAACTATTAATAGGTACTATATGATAGATGTATGTATGACTAGTAGGCAATTAGGCGTAGAATTGTTGATGTGTGAACGGTGTGGAATGTTATATGGTATGTTTTGTTGCATCTCATATACTATGTTAGAAGTAATTTTTTTTATGCAACATTGCCTATTGTGCTTAGTACATATGGGTATATATTGGGGAGGATTCTTAGTGGTGGCACTTGATGACATTTAGTATATGTATGTAAACCGACTGGTTCAGAAGGGATTTGCCTAGTAGTTGTTGTGCTACGCTAGTCTAAGGATGCTCACCAATCTGTGATATGTTCTACTTTATACATACATGCAATACTTTCTACTGCTGTTACATTTGTTTGGTCTTCAATCTTTTGAAACACAATCCAGTCAATGCGGAATTCTAGTCTGTTTGTTCAGTGTATTTGCTATAATGAGATTAATCATGTTTTGATCTTGTCCATGTGCAAGACATCTTTGTAAGTTCTAAGAGGTTTAACATTTCTGGTTGAGCTGCTTTCCTAGTAGAGGCTGCTCAATGGTATTGTGTTTGTGGCAACCTTTTTGGATGTCTAGCTTTGTTGTCTGTTACACGCCATGAACTTTTGATTTACTTTGTAAGTCCATGGTGGTCAAATGAACTATGTTTAATCCTGCAATTCTACTCTAATTGGTTTGGCTTGCTTTGTCTGTAAACATGTTGATGTTTGCTTCCTATCAGGTCGAAGTGTTGTTCATTTGATCTATTCTGGTTTGTATTGGCTCGTAGCAAATTACAGGCTGATTGATTTGCTGTTTGCAGGCAACCTTTGACTGCCTGATGAAGACCTATGGATTCCTCACTCCTGACTCCTGGAGGGAGACCAAGTTCGTCAAGTCACCGTTCCAGGAGTACACCGATTTCTTGGCAAAACCGACTAAGGGTCTTATGCTTGAGGCACCTGTTGAGAAGATAGATGCTTAGGATGTTGAGTGACTAGCTGGGAGTTGTCTAATGCACTTTGCTTTATTATCGTTAAGAACTGGGTGTCATCTTTGGATTGTGCTGCGTCTGGATGTCTCTATTTGCTGTCTAAGTTTTGGATTATGGTACCATGCTACTCTTTTTATGAATGAATGCTACATAATTATGTCTTAATTAATCTTTTTTTGTGGTGAAAGTCTTTGCCCTTTGGAGATGACTAATGGTACCTACAAATAATGTTTGATAGGCAGCTTCAATGTGTGTTTCTTTTTTGAAACGATGTTTTGGATGTGTTGATAATCTTCGCCACCAAGTGCAGTCTTGGTGTGGATTTCTTATGCTGGTAATTGCTTTGCTGCAAAATTTAAACGTTTGGGATTCTTTCTAATTGGCTGCCCGCTGGATTCCCAGCGGTCACTGCTCGTCATGGATTGATCTCCTGGGCAATCTGGCCCTCAACTTGCTGGCTACGATCATTTGGAATTGTATTTTTTTACTGCTTCTGTGATAGGTAGACTATTTGGATATCCTTTGTTTTTTTACCTGCCAGTATTTCTCTTGATTTACTCAAATTTGTATAGATGGTATGTACTAGGTAGTACTGCAGATGTTTGGAACTGGAGTGTTTATTGATATCAAGTCGCTGAACTGGAGTGGTTACTGACATTTGTTGAAACTCGGTACTGTCCCTAGGCGGTGGTCGCTTCTCTATCTGAAAATTTTAATTAGATCGAGACCTTCTCAATGAAACACTCACTCTTGACTATTGTACTACATTATATATCACCTAATTAAATCTGGCCAGTTGCTTACTGACCAGACCAATTTCTCCGTAGCTAGGTGCTTCTTGTCACACCTACTAATCAAGGAAAACGTTAGCATTAGCATCGACACGGTACGTACAAATTAAGTCCCTGAGTCTAACTCGTGTTAGCCTGTTAGGCCTGAACTGATGATATAAACGCACTGCGTGCATGCACCATTAACTAAGTGATATATAGACTCATTCTTTTTGAGTTTATAACACGTCTCTCAAACAAACAAATAAGACGTTTTCTCTATCCTTTTTAAAATAATTTATCAATACTCGATTTATGTATATATGCGCTAACTCTATCGTAAAATCACCTGCCGCAAATGAAAGTACTACGACTAGCCAGCTAGCCTCCTTTTATTGTCTATCGTGCACGTTTAACGTAGATCGATAAATGGACCGTTTCGCCAAACTCTGGGTCACTTGCCGGACCAAGGCTTGCCCTTGTTGGCAAAACGTTGTAGTAGAGGGCTCTTCTGTGTTGTATGGGCACGATGATGCATGCATGTATCAATGTAGTACTATATGGCACGTTTCAGTTTTACAATTCGCATCCTCACGCCATTATTTCTCTGAGGCGATTAGTTAGTGTCTCTCTGATAAATTGTTCGGCGCATCTTGATTTCAGATCTCGGTACGAGCGCCGTCATCTAGACGCCGATTCACGTTGCGTCATCCTCGAGAAGAACTCTCGCGCAGGGGAGATACTCGCATCTGCTCCTGTCTTCTGTCCGCGTGCGCAACATGCGTGAGGACAACATAGACTAGGAAAGCTCCTGGTGCTGCGTGTCTTGTTCTTTACATGAAACGTGTCTTGTTCTTTTCGTGAAATAACAGAAATGAATCGACGCACACGCAAGCGGCTCCCGTCGGCGAGTCCGGCGACCTTGTGCGCAGAAAGTTGAATTTGGCTAACACACGCACGGAGGAAGAAGATTTTCGTTAGACAAATATTTAAGTGTTTTTTTGGATTAAAGGTATTCAGAGTTTTCTTTTATATATCTATCCCTCAAAAAAAAATAAGTGTTTCGAATCATAAAAATACTTGAATCCCTATTCTTTCATATATATACACCTGTTCCAAAAAATCTAAATATTCTAAACCACAAAAACACCCGAGTAATCTCTAGACACCACTTATTTGCTGTAGTACCAAAACGTGGCAGTTTTATTATTTGCTGTAGTACCAAATGGTTATCTGTTATAGTAAAAGTAATGTAGCTACAGTACCAAATAGTAACTGCTACAGTACTCAAGAGAGAATTTTTCCTTTTCCAGTTTTGCTCTCTCTTTTTTTGTGTTTTTATTGTGTGACAGGTTGAATAATTAGAAAACAACAGATTATAAGAAAAAACTTTTGTTATGAATTACAATTATTTACTGTGCTTTAATTAACACTGACGATCCTACAGTTTTGTCGACTGTGGACCTCACAGATCAGCCTCCCGTGCGCCGATGCTTGATCGATCGAACGAGCAGCCGGCCGCTGGTACGGCGGCGGCAGTAACGTCGGCTAGCTTGGCCGCTCGTGCTTAATTCACTTTTCGTGTTACGGAAGAAGTGATTGATGGATTGCCGATATAGCCGATAGAAATTAAAGGAGAGGTGATTAATCGCATGGCTAAGTACCGTATTAACGCACAAGTTAGTTTCCAGCTAGTGCCATGCCAAGTCGTACAGTATAGTAGGCGCGTAGTGATACGTACGTACGTGTAGATCAACCAATCAACGGATCAACAGATAGCGAGAGGGAAAAAGAAACATGGAATAATTGATGCTCCATTTGGACTTGATTTTTGCCGTGCAAAACCTGCAAGGAACTGAACGACGATAAGATTCAGGCACATTTATCTCCTTGCCATACCTGAAGAATCTATGGGATCTAGCTAGCAGCCTGCGTACGTACGGGTGGTGATCGATGATGCGTTCAGGTTTGCACACTCCAAAACAAATCTACCGACGCCAAACTCTGCCGCTGCCTTCACAAGCAACGCAACCCCGGCCCCCCCGAATGGCCAAATCTATGTCCTCTCAGCTAGCTCGCGCATGCATATAAATACGCCTCATGAGCACTCCTTCGTCTCCATCACTCGCATCCATCGATCATTCGATCCGTCCAATTAAACACCAACCAAGAACTTCAGCACAGTTCTCCTCCTGCTCTCGTCTTTGTTCTGACTTGTGATAACTGATCATAAGCATTCGTTTCCTTTGCAAATATGATGGCCTCGAGTGCCACTAAGCTCGTGTTGTTCATGGCGCCTCTCCTGCTCGTGCTGTTCAGTGCTCATGCGCTGGAGGCTGCAGCCAAGAGCAGCAATGGCAGCTCGGCAGATGGGATCGAGGGCACGCCTGCTATGTACAATGCGAGCTCGTTGAACAGCTCTGATGATGCATCAGCTGTTGCACTTAGGGGCAGGTCCCTGGCGTCGACGCAGAGTGTATTCAGCCTCGACAGCTACGGCGCCCATGGCGATGGAAAGCACGATGACACACTGGTGAAATCCCATTGCCTCTCTGAATGTCACATACAGTTATGCTTTGCACTGATCATCAATATTCACAGTCTACAAATGTTGCTAAGTTTGCGCTACCTTTCTGCATGCGTGCAGGCATTGGCGATGGCATGGAATGCAGCCTGCTCCTCTTCGCGGCCGGCCGTTCTGCTCGTTCCCGAGGGCAAGAGCTACCTGCTCAAGTTTCTCACTCTCTCCGGACCATGCAAATCCAGCATTGTCTTCATGGTGAGCTTGATGGATAAATTTCTCCATTAACTCTGACATTGCCCCACTACGGATTGCATTTCTTGATGGAAGCTACCTAATGCAACGTGTCTCCAACTTGCTGAAATCAAACCTATGTGTATTCAGGTGAAGGGCTCCCTGGTGGCTTCTCCAAGCCGGTCGGACTGGAGCGAGAAGAACAGGAGGCACTGGATCGTGCTCCGAGCCGTCAGCGGCCTCACCGTCAACGGCGGCGGCACCATCAACGGCAACGGCGAGATCTGGTGGCAGAACTCGTGCAAGATCAACAGAGCTCTCGTAAGTGTGGCGCTTAACTCGATGATGGTACGTGCGTACACGCTCGTCAGGAATTGATACACGAGTAGAAGTGCAATTGGAGTGGATACAGACGGATATTGTTTATCATATATCCTATTTTATATTTTTTTCTAAGAGTTAGAGTCAGACACGGATAATATCGGATATCATTTTTTCATTTCGTATCCGTTCTATAATCTTTCAGACGGTTGATTGGATAAAAATTATCTGTTTCTTTGCACAGAACATTAGACAGTATGATACAATCAGAGCGAACATGGAGAAACTAATTACTGAGATGTTAAAGGAAAAACACTTAGTACTCACGCTTATGTAAATATGATAATTTGTCTATATGTTAAGTTGTTTCTAGGTGAAGTCGCAACAGATTTTCTCATATCATTTGATATATAGTTATATACGAACGGATATCAATTATCCTATATCTTATTCTATTTTTTTCTCGAAGTCGGAGTCAGATATAGATAGTGTCGTATATATATATATATATATATATATATATATATATATATATATATATATATATATATATATTCGTTCTATAAGCCTACGATCGGTGACAAAAATTATCCACTCTGTTTGCACTCCTGTATACGACGGTGTGCTGTGCAGTACACCGAAGAAATTAAGTCGTTGCATGATCAACCTAAGGAGTGGTTAATTAACTACTTAATCGGCGCCACTTTCTTAATGCGATGATGTGATGGCACTACCAATCATATGTCTGCACGTTGCATGGACCTTGACTTCGTGTTATGCACGTTAATTTTGTTGTGCTAGTTGGAAAGCGTTCTAACCTAGTTCAATTGACCCCCTTTCTCTTTTTTTTCTCTTTCAGCCATGCAAGGGGGCTCCAACGGTACGTGTGCTACGTACATGCAGATCCTTTCCTCTCCCGTTCAAATCTCAACGTAGCTTACGTATGAACGTGCTCGCTGTATATGAATTTGACAGGCTTTGACGTTCCACTTGTGCACAAATTTGAGAGTGGAGAATCTGAAGGTAGTGAACAGCCAGCAGATCCACGTGTCGGTCGAGGACTGCACCGGCGTGCAGCTGGCCCGCCTGTCGATCACGGCGCCCGGCACGAGCCCGAACACCGACGGCATCCACGTCACCCGCAGCAAAGGCGTGCAAGTCACAGACTGCATGATCAAGACCGGTAAATTAAAAACGACGAGTCCAGATCGATATCAAATTTGAATGAAATGCCGTCGTGTGTTTGAATTTTCGTTAAGTTTTGGGTCGTTTCTGCCGGATTTTTTGTCTTGCAGGGGATGACTGCGTGTCGATCGAGAACGGGACCCGTGATCTGCATGTGACCAGAGTCGTGTGTGGCCCAGGGCATGGCATCAGCGTTGGAAGCTTGGGAGACGACAGCTCCAGGGCCGAGGTATCTGGCGTTTACATAGACACGGTGCAGTTGTACGGCACCACCAACGGAGCCCGCGTCAAGACGTGGCCGGTGAGTGCAAAGTTTCAGCTGTCCAATGGATCCTGAATTGGTCTAGGAAAAGAAAATGCAGTTCTAATCTTCATATATTTTCTCTCTCTCTTTTTTGTTTTTTGGCTAAAAATGTCCGTGCAGGGAGGAAGTGGGTACGCAAAGGATATCATCTTCCAAAACATGATCATGGATAATGTCAAGAACCCAATAATCATTGACCAGAACTACTGCGACTCGGCTAAGCCATGCAAGACACAGGTATGAGAACACTGTCCATCTATCTCACTATCAATCTTTTAATTATTTGAGCAATTGTGTACTCACCAATCAGCAAGTAGCATATGACACGTTGTATGAAAATTACCATGCTCTCAGGGATCAGCAGTGGAGGTCAGCAATGTGGTCTTCAAGAATATCAGAGGGACAACCATTTCCAAGGATGCCATTAAGCTGAACTGCAGCAAGAATGTCCCATGCAATGACATCGTCCTGCAGAACATCGACCTAAAAATGGAGGGTGGCAAGGGCGACACGGAGAGCACCTGCCAGAATGCAAGGTGGAGAAAATCTGGAACTGTTCTTCCACAGCCCTGCACTGCCAAGAACTAAGGGGCGAATTGGAATTGACAAGTTTATTAACATGTATAAAGGTTGTAAAGAGAGTCAGAAAGAACTAGTAGTCGTGCATGCATAGCTCAAATACTCTTCGGGTTTCTACCAGGAACCTGCAATGAAGTGTGCCTACCAGTGTATTTGTCAGTTGTTTCAAGTTACATTATTGTAAATTCTTTTATACAAAGCAACAGCAGTTGATACTTCAGGTTTAATGTTGATTTGATATTCCCAGAAGAGGCTCGAGTGAATGTTCTAAATCAGCTTGTCCCTCTCCTTAAGGTACAAAATCCCTAGAGAGTTTCCTAAAGAGCCCCCATGACTGGTAACCGCTGTTGATCGCGTAGGACGGTAGGAGATACCAGCAACAGCACTGTGTCAAAATAGTGGTCGGTGGGATCAGAAAAGTTGTCCGCTTGAACGTGTAGAACTCAGCAAAATCGCCTTCTTCATCAGAGGCCTTTGAGGTGGCAGTGAAGCTGGCGTCGATACCAGCAAGCACCTTCAGGAGATCCTGGAAGGCAGCAAATAGATGTGCAGACATACCTCCAATAACCCAGAACTGTTCATTCCTCCACCAGTCGTGCCAACATCTAGGGGTAGAAAAAAGCTCATTAGCTCGGTTTAAAATTATTTCAATTATATTTATTAATGGTTAAATATTGAAATGAGTTGATTTCAAATAAATTTAGATTTTGATTTAGCTCGCTTCAAAAATACTTCCAAACTATACATAAAATGATATTAAATCAAATTGTATCAATTCCAAAAACAACTCGATAAGATAAGAACTTGGCTCGATATCCATCCCTACTAACACCACTTCATGACAATGATACCACGACATATAAGATAGACCACTTTGTGACTAGCTAAGTCAAGAAACGCTGTAAGAAAAAAAAGGTAAAGAAATGCTATTAATTACCTGTAGAAAGAAAACTACACGATTTTTCTTTTTTGCGAGGAAGAAAAAACTGCACTTGCGGGTGAGCCTAGCAAAACTTACCGACCGACACGTTGATGCGAAGCCCACAGGTAAAAACGCGTGGTGCCTCTGCGACCTCGGTGGATGAACGGAATGAACCATCATCGCCGCCTGCGAAGCCGGAGGAGGCGCCACCGACGCCACGGGCCCGGCTGATGGGCCGGAGGGGCATTCCCGTAATTCCTTGTAATCCTCGACGAGCCGACGAACTCCGTTCCGCCATGGGGCATCCTGTCTGCGTCCTCGCAGCGACTGGCGGGGGAACAGCACGCAGATTGAGAGACATCATACACCCATGACCCATGCCATAATATTCTTATATATTTTACATTATTTAAAAATAATTGAAGATATAATTTATCCAATGCACAAGGTCTGTCTACCAGTACTAATCAATAAATTTATATCTTCTCTCACTTTTCTTTCTCTCTTTCTCTCATTCCTCACGGATGCCACATATTTAATAGGTAGACATAACATTCCTCTACAAAGCATATTTTAGCTATGTCTTTTTTGTTGACTTGAATGTTTAAGCAATGTCTCATGCAAGACATCATTTTCCATTATCTTTTCTTTAACTTTTTTGCCACATCACCTTCTATTCTATTTAAATAGCTAATTATTAGCTATGGACATTATACAACATGAAACATTAGGGGTACCCTAACAGAGCTGGAACTGTACTACGTACCACCACGACCAGTACAGCAACTACTACGTGGAATTTGCTTACAGCCCATATTAAAACTGATCCCGTGTACTAGTTCAAGGCCAAAGCAGGACGCTTGATCACCTGTTCTTCTACAGATTTGGTTTGCAAAGAAGCATCAATCCGGACCGTCCAATCAGGGTGAAGCCAATGCTCTCCCGTGCCTTTTGACTTCGCAGCAGGGACAAACGAGAATTCAAGGTACAGGTCAGGATTCGGGGGCATATGCCTGGCTCGTGCAATTTGACTTGTTATACTACTTGTTATCAGGTCATAATCAAATCCGGGACCAACGACAGACTCCAAAACAAAGCTTGAAAGGCCGTTCTTTGTCAGGAACGAACACCTACCTCGTGGCCCTGAAACTGTTCCATGGCAGGTAACATGGTCTGCAACATGTCCAGATCAATCAACACAAGCATTTCCTCTTACCCCTCTCACTAATTCAGCCTCATTTTGATGTTTATCTCTTCGTGCTTTCAAGAATCTGCAATGTCACATGCAATGCAATGCAATGCAATGCAGTGGCCCATCTATTCCTAGTAGTAAGAAACTTGGAAAATTAGCATTCCATAGAAACTTATAGCTTCACAATTGGACGCTTTGATCCTGCAGGCATTAATAAGTTCTAATGATCATTGAACACAGATGACAGACAACATTACAAGTTTACAACCACCATCTGAAGGAGGTTTCCCCCAGGTATTTCATTTCAGTTTTCAGTTTTTCACCACCAAACACTCAACCAGGCAGGCAAGAGCAATGTACATTGCAACGGAGTTAAACAAGAGTCAAACACTAATCTTATGATCCTACGATGTTCCAAGAGTCCTAAACGCAAGGGTTTCCTACCTGGTTGCGCTTACCAATAAACAGAATGGCAACATTTCCTACACCACCTTGTCAAATCTATTGCGCAAGTTAAGCTAGAATGCAAGGAGCAGGGCTCAGTTCTGTCGCTCTTCATCCGTCAGTCCATCGCAAAACAAAAACAGCAGAATTATCATGATCAGTGCAGAGTTAACTTCATCAACCAGACATCATCACATCCACCTCCTCGTGAGTTGCAGGGAACAGCTCGATGTAACAGTTTCTGAGTGTCATCCTGTCTCTCTCCATTGCAGTTTTAGAGTCATCAGGGGTCGCAAACTCCACATAAGCTTCTCGAGATGGTCTGCCGTCCGAGTTCAAGCAAATATGGGTGCGATCTTCCAACAGCGCATAGTCCTCGAAGAACTCCGCCACCTCGTTCTGCCCAGCAGAATACGGCAATCCCCTCAGCCTCAGGATCCCAGTGTGCTCAAAGTTGTCGATCCCATCACCAAATGAGCTAGGCCTTGGAGGTGCTGTCCTTCGATGCGAACCACCCCTTTCACAGATAAAGATTTCATGAGCAATAGCATTGTAATATGCCTCTTTCTTACTCCGAAAAATCTCTACATATCTTCGACATATGTTCTGCATGTTTCTCTGAAGGGCAAGCTCCACTTGAAAAGGGTGCGCCAGCAAACAGTATGCCTCTCCACTGAATGGCCACCTTTGTGAACAAACAAAACATCAAGTATGTCAAGACCTGAGAAGAAGCCCAAGATATCAACTTCTGTGCAGTCAAAAGGGAGGCCACGTTCATTGACAACTGGGAATTCCAGGCGTTGATTTGTATCTCCATAAGCTGAGTTTTCCTTAACACTAAATCCTCGGTGAGCACCAAAAAATAGTGGACCTGACTCAAAATCTGGCCTTTTAAACCCCACTGGTAGCGTGTCACTGTTGTCCATAAACTTCCTGCAATAGAGAATCATAGAAGAATTGATACTTAGTATTAGGTAAGGAAACCTGTCTTCAATTTCATATGTCCAACTGACCTCTACAACAATGTAGAGACACTCCATATATGAACTAATAAGGGTATGGAATAATGCCCAGAGATAAGCAACAAATACCAGAAGCTTGTATACAAGTGTGAAACACCAACTATACTTGTTTTGTTTTGACATCAGAGAAGATATGAATTGAGAAAATTATGATCAAACAAGAGAATTTCCACATATATGCTTAATAGTTACGGGACAGCAACTGCATATAGAAATTCTGAGCTTTGATAAGCTTGGATCAATTTATGTGCATGTGAAGACAAAGAAAAATACTCATAGTGATCAATTTTAACAAATATCCAAGTATATAAGCTAAAACCACTCTTTTTTCCATTTGACGCACAAAAGGTGAGCAAAAGATTTACAGATGAACAGAAATAATACTTGATAGTTAATACTACTGATACACCAAAATTAGCAAAGTAAACTCCAGATCAAATAACAAAATAAAAAAACAGGTGCGATCAATTCTTTGATAGCCAATACTAAATGTAATCACGAAAGCCTCATGTTTTAACCTGAATGTGTGTGCAGAGTTAAAAGTAAAATTTCTGTAGTTCATATAATTTTTATCCAGTAAGTAATTCCCAAGGTTTGTACATCTCATGGATGATCCATTGTGCACATGCACATGGCATCAGGACATGGGTAGTTCCTGTATACATGAGCAATTGAGCACAATGGGTTCACCATCTACTGGAGAATATCACCACTTCCATTATCTGCAGTCAGCAACATGACCTCAATGACAGGAACTTGAAAATCCATACTAGGCAGGAAATGAGAACCTATGGTATCATTATCATGTTGTGTAGCCAGAAGTTCAATCTACAAACTTTTAGACATGAAAGTTACCAGTAGCTGTTAAATAAATACAAAAAAGTTACTTTGTTATGTTCATCTAGGCATGAATATCAACAAGTAGACCAGAAACAAAGGAATTCAAGCCAAGAGCTACAACGGTGTTACAATTTGATAGTGTTGTTGTTTTTCGCCTTTTGAAATTATTTTTAAGGAACCTTTTATAAATCTGAGCACCATGAACTCTGATTATCAACAAATCAAGCTTAGATGTGGTAGAAATAGATCTGACCTGGACTAACAATTGACCTGGACTAACAATTGACCTGGAGTAATGATGCAACATAGACAGTCCAATACACTAATACATGCAATCTTGTAATTAGGTGAAGTGATACAGCAATATCTAAACACAAATTTCGATTCAGTCTTCATAAACTTCACCTTGACAAATCAAGAACACAAAATACTGGGTACATATGTTGAACAAAAATTAATCCAGCATTCTCTGAAGAAATCTCTAACATTGTAGATGCACCAAAGGTGGCACAATGCACTTTAACATGGATCTACAAACTAACTATGGTATGTTTTCGAAACCTGGAAACACTAAAGCAGCAATAGTGCCTTAAACATGCACCTTTTCTAATCAACACAAAAGATTATACCTCGCTAACATATCCATGAATTCAGATAGGAATACTAATTCAGAATTCAGATATCGAAACGACAACCTTCCATCATAGCTGCTTATTCCGTAATCACTCAATTAGAAAACAACAGAAGCTATCAGCGGCCAGCAATTTAAGTTTCTAAACTGGAGCGGCTGGATTCTGAGCGTGGCCCAAAGAATCAACTGTAACAAAAATAAAATAATACAATCGAAGGTAATTCACCAGCCACATTGCTCAGATGCTAAGTAAAGGAACCGCGCATTCCAAAACCACATTTTAAGTTTTTAACCAACAAGAGCAGTTCCTTGCAGCAACGAGAAAGGCTTACCCATAAAGATTACACCACCAAGCACTTGTTCCTAAACCCTAGCAACTAGCCACTGATAATCCCATCCAAGAACAGCTACAACGAGCAGGAACCTGGCCAGGCAACTAATTCCAGCAATCTAAACAAAATTTTCCACTTGATTTCCCACCAAACCACCCAACCTGTCCGAGCAATAGCACAGGGTTCCAAGCACAAGACAGTCCAGATTACTAAGAAGCAAGCTTGATAAGATTAACCGCTACTGCTAAAATCCTCACCAAAGACAGCGGAGAAAAAGAGAGAGGGCCGGGCTGGCGAGCAGAAAGATGGTCGATGTGCGTGATCACCTCTTGCCGTTGGAGGGGAGCATGGCGCCGCCGGGGCTCGAGACGCGGGACCTCGGATTCGCGCGTGCAGGTGACCGCGGACGTGGTCTCCTCCTCCTCCTCGGCGGGGCCGAGCCGGGCAGTGTGGTCCGTGTCTGTGTGGAGACAGACAGGAGAGAGGGACGGCGGACGGTGGTGCCGCCCGCCGCTTGGGATGTGGGCTGCCGGAGTCGCTCGTGGACGGCGGGGCTCGCCATTCCTAAGCCCACGGTTCTCCTTGGCCTAAGTCTAGGCCCGTATAACAAAATCTGGTCCGGAAAATGAGGCGTTTACATGGCCCGGTCCATGGTATGACTGCCTACATGACAACAGAATGGCCCGGTTTTGTGGGCTTGTGGCCCGGATGGTGCAGACCATTTCTACACGGACCGTCTCCTCACCTCTTCAGTCAGGTCAGGTGCTCCAGCCATCTGATCCACACATCTACACGGACCATGTTTCGCCCAAGTTGCACGGTTACGGCCCGTCTGGAAAGTGGAAATTTTTTCGATTCCGTTTCCTCTGAAAATTACTACAAAATCCTTACTATTCTATTATCTCTATTATAAAAGAAGGAGTTGGTAGTTGTAGGTCCATTCTCTTCCAACCGCTCTATTCACTCAACTTCTCACAATTCTTCATTTTCTAACTGATCAAAACAACTCTCTTCTATAAAATAATTCTCTATATATTCAATAAGTTCCGTTGCAATGCACAGGTACATAACTAGTATAAAAGAACGAGTTGGTGGTTGTACGTCCATTCTCCTCCAACCGCTCTATTCTCTTAACTTCTCACTATTCTCCACTTTCTAACTGATCAGAATAACTCTCTTTTATAGCACGATTCTATATATATTTAATGAATTTTATTGCAACGCACGGATACGTGTCCATAAAATTCCTGCGTTCCAATCAAGATCTTAATTCTCTGCACTCTAACCAAGATCTTAATTCCTAAGCCACACGTTCTCCTGGCACACGTCTCTGCAGCGATCGCCATCTTGACTAGCTAGCACGTCGCAAGCTATATTAAGGAAGAACTCGCCGTCCACGGTGACCGTCTCCATCGGCTCCGCCTGGAGTCCGGTAAGTGCCAGCGAGATCCGGGTAGCATCTCGCCATTGCCGATGTTAACAGCCACGAAAAGAATGATGCCGGCTCCCTTTCCTTGTCGACGCCAAGCCCATCCATTCTATAGTTCGGTTATCAGAGTCTATCAATCACACCGGTCCTTTTTCATGACTTCACATCGTAGAAATGATTCCCCGAATTAAAACGGATCTGTGTCATGTGGAAGAGGGCAAATGTACTGACGTGCAGAGCAGGGTAGTGAGGGCTCTGTCTCACGAGGCTGATCTGTGTCCTTGTCCATCGGTCATGATGATTGGTATATGACCGGAAACACAGCGTGATTTATGTAGAAACCTCTTTTCTATTTTTAGGTGTAATTACACCATATATATCTCACAACATAGAGAGTATCTTGTGTAACAAAGAGTATGTACGTATAGTTTACATTGGCCTCTTTTGTAATTTTTTTCGTATAGTTTACATTGGAGCATGGCCGTGCCCAAGGGGGTGCGGGCCATCTTGACCGTCTGAGCCCCCATTTCTAGGGCCTCAAAAAATTAGTCCAGCAGAAGAAGGCCCATGTATTCGTGTGAGGCCAGAGCGCCAGATAGGGGTGAAAATGGATCAAATATGAACGGATAATATCTCTACCATATTTATTTTCATATTTTTTTTCGAATACGGATACGAATACGGATAACTCGAATCTGAATATAAATCGAATAATATCGAATCGATCTGAATCGAAACGAATACGATTCTGAATATTTATCGAACATGAAAACCCCTTAAACTATACATCTAAAATTAACGAAAATACATAAATAGTCCTCCATGATAGCAATTTAAATAAGCATAAGAATACTAGGCTTCAGTATCCAGTATCCGGTTTCAGATATCTTGGGCTAAAATCTCGGATATCCGGTTTCAGATATCCGGATTATCCAGATCCGTATTAGACGGATACTAGGTTTACTGTATTCGTATCCGCATCCGATAAAAAAAATCCGTATCCATATCCAATCTGAGAACTATCCGAAAAAATCCGATCCGACACAACCCGTATCTGTATCCGTCTGGATCCGACGGAAACTATCCGATCCATTTTCACCCCTAGCCCTAGAGCCTAGCTCGAGTCATGCTGCGTCACAGCGACGACTTCAGCGTGCGTGGCGCCAGATTCTCGGCTCCGAGCCCCGAGGCCCCACGGCGTTTCTATTCTCTCTTGTATTTGTGACTTGATCGGTCAGATTCGTCTCGTCTCGAAGGCCGGCTAGCCGGCTCGTCCAATGTTCATTCATCCATGGCCGTGCTGTTACTTAGAGCTTTGTACAGGGCCTCCAAATTTCACGGCACGGCCCTACATTGGAGTATCTTATAATTAGAATATAAATATATCTAAAGTGGTAAAGAAGTATTTCAAGTTTGTTTATATGGTATATTAGATGTAAGTGTAATTACACCGGGTGTAAAGATATTTTCATATATATATATATATATATATATATATATATATATATATATATATATATATATATATATATATATATATATATATATATATATATATATATATATATATATATATATGTATATGTATATATATGTATATATATCATTGTACTTGCGCGTATCTAAAAGCAATCTAAAGGCAGAGAGGTTTGGTACCATGACATTATGATGCCCCATCCGAAAATACCTTTGGCTATATATAAATAGAAAACAGAGAAGCAGCGGTTGTTGACTGCAAAACCCAAATCATCTGAAACTCCTTCAAAAAGCTTATCGTTTCACATCTTGTAGTCCTCTATAGGGTAAAAAAAAAGTATAATATGTAGCTTTTTACAGTGTTGTGTTCTGAATGTTTCCAAGATTACGCAAAGAAATCATTTATACCATATGGATTACATGCCAAGAAAAAAAACTAGGGCCACTCTGTGATCACAAGCATGGCAACAGTAGATACACAACTTTTTTTACAATTAGGTTCTCGGATGCAGCATACACCATACAAAGAACTAGCTATGACCATACGCAAAAAAACAGATTTAGCACACAAGCATTCAGGAACACATCAGAAGGGACAGGAGGCTAGAAGAAGGAGCGTTTTGTGGGCACCCTTCCGACTGCCTTCATGAAGTTGGTCAGCTCCAGCACCTTGGCCAGCTTCAGCCCTCTCTTGGCCTCCGCCGACGCCCTCTTCTCCTCCGCCTTGCGCCGTGCCTTTGCGATGTCGTTCTGCGTCTTCTCGAGCGCCTTGGCACGCTGCTCATCCAGCTTTCTCTGTGTAAGGGAGTAAACACGACATCTGTAAGTAAGTCGCATCTGGAACAAGGAGGCATGGAGGATTCTATAGAAAAGCACTGTTTATACGGTGATCAAGATCAAGAATGGACGTTTAGGAGAACAGAATTGGAGCATATCCAAGCCTGATTTGCAGAAGAGAATAAAGCAAATGTCAAAAGCCAAATGCACAGTTCTCCCGGACAAAGACCGTTCTCCTAACACTGAAATCAACGTGTTAAAGATCCATGGTGGTCAGAACAGTCGCCTTTCGCTGACGAGGACAACAGAACGCTGCATGATTGAGTTGTAACTAACTCATCTGATGTACATGCCTGCACCCGAAAAGGGGGGCAATGGAGAAACTCTGATGTTACTACCTCTAACGTCAAGTTCTTGTTTCCTTACGGATATTAATAACTTGTGTAGCTTTTGTGAAAGCAAGAACGATAACTGCTACTCTAGTGTTGCAAGGCTGAAGTTTTTTTTAGGGAAGAGGACTGAATGTGTTTATGAGTTCTGGAGATACTTATAGTCCTCTGATTTGTTTTGCTTTGTTCATCACAAATCAGACATATGCTAATTGTATGGAGAATCTACCTAAAACCATGCTAATTGAAAGGATTGTCAAGCTATGTTGCTGTTGTTATTTGATACTTGAAGCACACAACGTAACAAGCAAAGATGATAAGGCTGCATGTACTCATGAGAACTTGCAAATTAAGACTCAAAAGCAACTATTGCATAGTGAAATTTTCATTAGAAAAACTGCAAAGAAAAAAGATTTTTTTTCTTGTGTCTGCTGTAGTTACCTCAATCTTCTTGTGCCATGCGGAGGCTTTCTCCACCTGCTCTGTCTCCCAGCCATTGATGACGACCTCCTCCCTCTTGAACCGGTTGTTGATCTTGGCCATCTCCGCCGTCTGCCACGCCGTCACCTTCGTCTCCACCTCCTCCTTCTTCACCTGCCGCGCCTCCACCGGCGGCGGCGGGGACCCCGCGGGGACCACCTCCAGGGGCGCCCTGCTCCTGGCCGGCGTCGCGATCGGGTGGCTGTCTGGCACTATGGCGAGCGGGTTGGTCTCCTCCAGCTCGTCCTCGCCGATGCTGGTGAGCTGGTCGACGCCGTTGTTGTTAGCTCCGACGTCGTAGCTGCCGCCGTTGTTGTTGGTCTGCATGGTCGCCCCGGCGGCGACCATGGCCGTGAACTCGCGGCTCATCGTCATGAACTGCTCCTCGGATGAGAAGGACCGGTGGCTGGCGGTGTCCCAGGACGCGGATCCCGCGCGCGTGGGGGGTGTCGGCGCGGTCGTGGGCGTCAGAGGGTGGATGTCGCGGAACGTGGTGACCTCGTCGTCCTCGGCGGCGGCATCTTCGGACGTTGGCGCCAATGGTGGTGCCTGCTGCTCATGCAACATGTGCTAGCCGCGCGGTGGTCGTCGCCGGCGGGAGGGCGCCACCATGAATGAGAAGAGCCGCCGTGTTCTTGCGGTGTACGTGTTGTTAAATTGTGTGTGCGCGGTGCGCCGTGGTGCGTGGTGAGGTATATCAACATGCGCGGGTCAAGCGAAGGCGATGGCTGATGGGGCCGCGTCGAGCTTCTCCATTGGCGCGCAGGGATGACACGTAGTTGAGCTAGTGCATGCACAATGTGTTTCTGGTCTCGGTCGGTGCACCGCCTTGAGATTGGCGATATCGCTAATGGGTGCTTCTTTAATTCCAAGATGGGTAATAGGGGAATGTTTCTTGATGGACGGACAGCGTAGCCGCGTGGGGAGTTAGGTATGTTATTTTTGGCTGCGATTTATAATTTTTTATTAAAATTTTTGAATTTTAATTATTTACGATAGAGATTACGGAGAGATACTCGCTAGCGATTTTAGTTGATATGGATGTTATGTTTTTAACGTGTACTATAATTAACTTGTAGATCTCATTTTGAGAAAATACTCTATTTAAAAGTTTTATACTATAATAAAAGTTAAAATCGCTTTTAAAAACTGTAAAGAACAAACCTTAGTTAGGAGTGAACTGTAAACTAGTACGTACATGTTGGTAGTAGGAGTAGCTAGTAGTGCTGTGACAGGCTGACAGTCTCTTTTGGGAGGATAAGAATCAGTTCGGTCGAGCTGTAGGTAGGCGCTGCGCCAGACCTGTGCTGAGTATGCATGTATGAAGCCATGGCAGATGTACCGATGGCTAGCGCATTCCATCCTAATTCGATTTTCTTTTTTTATAAAATATTATTTTTTTAGTTTATATATGTACTCTGGAGTTGTAGTTGCATGGTTAAAATATACTAAAATTCTTTGTATTTGTAATTCTCCCTATTTTTCGTCTTTATGTGTGCGTAATTTTTTCCATAAAATTTTTCCCCTGTGTCTCGTGTTCTGTAGGGTTAGTAAAGAGTTATAGCTTGCTCGTGCAGTAGTAACAGAGTCTGATCAAAAAGAAAAGGACGTCCTTTTATGTGTTTTGGAGCTTGAAAGTTCGGTAGAGTTTGACGGTAATTTTTGCATTTCCATGTGCATGACATTAGAACGTACACTCACGTATATGGAGCTTTGTGCACATTTTGAGGAGCAACTGACACGACAAGAGTGAACAACACAATTTCATGTACACTTTCCTAGAAAACTCCTACCAAAAGCAGATGTACGGACGTGTCTTTTTTTGCTTCGATTTATAATTTTTTTTCCTACGGTTTATAACTTTTAGGCTGTTTGCGTGTTAGAGTATGGCGTAATAGAAACTCGCGTATAATTTTAATCGATATAAATGAAATCATTACAATGTGTATTACACAACCTGTAGAACTCGTTTGAAAAACATACTTCTTTTGAAAACTAATTACCATAGAAAATTAAAAAATAGTTTTTAAGAGCTGAAAAAAACATGTAGTGTGTATACACCAGAGCATGCACCAAAAGAAAAGACCAATCTTCCACGTCCCTATTGTTTACTAATATCTATCGATGGAACGGGTTACTACAGGACAATTATCAAGAAGTCGACAGGATTAACTAGTCTTTGAAATCATAACACTAGTTTAATTCGTGCGCAAGCATGCTCCCGCATGACGTGGGAGAGCAGGATTGGGGCGGACAGCTAAGATGGGAGTCGAGACGCGCTCCTCCTGCCTAAAGCTTGTCGTCGCGCGGGCCAGCCAACCGGCGCCGCGCAGCTGGCCCGCGCGTCGCTCGGCGGCCGCTTTCGCCGACGTGTTTTTTCCCCCGCGCGGACGGACGGGCCCGCGTGGACGACGCGACGTGCCTTCGGCTCCTTGCGCGCGCTCGCGCTCGCGCTCCGTCCATCGTCCGGCACGTGTGCGCGGGGGGGTTCGATTACTTACTCGCTATTTTCACTGGGGCCGTGGGACGTGTACACGGCGTCTGATTCACGGCCGCTGTCGTGCTCTCATGTCGACCTCATGGCTTCATGCCACGGTGAGAAACGTACGCGAGGAGGTTGGAAGTGGAAACGCAGCGGTGACTAGCAATTGATTTGTAGAGATGTTGCATTCGGAGAAAGTGACCTGCTGCCATCGATTTAACAGCTAGAGGTTAATCTTTCTAGAATTCCTTTTTTGTTACGAAGGCTTGCAGGTAGACGAGCTAGCTCTCTGAGTTTCACTCAGACTACTGAACTTAATTATGTTGCACCAACCAAATGCTATTAATCGGGCGCTCAATTCAGCTAAAATAAGTTAATTTACGATTTATTTTGTATTATAGTTGGTTTATTTTATACTATAATTGTTGCTGATTTTTTGACATAATTAAATTAAAAAATAAAAATAGAAAAAAGTTATCCTATCACAAATAATACAAACGAATACAGAAAAAAAAAAAATCAGAAAAGATAAAATCAAAGATATTAAACTAGAAACCAAAACCAGCTGGGTCTAATCCCAAAGTAGTATTTAAAATTAGATTTGTTTGGAAGGACTTGAGCTTTTTTAAAAGTAATCGAGCTCTATCAAAAACATGTCAGACTGTCAGTGGGGGTGACTAGTCCGATAAGTTTACACCGCATGAGTCAAGAAAACCGAAATTACTTTTTTTTTTCTCTATCATACGTGTGGACTTTATGAATCAGCTCCCATACAGTGATACAACCTCAAGGTAGCTAGCCTTTTCCAACGTACTCGTGCAAGGCAACTTTAATTATGTTAGTGATATGTGTTAGATGTAATCATCAAAATAATTATATCACTTTTATATTAAAACCCTACATCAGATAACGAAGGTGAATATTTGAGACATGAGTTTGATGATCATCTAAATCAATGTGGAATTGTTTCACAGCTAACTCCATCGGGAACAACTCAATGGAATGGGGTGTCTGAACGACGGAATCGGACCTTGTTAGACATGGTTCGTTCTATGATGAGCCAATCTGAACTGTCATTGTCTTTTTGGAGGTGTGTTCTAAAAACAGTTACGTTCACATTAAATAGGGTTCCATCAAAAGCTGTAGAGGAAACATCATATGAGATATAGACTGAGAAGTGTCCTGGGTTGTCTTTTCTCAAAATATGGGGATGTAAAGTATATGTAAAATGTTTGACGTCTGACAAGCTCACACCTAAATATGATAAATGCTTCTTCATGGGGAGGTCGGCTTTGGGGAGACGGCTGAGAAGTCTTCAATGAAGTATAGGTGAATAAGGATCCGGAAGGTAAGCCCCTTCTTGCAACGGTCAACATCAGGGTCCGCATGCTGGGGGCCTGAAGACGAACCGAAGAGGACGTTGTCCGTGAAGGTGAGCAACAACACCTTTAGGATGGAACTAGGATTGGTCGTCCAAGCCCAAAGGTCCATTGTATGAACATCCTCTTGGAGGACAAACTTCTGCTCGATTTGATCCAGGGAGCACTTGCTACCAACGACCCTGCTGGCCACGTCCGCAGTCCAGGCATGAAGGGGAATGCCCTTCAGGCAGAGGCACACATAAAACCAGAGAGCTGCACCGAAAGCATGATGACGGGGCTTCCAAGGGCGCATCTGGAACTCCGGGTCATGGAAGATGAAGGTGTGCATTCCGGCCACCTCGTCGCGGTGATGCTTGTGCTCGAAATTGATGAGGTAATTCTCCGGGTAGTGGTGGTGCACGGAGAAATAAGCATAGCGTAGATTGAATCTTCTACATATGGCTCCAGTGATGGTTCTGAGGTCAACTTCTAGCCTCGACATGCACAGCCAAAGGACAGCCGAGTAAGCTTCGCGACGTTGAAGCTATCTTTGCAGGTCCCTGGAGGAGGGGATGATGCGCATTTCTTCCACCGGTCGAGTGGCTGGGTCGCAAAGCAGGAGGTTCACCATTGTGTGGAGCACAGGCCGACGAACTGTGAGGGCAGGCGCCGAGGGAGGCGTGGCGGTTGAAGCGAGGGAGGCCAACTGAGCACTCCTTTGTATGAACATCCTCTTGGAGGACAAACCGATAGGGTGGTTGGGGGCGAGCTGGTGGCAAAGGAAGCTTTCTGGCGTGACCTGGGCACTCATTTACTTTATGGCCCGAGCGAAAACAGCGGAGACACTACTCTGGGTCACGGCAAGAACGGCGAAGTGATCGAGGCTTGGGCAGTTGAAGCATCGCCCTCTAGTGTAGCTCTTAGAAATGGCAGCCGTCTGGTTGTGTGATTTGAGCCACCAATACTTGGGCTTTATCGCCGTCCATTTAGCATGGGACTTGTGCAGAGATGAATGCACCACGTCGCTTGCTGTAGGGGGAGATGAAGATGATGCGACAAAAGAGGAGGGGCGCCGCTGGGAGCCATCATTCCATCTCGCTTGAAGGAGGTTGGGTGGAGCAGTAATGACGTGATTTGAGTCGGCGTGCGGCTAGGTCGTCCGTGAAGGAAACCTTGCGCGTCGAAGGCTTCACCTGAGGAGGATTCTGAGAGATGTGCGGAGCCTTGACTTCAATGCGGCTATTAGGCACATCTTCAATGCGGAGGTTTGATGGAGAGGTTGTTGGGGCGATGGGTGGTAGATCCTTGTTGTAGAGACTCGTAGGGGGAGGCCACCTCTCCTCGATTGGGACTTCAAGAGGTTAGTGAAGGGACTCGAGAGGCGGTGGTGGCTGGCGGGGCTTCAGGGCCTGCAAGGTAGGGATGGGAGGGAGATGCAGGGAGGGGAGGCCAGGGCCCCGACGAACGGCCCGGGGGTACTGGGAGTGGTGGTGGAGAAGGTGCTGAATTGCCTAACCACGACACGGCTGAAGGCGAGCTGACCAAGCGCAGGTAGATCTGGGGGAGAGGGTGCTGGAACTGGGGGGCCATTGGAGAGGTTGGACGTTGTGGCCGGGGCGGGCGGCGGCGTACCGGGGCGTTTGGGCTGCCCCGGCAGACACGAGAGGTGGATAGGGAGCGGATGCACCAAAAAAATACTTTGGTGAGAAATGTAAGGCTGTATGTAAATTAATGAGGCTTTTCCCTCTATTCCTTATTTATCGTTTCTCTATTATATGCATTTATTCATTATCACCCACACAAAGCATTTCTCTTATCTTTCCAAAAGAAGTATCAGAGATACCTTAGTCATTTTCTTTTGTAACTTTCGCGATTTCATCACCTCCTTAATTCTTATATAAAGTCAAAATACACCTTCTATTTTTCAACGAAAGAAGTATTGTATACCGACCTGATATTTCTACACTAAATTTGTTAATTCGTTCTAGAAGCTGGAACACACTGCACGTTGAGCGATAAATTAGTTCTGTTTTGGATGGCTCGTGAGTCGTGATAGTGGCTGATTAGGGAGCACCACTGAGAGGAAATTAAAGAAAAAGGAGATGAAGATGATGGCAATTGGAAGTGCATTGCATGTATGACAAATCATGCTCCCCGTTAGTGCTAGGCTGCTACTTTAGTACTTCTACTTTATAGCTTTTCCGGAAATAATCAATGCTCGCTACCTACTGAAAGCAAGAGTTAGTTAAGAACTGCGCAATCGCTGAAAATGAGTGGATGTGATCATGTGAACCATCACGAAAGGTTTTTTCTCCTTTTCCTCTTCCCTTATTAAAACATTTTTTATTCTCCTCTGAAATAAGTTTTCCAATTGACATAATATTGTTCAAACCCTACCGGCTACAGACTTCAGAAAGTATTAGGGTATTTTTTGAGCTACGACTGATGACTTTTAGCTGTAGCTAATAGCTTTTGTCTGTATTTTACGACATAGCAGTGGACAGCAAAGATGTTAATGTGGATAACGTAAATAGTTTTGAACTCAAAAAATCGTTAAAAGAATCTGTTTCAAGAGATCATATCTTTTGATGTTTGATTTTTTAACTTCTCATGAAGCCAAAAGGAACGACGCCATTTGATCGTAGTCAAACATGATTGGAAGTGTAACCGAGCCAATGGTGCATGTAACGCTCCATGTACACCATATTACGAGCTGCATTATTATTAAGGCATGTGCATACATCTGTTCTAGGCAAATTAAGGCTTTGCTCTTTGGGCGATAGAGCTATCTTTTATTCCGATCACAACAAGAACACATACATATATACACCGCCACGTACATACACTATATGTACATATCCGAGTATGCCTCCTTAGCACACGCATGTAAAGACGAAAAACAGGGAACAAATCCGTGACTTCACAAAATTCGTACTTAAAGCACACTCACATATACATAATAGTGGACACTAGGATTTAAATTTTGATGGATGAAATCATGCATACATAACTCCACCATCCTCCTCATTCTTTTCAATTTATGGTTTATAGTTTACTTTAAACAAACAAGTAGGACAATTTCTCTGTCGCCGTTTTAAAATGGCTTATCGGGACAACCTTTTTGAAACAGATTATCGCTTATCGGTATTCGATACGTTCGCATAAGTACTTGTGTTAGAATCAAAATTCATCTGCTGCAACCATAAACCATAAACAAAAACAAGAAAAAAAGAATGCACCCGATAATTAACCTAGCTTAATTTTTAACCATGGGTGGATGATTAATCATGAGGTGTCCCCTCCGATTACGGATCACTGCTCCCGTCAGTCAGGCAATCGCCCTACGTTACGTGGTACGCCCGAACTAAGGAAGATGAAAATGTTCCATCAACAATCGCTTCATCACAGCCATAAGTGTAATTAGAGTCTGTTTATATTGATTTCTATTTTTAACTTTTATTTAAAGAAATAAAAAGTTAATATAAATAACTGGCTTTTTTAAAATGGCTTCTTCACTCCTTTCGCTCACTTCTCGTTTCGGGGATAGGTAAGGGATATTAGGCACTAGGGCTGTAAACGAGCCGAACTTGAGCGAACTCAGCCTGCCAAGCTTAAGTTCGATAGAAGGTCGAGCCGAGCTCGAGCAAGCCTAAGTTGGCGGTCAAGCTATGAGCTCAGCTCGAGCTCGGTTCAGACGAAGCTCGAGCTCTGTTCGACAAAGCTCGTCTAGGCTTGGTAAGACATAACTTCATGTTTTCATCAAGAAAAATTCATTCTCACATGGACGGACAGGGCAATTACCAAACAAACAACAAATCAAATACACAAATCGAAAATAACTAAAGCATACAAAGAGCATAAGTAAATTAGTTAATAAAGGGGAAGAAAGGAGAGGGAAAAACTCACTGGAGGCCATGAAGCCGCCAGTTGAACCTCGAAGAAGGCGCAGGGGCCAGGGCCAGAGGAGGCGCAGGGGGCTGGAGTTAGGGCCGGAGAAGGCGTTGGGGGCCAGAGAAAGCGCAGGGGCGGGTCGGAGCTGGGAGCCGGGAGGGGCGTCGGTGGAGTCGTGCAGAGTGGAGTCTGCGAGGAAGGACTCGGGATCGGGGTTGGGGTGGCGGCCGGGTGGGGAACTGGAGTCTAGGGACTGGGTAGTGGGGTGGCCAACGGGTGAAGTTGAGTTGTGATGAGACGAGGATCTAGGGTTAGGGATTTGGGTTGGGCCTTGCTGGTTGCCGTCTTGGGTCCTTGGGGACGTGGTCTCTAGAGTTTCAACGAGCTCCGCTGAACTATTTGAGTTTGGCTTGAATAGGTTCACAAGCTTCATATCAGGCTAGAGTTCGGCTTGTCTGGAGCTCGAGTTGAGCTTAAACCGAGCCTGCGCCGAGCTCGAGTGACTCGTGAGCCTCGAGCTATTTTTACAGCCTTAATGGGCGCATCACACACCACACTTCTCTGTGCTCCTGTCTTGTCCACATATCTCTCTCTCATTTTTCCCACCGTTTATCCGCTCTTTCTAAAAACCACTTCTTTCAACCACTACCTTTCATTTTCAAACAAAAAGATATTAACTATAGCTAAAAACATCAACAACAGTCGATATAAGCATACCCTTAGTCGGTGCTTTGTGCTAGATTGCTCTGCTACCGTCGGTCGGCTGGTTGTTGGGCGTACCCTACCCCTATCCTTTTGCCTTCGTGCACGGGAACAGTACTGAGCACAGAGATCCGCATGCCTTCGTAAGCTGCATCAGCATACAGTCAGGCATTCTCCAGAGTAACATGAAAAGTTTTCTCAAAAGAAAATAGTACACGGACACATGGAGCCTCTCCACCAGGGTGAAATTGTGAAAGGCGGGAAGCCCATTGAGGCCAGACTGGTCCGTGCAGAGATGGCCCAAGAAAACTCGGGCTGATGGCATTTGGATATGGAGTAGAATTGGGCCTAATACAGCAGCATTGCTCCGTCTGATTTGTATTTTTCGCAGGCAGCGAAACGATAGAGATAGACGGATAGATCACCTCGTTTTTTTTAGATGTGTTTATGCTCCCGCACCGCACAGGCACAGCATGTCTCTCGTTAACACGTCGCCGTGGAACCTACCTGCCTGCCGTGCCGGCTACCGGTCCGGTTTGAGGCCACAAGCAATCCAAGATGCATTGCTTCAGCACAAAGACGCCCAGGAAAAAATGTACATCGAAGGAACGAAGAACAACAAGGCACCGAAAACACGAGAGGAACGGGAGAAATCAAGCGCGGCCGTTCGTGGACAAAATGCAAAGGATTTTAGCTCTCCTGACGAAGAAGTAGCTTGCTCGCCTCTCTTCACGTAGCAATCCGCTGTACAGGTGTCATCCTGCATGGCTTTACAGCTTACACCGCAGCCCAAAATTCCGCAGCAGCTTGTTCAGGTACCTCTTCGCCCGCGGCTCGCGGCATTTCGCGCCGCCGCACCCGCGCGTGCCTCCGCCGCCGTCTCCGGAGAAGATTGCGCGGAGGCGACCGAAATGCGGGCTCCTCCCCTCATACGTCACCGCCTCCGGATGTTCCTGAAACCCCCAGGAAAAGATAAAGTTAAGAGCTGCGCACATCCCAATCAGATCACCGGGAAGAGACGTCACGAACTCACGATCAGTGCAGCATAACGTACCAGTATGTAGCGCTTCCAGTCGGCTTCCTGGGCGACGACGACCCGGCGCCGGGGATCGTAGCTGAACCGGGGGTGGTTCTTGATCCGGCTCATGGCCTCGAACTCGCGACTGAACTCGCCCAGCCGCCGCTGCAGCTCCTCGACGGGGAACCCGGACCCCATGGCAGCGTTCAGCTCGGCGCGGATGGCCGACCAGTTCTCGCCGGTCAGGTCGCCCACGTTCTGCTCGCCGCCGCGCGTGTGGCGCAGCAGCAGGTTGAGGAACTCGGTGTCGTGCTGGCTCGTCCACGCGTCCACGTGCAGCCTCGAGAGGATCTTCCGGAGCGAGCGCCGCGATACTGGCTTCCTCTTGACCTTCTCGTCGCCTTCGTCGTTCACAGCCTCATGCTGCTCATGGTCACGAACATGCATCTGCTGCTCGTGATGCAATTCTTGCTTCATGGTCACGGGTTCTGGCTGCATTTGCAAGTTATGCGTCTCCTGTCTGCCGCGTAGATGGATCAGATCAGTTAAGCGTGTTAGCCCAAAAGGAAGGCCAACACGAATCGATCGTATCGCATATAGCTGAACGAAAAAGAATTGAAAGAGCAACGCGTACGTAGCGGGGGCGTCGGCGTGGAGGCGGAGGCTGAGGAAGACGACGGAGTCGTGCTGCACGCCGTAGTGGGCGAGCGTCCGGCCGTCGTCGTCGAGGTGCCGGCCGGCGAAGAAGAGCCGCTGCATGGCCACCGGGATGCTCTCCCGGCCCATGACCATGCTCTTGACCTGCGCCACCGGCGTGGCGCCGTCCACGTCCAGCGCCACCCGGTCCCCGCGCAGCGTCCGCACCATGATCCTCATTGTCCTACCAAACTCACGACGGCTCGATAGATTTCAACGCTTGCGAGAAACGACCGGAGAAGGTAAGGGAAGACGAAGAAGGGGAGGTTAATAGAAAAAAAATGGAGACAGATCAATCAGATGGGAATACTGGATGCGCACGAAGGAATAAAGGGGCTGGATCGATGATGTCTTGGGGCGCCAACGTGAAGGAAAGTATTTTTCTCCGGCCGTCTGTCTCCGCGGGCAGCGCAGGCGATGATTGGTTGTTGGATTGGACGGCTCCAGCTTGGCGTTGGAGGATCTGGGCTGTTGGCTGACCGCGTAGGATGTACCAAATAGGCCCGTGAAGCCCATGAGCAGATGGAGTCGTATGAAGAGAGCTATTGTGAGACCCTGGCCCGGCCCAACAACGGCCTGAGATCTGCGATAGGTGCTAACTACAGTAATTAGTTTTGAAAGAATATCTTTTCAAAACAGTTTATCGATATTTATTTTTATTTTATTCACACAAATATTTACGTTAAGATAAAATACCATAAATCAAAACCGACGCCTAGTACTTTTTCCTCTCTCACCCCGTGGATCACGTATCATCATCCAACCAAATAATAATATCCCCACTCCAGCTCACATCATCTCAAACATTTAAAAAAAAAATCGTACCACACAATCCTATCACCTCAGTTCAGCCATATAGCCCAGCTCGGTTGCCTTTTCTTATTTTTTTTCCAGGCTTTTCCTCTTCTTTTCGTTCAGGCCCGTGCCGGCGCTGGCAGTCCATCAGTCTGAGCTGATGTAGCTTTGCGTGTTCGCGAAAAAATAAATAAATAATAAACATGCTACAAACGAAACCAATGTTTATACGGGCCATCGATGCATATCTAATGAATTTTCTACTACTTGTCATGCATTCATTTCGGGAGTAATTACGCTCTGAAAAACAAAAAGGATAAGACGGTGGGTAAGAAACACGCAGCCGTCGACCTTAGAAAAAGAAAAAACTTTGGTGTGGGATTTAAGCATGTGCTTAGGATTTAAGGTACAACCCAAATCACACACACAAAAAAAAGACCTTTCGAGATAGACTAGATACAACAATTTCAGCAACAGCGACACTCTTCTTACTAGCAATCTTCCACTGCAGAATCTGAAAGGTGAAAGCTCTGAATTCTGAAGTCTTTTCTTTTCTTTGAAGAGTAAGTGAGGTCTGAACTGGAGCTGCTAGTTTTCCTCTTGTCAAGCGAAGTCTGAACTGAAGATTTGCTGTCCCCTATTTGTTGATCTTGTCTGAACTGAAGCTTTGCTGTCCCCTATTTGTTGATCTTGTCAAGCAATGCCAAGTCAACGAACGGCTGGAGATTAGAATAATCAACGACTCCATGGCAGCACTGCTAAATTCCAACGCAGGAACATCACTTTCTTGCTTACCAAACCCTCCTTCCAAACTCGTTTCCTTCGCCGCTTGTCGCCGTCGCGTTCCACTCCTGAAGTCGTCCTCCCGAGCTTTCAAACCACAAAAAAGTCTTGTTCACACTCTTTTCAGTCTTTTATATTAAAAAAATCTCAACCTAATCAAAAATCAAAATATAAATCCCTTCCGTTGATTCTATAGCCCCGACCCATCCAAATACCCATCCAATTCCGACGTAAGTCGTTTTAGATATCAAAATAATATAAAAGGAATTATTTGACCTGATTATTTTTGTTATAACTTGTTGTTATAGATGGCGGAATCTATACGATATCAAAATATATTTAACAATAAATTCTGTAATATGAATGTAATGTGGATTCGGATTTTGGAATAAAGGGGTATAGTATTACATTATTATTCTTTTTTTGCCCCGCTCGTTAGAGCTTTAGTTTCTTAATTCTAACTTCTTACTTTCGTCTTTTTCTAGCGATATGGTTTTTGGGCTTTTTTTCTCCTCATTCATTTTTATTGTCTGTAATGATATAATTTATTTATTTTTAAATTTAATTATTCTAAGGGTCTGCTCGGTTGGACTGAAAAATAGTGACTTATAGTTGAAATTACACTGCAACTGGTTAAAATTACACTATAGTTGAAGGTAACTTATTTGACGTAATTAAATTTTAAAATATAAAAATTTAAAAAATATGTTAGCTCATCACGAACAACGCAAACGAAAAAATTAACAAAAAAGCTAAAATAAATCTAAAAGTTAAAAAAACGAAATTTATAAATATAAAAAAACAAGTCAGAAGGCAAAATCTCAAAGGAAACAAGAGGCCGTAAAAAAAAGCTATCGATAGCGCTACAGTCCAAATGAGCACCACTGCCCAACGTATTCGTCCAAAAAGAAACTGCCCAACGTCATTCGCTAACTGGCTCGACGCATTTCTAGAAACACACACCAACCCCCCATTTCTCGCGGGATTATCCTGATTCCGCTAAAAACCACCAGTATTTCCACAAAATCTCCGAAGAAAGATGCATCATTATACGAAATCACCCAAACTTTCCCATAAAACTCCGAAAAAGATTGCATCTTTTGTACAGCCTGTGCTGGTTTCTATTGGCCGCTTCTGCAACGCGTCGAGAATTCGTGGACTCCCCGACCCAACTCACACGCAAGTTAGTTCCCCAGTACAAAGCACCCCAGCCCAAAGCACACAGAAATCTTCCCAATTCCATTTGTTTCTTCTCGATTTTCAATCGCCTCCTTTGTTGAATCCAATTCGCTATTTCGCTCGCGTCGGAATCCCGATTCCCCAATCCGCTCGCTCTAGGCTAGCCTCTCGCCATGGGCAACTGCTGCGGCACGCCGGCGTCGCAGGGCGGCAAGAACAGGAGGAAGCAGAAGCCGAACCCCTTCACCGTCGCGTACAACCGCGGGCCGGCGCAGGCGCCGACGCGGCCGGGGCTGGTGGTGCTGCGGGAGCCGACGGGGCGGGACCTGGGCGCGCGGTACGAGCTGGGAGGGGAGCTGGGGCGCGGCGAGTTCGGCATCACGTACCTGTGTACGGAGGCGTCCACGGGGGCGCGGTTCGCGTGCAAATCGATATCGAAGCGGAAGCTGCGGACGCCGGTGGACGTGGAGGACGTGCGCCGGGAGGTGGAGATCATGCGGCACATGCGGCCGCACCCGCACCCGAACATCGTCAGCCTCCGCGCCGCCTACGAGGACGAGGACGCCGTACACCTCGTCATGGAGCTCTGCGAGGGGGGCGAGCTCTTCGACAGGATCGTCGCGCGGGGGCACTACACCGAGCGCGCCGCCGCCGCCGTCACGCGCACCATCGTGGAGGTGGTCCAGGTGAGAGAGGAAAAGATAAAAGGCTGCTTTTTGTTTCTTGGATCTTAGCTTATTGACTGTCTTACTTACTGCTTACAAGTACAGTTGTACGTACTGGTTGTTATGTTCGTTAATTGGCTCAGGTGAGAAGATTTTTTGGTTATTGGTCAATTTGTGTTAGCTGCTAGCACTAGCTGTTATGGTCATGAATTTGGTCATGAGCTGGTGTCTTAGATTAGTGAAGAATAGAATTGTTGTTTCCTTTCAGTTGAGCTTAGGATAGGCTTCCGGATGAAATTTAATGGTGGAGTTATTATGGTTCGACAATCTGTTAAACCTCGAGGCTTGTTTGTGTTGTCGTTAAATGTTTAGCCAAATTGGTAATGGTTTGGCTTTAAGGAGTTATGTATTAGTCAAGCACAATGTGTACTGCAAATATGGCAGCATCCCAATTCCTAAGCATATATTCATGCCTCCTCTAGGATGTACATTGGCAATGCTGCATCATGGGTGTCATGCACCGGGACCTTAAACAAAATGCTGGTTATCTGACTTGTATTGTTGTCATTTCTACTGTGACAGATGTGCCACAGGCATGGTGTCATTCACCGGGACCTTAAACCAGAAAACTTCTTATATGCGAACAAGAAAGAGAATTCTCCTCTAAAGGCAATTGATTTTGGGCTGTCCGTGTTCTTCAGGCCTGGTATACTCTGCAGCCAACTGATGCTCAAATACACAACTTTGGAATAAATGGAATTTGTTGTACCTTCATAAAATAAGCATGTGAAGTGTAAATGTAATTCCCATTGTACTATGCTTCATTTCCCTGCAAAATGGAGCTAACTTCGTTGACACAGTTTATTGAAAACATGTATAACATTCTTTTCAGCAAAATTAAATGCTTGTTGATTGCTAATGTTGGCTGTGCAGGTGAGCGGTTTACTGAAATTGTAGGCAGTCCATACTACATGGCCCCAGAGGTTTTAAAGCGAAACTATGGCCCCGAAGTTGATGTCTGGAGTGCAGGAGTGATTCTTTACATACTTCTTTGCGGTGTGCCACCATTTTGGGCAGGTACTTTCTTTCCCATGACTAGATGGAACGTATGCCCCAGGGAAGTTGTAGAGCACCATGGTTATCACATTCCTGTGATGCTGTGCAGAAACTGAACAGGGAGTAGCACAGGCAATTATACGCTCTGTGGTAGATTTCAAAAGAGACCCATGGCCCATAGTATCAGAGCCTGCTAAAGATCTTGTCAGGCGGATGCTGGATCCAAATCCAATCACACGGGTTACTGCAGCACAAGTACTTGGTAAGCCCCACCAATTACTTGTCCTATACTCCTAATGCATAACAGCATACAGAATGCTTCTCAGTTCTCACACTAACTTTAATAGTGAATTGAATCTTAGCCTGTATTATGTACGAATTAGCTAAGGGATAATTCTCATTCAGGGAGCACCGGAGAAGGTCTAAATAACTAACCACAGGAAAAAATTAGTTCTCTGTGCAAAATAATTAATTTAGGGTTATTTCTATTTACCACCATGTATTTTGCATCCAAAATGTTGTTCAAAGCTCATCATCATTCTGTTAATTGCACGTCTCAAATAAATTTCTTATTGCTTTTCTGACAATATCGATTGCATGGGCAGAGCATCCATGGTTACACGATTCCAAAAAGATGCCTGACATTCCTCTTGGTGATACTGTCCGAGCGAAACTGCAGCAATTTGCTGCAATGAACAAGTTAAAGAAGAAAGCCCTAAGGGTAAAACTTATTATACAGTGGTACCAAAATACATCAATATTATTATTTAACAGAAACTATACATAGAATTGATGACATAAAAGATGCATTCCAGATACAAAACGAATAGATGGATTTCTCTTGTTAAATTAACTTATTTTATGCTTAAAATTTTTCAGGTAATTGCTGAGCAAATATCTGTAGAGGAAGTAGCTGACATAAAGCAAATGTTTGATAGCATGGATGTGAACAAGAATGGCAAACTAACCTTTGAGGAGTTCAAGGCCGGCCTCCGTAAACTTGGAAACAAAATGGCTAATTCAGATCTTCAGATATTGATGGATGCTGTGAGTTACTTTTGCAAAAATTGGTCTATACTAGAGGGGGATCTGGTTCTTGGAGAGACATGTTTATGTTATTTTCACTGCTTTGCAGGCTGATGTTGATAAAAATGGGACCCTAAACTATGAAGAATTCGTTGCAGTGTCTATCCATGTGAGAAAAATATGCAATGATGAACATATCCAAAAGCTTTCTCCTACTTCGACCAAAATAGGAGTGGGTACATAGAAATTGAAGAGCTTAGAGAGGCTTTGACTGATGAATTGGAGGGAAATGATGAAGACATTATCAATGGCATCATCCGTGATGTAGATACAGATAAGGTCAGCTCAATCTTACCTTCACAGCCCACTAAATTGTGGAACATCTTTCTTGGAACAAATGCTAATGACTGAAGTATCAGAAACATAATTGAAAGCAAACTACTGGTCAAATCTGCTTTGAATATAAGTTTCTGGAATAGTGCCACATGCATGACCACACGGCGGTCAGGGTTCAAATGTTGCTAGTTGCAAGGCATGTTTTTTTTAACATTTTAACTAAAGGATTGGCGATTGTTATCATTGCACCTATAATGTTATTAAAATCAATGGCACACCAGACAGACAAGGATAGCTGTGAATAATATGACGTAATGCAATTAGTTGTTGAAAGTAGAACATAAGACTTGTTCAAATTCCCTTGATACGTGACTAGTTGATAAGAGTCAATCCTTAAAAGGTGTGACGTGATCTTTGGATTTCTCAGGATGGGAAAATAAGCTACGATGAGTTTGCCGCCATGATGAAGGCCGGAACGGACTGGAGGAAGGCATCTAGGCAGTACTCAAGGCAGAGGTTCAGCAACCTGAGCCTGAAGCTTCAAAATGATGGATCCATCACTGACGAAACGCAATAGACTGAACACACACACACACACTCACAAAAATGGTGCTGATATCTGAGTGTGGGTGGGTATTGACTATCCGGTGTTCTTTCCTTTGTTTTGCTGTTTGGTTTGGTCGTCAGATTTTTAGACTCTTTCATTTCACACGGTAAATCGGCTACAATTCTTGGCTCTGTGAAGATAGTGTTTTTGTTGGTATGTATCAGCGATTCGGCAGCATGGACCGAAATGAGGGCGGCAAGGAGCAGCAGAAGCTATGTTTACCAGCTTGTAAGTAAAATTGTTTGTAGTGTAATATAGAAGTGGCCTGAATTGCTTTGGCAGGTGCTCATGGTTTGCCGTCTTTGCCGTGCTCTTGCCCCAACTTGCGGAATGGAGTAGTTACTGTCTGGGTGCGGCGCAACTTGGCAGGCAGAGAGAGTTTCTCTGTGGTAGTCGGCAGTTGTCGGATAACAGACACACAAATTTCTGCACAAATGCCCAGCCGCCCAGCACCGTTCGGGCGCCGCCGTGCGGCTGGGCACGCGGGTGCCCTTCTAGACAGCTCAGTTGCCGAAGCGACGCCCCCCCAGCGATCCACGCCACGGCGGGCCGGCGGCCGTGTCAGCTCAGCTGTGGGTAACCAGGCAGTTCCTCTCTGTCTCTCTCTCTCGACAAAAAAAAAAAGCAGGCAGTTGGAAAATTCTCGATGGCGAAAACATGGGCACACAATGGCGTAAATATTTCGGGAAAAATAAAATTTCCTTGATATTTTAAAAATATAATGTTACTGTCTCGTTAAAAACCTTACGCCCCAGAGTGGGTTTTCCCGAGTAAGAAAAAAAAATACAATAACAATATATGTACAGACTAACTATAACAACATACGTACATAGTATCTACTCATCAATGTCTAGGTCGTTCATACCTTCGAGGTCAGCGTACGCCTACACGATTTCAGGATCCTCCAGTTGATGCTGTTGCATCTATTTGGCTAATTCCCAGTCTTTGGCGCATGTGATTGCCTCCACCATCTGACAACAAAGTAGTAGAATCGGTGCAGTAGACGTACTTAGCTGAACTCAGGTGTCATAAGGGCAAACCATCCTTACTTTTAACGGAACAGAGCACTAGGGTCCAATATCGACATGGTCGAAAGTGATCATTGGGAAGGACTCCTTGGAAGCTGAAAACCAACAACATTCGGGAGTGATCGGTAGTTGAAAGCAAGAAGCCATCGGCATTTAGACGTAGTCAATAGTCAATAGTCGAAAGCCATCAGCAATCAGATGTAGTAGGTAGTCGAAAGTCAGAAGCCATCAGCAATCAAACATAATCGGTGGTCACGATTTTTAATCTTGATCTTATCCGATCTACTTTAGTCATGATTTTTATTTGTAAATATAGATTTGTAGAATACTAAAGCATGAACGAACGTCATATCAAGTTGTAATTTTTAAAACATATTTTGTGATATTGGTTGTAACATAAATATGTAATTTATCACATTTGAACTTTTATACTATACTATTTAAATTTATGTTAGAACGGATGTCACTTAAATTCACACTTTCATCGTCAAAATCCTCGTTCCGCCATTGGTCAAACCGATTTGATTGACGTGATCATCCAATCCTTGCTAAATCCTGACCGTAATATATGCTCGCGCAGCCTGCTCAAGACATGGAACGTGAACAAGTGCACCGGCGTGGTGGGTGTGTTCAACTGCCAAGGCGCGGGCTGGTGCCGCATCGCCAAGACGACCCGCGTGCACGACGCGGCGGCGGGGACGCTCACTGGATCGGTCCGCGCCAAGGACGTACGCGATAGCCCACATTACCAGGCCAGACTGGACCGGCGAGACCATCGTGTACACGTACAAATCAGCCTGCTACGGCTAATCCCGTTCGTTTGCAGTGGTGTCGCTGGCAGAGGCGGAGCGTGCATGTTCCTAGAGCCATATATCCTAAAGAAGCACGGCCTCCGAGCTTCGGGCCCACACATTAACCATGCGTGTGATCCCTGGGATTGCCATGCCCAAATGGCCCATACCTGCCTCGAGTTGAGGTCAGAGGTGTGGTGCGGGCGGTCAGGATGGCGAGGGCGTCGCCGACGACAAGGATCCAGGCGACCGGGGGCCCGGGGGCTTTGCGGATGTGCCTCTATCATCGCCCCTCAGACTACAATGCTATGTATAACAAGTAGGCACATACTGCCAGTGTACAGAGAATGGTAAGCTAAGGGCATCTCCAATGGTGCGAGTCATTGGCTATATGCGTGTACACATCAAGATATATCCTATGTGGAGGAAGAGAGTATGCAAAAAAATCGAGCCAGCTCTTCCTTAAGCACTAGTCTATAACGCCAAACGAGGCAGCATCTATAAATTCTATGTGTGCATGTAAGCATCAAATAGATATCCTTATAGATAGTTCTTTAGAATACTAGCTTTAGTGTGTATTATATAAATGATATGGAAGTTTTATAGTTAGTTGCTAGTTATGATCATTGGAGATGCCCTAATGTAGAATCAAGTGGTTATCGAGGACATCAGCTTAGAAAGAATACATAGCAGACTTCAATATTCCAGCTGAGAGAAAGTTCATATGGGAAAACCGCAAGTATAATATAAGATATAAAAACGATGGCCAACGGTACTACTTGTGCCTCTATTTCTGAACAGGGAAAAGCTCATATGCGTTCGTGATAAAACTACTGCGATATTTATCCTCTAAACTATCAAAAGGAAATTGGAGAGTTTTTCCAAATTCAGAAGAAACCCATACCTCTCGTGGTCCTCATCATCACTAAAATGGCTTGAAGTTTTTCTAGGATCAACAGTGTAAAAGTAGACAAGAAGCCCAATTAACAATCTCGCAAATGCAACCATAATAAATGCAAACCGCCATCCTGGCAATCCTACCAGCCATGACTGTTGCTAAAATACTTCCTCCTATACCACCTATTGAACCAATAAGGCTTTAATAAACCAAATCCCGTGCCACGTGTGCCATCTTTAATTCTTTATAGCTATCAGCAATGAAGGATTGAAGTGCTGGTATTACAATGGCAAGTCCAAGACCATTTACAGCCTCCAGAATGGCAAGTCCTATACCAGCTTTAATAACATATGCTGCTACTGTGATGGATAAGCTACTGTGATGGATAAGGGAGTGACTATTGCCAAGGCGACTGAAATTTTTTTGTCTCTCAGTCACTTGAAGTTGCACTCTCAATCAACTAAAATTGCAGTTGTTCTGAGAGTGCAACTTTTGGAGGGGGGCTGTTTTTTTTGGAGGTGGCTGCAATTTTAGTTGATTGAGAGTGCAACTTTCAAGTGACTGAGAGACAAAAAAATTTTCAGTCGCCTTGGCAATAGCAAAACCGGATGGATAAATATTTTGGATATTCAACTGTACACCCACGAACTCTTGTAAGTCCACCCTGCTCATCCGAGCCTAATAGGACTGGTAATGGGTGGGTTGCTGCCGGTTTTTTATCCATCACAGTAGCAGCATATGTTGAATAAGATTGCAAGCGTAGAATAGCAAATGCTTTTTAGAAAGATTATTTGTTTTATAGTAATAACTCATAGATAACAAATGCTTAAATAGGACTAATATGGAGCCTACCCATCCGAGCCTATATGAGTATAGGATCAACCGGTTGCCGCCGGTTTTTTATACATACGACCACGTCAGCATACGATGAATGAGATGTGCAATGCAAGCTTAAAATGACACATGCTTTTTTGAAGGATGGTCTGATTTTATATTGATAGATTATTCGAAACAAATGGTTAAGTTGTCGCTTAATTGGGTTAAAATAAACTGACTTATAACTAAAATTGTACCATAGCTGGCTGAAATTACATTGTAGCTGATAATGACTTATTTGGTGTAACTAAATTAAAAAAATAAAATAGAAAAAACATGTTAGCTCATCATAGATAATGCAAACGAATACGAGAAAAAAAAGAACTAGCAAAAAAGCTCAAAAAAGCCAAAATGTCGAAAAAGACGAAATTTAGGAATAGTGAAAAATAAGTCGAAGCCGACGCTCAAATCGAAATGAGCGGAAGACCCGATTTCAACGTGCTATGGCTTTTGGCTGATTGTGAGAGAGGTTGAGGAAGTAAAGAACGCTCGTGTTTAAAGCCACTCCGTTCAAAACGGCTCCTACAATGACTTCCAAAAATGATTTATAGAAACCACCTTGAAAAGTTACTCCGTTCAAAGTATGGCTTCCAAAAGCCAGAGGGGGCGTTCTTTTAGGCTGTGACTTATGACTTTTAGCTCTAGCTTATTAGTCTAATGAATAGTAATTGTTGAAAAAGCTAAAGTTAAAAGCAGACTGAAAAATCGAAAAGAACCAGATCAGAAGTTGTTTGAAATATGGCCTAAGGGGACATTCATATTAATTTTTGCTGATGAAATTTAGCTGTGACTTATAACTTTTGGTTGAAAATAAATATTAATAGCTGAAATAAGTGGATTTTAGAAGGAATAGGTGAATGATAAGAAAAGTGAGATATATATATATATATATATATATATATATATCTTAACCGAGATTATAGCGGGGATTCACCTTGCATGAGAATACGTCCTCACATGTGCATACGTGCATGGTATGGGATTTCGATGCAATGGGGAGGTGATTACCTCGGTTTTCAAAATTGCGTCTGGTCCTTGTTTCTCGCGAAAAGGTCCACGGAATTTTTTAAGCCCTCCGTTTTGCGGGATGGCCCCGCGTTTTCGGATATCGCGCACGGGTCCCTGTTTTACGTCTGAGGTCCTCGGTTTTCGAAAACACCTCCGCCGCCTTCAAAATGCGTTTTGCCTCGGGTTTTTTTTAAAACTCCTCGCGAATTATCACCTCTTTTATTTTGGTACGTATGGTGGCTAGCGCGTGCCGCCGCGCCACGAGGCTAGTATATATAGACATGTGGCACGAACGAAAAAATGAGATACTTAATACATTTGTGACCCTGCTTTATTTTCGTAGGGAGATGGTAGCGATAGACAAGTAAGAAACTGTTGTAACACAAAATACATGTGCCCAATGTTTATAAGCGCATAGCTGCAGTTATAATCGACACCTTTACTTTTCCTAACACCCCTCATTCTCTATAAATTGTAAAGACATAAAAGGAATAAAGTATTCTTTGTTACGGCTACACTTGTCCAAATCATACTCTTGCAACACGTTATCGACACTTTGCTCTCACGCAAGTGAAGAAGAAAAGACACCTGCTGACCAACCTTGCCACAGGCGCCGCGGCCCCGCAAGCAAGGCACGCGGCGGCACTCGACGGCCGACGCAGCACACACGGCGCCCGGCGTGGCGGCGGCGGCGCGCGTGGGCGCGGAGACACGGCCAGCGGCCCGGCCCGGCGGCGGCGGCGAGCGAGCGATCGCGCGGTTCACCGCGAGCTTCGAAAACACGGCGTGGCGCTTGATGCAGCGCAGCGCTGCCGTTCGATCCGTGGCTTAGACCGGCGTGGCGGCGCTGACACGCCTGTCGCGGCGCCCGTGGCGCGCTAAGACACAGCGACCTCAGCGCGGCCCCGCAACTTGGTTGGCGCCGATCCCGACGCTACTGGCGCCACCGTCGCCGGCCGGCCGCTGCATGTAGCGGTGGCCGGCCGGTAGCAAGGAGCCGCGGTAACGCCTGACACAAACCGAGGTACGCCGACGATCGAACAGCAGAACCAGCGTGACGGCGCGATGGCGGCGCGATGGCCAGCGGCAGCGACGCGATGGCGGCGAGCACGAGCACCCGACAGCGCGATGGCGCGGCTCCACCCGACAAGACGCGCTGATGTGCATGATAAGGCGGCGGCGTCGGACGGCGGAGGAAGTCTGCGGCGGGCGGCGTGGCGGGCGGGCGTGCTGCCGGCGGCAGCGGCATGATATGGAAACTGGCGGCGGCCCTCAAGTGCTGGCGGCTATGGGAGTTAGGGTTTATTCCTCCTCCTCATATAAATACCATGGCCCACTAATGGGCTTTGGGCCCAAATAATCCCACCTCTCACATAGGCCTAAAGGCCAAATGGGCTTCGACCAGGTTTTTAATTGCATTTTCCCCCTCTAAGTTCATGGAAAATGCAGATTTTCCTTTTAAATAAATTTTTTTTGTATATTTTGCAGTTTAGTCCTTGTGCTTATTTATAATTGTACTCGCCATTATGTACTGTTTTAAATTTGCAATTCGATCCTACAGGATCGAAAATAATGTAAATATTTATATAAATGTGCATTCACATTTATATAATTTTTACATATTTAGGATTATTTTATTGCAATTTATTTACAATATGAATTGCGACCATATTTAAATTTGCTATATTTCGCAAATCTAAAATTAAAAATTCCCATTTAATGAGTACCATTGTACTTAATAATTTGGAATTTTGCAAAATATTATACCTAACATAAATACCATAAAATCACAATTTACAGCACTTTGCTACATTAAATTGTACGCTACGCCATACAATAAATTGGTGTTCACCATCAATATTGCGATTACACGGTATCATAAATATAACCACATGTTATATTTAATTTGGGTATATATATTTATTCGGATTACAATACTCATATTGTTTTCCACATAATTTTGCAACATTACCATACACATTAATTTACCTCATGTAAATTAATCATTTATGGTGTACTTTCGTGTAGGTTTTAAAATGGCTACCAAAGATTTTGAGCCACTTGCTATCGATGGTACCAACTACCCTACATGGGTTATGGACTTAAAAATCAACCTCACCACACGTGGGTTGCAAAGGGTGATATTTGATCCACCAGCAGATCAAATTCCTCCGGATATTGTGAAATATTCCGCTTTAAACATAATACGGAATCACAAACATCCATATTTGAAGGCTGAATATTTGTATGAGAAAAATCTACTCACATTATGGATAGCCCTCAAAAATAGATATGAACATCAGTAAGCTGTTATCTTACCTGAGGCTAATCATGAATGGGCAAATCTTAAACTCCAAGATTTTAAATCAGTTAGAGACTATAACCATGCCCTTCATACTATTTGCTCCAAATTGCGGTTTTGTGAAAATGAACCAGCAGATCTGGACAAAATAGAAGACTCTCTCTACAAATGCTCCCATCGATAGGGTCCTCTGGCAGACAATGGCGTCTTTGCAAATTATCAAACTTATTTTGATTTCATGCATACTTTACTTCATGCAGAAAAACATGATGAACTTCTTTTAAAGAATAATCAAACGCGTCCCATCGGGTGCTCCTTCTTCAAGTTCATGCTAATCAAAATAACAATAAGTTCAATAGTTCAAATAACCATTCAAAGAACTTTAAAGGTAAACACTCCGCAACATGAAGCAAAACCCAAGTGGATTTAAGAAAGGTAAAGGCAATTCTGGTAAGAAAGTTGACAACAATGAGATTTGTCAAAAGTGTGGTTGCTACAACCATCCTACCAAGAAATGCCGCACCCCGAAGCATCTTGTGAACCTCTACCTCCAATCTTTGGCTCAAGGCAAGAATGCTCAACAGAAGAGATTTGAAGCGCACTTCAATCTCACATCCAACGATGATGAAGCCGATTGTTCTCAAAAGTTCCTTCAAGAACTTAAAGACACATTCACTTCTACAAAGAAGGATGATCTCATGTGCAGAGGACACACTTGAAGAATTTCATTCTCAAGACATGTTTGGAGATCTCAATTAGACTCCTAGTCCAATAGCTACTAAGTACTATAGTGTTGTCATATAAATAATGTTGTCATCTATATTGTATGCTTGTATGCTACAATCATATATCGAACACATTCGGTATTGTAAAATAAAGTTTGTATGTATTCTATATACTACTATAAGAATTTCATTAAATTCTTATTTTGTGTATATAGATTTTTGGAGTCGATCCAATGGAGGAGGAATTATGTCTTGTGGATATTGGTACCACAAACTCTATACTTAGGGACACAAAATATTTCTTAACTCTTACACGGAGAAAAGGAAATATTTTAACAATATTGTCTGCGATGCAACAATAGTAGGCTCAGTGGCGCCTCTATCACTCTCCCTATGGGTACACAATTGGAAATTGAAGATGCACTCTTGTATCCCGATTCAACACGTAACCTACTCAGTTATAGAGATATCCGTCAGAATGGTTTCCATGTTGAAACCCAAAATGACAACAAAGAGGAATATCTCCTCTTAACCAAAAACAACGGATATGGCAAACAAATACTAGAAAATTCCATCTTTAAACTACGGATTGTACTATACATACATCAAACATGTTCAACATATTGCGTACAAAGTAATTTTCAAGATACTAACACATTCCAAACATGGCATGATCGCCTTGGCCACCGGGCATTGGAATGATGAGGAAAATTATTAGCAATTCAATTGGTCATACATACATCAAAACAAAATTTCCGGAATCCTCGATTTTGTGTGCACTTCATGTGCCTTTGGAAAATTGATTTTAAGACCCTCTTATCTTAAAATAAGAGTGAACCACTTAAATTCCTTGAACGCATTCAAGGAGATATATCGATCCTATACAACCATTGTGTGGACCGTTCGGATATTTCATGGTTCTCATTGACGCATCTACTAGATGGTCACATGTGTGTCTTTATCCACGAAACCATGCATTTGCTAAGTTAATTGGTCAAATTATCCAATTACGAGCACATTATCACGAACATCGAATTCAATCAATTCGAATGGACAATCTTCTGAATTTTCATCTCATGCCTTCAATGATTATTGTATGGCTCTTGGGATACAAGTTCAACATTCGGTTCCATATGTTCATACACAAAATGGTTTAGCGAATCTCTTATCAAGAGAATCAAGCTCATTGCAAGACCATTACTACAAGTGCAACTTACCAACAACATGTTGGGGTCATGCGATCTTACTGCTTTGATTTAATACAATTGCGTCAGCGCTTATCACGGCACTTCCCACTACAATTAGTGCGTGGAAATCCACGGATATTTCCCATCTGCGAAAGTTCGGTTGCGCTACATACGTCTCGATCTCACCACCGCGGCGTACCTCAATGGGACCGCACGGAAAATTGGGATCTATGTTGGGTATAAATCTCGTCAATCATAAAATACCTCGAACCCCTAACGGGGACACATTCCTGACACGTCTGGCGATTGCATATTCAATGAGGAACATTTCCGACATTGGGGAGACAACAAGTACCAAACTAAATGCAGAAAATTGATTGGAATGTTCAAGACATTCACGCCTCGCACTCCACGTACTAGAGAGCGAACTTCAAGTTCAGAAAATCATTCATTTGCAAAACATTGCAAATAATCGCGGATGCATTCTCGATTATAAGGGTGTCACAAAATCCTATAATCCGCCAAAATATACGAAAGAGTGGAGGTACCGAAAATACCACTCAACTCCCGGTTCAAAATAAGAGGGAGAAATACGGTACATATGGCAAATCGACTTCTAACAAGTGACAAAGGAAAGAAAAGATCGTAAATGCGGATCAACCTCAAGTTGATAGACACCAAAGGATCCTTAAACCCGGATCAACGGTGCACTCAAATCGATCACGGGACATCGAATACCAGACTCAAATGATTTGGGAAATAACATTGAGTCACCGGGGTCCAAGAAACTTCCACTAACTATAATGATTACGGAGAATCATACGATCGTAAGACTACAATTGTCGACATTAATTTCTCCACAACAATTGCAAACAACCTTCAAAATTATCCAGATCCTAAGACCATGGCAAAGTGCAAACAACACTTGGACTGGAACCAATGGAAGGATGCAATTCAAGAGGAGTTAGCCTTGCTCACAAAAAGAAATGTATTCACGAATGTGATACATACACCTCCCAAAGTATTCCTGTCGGTTTCAAATGGGTTTTCGTCATAAGCGGAATGAAAACAATGAGGTGGTGAGATACAAAGCAAGGCTTGTAGCACAAGGGTTCACGCAGAGACCCGGCATTGATTTCAATGAAACCTATTCTCCAAGAATGAGTGGAATAACATTAGATATTTAATATCATTGGCGGTACAAAATCATCTATCATTTCAATTGATGGATGTAGTGACGACATACCTTTATGGGTCACTTGATTGAAATATACATGAAAGTTCGATGGAATTTCAATTCGAATATAGACACAAATCATGTTGTGTAAAGTTGAACAAGTCTTTATCTGACTTGAAAGCGATCGGGTAGAATGTGGTACAACCGACTAAGTGAGTTCCTAACCAAAGGATACTCCAACAATGATGATTGCCCATGCGTGTTCATAAAAGATCCTCAACCGGATTTTGCATTATATCGTATGTTGATGATCTCAATATCATTAGTAACACAGGATATAGATGAAGCACGTAATCATCTTAAGGCGAATTTGAAATGAAGGATTTGGGTAAAACCAAATTTTACTTAGGTATACAACTTGAGCACCTTCATACATGCATCATAGTGCATCAATCGACTATGTCCGAAAATATTGAAAAAAAATTCAATATGGACAAATCATATCCATCGAAAACCCCATGGTTGTTCGATCTCTTGGCAGGACAAAGATTCATTTAGACCCCGAGATAAAAATGAAGAGCTATTGGGACCGGGTTCCATATCTACGTACTATCGGACGCTTACCTTGCAAATTGCACCCGTGGGACATTGCATTTGCGGTAAATCTACTTGCTAGATCGCCGCTACTCCAACCAAAAGACATTGGGTAGGAGTGAAGAATATCCTTAAATATCTTCAAGGCACTAAAGATCTCGGTCTATTCTTTCAAAAGAATAAAAATATGGATTTAATAGGATATGCGGATCTTGGCTATTTATCGGATCCCATAATACGGATCACAAACAAGCTTTGTGTTTTATGCAGTGAAACGACCATCTCTTGAAGTCTTTGAAGCAGACCTTAGTGGCTACATCCACTAATCATTCTAAAATAATTGCATTATATGAAGCATCACGTGAATGTGTATGGCAGAATGATTAATCACATGATCATGTGATATAGGTGCTATTACATCACCTACTTTATCCATGAAGATAATCTTGCTTGCGTTGTTCAAATGCAAGCGGGTTACATAAAGAGCAATATCACAAAGCATATTGCACCTAAACTATTTTACCCACATAAATTGCAAGAGAGTGGGAAATAAGTATTCTGCAAACTAAGTCTTATGATAATCTCGCAGACTTATTCACTAAATCATTACCAACTTCCTCATTCCATAAATGTGTACATGGAATTGGTATGCGAAGACTCCGTGATTTGCAGTCGTCAGGGGGAGATATCTCCTAAGACTTAACTCGTTCAATACAAATATTGTACTCTTTTCCCTTTATGAGTTTTCCCTCTAAGGTTTCTCATCAAGGTTTTTAATGAGACAATATGACAACGTAATCATAAAATATCTCTCTTTTCCCTACAGGGGTTTTTCGGAGATATAATCAAATATATGTCATATCGGTTTCTCCTTAAATTTTCCCATTGGGTTTTAAAGGAGTTTTCATGACATATCTACTCTATCGGTTCTCCTCATATCTTTCCCTCTGAGATTTTAGAGGAGCTTTTCAAGATGATGAATCAAGGTGATCATATGAAGACACATTGGTCAAGGGGGAGTCTTGTAACACAAAATACATGTGCCCAATGTTTATAACTGCATAACTGCAGTTATAACTGACACATTTTACTTTTCCCTAACACCCCCTCATTCTCTATAAATTGTAAAGATATCAAAGAAATAAAGTATTCTTTGTTCTGGCTACACTTGTTCAAATCATACTCTTGCAACAAAACCATCTCAAGAACTGTACGCTACCCGCGTGCCACCTTCACGGACACGTGGACCGCTTGCCGCGCGGCCATCACGTGCCGTCCTCTGGCCAGCACCGGGGACCAAACGACGCGCCGCCACCTCCTGGCTTGCCCGAAGCGACCAGGCCCGAGCCGCTCCGCGTGCCTGCGTGTACTCCCTCCGCCGCGGTAACCTCACCTCCCCTCCACCTCGGCTGGCTGCTACAGCTTCCCACAGATCGATCTCTGTTTCGCTCGCGCGCGCAACACGCGCCATGGCTTCCTCCGCCTCCGCGTCCGACGATGACCGGCCCAACGGTGCCCCATCGACCCTTCCGCCGCGGCTACGCCGGCGGCGCCGCAGACGCACGCGGGTGGACCGCCTCGATGCAGGCGTACTACGCCGCCGCTGGCCAGCCCTACGCGTGGCCCCGACGCAGGTACACTTTTCCTCCTGTTGCGGTGGTGGTGGTGGTGGGGCTTTCAAGCGTAGAATAGCAAATGCTTTTAGAAAGATTATTTGTTTTATAGTAATAACTCATAGATAACAAATGCTTAAATAGGACTAATATGGAGCCTACCCATCCGAGCCTATATGAGTATAGGATCAACCGGTTGCCGCCGGTTTTTTATACATACGACCACGTCAGCATACGATGAATGAGATGTGCAATGCAAGCTTAAAATGACACATGCTTTTTTGAAGGATGGTCTGATTTTATATTGATAGATTATTCGAAACAAATGGTTAAGTTGTCGCTCAATTGGGTTAAAATAAACTGACTTATAACTAAAATTGTACCATAGCTGGCTGAAATTACACTGTAGCTGATAATGACTTATTTGGTGTAACTAAATTAAAAAAATAAAATAGAAAAAACAGGTTAGATCATCATAGATAATGCAAACGAATACGAGAAAAAAAGAACTAGCAAAAAAGCTCAAAAAAGCCAAAATGTCAGAAAAAGACGAAATTTAGGAATAGTGAAAAAATAAGTCAGAAGCCAGACGCTCAAATCGAAATGAGCGGGAAGACCCGATTTCAACGTGCTATGGCTTTTGGCTGATTGTGAGAGAGGTTGAGGAAGTAAAGAACGCTCGTGTTTAAAGCCACTCCGTTCAAAACGGCTCCTACAATGACTTCCAAAAATGATTTATAGAAACCACCTTGAAAAGTTACTCCGTTCAAAGTATGGCTTCCAAAAGCCAGAGGGGGCGTTCTTTTAGGCTGTGACTTATGACTTTTAGCTCTAGCTTATTAGTCTAATGAATAGTAATTGTTGAAAAAGCTAAAGTTAAGCGGTGAAAAATCGAAAGAACGGATCGAAGTTGTTTGAAATATGGCCTAAGGGACATTCATATTAATTTTCTTGATGAAATTTAGCTGTGACTTATAACTTTTGGTTGAAAATAAATATTAATAAATGAAATAAGTGGATTTTAGAAGGAATAGGTGAATGATAAGAAAAGTGAGATATATATATATATATATATATATATATATATCTTAACCAAAGATTATAGCGAGATTCACCTTGCATGAGAATCCGATCACGTCCCTGCACATGCGCATGCATGGCGGGGATTCGATTGACAATGGGAGGTGATTACCTCGGTTTTCAAAATGCGTCTGGTCCTTGTTTCTCGCGAAAAGGTCCACGGAATTTTTAGGCCCCTGAAATTTTTTAAGCCCTCCGTTTTGCGGGATGGCCCCAGCGTTTCGGATATCGCGCACGGGTCCCTGTTTCTTACGTCTGGTCCTCGGTTTTCGAAAAACACCTCGCCTTAAAATGCGTTTTGCCTCGGTTTTTTAAAACTCTCGAATTATCACCTCTTTTATTTTAGTGCGTATGGTGGCTTGGCGGCGTGCTGCCAGCGCCTCTGAGCTAGTATATATAGACATGTGGCACGAACGAAAAAATGAGATACTTAATACATTTGTGACCCTGCTTTATTTTCGTAGGGAGATGGTAGCGATAGACAAGTAAGAAACCATCTCAAGAACTGTACGCTACCCGCGTGCCACCTTCACGGACACGTGGACCGCTTGCCGCGCGGCCATCCACGTGCCGTCCCTCTGGCCAGCACCCGGGGACCAAACGACGCGCCGCCACCTCCTGGCTTGCCCGAAGCGACCAGGCCCGAGCCGCTCCCGCGTGCCTGCGTGTACTCCCTCCGCCGCGGTAACCTCACCTCCCCCTCCACCTCGGCTGGCTGCTACAGCTTCCTACAGATCGATCTCTCTGTTTCGCTCGCGCGCGCAACACGCGCCATGGCTTCCTCCGCCTCCGCGTCCGACGATGACCGGCCCAACGGTGCCCCCATCGACCCTTCCGCCGCGGCTACGCCGGCGGCGCCGCAGACGCACGCGGAGTGGACCGCCTCGATGCAGGCGTACTACGCCGCCGCTGGCCAGCCCTACGCGTGGCCCCCGACGCAGGTACACGCTTTTTCCTCCTGTTGCGGTGGTGGTGGTGGTGGGGCTTTGAGTTTTGATTAGGGTTTCGCTTCCACGGTGGGTTGCAGCACCTGATGGCGGCGGCGTACGGCGCGCCGGTGCCGTTCCCCGTGTACCACCCCGCGTACTACGCGTACGCGTCCATGGCCACGGTGAATGCCGAGACCCTCTCTCGTTTAAATGTTGGTGCAGTGAAATCCGGTTGTGGCTGAGGTGGAGCCAGGCCATTCAGTGGGAGTGCTGGTGTGTGAAATTGTTTTGCTGGGTTCTGTTCTGTGCAGGGTGTGCCTCACATGGCTGGTGAGGCCGCGGCGACTGCGGCGGCGGTGGCGGAAGGGAAGAGCTCTGTTGATGGCGGGTACAGCGATGTGTGCTTCCTGCTTGTCTGTTTGGTCGGGTGGATTGATCTGAAATTAACTGATGTGGTGTGCAGAGATGTTCTCGGAGAAGAGAGATGCCGATGCCGATCAGATGGTGCCTTGTTGGTCATTGCGCGCCTAAATTAAGCTATTTTAAGCAGTATTTCGATGGATTTGGTTGATTCAGACGTGCTTATTTTGTCCAGGGCTCATCATCTGCGAAGAGGAGAAAGTCCAGCAATGCAAATGCAGAAGGTGGGCTGTCATAAATCATAATGCTTGTCCGTTTAGGTGGGTGAGAATGATGGTTGGCACCTTTCAGGTGAGCCATCTCAGGCTGCCACGGTGCAGAATGCTGCAGCTGAGTCGCCATTCGCGGCCAAGGGGAGGTCTGCATCGAAGCTTTCCATTTCGGCACCTGGGAGGGCAGCACTTCCCGATGCCACTCCAGACTTGAATTTTGGGATGGATCTTTGGAGCAATTCTCCATCAGCAGTGGTGCCCTCAGGACAGGGGGAGGTGAATGCTGGGGCGCCTTCCCAGCCTAACGGCGCTTTGTCTCAGATGGTATGATTTTCCTGTATAGAAGCGTGTAATGGCAATTATCATGAATGACCAGTAGTCTTCATCGCTCTTTAGCGAAAGTGTAAATAGCGTATTCGTTTACCACTGTTGCCATGTTCTGTAAGACTAAACTATCCTTGTTTCAGCAGGATGAACGGGAATTGAAGAGGGAGAGAAGAAAACTATCTAACAGAGAGTCTGCAAGGAGATCAAGACTACGCAAGCAGGTATTGTCAGTAATAAAGATGAATAATTTCACGTTTAATGCGGAGGGAAATGAATTTATGCAATGGTTTCTATTCTTATTTATTGTCCTGGTGTTTCTTTGCTCGTGAATGGTGGTGGTACAAGTAAATATGTTGTGTGGCACTAGAAACAGAGAAACAGTGGGTAGAAAATGCATATTTAACTATGGTATTTGATGTGTACAATTCTCTATTAAGTTGAGGTCCACATGAGAATGCTGCAGATATGGTTATACCGTTCATAATGTCTGAAACAGGCACCATTGGCCTGATCATCTGGGAAAGGTCCTCAAGTAGGTCTCTCATCCACTGTACTATCCAGTTCCACAAATGTAAGCAATGACTTCCTAAAAAAAAGTAATCAATCTCAAAGTTTTGGGCAAGATCATCTTGGACACAAATTGAATTGGTAAATAATTTGTACTGCTCCTTGAACAATGCTGCCTGATAGACTTGGGTTGCTTACCATTGGGGGTTGAGTGTGCCTATGACCTACCTGCCCCTGTAATTATTTTTGAGGAACTGATACAAAACAAATCTGAACTTCACCTAAAAGCGTCCAGTTTGGCAAGCAAGGCGAAGTCTACATGCGATTTTCTAGGACAACAAATGAAAAAAACTTGCAGTTAGTCAATGATATAAAATTTAGTGTGATACTTGCAGCTGCATTATTTATTTTTGATACATTTGGTTTCCACATTGCACTAAAAACTTTTTGGAGGAAAACAGTGTACTGATAGTACCCAGATTGTACTACATTTGGTTTCCACATTGTACTAATTCCTGTAATACTACCCAGCAAGAATGTGAGGAGCTGGCTCAGAAGGTAACTGACCTGACCGCCGTGAATGGCGCACTCAGATCGGAACTCGACCAGCTTAAGATGGATTGTGAAGACATGGAAGCAGAAAATTCACAACTAGTGGTGAACACCAAGCCCTACGCATCTTTCATCTTTTGCCACGAATACATAATGGAAGATTTCTCTGTCGGGAAGTTATCTTTGTAGTTTGTGATGCTATCTTAATTCTCACCATAACTAGTGCTCTTCCGCCTAATGCAGGATGAAATGGTGCAGACCGAGGGGCCTAGTGTTTTAACTACTTTGAGCATCCAGATTGACACGTCAAAGGCGCATCATGGTAGCAATGGGCAGCTTAATAAACATAGAAATAATGACAGCAAGGGGTAGTTTGAGTGGCTAGGTAGCATCTGTGATCTTCTCAGCTCTCGAGGGGCGAGCGGCCTTGTAAATTCACCAACCAATTGATAGTTAATGTAATACCATAGAGCCTTGAATTTTGTTTGCTAGCTTCTGATGCGATTGGATTAACTGGCCCGTTTGGTGACCTGGTCGTTTAGCGACGCTAAACGCAAATATTATAGTACTTACTTTCAGTGTCTTGTGTCTATATTGCATTTTAGGAGCAAGCGCCAGGTGTCCCCATGAGTATGTTTTAGCTTTTTTTTTACTTACGTTTTGAGATGGATGCGCGCTGTGCGCTGAGTTCGCGTGTTTTTTTTGCTAAGAGAGATTGGGCTGAGTTGTGTCGGGAAACTTGGGCCTTTGTCTGCAGGTCTGGTCTATGGTCTATGGTGCTTATTTCTCCATCTAGTCTATAAATAGAGGTCTCAATGATTAGATCTTCTATTTGGAGAAGTAAAAAAGCAATAAAGAAAAGAAGTTTGCCTATTTATCTTCGTGTTTAATTTTTTATTATCTTGCACTACTTTGTGATTGATATATCTCTTTGCATAGGAGAAATCGATTGGACTGGACTCGCCAGCGATGGTTCCTCAACAAATTGTTCATGTAGACGAACTAGGAACCAGCACTGGTTGGAATCAGAAGATCGAATCAGAAGATCGAGGAAGCAGGAAAGGTTATGAGAAGAATGATGGCGGATTTGAAGGTTCGAAATTTAAAGCTCTGTTCGTATTAGATTCTGCTTAGACAAGCTAAAAACTAATATGAATACTTGATTTCTCGAAACGGCTTCTCTACTCTTCTCGCTATTGTCTCATTCCGGGGATAAGGTAGGAGGTCATGGGTGTGCATCACAAACACCACTCCTTTCACTTCTATCACACACGCATCTCTCTTACACTTTTTACACCGCTCGTCCTCATCTTCTAAAAGTTGTTTTTTAGCCACTACTATTTATTTTCAGCTATAAAGTGTAACTAAAAACCATTAGCAAAAGACAATATGAACACTGCTAAAACACATTGTTGTGGGGGTGACCTAACCCCCTGTGACTGAGTCTTATAACTGGCCTAATATGTAATAAATCCGATAGTGTAGAGGAATATATCAATGTAAATATACCAATGTACCCTTATCCTTTATAGGGGTAGAATGAGGATTTTCATTCTTCCCCACTCATGTATATAAATCCCCATGAGGGGTAGGAGGAGGAGCATTCTCTCATTATTACCAACTCTCCCACAGATCTGGCTCTCCTCTTCCTCATCTACGAGTCTCCTTCTTTATTGTTTGGCCTGTAGCCACAACAGATAAGGGGAACGGCAGCTTCGCCTCCCTGCATCTGGCAGTAGCGCCCACAAGATACGCCGCCGCACCCGCTCTCCCAGACAGACTTGCCGTCGCCGTCCGCCTTATAGACATCTCCTCGACGGGTGACTTCGCCGCCCACCTCGTAGGCATCGCCTCGGCGGAATGGCCTAGCTCCGTGTGATGCCGCCGTCGCCTCAGAGTATCGCCTCGGCGGACGGCCGGCTCGGATGCGACGACCGCCATCCGCCTCGTGAGGTATCGCCTCGACGGGATGACCCGGCTCGGCCCGGCGCGCAGACTTCGCCGTCCGCCTCATAGGCATCCTCTCGGCGAGGCGGCTCGACTCGGCAAGACGACCTCGCCGTCCGCCTCGTGAGGCATCGCCTCGGTGGCGGCCGGCTCCGCCGCGACGACTTTGCCATCCGCCAGAGGCATCGCCTCGGTGGACGGCCGGCTCCGACTCCAGCGTAGGACTTCGCCGTCCGCCTGTAGGCATCGTCTCGGCGGGACGGTCCGGCCGGCGCACGACTTCACACGATTTCAGGATAATCCCTCGACTAATCTCACCTAATCAACTAGAAGAAGAACCCTTGAAATCTAGACCTTTTGGCAGAATTTGGAGTTGAAACTTCGGAACTTAGATATTGAAATAGAGGGGAAGGTATAGTACAATTAATTGGCAAAGAAGTATACTACCGTTAATTGGCAAAGAAGTCTGCTGGTCAGCTACTTTTTATTTCTAGTTAAATATACCCACTTTCCCAAGGGTAGATGTAAGTAACTTCTTGGTTCAAAACACATTTCTTTACTATTATAAAAGTGTGAATTGGTGATTAGTCCATTCTTTCTTCTCTCTTCTTAGTCATCCGATTTGATCTGGACCATTTATCTCTCCTCCTCTCATAGGATACAATCGCCCACCCCTCTATTTTTCCTATCTCCTTGCGTATTCTGATCACTCTTCTCTCTCTGTCGCTTGCTCTCTAATGTTTGATGTGTGAAGTTGAACAGACAGTAAGTTCCGTCTCATTATTTTTATGACTCCGTTGCAACGCACGGAGTCTCTAACTAGTACCAATTTAAAACCGAATTTGATCAAGAAGAGTATAATCTATTTATGAAAGTATTGCATGTTACAGAGGGAGCTATACAAACAGAAAAATAAAGCAGCCAACCCTTTCCACAGACAAAACTACATTCAGAGAACAAGATTGGTGGTAGTTTGGTGATACTTTTTTCTCCTCCTGCACATACCCTTTCCGTTAAGCGAAATGTCTAATAGAAAATTGAAGCAGTAACTCCAAAGGTCTAGCGACTATTAATTCAATTACTAGTTTACTACTATTGGATTGACTGCTAACTCCATTGGTCATACTAGAAACAGAAAAAAGAACAGTACAACAACTGATTGAAAAATGATATAGTTGGATAGTAATCGACAAATCAAAAGGGGTGTACTCACAAACCAAAAGGATGTATATTTCCTCACCTTCGTCAGGCCATGCCTCATCAAAGGAATGCTGCTTCTAATTAGAGCTTCTAGACAAGGTACACTTTGTGCCTTTGTGGAGAAGCTTTATCTGAAATTTGTTTCAACCTTCATAACCTGATAAAAAATCAGTATAATTAGACATATGCCTAATTAGCAAGTGGCATACGAGATGGCATCATATACCCAATTTTGTATTTCCTAATTTGATCATGACTGGTAGACCACAATGAAAACAATAGTAGCATACGAGATGGCATCATATACCCAATGTATTTCCTAATCTGATCAACCGGATGGTATATAGGACAATACAAGAAGGGAGTATACTGATTACTGCAAACGAAAACCAAGTTTATCATCACCTCCGTGCCATGGCTTCCATGTCGATCTAGCCCCATGTTGACCTTTGCGTGCTTACGTTCTTTATCCAGCCGCACAGGAATAAAACCCTGTTACTCGGCTGCCGGCTTGCGAAGACCAAATCCTCCCAGATCTCCCAATTGGTTAACACAGCGATGCACATTTTTTTTATCTGATTTGGCTGAGGCGGTGGAGAACTAGAGGCATGCCGCAGTCAGCATCATTACTTCCGGTGGAAGATGGTAGGTGACTCAAAAAGTGTCTCCAGTGTGCACGCATTAGGGAAAATTACTGGTCAATCCATCTGCATAACAAAGAATCGATTATAATGTCCTTCTAAGCAGGAGGGTTGTACCACAAATCCCGCCCGATTGTGGAGACCGTGCCTTCCACCGGCGTCTTCTCTCGAAGATGACGAACGTTGGGAGGATGCAGCGCGCCTTGTGCTTCAAATCGGCCGACGGTAGCGGCGCCGACGAACGCCTGGTAAGGCAGACGTGCTTGTGCTCCATCGGCCGCCGCCGGCGAGGGGGGGAAATCTCGATCTGTTTATTCGACATGGGGAATCTAGAAGATTGTTAGTTAAAACGAGAATGGATCGGGTTGGAGGAGGAGGAGATACATTTCGTTGTGTACATGGTGGCCGTCGGCACAGCAGATTTTTTTGCTTGTTTTCGGCCGCTGCTGTCGTCTGCCAATGCCTGGCCGGATGCGAGCAGATTCGAGGAGGTATGGACGACGCCACCGGAGTATAACATGTTAAGTAGTATATTTAAATAGCATATTAAAAATAGAAGTATATACTTTTAGAAGTATGAAAAAAAAACTACCTATGTATATATAGAGAGGTAGCATATTTTTTACTTTCAGGTGTAATACACACTATGTCGTATCTCACAACGTAGTAAGTGCCTCGCGAAACGGAGTATGTATATGTAGTATATGAGTATTTAAGATTATCTATGTGGTATGAACAATTTTATAGCGGTGATATGTATATTTTTTTTGACATACTCTTTTTTATGTGCTTATATAAAGATATTTACAAAATACGTTAAAAACTATAAACTCCTTTGCAATTTTTTCGTGTGGTCCACATTAAAGTATCTTATAATTGCAAGATACTCTAATATGAACCACACGAAAAAATTACAAAAGAGTCCATAGTTTTTAGTGTATTTTATAAATACCTTTATATACGTATATAAAAAGTAGTATGTCGAAAAAAATATACATACCACATCTAAAAAATTATTCATACCACTAAATCATCTTAAATACTCGTATACTACACATGCACACCCTCCATTATGAAAGATAATATCTACATTATGAGATACGACAGAGGATATAATTACACCCGAACGCTGAAATATGACATCATAGTGTCTAGGCACTTGCCTCCCTGCCTTTATATTTCTTTTAGACGCGTGCAATTATAATATATCAAGTAAATCCGTTAACATTCATTAATTCGAAAATGTGTCAATTTAGAAAGAAAATTATTGATTTAGCATACTGAATCAATCAATCATATATATATATATATATATATATATATATATATATATATATATATATATATATATATATATATATATATATATATATATATATATATATATATATATATATATAGTAGTTGCTGTTTTGATTCTGTCTCCTTTCTTCTCACAGCTCAAGAGCATGAAAATTCGCTCCCCTTAACAGGCATGCATTAGTTATGGCTACGGAGCTGATAAAAGATAACTTACTGCTTGGTGAGCTAAAGCACAGAATGTATTGTTCATTACTAGCAATGCGAGTAGAAAAGAAATGCACAGACAATTTAAGAACCAGACAAACATCTTACAAGCAACACGGACAGCCAAATATGTCAACAACTTTGATTCAACACTGCTCACAGGATGCCGTCTGCGTCAGTTAACCACCTTACCCCAGCCATCTACTCCCCGGTGCATACGAGCTCCTTAGTTTCATAGTTTGGGACAAATTTGGGACAAGATGTACATTACATCAAGATTATGTACGTACATGGCTCGCATCATGCAGCTGACTAGCTGAGGCACTTTTCACGTACGACACCACAACCGTGATATCATCGAGCTTCCCACCATAGTACCTGTACCCAGCTTCTTGAGCTGCAGCAGCAAAGGGTGATCGTCTGTTCCTATCCTGCGCTCTTTGCTGGGCAAGGGCAGCAATTTTCTGCGCTGTGGCTTGAGGCCCAAGTCCAACCCTGAGAGCCTCAACAACGACAGCAGTAATCTCATTGTTGTACAGATTGTCAAAAAGTCCATCCGTACCAGCAATAATAACATCCCCGTGAGCAACCGGGAAGTGAAATACCTACATAAGCGAATATAGGCACAACAATATGTCAAAATTTTCTGATGCTATAGAACAAGTATATATTCCAAATGCCCTGGCTTCTTAATTTTGTCTTTTTCTGGTTTTGGGCTTTTTTTGGACTTTTTTGTTTTTTTCCGTATTCCTTTGCATTATCCAAGTAAGACAGCTTAACATTTGAAGCAGAGTAGGGATTACAGTTTTACACACCTGAGCAGAACTAGGAAGATCACTGCCACCCCCACTCTCGAGCTGATAGGTAAAATTAAATTCATGCTGCTGCACAGGTGATCTGACAACAGTGCGGCTATCTCTGACTACTATGAAGCCACTATCTCCAAGATTTATGGCACGAATACCCTGCAAGTTCACATTGCATGATATAATAAACCATCACTGAATTAGCATGGTGCTTCATTTTTTATATATAAAAAAAGACCACACCAAATACATCCGTTTCTTTCTTTTCCGGAAATAGGACTTAAGAACTTCTAGTTCTATTGAAAGTACTCTGCCGCCGCAGACAGATGGGTACAAGATCTATCAATCCAGCTACTCTGATATCTGCCATGAGAATGCCCCAGCATCATCACATCCGAGAAAACAAGTAGCAGCAGAATGTGCTATTTCAGCTCCCGTGGCATTTAACACGACTACACGAGTGAATTGATGTCATTTTACTGTAAAAGTGAGTCCCCTTTTCCCAACTAAGTGGGGGTGCCTTAGTGTGCTATTCACAATTTGTGTATTCACTATTCACCAAAATATATCAAAATGGCAATGGAAGGAGACTACACTAAACATCAAACAAAGGAAAGCTAGTTAACCTGCTCTGTAAGAGCGACGATGCATGCAGTTGATGATCCCCTTGCTTTGGTGCTTGTATAAGCCTTTTCCAAAACCTTTGATAGATCAATAGTTCCTTCAGGTTGATCCTTGATAGCACTCATTGAGTTACTCATTAGCTCTTTAGCATACAGTCCAGCATCAACGCCGAGATTTGTCCAACCACCAACACCATCTGCCACACCAATTGCCTGCTCATCAGCACAAATAAAATGACCATCCTCACCACCAGTTGCCGCCTTAGCAGGGTGAGGCAGGTAACAAGAACCTGAGAGCAGCTTCAGCGTTTCAGAAGCAGGTGACTTTCTGTGGAGGGAAATGAGAGTTAAGAACCAGCAGATGCCAGAAAACATCAAAACAATTGCTACCAGATGAAAAGAGCAGAAAAGCTTCTTTCTAATATATAACATGAAAGTCCTACATCAAAGCAAATGATAAGGTACCAAATTTCCATTTCACACAGATATAGTAAACTTATGTGTAGGAAATTGACTCAGAACCTAGTTGATTCCTGTCGAGTTTTTATGTTGTGCCCTATCCTGATGCCATCTACTGCAATCCAAATTCACAGTGCCTGAATTTCACTTTTCTTGACTTTTATTAGGATTACCGGACATACATATCAAAATGAAGACATGCTTGACAATGATATCACTTGCAGAGGAGCAAGGCAACATACAGTAAAACTTTAATTAACTCTATTATGTCCCTTATCACCAAATAACCCATTAGTTATATTTACAACTTGACTTTTATTGATTGGGCATACTTGTCATTGTGTGCATGTTTGTACTTGCATATAGACAATAATAACCATGCAACACAACATTATATGTGACTTATGGTGGTATTCATGTATCGTATGGACCTGTTCTAGAATAAAGTGGAGTTCAATACAATCAGCATTTGGCAACCAGGCACACATCAAGACTCTGAGGCTGAGAGGCATGCCTGTGACGGGATACATGCACATACAGGTGCATATAAATAATGAAGGCAACCGATATAGATTTGCATAAAATTATTATGGTATCACAGAAACCCACCTAATATAACACTTGAAGGAACATTCACAGATGCTATAACATGTGCACTGATATTTGTTTAACACCGTAGGGGGGATAGTCATTAGGAATTCAGAATGGCAAATGCACTAGGAATCATGGCACGTACTCATCAGGTGCAACTGTGGAGTTATCCATCTGCTTATCCTGTACTGCCTCACCAAGTGACAGTTGATGCTCTGTGGCTCCAGCAGAATACGGTGCCACACATGACGTGCTCAAGTCCCGAGTCCACGGCTCAACTGAGAAGCTCAACTTCCAACCTGGCCCAACTGCATTGGTCCAGGATGTCCTAGTCGACCCCCATTGCTCGCGGAACTTCAAGCTTGCACCGACCTTCTTAGAGTACTCCACCCCTCTATACTTGAAAGAGAACTCTGGCCTCGCCGCACTCCCAACCGATCCCATAGCCACAATACGTGAGGTGCGAGACCCTACAGACGCATCCTTCTCTGGTTGGCGCTTGGTGGCACCCAGCTCAGCTCGCCCAAAAGCATAGCCGCAGGCAGCCATAACAATGCCCCTCTGCAGCAGGCTCCGCCCCGTGCAGTGCGTGCGCACGCAGGGCGTCCGGTGGATGGCGGCGAAGAAGGCGGCGGGCGCGCGGCGGTCCGCGGTGTGCAGGAGGCGCGCCGGGTAGGTGGAGAGGAGGAACCAGGTGTTGCCGAAGAGGAAGCTCCGGTCGCCGCGGCGGAGGAGGAGGTCCTTGTGGGAGGAGAGATGGAAGCTGCCGCCTCTGCTGCCACCGCCACCGTAGCCGGCCAGCATCTTACGACCGAGCGAGACGCGCTTCCGAAGATCTCATCACCTCCTCCTATAGCACAGCCACCGAGAAAATCTTGGACTTAGGAACACAACATTTGGAATATCTCCACAGTTTTAATCAAACCAAGAACTCAAAAAGGAGGAAGTGGAGAAAAAGTTCAAGAACTCAAGGTTGGTGGAGCCTGCACCATCGATTTTAACTAGAAATTGGAATGATTTCTTGCAAAAACAGCAGGACATCTTACCGCGGCAGCAATAGCAGGATTTCCAAGCCCGGAGGTTGAGAGATCTTGAGCCCGCCCAGTTCCCGCCTAGTCCTATCCGCGCGAAAGAAGTTGCGAGGGTTCGGTGGCCATGGATTAGGGTTGCTTGTTGGGGGAAGAAGATGAGAGGACAAGGCTGATTTGATTTGAACCCTAGAAATTCTATGCGTGCGTGTGTTCGTTCGGGTTGAGTCGAGCGGAAGCAGACGTGGATGGTAAGATTGGACCCGTTGACCACAACGGCCTACAAAATCGGACAGGTTCGCGTGACGTCAGCCCAAGCTACGGGCCCTGCGTTAAAAGCGGTTTTTAACTTTTACTTATCTAACTTTTAAATAGAGTATTTTTAAGACAAGATCTACAAGTTAATTATAGTACACGTTAAAAACATGTATCAACCAAAATCACAAGCGAGTATCTCTCTCCGCAATCTCTGTCGCAAACAACCAAAATTCAAAAAATGTAACTAAAAGCCAAAAGCCACAAACCCTTACGGCTTCTGGTCGAGCTCGCCAATGTTCTGTGCCTCTATCAGACTAACTAGATGGCGAATCACTAAATTAACATCTCGAATGCTGCACGAACCGAGCCATTCTCGGATGGCAAAGGCCGGTTTTTTTAAGTTTAAAGTTAACTTATATCTACACTGTCTATAGTAAGTAGTTTTTAAACGGTACGTTTTTTTAAGATATGGTCAATGAAGAAATTGTATTAAAAAATGTACTGAGTTCAGTTGTATCACCAAAATCGCATACTACTATTTTTCTATACATATGATTTCTTACAAACAGTCAAAATTCAAATATTTAAGCTATAAGTCAACAGCCAAAAAAAACTCACCCAAAGACATCCAGTATGCTGCAGCCCACCAAGATCAATCCTGGGTGCCGCATGGGTGCCGCATCCCACCAATTTACTCTCCACATCTCAATCCTGGGTCATCATAAGTCCGCGTGGGCGGAGGGTAAATCTTTCTAAAGGGGCACTTTTTATATAAACAATGTCATTAGTTACTCTTTATGTAAATAGTCCCCAAGATACACACACACATGAATACTTCTAGTGATCAAGACACATGTCCACGTCCCGTGAGTACTTTTAGTGATCTAAGACATGTGTTCGTGTCCCATGAGACTTCTAAGCCTCCGCTTATTTTAAAACATATGTATTAAACACACCCCCGTAAATATATAAATATGTAGTATTATACGTGCACGTTGTACTAAAAAAACATCTTGAATTCTTCATGCTCTGTTCTACAATCTACAGCCTTTACATCAGGCATGGACGTTCAAATCATCAGATGCTTGCTTGGAGGATCAGGAAGTAACAACTTACAGCTAACGTCAAATCCCCACGATAAACCGATGCATTTGAAGCCTTACTCAAAAACGATGAACCGATGCATTGAAAATACGAACACAGAGGTTATCTTTGGACTCAAAAGTCCATAATGAAAATCCAATATACATTTTTCCAGAGCGCAAGCATGGAACATAAGATTTTAAGCTTTCAACACTTGATAGGAGGAAACACACTACACGGAAATGCGCAGGAATGTACTTTCACTTGATGATAAACAGGTGTACGGTGGCTAGGATAAGTTGACCAAGAAGACTGTCTCAATTTCTTGCTCCCACCCTGGAAAACCTCCTTGATAATTTAAACGCCGAGAACTGGTGCGCAGCTTGACTTTCTGTGATAACACCACGGCTTTCCTGGCGGCTGTACTCTTGTTGCTCAGAAGTAACCGAAGATCTACGCAGGATCTCAAACAGAGAAACACCTGAACTCGCATCACCCTCGGAGCTTGTTCTCGTTGCCACTGATTTTGGCTGTGAACTACTGAACTTAGCTTTCTTGGGTTGGCTGGAATTCGTCTGATCCTATACAGTAGAACGCGGAAGCACATGAGAATGAATTCAAAAAATAAGAAACGGATGCCATGCCTCAGAGCACATCCAAATTTATGACAAGAACAGAGCCAAGTTTCTCATGGAACTTACCATATCAGAATTACTCTCGGAAGTAGACAAGCAGCTCCTGCTACTGCTATTGCTATCATCATGACCAAATACATAGGTTCTGTAAACTGATCTGCGGGAAGATGCCACTGGACCACTTGCTGTTCGACCAAGAAAAGATGACTGCAGGGAATATACAATGCTCTCATGTGATGGCCAAACATGAGGAAAAAAAACACCTATCTAAAATCTCAACTATAACTTGAAACGGGACAGAACTATCAAATGATCAACATAACGGTACAATGGCAAGGGAAAAGTACGTGTAAGTACCTGTGCATACAATAATAATGATGAACAGAAAATAAATTTTAAAAAAGCAAGATTCCTTACTAAGTCCAGATTGTCCACATAGCACTAGAAGTTATGAAACGTAATGTTCAGTATTCAGTAATTTGCCATATGAGAAAGTATAACACATTAGAATCTTTCAGCTAATTAACACATTCGTGTGTATTAAGTACAACAGCATACAGGTATTAGTAGTCATTCACCTTCGAAGAACCGCTGCTGTTCTTTCCAACCATAAGCATTTCAAGATTTGCTGAAGAAATGTTAAAAAGAATAAATTAGTAAACCACCCATGTCTTAATCAAAGGTAGGCATGGATACAAAATTAGGACATCCTTACATGTGGCTTGCTTTCCCCTCCTCTTGGGTTCAGGAGCAATATTGAGCTTCTTTATCAGACTAAATACTTCCCTTGAATTGTCATCTTCCAATGGAGATATGAATGAATTATTATGAACCTACATGTAGAAAAGGTACACCATTCTCAAATTACTTTGCAAAAGCACATAAGGTGAATAAAAATTTGTACCAGCACAGCAAGGAACTATCACCTAGAAAATTAAATTTCTAATAATACATCAAGCATCTGTCGAACATTATATAAGTAGAATATGTCTCTGACAGTGTGGTATGTGTGCTCTAGTTAATTATTGAAACACATTAGCACTTACTTCTGGCTTTGAGATGCGTTGACGGGCCAAATGTTCCTCTATTTCCTCATCATCAGAGTGCTCATAAGTATCATTCTCATCTGTGAACATATTCGCAATCATTTGTTTTGCTTTTTCAGAATTCTGCCGCACAACATTTGTTGGAGTTAAGTCATATGACATTTCATTTTCTGATTCATCCTCACAGTCTTCAATATCATCTTCATCCTGATCCATTAATTCTTTCTGCTCCTGATGACCAAATTTCAATCTTTGCATGACATTATTTGTTTCAGCAGCATCTTGTTGCTGAAGCCACTTTTGGTGGAGGACATTACATTTCTCGTGATCTACTTCTTCTTCTTCAAATCCAACTGCTATCAGATCATTGAATACTTCATTTTCGTCACTTCCATCATCTTCTTCATCGTCCTTAAACCTCATCATGTCATCATCACTATCATCCTCTTCCTCAGCTTCAACATCTAGAAAATTTTTCAGGATGGCATCATCTGGACATGAATCTCCTGCAACAGCTTGTTGGAGTCGTTGATGAATATTTACATCATATTTCTGAGTGCTTGGATCAAAGTTCTCCTTATCATTATCTTCTTCATCTTCTGACAAACTGAATCACAAAATAATGCAAGACAGTGATTAATATTATAGTACATCAATATACATAAGGAAAAATAAGAGCTGCCAAATCCCACACAGATGCAGAGGACCATTACTTGTCCTTTCCAGAAAATTGTGTCGCAAGTAAAATAGTTAGTAAGAAATAACTGCACACTTTATGGTAGAAGGACATCAAACTGGTTTGCATTGGTAAAATATAGTCAGTAAAACTTACACGATGATCTTATTTAGCAATTCACAAATCATGTAAGGGTACAGGGAAAAAAGAATATGCTCTGGTAATGAAGCCAAGACAACTTTTTAATTTTTATGCACACCATATGCAATAATTCTAATATTTGTTGTGGATAATTAAGTTTTTAAAAGGAGATAATCAAGTTGAGTGAATGGTAAAAGGTGGAAAATATAATGGACTAAGGGGGATCTGCTATACTTACATGTCATCTGAACTCTTGGTAAGGCTTGAAGAGGGGGCCAATTGCGTTTCATCTACTGCATCAATGGGGTTATCACTTGATTGGGCATTGTCCTCAAGATTATCTCGAGAATCATCAAAAACATCCTGGTGGAACCAAGTGTCCAATAGTTAAACACGCAAAGCATTGCACACAAATACGAATGACCTCTTAAAATTTATAATCATAGATGCACCATCTGTCTAGTAATCATTGTTCTATTTTATGAGCATTGTCAACCATCGAGTTATCTCATTCTTAATTCACAGTGAGACAGCCTTGAATCTATGTGGATCCTGGAAAAGCAATAACCAAATTACAAAACATTTGATAAGCCAGTAACTATTTATTAGAAGGAATAGCACGCACTAGAATGCTGCCATCAACAACGGTAAAAGACAGCATAGTTGCCACCGTTTTCATCAGCAATATGTAATCCTCTTAAAATGGACCACTGAGCAAATGCTTTCAGTGGCATTCCATTTCCACATGACATAAGTTGAAATGTTAACAGTTTGAGACAAGTAAAACAAAAATGAGGCAAGTACAGCTTATAGATAAAGCACCTTCCGATGGTGCACCTTTACAAAATAGTGGCTGCAAATGGCTACAGAATTGGAGGGGCACTCACCTTGTCTGGAGCTTTGCTACCACCATTATTAAGATCCTTCTCACGAGTAAATGCATCCTGCAAACAAACCACCATATCAGGACAGTATGAACACGAAACAGCAAACTAATCAAATGAGAGCAATGCTCACCCCATCCTCGGGGACACTGCCATGATCATTCAGGTCACTGCCATTTGCTCCAACATCATTGTTGGCATCATCCTACAATCACACACAGCCTTTTAGTTTCATGGACACTGCACCACACTCAAGTCAGCCACCTCAATAAAGACTCACAATCTTCAAATCCTTGAGATCTGTATCCACTTTCTTAACACGAGGCATGCCCGAGTGCCCAGCAAGATCACTCGCAGGCTCTGAAGAGGCCTCATCATCATCTTCAATACGAGTATTTGACCTGAAACCGTAGTGAAGAAAAATAACGTCAACTGACAATTATGGCATTCTTTGCATAATCTCACAAAAGCAATCGGACAACTGACTTCTTTAGAGTCTCCAGCTTCCGAAGGCGGATTTTCTCCAGGACTGACGAGATGGGTTTGTAAACTGGCTGCGCAATCGGCTTAAACGACGCGCTCCTTGTCTCTACAAAGAACAAAAGTAATAAGAAACAGTTAGATAGAAACACCAAATCTCACACATTCCAGTTCCAATCATGCAAACAGTCGAAGTGTATACCTCGCAGCAGCCTCTGCGATTCGGCGTGGATCGAATTAAGCTGCACCCTCCTCTCCTGCACACAACAACCCACATCACCCATCAACAAAATCTACCGGCGATTCAACAGAACACCACTGACGCGCCAAAACAGAGGAAAAGGATGGTTACCTTCTCAGACTGTTTCTTCCCTCGGACCGACTCCTTGGGCGCCTCGTCCTTCTTCCTCCTCTTGCTCCTCTTCCCTTCACCTCCACCTCCATTTCGCCGCCGCCTTCGCCCTCGTCCATGTCCAGCCGCTTCTTCGCCGACCTCTCCCTGCGCAGCTCCTCGATGAGCCCTCCCCCCAGCATATCCTCCTCGTCCTCACCCACCACCCCTTCCATCGGCGGGCCCAGCGGGTCCCACCCTGCAGCGCCGCCGATCTCCGAGAACAGCGGGTCGAGCCCATCATCATCCTCCTCCTCCTCGGCGGTGTCGGTCGGAGGCAGCGGCGAGGAACCGGGGCTGGGAGGAGAGGATGGTTGCGGGGTCAGAGCATCCGCATCTGATGGCGGCGGCGGAGAGGGAATAGGGGGAGGAGACGGGTGCGGGGCTAGGATTTCCTTGTCGGATGAAGGCTGCGACGGCGGTGGTGATGGTGGGGTGGGAGCCGGCCGGAGGGGGTGGCGGTGGTGGTTTGGGAGGATTTCTTGAGGCGCTTGAGGCGTCGAGGAGGGAGGCGGCGGGGAGGTGGGGAGGACGAGAAGGTACGCCTCGTCGAAGGGCTCCGTGTCCATGGCGCCGCCTAGCCTAGGGCTCTCGGCTTCGCGGTGTTGGCGAATCGGGGGATCGGAACTGTGGATTTCAGAGGAGGGAGGCGGTGGAAAGAAGGCGCGGCTGCGCGCGCGGGAGAAGTTTCGAGTTTTTGCTCGGTTTGGCGCTAGTTTTTCACCTCTTTTTGGTGCCCCGCCTCCCTCCGCGCGGCCGCGCCAGTGAGTGAGGAGGACAGCTGCGACGCCCGCCGCGGACGCGCTGCGCGTCTCCTCGATGTTTTTATCCCAGGATCGGCAGTGCCGGGCCGGTTCGGCGGCTCACGCCGTGCGGTTGCAACGGGCGCCGGCCTTGACGGGTGGCCGGGTGGGAACGGGGAAGCTGACAAATCGGTGCCTCGGTTTAGCTCGAGCGTGGCTCTTAGAGGTGGCTAAACGGGCGTGCCTGTCGGGAGACACGGCACGGCTCCGAATCGTGTTTGGGCCGTCGCCTCGGACCGGCATGGCCCAGGCATGATTTAGCCATCAGGTCCATTTTGTTTTTTAATATTTATATGACTTTTATTTTATGTATTTTATTTTTTGAATTTTATGTATTTTTGAATTTTATAAGTAAAATATTTTTATTTTTATATATTTTTAAGATTATTCTTTTAAAAAATCATACCATCCGTACATTATATATGCTGTCATTCACCGTTCTTGCACTGTTTTAATCTTACTTTGTTATTCCATTAATTACATTTTGTAGGAAGTGAGGTTGTGAATGTGTGATGATCGCAAGCTTTGGATACTCACGAAGATGAAGGGCCTGTTTCTTTTTCTTCGAAGCTTGTGGGCTTTTAGTTTTTACTACAGTACATAATTTTCAAATGGAGTATTTTCTCAAGACAGGGTCTACAAATTAAACGATGTACACGTTAAAAATCCAACATATGTACCATCCAAAATCGTAAGTGAGTATCTTTCTCTCCGTAATCTGTATCGTAAACAACCAAAATTCAAAAATTTCAACCAAAAACCGCAGCCGTTGCCAAACAGGCCGAAATGACCCTGTGCTGTTGTGTGTTAAGATACGGATGTACCTGCGTATGTGTGTAGCTTGCGATGAATAAAAGGGGAAAGAAGCAGCGTGTAATAGTGGTAATGTTGCTGATGTATCTGTGTCGTGTAATTGTATTACAGCGTAGCTTGTAGTGTTTTCATCTGTTTGGGTGCTCTGTGATTTGTTTGTTTTCTCAATCAGCTAGCACCTAGCTCTGTCATGTTCTTACGAACTGCTCATCTTGGAACATGTAAATGCAGCACGGACAGAATCTACAGGAGAGCATGGATACCGGTGACAAAATTTGCAGATCACTATATCTCACCATTACAATCTGTGCCATCAGTTACCGATCGTGCGGCAGCACATCCTGCTCTCTTGTTACATGCAAAGTGGTCTCCCTGAGTCCCTGAACACGCACTTTGTTGTACGCATCGATGTTCAGATGTGAGACCAGGAAGAGCTCTACCTCGGCGACGAACCGCCCTGTTCGGCCAAGAAGGAATGGCCCCGCAGCATCAGAAAGCACAGCCTTGAACTCTTGCCTCCTATCCTCCGGCGAGATCCTCTTTGAAGCGTGTTCTTTGTCTTGCCTCTTCATGAAAGACTCGATCACACCATGGATGTGGTAAACGATGGCCTCGACATCTTCATCCTGCAAAACTCAATATTACTATACATTGCCAGCAAACGACAGCAATTCTACAACACTGGAGAACAATCTCAACATAACAATAACAATTGAAACGGCCAGCATCATGCTAATATGTACTTCTGGAGTCAGCAAATCAATCTGATTCTTGCCAATAAAATATAGTAGTAAAGATGCCGGAGTATCTCCTTTGACCATGATCATTGAGTAATGGGTAACACAAAATTGTGAAGCGTTCCAGATAAGAAGAGAAGCCCTAACAAGGATCCAGAAAAAGTACAAACAAGGATATTCAAAAATCCAAACGCTAGCAAGTACCAATTGGATGCTCCAAATTCAATCTCCTTTTAAACAAGCTAGGTAACTACTTGAGCAGTCGAAACTTTAAACTGCAAATATACTTCTCAGCTATGGAATAATTGTGTTGCTAATACACAGCACCATAAATACCTGTGTAAGGGCCTGAATTTCCTGTCTCAGCCAAGTTTCAAGCCAAATGTTCTTCCGGAGATACTTGCGTTGCTTCCAGTATTGCTGCACACTGGAAGCATTGTCTGAAATCTCTGCTTAATTCAGAAAACTTCAATCTTAGAAAACAAACGAGGCTCACAGGTATCTGACATTAATTCTAAAAGCGTGAACAGAAAAAAATAGTACAAATTAACACAATACCTCTTGTGTTATAGAATTGTGATATCAACTCGTGTGCATCTGAAAGATGTCTGTACAATAAGAAAAGTAGGATCAATATCCTTATTCAGTTTACAATCAGAAGAGCGAAATGTGAACAATCTCCATCGCAGCAAACAAATAAATGTCTGCTTGTGAATATCAACTGCAGAATGCAGCCATGCACAACCAGATTGAGGGAGCAAGACCTCTTCCTGGGGTCCTGATTTATGTATCGCCGCCCAAATGATTCACCATCAAAACCATGTATGATAGATACACTCTCGGTCTGCAAATATGACAAGGATACATATGATTAGGATCTCAGGACTAAGACCCAGGCAAAATAAAAGCTGGTCAAGTTCATAGATATAGTTCACTGTGCTAATCAATAGAAAAGGGTACTGAGACTCGCAGCACCAACTAGTAATTGTTGATATGGTTTCCACATCTAAGCTCTGCCAGAAACACTCAAAGCTAATTTCCCGATCTCCAACAGTGAAGACTTATCCCCTCGAAAAGCATTGTTTTTACAAATGAATATTTTTGGGGTACCCAACCAATTGCGCTTTTTAACAGCACATGAAAACTAGTCGAACTTAAACTATTTCTTTCTTGAGGATTTAATGGGGTAGAGGGGCATATGGTTTCTCTCATCATGCACTTCAAGATGATAAAAAAGTACTGAGTAAATGTAGCATTACCGGTGTTAGATAAAAAGAACTTGCCCCATTGTTGTGGAGTATCAGTATCTATAAGTCTATAACACCTGCTATTGGAGAAGTAACAAAACTGGGTTCACCTTGCAAAGGGGGCATTTCACTGACGACAAAGGTTCTGCATGCTTGCTCGCCACAATCTTCACCCATTGAGATATGCACTTGTAACAAAATGAATCTGTAGAAGCAGTTAGGATGCTCAGAACTCAGAAGGGATCTTGAACAAAGAAATTGCAAAAGGTGATTTCGATCTACAGGAAATCTCTGTCCCAATCCCTGCAAAGTGTTTCTTGCATCGATGAAGGAAACTAGGAAGCCCAGAAGCTACAGGAGTACAGGACCATCATGCAATTTTGCAGAAATTTAAAGCTTTTGCCCTTACTTTGACCAGGAATCGTACAAATTTCTATCCCAAGATAAATTATAGCAAAATTCTAGAGTTCAGGATCATTTAGTGAGAATCTATCGAATGGAAGAAATCTAAACATCGAAAATTAACCAAAAAGAATCTAGGGATTTTGGAGGAATGGAGGAGGAGGAGACTTACGGAAGCAGGTGTCGAGGTAGGCCTCGTCTTTGAAGGCTTCGAGGCAGATGGGGCAAGCATAAGCAGTGCTCGCCATTGCGGCTGCCGCCGCCGGGTTGTTGTGGCTACCACCGGAGGAGGAGGCGGATGCGGCGGAGGAATAGGCGGCCGCCGCCATCTCTGAGTCTAGACGGATCGGTTGTTCGTTTCTTCGTACGGGGACAAAAGCTCAGGGTGTGAATCGGTTCTCATTTGAACCATCCGTTTTTTATCGGACGGCTCACCCTAGGGACAGGTGACCAAATGGGTTATACCTGTTGGCCAGCCCACAGTTAGTATTGTAGGCATAGCTTAGGGTATAAAATAACCCACGGTAGATCATGTCGGGCCAAGATGGCACAAGGAGCTAGGCCATGCCTGGACCGTCACCCTAGCCTAGGCGCGCATAGTGTCCGGGCACAACACATACGATGGTCCGTCGGCATGGTAGGTTCATGATCCCACATGGCATGATGGTCCGGTCGGTGTGGTAGGTCCATCGGACGATTTTGGCTTTTAGCCTAACTTTTAAATAGAGTATTTTCTAAATGAGTATACAAGTTAAACGTACTATTAAAAGCCCAACATCCGTATAGTAAGTGAGTGATCTCGAATATATGATCGTTAATTCAAAATTTCACCAAAAGTTGGCCCAGACATGACATGGTGGGCACGACTTGTTTTGCCCGTTTTAGCATAATTAATGGTCAAATTTTTAAAATTTCTAGTCGTTTGGGGTTTAAAAATACGAATAAAATCAAAAATCTCAAAATTTTCTATAAATAGGCAACATACCCCCTCATTCAGTCACACTCAAACCAACAATCTCTTCTCTAAAATGAAAGCTAATGAAAATGGCATAGTGTTACGAAAGGTTATGTGCGCTATGAAAACTAAATATTTAAAATATTAGAATAAAATTCCGTACTTATAAGTATTTGCATTTATTCTTGATGCAAGAGCTAAAATTGTAGTATTTACTAATGTTTTTTTCACTTATATGTGAGTCTATATGGATGAACTATTCTAACTATTTTACAATTGTTCATTCTAAATTGTCCAAAATTTATCAGAAATATGAGCATAAATTTCAGAGAGTTCATTTGCAACGATCTCCACCAGCACCCACCATAGGTAAGAAGATAAAATTTGGTGCACCAGGATCCTCCAGAAGATCAAGCCCTACGTCAAGTGCTGGAGCAATCCATACCAGGGCCCACAGAGAACTATTAGTCTTTCTGAACAACGATCCTGTGCCTCACCATGAGGAGGAGAGAAGAACAAGTTTCATGAGTGAGATGGTAGAAATACTTCTCATAGTGAAAGACTGAGAAGCAAATTGCTGAAGAGGGGAGGGCAAGGCAACAGCAGTGAGTGGCAAACAAGACCCTCGGGTCCCGTGGAGGGATGGCTGGTGGCGGTGTCGGTGACATGGTTGGAGTTGTATGGCGGCGCAAAACAGCGAGGCGGCATGGGTGGATAGGGGCTCCGGTATTCTTGAGAGGAACACAAAGGGAACAAGGGAGCACGGACATGACCTCGTCCCAAGGAACATGATGATGCGATCGGTTCGACCGGAGGATGGCCGGATTGGCTCATGATGGTGACATGCTTAGGAACAAATGAGTGCTTTGGTGCTAGGCTTCCTTGGTGATGCATTGGATGACGAAGGTATGAAATACATAGAGTAGATGATTGTGATTGTGTAGTAGCAAATAATTAGGTATTGGCTCACAAGAGGCAACGAATCGACAACAGACGACATAGTAGATGGGTTTCAAAAAACCCAATTCCTATCAAACAGTTGCACAAAAATCAAATTAACTTCACATGAAGGTGCAAGATACTCGGGAACACAAAGTAACACAAAAGGATTTTGAAGAAATTCACCAGAGTGATTGGAACGTGAGTTGGGGCGACAAACCATTTTAGGAACGAAGGGCTCGTAATGATGTCAGTGTTCTAGGATTTGAGGAGGCTTAGCAAAGATTGGAAATGGTTGAGAGGGTCACACATTGTATACAATGGCTCGAAAGAGATAGGAACAATCTTGAATTCATAGGATTCGGTTTGGGAATAGATAAGATAAAAGGCAAACAAATGAACGAATTGCGAAGAAACTAGAAAGAATGGATTTCTCGCGTGATTTGGAACAACGTTCATTTTGGCACGACGTGGAGATAATGCTCGTGTAAAGATTTGGCTTGAGGGGAAGGAAGGGGTGCTGTGCTATGTTGGTCGGCTGTTGGTTCGAACCTAGAAGATGAATAGTAGCCGGATGACAAAGTGATGCAGGTAGAGAGAAAGAAAGGAAAAGTGGGAAAAAGAAAAAGAAATGATGGGCCAAGAAAAATAGATTCGACCCAGAAAAATAGAATAGATATTTTTCTGGAGATTTGGATTTTTTGGGGATTTGAATTTGAATTTAGAATTTCAGATTGGAACTGGAATTTTGAAATTACCTTCCAAAAATAAAAATAAAATTCAAATATTTGAAATAATTAATTTGGAATTAATTTTTTAAAGAAAGCTAAATTTTGGATGTTTACACCCTGCAAGCCATCGCTGCCATTTTTGCCCTCAGTAATCTCCATTGCCATCGACCCTGTTTTCGCCATTCTCTGAAATTCGTTGTCCTTGAGCACCTCGTCCCAAATTGGTCCTTACCCTACCTCCTCCTCTGCATTACAAAGCTATTTATCCCTTTCTTGTTCATCCCCAAAGCTGAAATCCCGTCGGTGGCTAGTAGAGCCATCAGAATCTTCAGAACGCACGGTGACTCGCTGCCACAATATTCTTCCAACCTCTCTTCCAGTGTCACAGCAACCGCCCAGTGCCCTGAAGCTCGCTACACCCTCACTTGAGCCGTTTTGTCGCCGATGTGCGCCTCCAGCATGCTATGGGGGCTGCCATTGCCATCCATCTCAAGGTATCTCCATTAAATCTATTGTCGCAAATGAGTTTCCCTCATCGACGCCGTGCTCGTGCACGCGCCATCTCTTCCTTCCTTGCTGTCAGAGCTCCACTGCCATCTAGAGCCACGCTATCATGGACAATGTGTGCGGCTTCTGGTGGGCTCTCTATGTTAGGAACTCAGGGCCTGTTCTTTTCGACTGCGGTTTATGGCTTTTGGCTGTTTACGGTATAGATAACAGAGAGACAAATACTCACTTACGATTTTGGTTGGTACAGATGTTAGGTTTTTAACATGTAGATCGTTTAACTTGTAAACCCCATCTTGAGAAAACACTCCATTTGAAAGTTAGATATTGTAGCAGAAGCCAAAAGCTGATTTCAAAAGCCTAAAAGAACATGCCCTCAAACTGGTTAAACCTAAAGTACATGGGCTAGGATTAATTGCAACTTTATTTGGACCACCATGTTGCAAAATGAAACTATTTGTTAAACTTAGTATAAAGTAATGCTAGAGATACTTTACCTAGCACAAAGCGTAATTTACTCTTCCTGAGAGTTAATGAAATCGCAAGGGATCATTACGCAAATCTCCCGTCTAATTACCAACTCGTTGCCCTCCCAAGTCCTAATCACGTTTACTTCGTAGTTACCGCCATGATAAGACCCTGACGTCGCCACCTCCACACGTACCTCGCTGACTCGCTCTCTCCCACCCCAACTCTCCCTTGCTTTCTCCCTCTCGCGCTCTCCCATCCAATGGTGGCGGCGGCTGCTGCGAGAGCGGCTATGGGGACGTCGGCGGCGGAAGCGGAGGACGTGGAGTTCGTCGAATTCGACCAGGACGACGACGACACCATGGACGAGGGCGACCAGGCCGGCGGCCGCGCCGCCCGCGCTCTCCCCGTGCCCCACATTCGTCTCCCCCGCACGCGCGGACGCCTCCTGGGCCGCAGCCCCTTCGTCCTCGCCTCCAGCCGCGACCGCTTCGACTCCCTGTCCAACGCCGGGAATTCTGTGAGAACCCCTTACGCAACCATTTTTCTCGTGATCTCTAAGTTTGGGGTTTTGGTATTCAACATTTTGTACCATTTTAGATGGGTTTGCGTGTTACTTAGCAGTTGGTTTCGTGGAAATTTGCGAGGGATTTGGTAAGCTAGGGTCCGTGATTGGTGATTTTTCGTTAGGGTTTAGGGTTTTTGGTTCGGGTGTGCTGTTCGGTTTCATTCTCACACCTGCTTGTGGTTGTTGGATTTCGAAATCGCTCGAGGAATTAGGGCCGTTTGATGTTTAAGACTAACGATTGAAACTAAATCCCTGGTGGTGTAGAGCTTGCATGATAAATTCTATTAGAATCGGTAATGATTTACAGGAAACGCCAAATGTCTTGGAAGGATTTGAGGCAATAACATCAAAATGCTACAATTGAACTGTGACGTCGGCAGATAACTAAATACAATTTGTGACTACTCTAGTCTCTAGCTAAACTGCATTTTATAGCAGCAAACATGTCAGTCTCTTTTAGATGTGGTTATCGTTAAATAGGAAACATGAGAGTGTTTTAGTAGGAAAGACAAGATCGCAGTGTTTTAATGGAAATGATCATGTAAGCAATTACAATATGAACTGTGAATTAAGACTAATTTGATGGCGCTGAGGTATTGAATAATGTCTCCCTTGTTTGTTCGCTCTCCACCTCCTTCGTTTGTTTTGGGTTGTGCCTCATAAATGCTGGGACTGTATTTTCTCTGTCAGTTTTACTTATTTGTACTAGTTGAAAATGTGGCTGTTAGTTTCTTTTGGACTTGTGGATTAATACATCAACACAATGGCAAACTACATAATTGAGAACATAACAGGGATGTGTTTCTGAATAAATTTTGTAGGACGATGCAATGTAATAGTAACCATTAATCCAATGCAGTATGACGCTATGCTTCTTTTGTTTTCCACTGTGCTGCTTTTCTGCTAGCCCATGGCATTCTGGTTATATTCGTGTAAATGTACTAGGTAAGCAATTATGTGACTGCAAAGCCACTGCAAAAGTGCAAAATGACTTGTTTGGCATTTTTCTGTACTCAGGAACTTGTATGCTAGCTCTTCCAGGTAGTCCCTGGTTACATGCATGCTAGTTTTTTCCATACCTGGTAAACCAGTATGGATAACAGAATAACTGCAGATTTGCTGCTTGGCCACTGGTGCTAAGGTTCTAATTCATGCATATCTATGCGGTTGTGCTATACTTGATTTCATTTCTCATACTTATTAGCCTCGTTCTTTTTGGCTTATAGCTTATGTTACAGTAATCAGCTTTCAAACGTCTTTTCAAGGCGGGATCTACATGTCGATTGTAGTAGACATTGTATTAACTTAAACTATACTAGCCAAAATCGTACGCAACTGTCTCTTTCTCGCGAACAGCCAGAATTCAATAGCCATAAGCCGCAGCCGAAAAGAATGCACCCATTATAATTGATTCTCCGTTGTTATAGCGATAGTCAACTTCTCATGCTTATATTATTCATTGATCATTTTATTAACTGCATTGATGGAAAACTTTGTTGATTCGTGGCTATTGAAGGATGGATAATACTTGTCTCGGGAGTCAAAGAAGATGTAGAAGAAGATGACCTGTACAATGCTTTCTGTGAGTTTGGTCATGCCAAGGACTTGCATTTCAATCTGGAACGTCGCACTGGATATGCCAAGGTAAATTTGATAGCCTTACTCTTGGAAGCTTAGAATAACTGAGGTTCTTTCTTGTTTGTTGGCAAAATGCAACACTAACTGCTAAGCCACACCGACAGCAAACACTGTACTGATAATGTTAGACATGAAACTATGTTTACTTGTCTCTACACTTCTTCTTGAAGTGATCCTGTTTAGGGTCAATGTGAATGGTAGCTTGTCTACCATGTGATGTGCGGCAGTGAAGTGCTTCCCATGGGACTGCACAATCAGAAAATAATCACAAGGTCATGAAGTGTTTGATATGCTAAATGTGATATCTTGAATACAAAGTCAGCTTCTACATTAATTTAACACTAGTGCATATGCTATCTTAAATTCAATTTTAGCCATCTTCTTTCTTCTCCTCGCTATTTTGTGCATGTGTCTCGTGGTGTGGACTGGCAGTTATTTCAAAATAGGCGCCAAGAGCTTCCTACAAGCATAATTTTTTTTAAAAAACTGAAGTTCTGTTCTGTTTAACATCTGCATTCTTGTTACATTGAGATTATTGCCTGTTGCGGTGCTTTTAAGTGTAAAAGGTCCTGCTGAAATGGTAAATCATTGCGTGCAGAGTAATCTAGCTATTTGTACATTTGGACATCTTGTCTTAGGATCATATTGTCTGAACCTTTTGATTAGCAGATTTTTTTGAGGGAGCTTTAACAGAACAATTAAAAATACAAGTTATGCTGTTTAAGAACAACCATTTGCTTTACAGATATCCATATGAATTGGTGTTCATTGAGTTGCATGAGTGGTCATTGTCTTTCTTCAGAACATACTTGGTTAACCTGCCAGGATTGACATTCTTCTTGTTTCTCTTATTATTTAGGTGATTTTGTTCTCAACTTTGTTTTTAGCATGCTGAAATTGGATTATACTTTGGTAATTGTTCTACAGGAGTTATGTACTCAATGATATTTGGTTATAATGGTAAAATTGCGTCTCTTGTAATTTAAGGTTCTGAAGGAGAATTAATACAGGAGAATATATTGATAAAGGGAGAGCTTGGAGCAGGTGTTGTAGAAGTCATGTAGCTGATGTGTAACCAGGGTTCTCCACTGTTGTAATTTAGTAGAAACTGCTTGCCTTAAGATTGAGTGAAGAATGTTGTGATTTTTTGTTCTGCCAGATTGAGTTGCTAGTACTGTATGGCCTAGTTTGCAGGCTATGGTGTGGCACGCAATCGCATTCGCTTGCAGAGCACAAATGTTATAGGCATTACTGAACGTTTGCATGGTTAAGAAAGGTGTTGGGATTATCTGGTATTGGGTGTTTACTTAGAAATTATTTTCTGCCTTTATGATGTCATGCACATTAGTTCCAATTTCCAAATACATTGCATCCAATTGGTGCCCATCCCCTGGTAAAAGCTTTAGCTGTGAAGAATTTATAGCTTTATCATTTGGCAAAATTACAGTGATCCAAGATAGTTATGCACGTTTCTAGCACATTCTTACATCTAAGTAAAAACATTCTTTTGAATTTCTGACTGTTTTTATACAGTTGTTGGCATTTGGGGAATGCCATGAAAAATGTTTTCTTGAGATAGGGACCCAATAATAAAATAAATAGTTTTATTGCAAACTACTATTTCTGGAAGGCAGTCTGCTATGTACCTCCAGTTGTGGTTTTAGCAGGAATGAACTCACTGTAGAGGTATGCATGGCCTAGATTATCGATTCCAAGAGAGAGAGAGAGAGTGGAAGGTTTATCAGCTACATTTTGAAATGAAAATTATGCTACAGAAGTACAGATAAATGGTAGACATAAGAATAATCCCTTATTTGTTCAGTAAGAGTAGATTGCAGTGTAATTTGAAATATGTATTTTTGTTTCTCACAAAGCTCTCTAATTTTTGTTCACGCCTGGGTTTTTCTTCTCAACAGGGATATGCATTGGTTGAATATGAAAGTTTTAAGGAAGCACAAACTGCGATCAGAGCAATGAATGGGATGCAGCTGTTAACAAAGACTATCTATGTTGATTGGGCATTCAACAGAGGTCCTATACAGAAGGTCATGAGTGCAAGGTGCATTATTGGCCATGCTTTTTGTTCTGCATTTTCTGTGGTTGGTAATTATTTGTGTTAAGTTGACATGGTATTTCATTTGGTCCACAAGCTCATTACCTTGATAACGCCTTGTTTTTGTCATGTCATGTCATGTATGTACATTCTATAATGTAATTATGTCCAAAATGTTTATCCTAACTGTCCTGTCCTAAAATTCTTGCATGCAAGATCTACAACATAGTTTTTTTTACTTGCTAGCTATTTTATTTTCCCAGTTTATGTTTGTTCGTTCGTTTTGGCTTGGTGATTTGCAGGGGCGTAGCCAGTCCGAGGCCAGCCTTGGGCCTAGCCCACTGCAAAGAAAAAATCAAGGCCTTTACTATTTATTGCTACAGTAAACTGCGGGATTTTCTCAACTGGGCCTTGGGCCATTGCCCTGGCGGCCCGAGGCCCAGCTCCGCCTCTGGTGATTTGCATCAGTAGTGCATGCAGACATGGGGCATTTGTCATAAATAAGACTTCTTCTGTAAACCTAATAACCTGGAACATAATTGCATAAGTTACATAATCTTTCCTGGAGAAGGTTCAGCATTGGTGAACTCAGGCTATCACATTTGGTCTGGCGGAGTGAAATGCCAAGTAATGCAGCGTTGCTAGTTTTCCTTCTCTTTTTCCATCTCCCTTCATAATTGATGGTGGAAACTAGGAGTTTACCTTTGTGGGAGCAGAAGTCTTTATGTTCTCCTAGGTTCATGATTATGAGTAGACTGCAAATGTTAATAAACTTCTTCAGTAATCAGTCTAGTTTAATGGTATCAAAGAAGAAGCTAAAAAATATTCTGAGTCCAAACTCTCACCTACTTCTTGGGCGATCCTGTTGATATCTAGTGTTAAGGAAGTGCTATTTAAGCTATGGTACTGCCTGATCTAAACTGTAGTCAATGCAGTGCTTTACTCCCCAGATGCCATGTCCATGTGTGTTGTAGATTTGGAACTTTTCTCTTAATCATCATTAGTTACAGAGCCCAGATCTCTATCGTGTAAGTAGAAGTCAGGTTATTTTGCTGATATTGCTATTTACGAGTGAATGTTCAATCTACTGACTGGTTTGTCTTCCTCCCAGGCCATTGTGTCGACGATCCAGGACTCCACCTCGTAGGCTTGCTACCTTGACATATTGAGGGGGAGCTCTGCTAGGTCTGCAATCTGACAATGTATGAAGTATCGTTTAGAACCTGAATCCTCATTCTGCTAGCCATATATCTGTACTAAGCCTGTTGAGCTTTACATCCGAACTTTGATCTCGATTGCTTTTGCTTGGTAGATAGGTTTGGGGAGGCTGGTCTACTTACTGACTATTCTCTGCTGCGTAAAAGGTGTTCTGTTGTAATGACGGTGAGACGGAAGTGTATGAAATGTTTCGGTGCGCGTGCCTCTCGTTTTTTGGTGACTCAGTAACCTACTACATGGAGAAACAACTTTCGTAGATAAATTTGATCTCTCTTGCTCTTATCCAGTTCGTGCGCGTACTCTGTCATGAGTTCGTGTTTCAGCATGGCTAGCTACTATGGTTGGATACTTGCATGCCTCCAAAGCAAATTTGGATGTTGATGTCTAATCGTGCAGGTAAGCACTGCCCATTTGTAAATGACGCTTTATGTTGGGTGCAATTGCGCTTGCTGTTAATATTTGCTTACACTGTGCAGAAATTTCCACCGCAGTAGCTTATTTACTTGTTGAAACTCGAACCTACCTAATTGTCTCTTGCTGGTTGGCACAGTAATTATTTGCCGAAGGAAGGTAGCTTCCTGGTGCTGCTCAGTCAGTAATTTTGCTCGTTTTTCTTTTGCTTGGTCTGTCTCTTCATTCTTACCAGCATTCCCTTTGCTATCAAACGTGTGACGTCTGACGTTTTCTGGTATCTGACATTCCCTCCCACTGCAGGCGAGCTTGGGCCAGAGGCTGCTTTTGTCATCGCTGCAGATCAGTCTCGTCGGTAATCAGTGCCATCCTCGTGGTATGTTTGCCGGACTTGACCTGGGCGCCCGCGCGCGAGTGTAGGATGCCCGTAGGCCGTAATAACATGGCCACACCAAGCCGACACAGAATATCTTTATCTTTATTATTATAAAAGAAGGAGTTGATGGTTGGTCCGGCCTCTCCCACCCCTTCTCACAAAAGACAGCGCTGACATGTGGCCCCAAAAGACGTGCGCCGAATCTTCCCACCTTCCCATCAAAATATCTTTACTTCCATGATTTAGTGGTCAAGGTGGATTTCATCTAGACTGCATTGTAGAGTACATGCTGTATTTTTCATTCAGTGCTTAATCTTGTACTAGTTGAATGCTTGTTGCTACGGATTTTAAAATTTTATCATACTATATGTTCTGAAATAACGTGTGGTAAAATTTTTTAGAACATGTATACAAATATGTTCTAAAATTTTTAAATCCGTAACAACGCACGGACATTCAGCTAGTTATTATAAAAGAAGGAGTTGGTGGTTGGTCCGTCCCCACTTTTCTCTTCTCAGTCATCCGATTTGATCTGAACCATTCGTCTCTCTCCTCTCTCTCTCAGGATACAACCGCTCACTTCTCCACTTTTCCCATCTCCTCGCGCATTCTGGCCACCCTTCTCTCTCTGTCGCTTGCTCTTCAATGTTTGATGTGTGAAGTTAGCCAGGTAATAAGTTTCGTCTCATTATTTTCATGACTCTGTTGCAACGCACGTGTCTCTAACTAGTCACTATATTAGAAAAGACTATAAGTATGAAGAACTTTGATATGTCTCCAGCGTGTGACTATAGTGATATATATATAGACTAGGAAATAAGAGTCCTTAATAGATAAGGAATAGAATTCTAGTCGACAATAAAATAGAGTACTATCGGAAATTAAAACAGTAAGATGATTCTAATCATAATCCCCAACCTGTTCGTTTGTCCTGATCAGGCTCTTCATATGGTCGGAACAACCAATAGTGGTTGGATCTGATCAGATTCGGATCACAAAATACAACAATCTTTACCTTAAACCGAATTCTCCCTGTAGCGAAAAGAATACAATAAACTTCTCCATGATGGTCGCGCAAGTGATCTCAATTGCAATATATCTAAATAGTGAACGAAACACCAAATTCGGTTGTCCCCCACAAACTGACATTGATTTTTCCTCAAAGTCTCCTTAATCGAGCGTAGCATAAATTATATTGAAAACATGCAATTTCACCTTAGACTCTATATATGCAGATCTTGCCATAGTAACCCGTCGTAGATGACGGATCGTTGAAGAATCGCTAATGATTAATTTCGTATAAATACCATCAATAATAGGCACAACGACATGAATTACAATGAACTCCATCTCTAACGAATAACACGCAGAGCTAATGATGTTCTGTTGATGGAAGGTGTCAATTGATTGAGTCAGAAGATCATCGACGGAGATAGCGCAATACGATGCCAGGGCATGGCGCCAGGTAACGTGGACGATAATGTTGGTGAACCTAGTACTGGAACAATCACCGAGGTAAAGCACCGATTGACGCTCGGCATGGCATGGGTTGACGCTAAGAAAGAGTCAAGATGCGGAATGGAGTCGAGGTGACTCAAATCATTGAGAACCATAACCTTCTGGTTGCCACTCTTGATGCCGCGCACGGCCACCTCGGGAGTCTCCTCATCGTAGGGCAATGCCTTTGAGTTCGAATCTGGAGTTCTGATACCACTTGTTATAAAACGTACATCCAAAATAGAAGATTCAAAAAACGAGAGACAATGATTTAACATGGAAAACCATTGCAAAAAAACTACGGACGCACTAAGGTAGAATATCACTATACGAGGAGAGGTTACAAACACAAAAAACTTCGACATGTCTTTAATGTTCGACTATATATACACAGAGAATATCAGAGAATAATAGTATATAGTTATAGTAAAAAATACCTTCAATAGCTACATTAGTTTTAGTCGGCATAGAGTCCATCATCACAGAAACAATCAATGTAACCTCGGATCTATTCACTTATTTTGATCGGACTCTTCAGTGTATCAGAACAATCAGCAGTGATCTGATCCGACTTAAAAATGATCTGGTCCGAATAGCAATGTACCTCGAAGCTCTCGAGATCCCGTCACGTCGCGCGTCGTCGGCTCCTCCTGGCTTCTGTCGCGCCGCGATTGGTAACTGGTATTGGACCACCCCCGCTAATGATTGCTCCGGCCACGAACCGCTACGCCCGCGCTACGCGCTGATCGAAGAATGGTCACGTCGTCCCGGCAGGCAAGCCTCCACGATGATGATGCGATGCGACGCGTCGGACATGACATATCCACTGGAGCTCTCAAATCCGAACACGGCCGCCGTACGTTCGTGCCGATCACTGACTCGTTGAGTGAGCTCGAGACGGTAATATTTGGTGCCACTCCACTAGTCCATATTCCCAGACCGGGCATTGCATTCATGCAACGCTAGCTGCTTAAGGTACAAATAAAACGGATAATTTATATCTGTTCGATCGATAAACAGATATGAAAGAGGTAGATGGGTATCCGATACTATCTGTGTTCGACTCGAGAAAAAAATATGGAATATGATACGAGATAAGTGATATTCGTCCGATATATCCGTATATCAAATGATATAAGGAAGTATGTTATGACTTTAATTAGGAATAAAATAACATATAGACAGATTGTTACATCTAAACAAGCGGGCGTACTGATTGTTCTTCCTTCAACATTCCCGTAATTAGTTTCTCCATGTTCGCTATGATCGTATTATGCTATCCAATGTCCTGTGCAAATGAGCAGATATTTTTCGTCCATCGACCATCCGAAAGATTATAAAACGAATATTGAATAGAGAAATAGATATCTACTATTATCCGTGTCCGTATCCGATTACACCCTACTAGCCGCAATAGCACAGATTCCCTGTGCCGATCGATCGAATCGACGGGCGGAGGTCGCGATTCCCGGCTGGAAAAGAAAGCTCGCGGCCGACGCGACCGTTGTCGCCGCCCGTCGCGTCGGCGGATACACGGCACAAAAAGGGGCATCCGCGCACATGGCCCCGATCATGTTGCTGCCGCCGCGTCAAGTCCCGTCCGGGGCCTGAGTGAGCCGCACCCTCGCTCCGCCCGTGGCCCTGATCGATCATGAGCTGTCGAGAGCGACGGCCTGCGGTAACAGCGGCGCCACTCGCCTGAGGAGCCGGAGCCGGAGCCGGATCGTCTGCCGCAGCTCACTATAAAGTGTGTGGGTTTTCCAAACATCGCCAGGGAAATCGACGGCTTTGTGTACGTTTCGCGTACCTGGGGGCGGCTTGAAGCCAACCGTATGACTAAACAAGCTACAGAGCGCGGTTTGTGAGAAATAGTAACTCCATATGCTTTCTCTGTGTCATAGTGTCAGAGAAATATGCCACCGTTATTTTCTTCTGCCATCAGTTTCAAGGTTTCGGAGAATTCGAGAAGACATGGAAAGGCATCCGTGTGTTTTTTATCACACAAGTTGCGGGAAGGTATGTATAATAATTTGTTTTTTAAAATTGTCTAAGGCAATGATGGAGTCAGGATTTAAATAATGGGGCTATGAACTTAAAACACGTTTATTCTAAGATAAGTTCAAATGATATAGTACGAAAGTTTAATATAGATAACTAAGCAATCGATCAAGTATTATTCACCTATATTATTTCTTAGCTTGTTAGGATTGATCACAACTCTTGCAACTCCCTTTTGGATTTTGATTCTTGAGATCATCATTTTAAACCTAAAGGTAAAAAAGGGAGCAACTTACTTTCTAGTGTCCCAGACCAATCTATATACAACAATCTATGACTATCATGAAAACCATCCTATCGAAGCTAGTTGACACATGAATATTAGGAAACGATCTACCAGTATTCAGGATTCAAGAAGCTAATCGACATCAAGGACTCAGGTGCATAGAAGAACTGGGCGGTAAAAAATAAGGCATAATAAGTCAGGAACGTAGGGGACCTAGCGAGACGAGTGTAGAAGAGTTGCTTGGAGAGCTTCTAGCATTTATCGATGATGGGCGGGTCGATGATATACTGTTTGTTCCAATCCTCTTAATAAGTGTCTTGTGGTACACGCGCGTGCTTGGCCACCAACCTCGTCACCTGGCACACATTGGATTGCAGCTGCGCCAGCTTTGATGCCAATGTTGCCATGGATTGTCGTCGTTTCATGATTAAACCAGATCAATGCGGATGAGAAAAATTAGAACAATATATCTACGAATTGGGAAGTACGGGATCGAGACTTGGCTTGATAATTTCTTTGGTTTACCTTTTTCTCTCTGGTGCCTGGTGGTCGCTGGTAGTGGTGGCGATGAGCTACGCGTGAGTAGAGCCACGTGCCTAAGCTTGAGCTCGGCTGCTGCACTAGGGCAGAAACCTGAGGGATTTGGTGATTGGGGAATCTTCGGTGGGGGTGACCGATTGACTGAGGAAGTGAGGATGGCGTGAGCACTTGGGCTAATAGGCTTGACTTGTTGCTTATTAGGTCTAATGAGCTGTCAGGAGTATGTTAGTATATGTAGTGTATATTTTGTATATTCAAGGGGTATATATATCGGGTTTTGCATAAAATTTTGCCAATCACTTAAAGTCAACATTAGATGAAACATCTTTAATAGTAAATCATTCATCTAACTATTTTATATTATTTTTACCATAATTTTCTGCCTCATAATCTCTTGCTATTTATGTTGGTTTATGGACTCAAGTCGTCTCTTATATAAGAGACGACATATTATATTTCTCTACCTCCTTTCTTCTTTACATAAAATTTTACTCATTTAATATAGATAATAGATAGTTAAGATGACACTATTAAAATGCCCCAGTCCCACCTCAACAAATTTACTGCTACTACCACCTCTAACTCTCTCACTCGATCTCTGTATATTTTCAGAAGACTTTGAGCTTGTTTCCCTTGTACCATTTCGATGGCTTGTCACTACGGAGCTCTGACTCCTCGATTTCTACATGGAGTGTATGCTATTGTTATTTGATTTCTACCTATATATAATAGGATGTCTTTTAAGGTTGTCTCTAAGACTTTCATTTCATCTAAACATAACACTACAGATAACATCTTCAACAGTAAATCATTTCTCTAACTATTTTACACCATTTTCATCATATCTTCTTGTCTCACGCTCTCTCACTATTTATGTTGGTTTACGAGTTCAAGTCGTCACTTGCATAAAAGACAATACATTATCTCTCCTCACCTACTCTCTCCTTCATATATGAATTTATTCTCTTAACATAACTAAGAGACAACTGAGATGACACTATTGAAGATGCCCTAAAGAATTTGACATTGTGGTTGCACATACGTTTGATTTTTTTACAAGGCAGACGCACATCGCATGTGTAGATACGTGTGTGCGTTCTCTACACATGCTAGGATTTAGACGGAGGCTCAACAACCTCCGAAGCGTTGGTACACGCTATCCCGCTGAACGCGCATGTATACATACCCCTCTAGAGGGTACTATTTAGAGAACGATACACCTAAGAAATGAGAAACCTAGGCCGATCCCAAGGATCAAACGCAGAGCAGAGGGGCGAGCCACTGAGCCACCCACGGCTCAGGCCTTCAGAAGTTTGATTCTTGGTACAGGCAGCAGTAGGTTCTTGCATGCCAAGACCTCTCCCTCGTTCATGGGTTCTCTGCGCGAAGAAAACGACTCCACTCTCGTTCATGGGTCAGCGATTTCCTCCACCGGAAAGGTCAGCATTTTTCTGGCTGTGACGGCTGAGTTGCTCTCTCTCCTACCCTAGCTAATCATCAAAAAGACCCAGAGCCCGCATCCGTAGTCGATATAAAGCGTCTCGCTTTGCCAAAGGTTGGCGACGAAACAGAGACTTGTCATGAACAGCACGAGCTGTCCTGTGAAGAGGCGCCAATGCTGAATCTCGCACACCGCCTCTTCACACCGAGCATCGCCTATTTCCATCTCAGCCGCAGTACTCGATTCCGTTGCCAGCATCTCGCACACTTTTGTATCAACTATACATACAGTTTTATGCTATTGGCACAACGCTCCCAATGCTGTCTGAACCGAAGGCCGTGGATAAATCAATCTATAGTTTCAGCGCGATGGTTGGTGCAAATCGGTGGAATGGCTATAGCCGCACTTACATTGCGCGTGCATTCTCTCTCCTGAAACAGTGTTAGAACTAGCCCCAAGATCAGTCACGCTCGCACACAGACGCAAGGAGGAAGATGATGAACAGTAGACACAGGTTTGGCGACGAACGCCGCGGCCACCGAACGGCCTGTATCTTGGCTGTTTATTTCCACTAAAAAGACTCGAACTTAGTAATTCACCCAACGCTTACAAGCCAGCTTTATAGCCCACACCAACACAGCACCCACGCAGCCACCTCGCCGATCAATACGCGTACGAACGCTTCGTGCTGGTGACCCCGAACTCCTCGCCATGAGCCGCTGCTCTCCACAGGAATCGGTCTCCAGCTTGACCGCAGACTTAGCGTCTCGCATCCCTCCGCCTTCATCGCGAACGTTGAAGACACGCCAACACCGACTCGACCTCTACGATGGACACCAGCGCATGCACACATACATGCAGCATGTAGACTTGAAACTCGACGTGCACACACTCGTCGAACTCATACGGACACACGCACACCACGACCGAACATGGGTGGTTTATTCCAACAAACTCCCCTAAACCACGACATCACCATGCGCGCCGACTCACAGCAGGCATGGCTCCTCACCGGCGTCCGCGAAGGGCCTCTCTTTCTTGGCTCCCGGCGGTCCTCGGCGAGGTGGCGCGACGCCGCAGTTGTAGCACCTTCCTCGCTGCGGCGCCCGAACGCCCGCGGTCCCGAGCACGTGCACTGCCGCCGTCGTCGTCGAAGTGGCTGCCATCGCCTTGTCGCCGCCGCTTCCGCGCCGCGCATTTCCGCCGCGCCTCGCTTCACTGCCGTGCTCCTTGCCGCTGCGCCGGCGAGCTTCCCACTGCTCCTCAGTGAGCAGCAGACGCTGGACGCCGTCCGCAGCCTCCTCAACGCTGCCACAGCGCTCCTCCGCCATGCGTAGCCTCCCGACGAGCTCCTCGAGCGACATCGTACTCAAGTCCATGAGCATCTCGATGGACAAGGCGACTTGATTGTGCCGCGGTACCACGCGGGCGACTTCTTGATGACGCGCACCTCCTCGATGTTCTCCCCCAGCTCGCGCAATTCCGCAACGAGGGAGCCGAGACGCATGGCGAAGTCGTCGATGGACTCACCAACGTTGAATGCCACATTCTCGAATTGCTTGAGGAGCTTCTGCGCGTTCGCCTCCTGCACGCGCTTGTCGCCCATCCGCATCGTCTTCACAGCCGCCCATGCCTCCTTGGCACTTTTCTTCACGGCGAGACCCGAGCGCATCTCCGTCGGCACCGCGCGCAGGATGGCAGCCAACGCCACCGATCCTCGCGACTTCGGCGTCGCTCGTCTCCACAAAGACGCCGAGTCCGAGCGCCTCAAGTTCACCGCATCACCAACGCCCACTCGTGGTAATTGGCCGCGTCAACACCGGAACTCCACCGACCCGCCGGACTCCTTGACGACGCGTTCCACCACGACCTCACGTGGTGTGCCGCTACCGGCGGACTTCGGAGACGATGGCGACGTCGCTCGTCACCGCCATCGACTTGTTGTCAATTTCACCGGCTCGATACCAAATGTTAGAACTAGCCCCAAGATCGATCACCACGCCGCACACGACGCAAGGAGGAAGATGATGAACAAGAGACACGGGTTTGGCGACGAACGCCGCTGCCACCGAACGGCCTGTATCTTGGCTGTTTATTTCCACTAAAAGACTCGAACTTAGTAATTCACCCAACGCTTACAAGCCGCTTTATAGCCCACACCAACACAAGCACCCACGCAGCCACCTCGCCGATCAATACGCAGACGAACGCCGTCTTTGGTGACCCCGAACTCCTCGCCATGAGCCGCTCTCCACAGAATCGGTCTCCGCTTGACCGCAGACTTAGCGCATCGCATCCCTCCGCCTTCATCGCCGAACGTTGAAGACCGCCAACACCGACTCGACCTCACGATGGACACCGGCGCATGCACACATACATGCAGCATGTAGACTTGAAACTCGGCGTGCACACACTCGTCGAACTCATACGGACACACGCACACCACGACCGAACATGGGTGGTTTATTCCAACAAACTCCCCTAAACCACGACATCACCATGCGCGCCGACTCACAGCAGCATGGCTCCTCACCGGCGTCGCGAAGGGCCCTCTCTTTCTTGGCTCCGGCGGTCCTCGGCGAGGTGGCGCGTCGCGCGTTGTAGCACCTTCCTCGCTGCGGCGCTCGAGCGCCCGGCGGTCCCCGAGCACGTGCTCTGCCGCCGTCGTCGTCGAAGTGGTCGCCATCGCCTTTGTCGCCGCCGCTTCGCGCCGCGCATTTCGCCGCGCCTCGCTTCATCGCCGTGCTCCTTGCCGCTGCGCCGGCGAGCTTCCTTGCTCCTCGGTGAGCGGCGAGGACGCGGACGCCGTCGCGGCCTCCTCAGCGCCGCCACGGCGCTCCTCGCCATGCGTAGCCTCCCGACGAGCTCCTCGGCGACATCGTACTCAAGTCCATGAGCATCTCGATGGACAAGGCGACTTGATTGTGCCAGCGGTACCACGCGGCGACTTCTTGATGACGCGCACCTCCTCGATGTTCTCCCCGGCTCGCGCAATTCCGCAACGAGGGAGCCGAGACGCATGGCGGGTCGTCGATGGACTCACCAACGTTGAATGCCACATTCTCGAATTGCTTGAGGAGCTTCTGCGCGTTCGCCTCCTGCACGCGCTTGTCGCCCATCCGCATCGTCTTCACAGCCGCCCATGCCTCCTTGGCACTTTTCTTCCTGGCGAGACCCGGCGCATCTCCGTCGGCACCGCGCGGGATGGCGCCAACGCCACCGATCTCGCGACGCTTCGGCGTCGCTCGTCTCCACAAAGACGCCGAGTCCGAGCGCCTCAAGTTCACTGCATCACCAACGCCCACTCGTGGTAATTGGCCCGCGTCAACACCGGAACTCCACCGACCGCGGACTCCTTGACGACGCGTTCCACCACGACCTCACGTGGTGTGCCGCTACCGCCGGACTTGAGACGATGGCGGCGTACGCTCGTCACCGGCCATCAGCTTGCTGTCGAATTTCACCGGCTCTAATACCAAATGTTAGAACTAGCCCCAAGATCGATCACGCCGCATACGACGCAAGGAGGAAGATGATGAGCAGAGACACGAGGTTTGGCGGCGAACGCCGCTGCCACCGAACGGCTGTATCTTGGCTGTTTATTTCACTAAAAAGACTCGAACTTAGTAATTCACCCAACGCTTACAAGCCGCCTTTATAGCCCACACCAACACAAAGACCCACGCAGCCACCTCGCCGATCAATACGCGTCACGAACGCTTCGTCTTTGGTGACCCCGAACTCCTCGCCATGAGCATTGCTCTCCACAGAATCGGTCTCCGGCCTGACCGCAGACTTAGCGCGTCTTCGCATCCCTCCGCCTTCATCGCCGAGCGTTGAAGACACGCCAACACCGACTCGACCTCTACGATGGACACCGGCGCATGCACACATACATGCAGCATGTAGACTTGAAACTCGACGTGCACACACTCGTCGAACTCATACGGACACGCACACACCACGACCGAACATGGGTGGTTTATTCCAACAAACTCCCCTAAACCACGACATCACCATGCGCGCCGACTCACAGCGAGCATGGCTCCTCACCGGCGTCCGCGAGAAGGCCCTCTCTTTCTTGGCTCCGGCGGTCCACGGCGAGGTGGCCGCGTCGCCGCGATTGTAGCACCTTCCTCGCTGCGGCGCTCGAACGACGCGCCGGTCCCCGAGCACGTGCTCGCCGCCGTCGTCGTCGAAGTGGTCGCCATCGCCTTGTCGCCGCCGCTTCCGCGCGCGCATTTCCGCGCGCCTCGCTTCATCGCGTGCTCCTTGCCGCTGCGCGGCGAGCTTCCCATCGCTCCTCGGTGAGCGGCGACGCGGACGCCGCCCGCGGCCTCCTCAACGCGCCGCGGCGCTCCTCGCCATGCGTAGCCTCCCGACGAGCTCCTCGGCGACATCGTACTCAAGTCCATGAGCATCTCGATGGACAAGGCGACTTGATTGTGCCAGCGGTACCACGCGGCGACTTCTTGATGACGCGCACCTCCTCGATGTTCTCCCCGGCTCGCGCAATTCCGCAACGAGGGAGCCGAGGCGCATGGCGGGTCGTCGATGGACTCACCAACGTTGAATGCCACATTCTCGAATTGCTTGAGGAGCTTCGCGCGTTCGCCCTCGCACGCGCTTGTCGCCCATCCGCATCGTCTTCACACCGCCCATGCCTCCTTGGCACTTTTCTTCCGGCGAGACCGGCGCATCTCCGTCGGCACCGCGCGGGATGGCGACCAACGCCGGCCGATCCTCGCGACGCTCGGCGTCGCTCGTCTCCACAAAGACGCCGAGTCCGGCGCCTCAAGTTCACCGCATCACCAACGCCCACTCGTGGTAATTGGCCGCGTCAACACCGGAACTCCACCGACCGCCGGACTCCTTGACGACGCGTTCCACCACGACCTCACGTGGTGTGCCGCTACCGCCGGACTTCGGAGACGATGGCGACGTACGCTCGTCACCGCCATCGACTTCTTTGTCGAATTTCACCGGCTCGATACCAAATGTTAGAACTAGCCCCAAGATCGATCACGCCGCACACGACGCAAGGAGGAAGATGATGAGCAGTGACACGGGTTTGGCGATTTAACGCGCGGCCACCGAACGGCTTTGTATCTTGGCCGCTTATTTCACTAAAAGACTCGAACTTAGTAATTCACCCAACGCTTACAAGCCGACTTTATAGCCCACACCAACACAAAGACCCACGCAGCCACCTCGCCGATCAATACGCGTCTGAACGCTTCGTCTTTGGTGACCCCGAACTCCTCGCCATGAGCCGCTGCTCTCCACAGGAATCGGTCTCCAGCTTGACCGCAGACTTAGCGCGTACCGCATCCCCTCCGCCTTCATCGCCGAACGTTGAAGACCGCCAACACCGACTCGACCTCACGATGGACACGGCGCATGCACACATACATGCGGCATGTAGACTTGAAACTCGGCGTGCACACACTCGTCGAACTCATACGGACACACGCACACACCACGACCGAACATGGGTGGTTTATTCCAACAAACAGCCCATTTTTTTTATAAAAAAAATTGAATTTCTTTGATTTTTGTTTGAATTTGGAGATTTCGTCAAATCCGAAAAGTTTTCTAAACCAAGCCGCTTTCCCTTTTTTTTTGGAAATACGCTTTCTAAGCGCGTAGGCTCATCAAGCCTTTCTGCCATCGCCCTGCTCCCTCTGCTGCGACGTCGTTTGTGCTCGCACTCGCACGTACTGTCTCGTTCGCCCGTCGCCAGCATCCGCGCCAAAAATAACACAGCGTCTGCGCCACCTTATCGACCGCCTGTACTAAGCCTTAATGCTGCCATTGACATTGCGCCACGCCGTCACACCGTCGATCCGCACCGCCACCGCTTGACACCTTTTGAACGTCATTGCACAATGCGCCACGTCGCACACTTGCGCCAATGAGAGGCAACGCCTCTCCCGACGCCAACGCGCTTGCCAGCTTTGCTACTGTAGTGTGAAATCTACGCGCCTGTCCACACTGTTGTCCACGCGCAAAGCGCGTTCTCATGCCACCGCCTTTGCCGCCTACTTAGCCGAGCCTGCGACTCCTACACCCTCTTTCCACACTAGCCCACACCCACCACCACCATTCCTCCCTCAACTCTAGCCATGTCGTGCCGCTGCAGTCGATGCCCGAATCGCCACCAGTGAGCTTAACTTTGATTCCTCACATCCACCTCTATTCTAGCCCAATTACTTACGTCCATAGCTTCGCCCCACCACGATGAAGCTAACCCCTAGCTTTTTTCTTAGCCTCACTACCTCTAGCTTGCCGCCGCCATGCGCCATTGCGCTGCCGCACGTGGATACCATTGCCAGCCCTCCTCAGACCATCCCGAGCTAAGCTGACATCACCACCACACTCCCCTAGCTCTAGTGATGCTCAAGTTGTTGCCGATTTGGCAACATCGTCACCTTAGCGCAACCACGTCGTTGCCCTGTTCTGGCCAAGTTCGTCGCCGCCAGCCTCGTCTGTGCCAATAGACAAAATGGATTTCTCTCTTCCTCGATGCTTGCAGCATCACCTCTCACCACCATCCATTGTCGCTATCATTGAATTTGGTGCTACCGCCGCCTTCCCTGTCTTGGTCGCCATGAGAGCGAGCTCCAACTCATTTTTGAGTGAGTTGGTGTAATTTCAAGTGCCATTAAGTTGGTTTTGGTGATAATGATAAATACAATTATGAGATTAATATATTTATTGATTATGATATTGCTCAATTTACATTCAAGCAATTTACATTCATAGAATTAAATTGATTGTTTGCCTTTCTAGAATTGCAAACCTTGACATAAGCCTTAGAGTATTGATGCACTTAGGTGAACCCGATTGTTTTAGGTGTTATTTGTGCTAAACCTTTTTTAATTAGGCTTTCACATTATTTGCTTGATTTAGCCAAATAGAAATTGATAATTAATTGAAAAAGATGTTTTAGTCCACCTATTCACCCCCTCTAGTCGGCCTCCTCGATCTAACAGCTGGGCCACGTGTTCTATGGGCCACCAAGTTGGGCTGGCAAAACAGGCCTAAGCCGACTCTAATTGGTCAAACCGACGAGACAATCTTGTCTGACCCAACTTTGTTCATCGACGACCAACATCTTGTACAACCCAAACTCGTATTGTTCACCAAACCAAGCCCGCTAGGAATAGTATCAACCCGGTTCTATTCACCCGACCTGTTACTGTTTACCCAAAACCTGTTAAGCTTGTTTATACTCATTTCGACTGCCTCGAGCCCGTCTAGATCATTTTCAATGCCATTCCATCCAACCAAGCACCGCTTAGACCCTAACCACCCAAACTCTCCTGCATTTAAAACTTTTTTTTGGATTTTCTCTTTTATTTTGTTCTCAACTCGCTTTCTTTCGAGTCCGGACTTATATGATACTTTTTCCTTTGCGATATCACCTGGATTATCGAATGAGTTGATCAAGACACTGAAAAAGTAGGCCTAACGAAGACTACTAGCAGGAAGGCAAGTCACATGTTTTTATCATATTGATCCCATATTGCTTAAGTATCTTTATTTCATTTACATTAATTATGCACCTTTATTCACATAAAATAATATCTTGGAATGACACAATGGATAGTTAGATTCTACCATTGAAAAGTGTAGTTATATTCTTGAAGGCCATATCTACCTTGATAACCTTGGTATAGCCTATAATGATAATTAAATATCATATAGATAGCTCGAAATTAGGTTGGACAACTAAAATGATTTACTTATACTAATTAGGTTGGACACCGAAAAGCGCAACCATATTCTTTTTTGTTGTCAATGTTTTCTCACATTGAGTTTTATTTGACAAAGTTTTTAACAAGGCAACTGTGTAAACACTAATAAAGCTCATTATTACATATTCAATTTGTTTATATCTAATTGTCTTTTTCTCTCTCTATTTATTTATTATCTCAACTAATTTATCATATCTCATTTTATTTAAATCTTTTGTGTCTTTACCTATTTATAGCTCATTTGTTATATCTCAATTTATTACATTTTTATGTCTTTATTTATTTACAACTCATTTATTATTTTATTAATAGGCTATTCTAATCGCTAGCCGGCAACCACTCATTATGCGCCTATCCCCCCTGATCGAGCCCGTCCCATCCATGTGCGAGCCACCCCAAAGCGTTTCCACTTTTTTTGTGCTTATTGGCTTAATGCCTTAACCCCTGAGGGTCCCCGAGGCCCAAGCGCCCCCGCTGACGTAAATGTTTTAGTATGGAGACCATAATAGTGCGCGAGATGAGCAGTAATGGTGTACTCTTGGTGCAGTAAGTCATTCTAGGAATTTTGAGCCTCTATTATGTGATGTCAATTAAGTGCGCTTAAAACACTTGTTCAATACATTTTTATCTTGTGGATAGTAATTTCTACGTACCCACATAAGCGTGCGCCACGGTTAACACAATAAAAGGCAAACATTGGTGCAGTAAATTCGTAAGGCACATATAGTAAATTTCTTATTATCAATGGTAATTACATTTCGATACAATAATCTTCATCATATGAGTCTATAAATTTGTTGTACCAATGTAGTAAATTTAATAGTGCTCCAAAGTAGTTAAATTATGCCATAAATTAGAATGTATCCGACCGTAGAAGTGTTACACATGTTTTACGGCCGTGATAAGTGTGCGGTTCATTTTTTTTGAATTTTTTATGAAACCGCTAGTAGGGAGTGCGGAGGAGTAAGTTGCCTTATTTACTGGGATGGGCCACAACGTTTGGGTTTCTCCGTTACTGCCCTTTTCAATTCCCTCTCGGGTCTCTCTTCTGCACCCATCCAAATCTAAAACCACCCGAGGCGAACCATTTGCTCCCCGACGATCTCAACCACACCCATTCCCGATAACGTCTACACCATCAAACGTATATGTATCCTCCCCCCTCATCGTGTGCACTTTTTGGTGATCTTGGGCTATTGTTGTTGTCATGTTCAATAGCTCGTATGTTGTTTTTGTTGATTTTGGACCTATGGTTTTAGTTGTTCTCGGATAAAATATTTCCTCAAATATGCACAAAAAAGCTTTTCTTTCCGACGTTTTTGGACCAATGCATATTCCCACCCATGGCCGCAGTCTAGTTGCAGTAAATTCGACCAGGAGTTACAGTAATTTGGTACCGGCTTTACAATAATTTTTTTTATATTTACAGTAAAATGAGGACTTCCGAAAAGGCCCCTAGAAGATGAAGAAGATTAGCATTACCGTTAGTTAGTCAACCCTGCAGATCATTGTTGAACCGAGCCAGAACCAACCCTCCAAACCATAAGCATCTATACCCACTAAAGTTGCTCGCAAGAAACTCACGAGTAGCAAGAGGAAGACCGTAGATGTCCCCATCGAGGTAACGTAATTGACAGTAAAAGTTATGTTGTATGACAATAGAGTTGTATCCATAGTACAATAATATTTTCTCATGGCATAGTAAAAATATCATGGTACGAGTGATAAATTCATACACTGTGACAGGAAAAAGTTTCATAGTACTTATATGCTAGAACACGGTAAAACTATACTCGTTGGGCAGTAAAGTTTAAGCACACATTCAATAAAAATATCATTTTAATACTGAATTCCCCTTTCTATGAATACTACAGCGGGGAACAAGAAGAGACAACACACAACTACAGTCTGATGTGTCCCTGCCATCTTCGTGCAAACTAGATGCATGCTCACACTTGAGTAGAGCACCGAGGTCTCCATGCTCGGCTTCGGCGGCCTCCTAAAGTTTGACTTGGAGGGACTAGAGAGCAAGGACCTCCTCTACTTCCTCATGGACAGGGTCAATGTCATCAACATGGTGTTGCGTGTCGGCAGGGGCATGGTGAAAGATCAAGCTCCGTTTAACTTGGTTTTGGTGTTAATGACAAATATCAAAATGTGATTCTAAAGATAATATCATATACCTTTATGTTGTTTTGGTGATATTGACTAATGCATATATGAGACTAATATGTTTGTTTAAGTCTATTTATGTTTAGTCTCATTTGGATGGAAAGGTGAAATCAAAGGGGTATGCATTTGATGTCAATGACAAATATCATAATGTGATTCTAATGATAATATCATATATCATTACGTTGTTTTGGTGATATTGACTAATGCATATATGAGACTAATATGTTTGTTTAAGTCTATTTATGTTTAGTCTTATTTGGATGGAAAGATGAAATCAAAAAGATATGCATTCGAAATCATTCTCTCATATATTAGTGCATTCCTTAGATCCAAAATATAGATTGAACTCCACTAATTGTTCAAAATGAATATGTGCATATATATTCAATATACACTTTTGTATGCACACATTTAGGGGGAGCTCTCTATATTATTTAGAGTTTCATGAGTAATGATCCATGCTTGTCTCAATATGCATATTTGGGATCTTTACTTTGAAATACATTGTTGGGTATATGTAACTTGTGTAGTTCATATATACTCATGTGTGTCGGGTTGTCAACTAACTTCTCCATTATATGTTAATGGTTGAATAGTCAAATGACAACCGGATAAGTAAGCTTTGTGCTTATCTAAAGAGTATACAAATTATTGTGTACAAGTTGTATACTCACAAATTAATTTTATATCTCATAATTTGTTGAGATTGTCATGAATTACAAAAAAGGGAAGATTGTTGAATCTTGTCCCTCCATTATGTGTTAATGGTGAAGTTTGGTAATTGATGAAAATTATTTTGTGGACTAACGTTTCCATGAGTTGGATAAATAGGTTAGGTTCCAAAAATAAGGATGACTTGGGATGACTTCATGTGTTGAGGATCATTAAGTCAAGACGCGAGAAGAAGATAGATTCATGAGTTGAATGCTATCAAGAAGATGAAGGCTTCATGTGTTGAAGGCCATCAAGGTGATCATGTGTTGATCAAGCAAAGATCATCATGTGTTGGTGGAGTAGATGTGAAAGATGCATTATGTGATAATGCATATCATGATGATGACTCAAGGCAAAGGTATGACTAGCTAGGGCTAAGGATGTGTTCCTAGTCTTTTGCCGATCTTGGTGTTTGGTTAGAAGACCGGATTGCTAGTATAGGTTGCCGTACTATTAAGAGGGGTCATGTCTAGTAGTTTGAGTCTCATCAGGTGTTGATGGCTCATCCTCACATCGCTAGCTCAAACTGACATGAGACTTGTATTTGCGAATGTGTTTTTGCAAATAATTGAATCTCATGTGTTGAAATTCATTGTGACATGGGACTATGCATTGCGAATGTGTTTTGCAAGTGCTTGAAGTTCATGTTTCTATTCTTTGTAATATGAGGCTTAGATTTGCAAATGTGTTTTGCAAATGGTTATGGCTCATATTTAATCTTTGCATCATGATTTCAAAAGTGTGCAAATATGTTTTGCAACTTGTTGAAAATCATGTGTGATCCTTGTGTGCATGATATCATAGTTTGCAAATGTGTTTTGCAAAATCATTGAGATATCTGCCTTTGCCAGAAAATCGAATCTGGCTCAGTGATGGCGGTACTACTGCAGCGGAAATACCGGCATGTGTTGAGCGGTACTACCGGCTCCCGAAGCTCCGAGTCCCAGCGGACCCTTTTTCGAGAGCACCAAGTTTGGGCTCGACTCGGCGAAAGTACCGCATTGACTTTGCGGTACTTCCGCCAGAGGAAGTACCGACAAATGAGCGGCGGTACTACCGCTCGACCGTGTAACGACTAGTTTAGAGGCTCGACATAGCCGTTACAGCGTCGAAGTGGGCGGTACTACCGGCCGTTGGCGGCAGTACTACCGCTCGTCACGAATTTTCAGGACTTTGCTCCAACGGCTAGTTTTTGGTGTGGGGTATTTATACCCCCTTGAGGCCGGTTGGAGAAGTTGTTGGAGTATTCATTTGTGATCCCTTGAGCTAGTTTGAGGTTCTCCACTCTATTGTGCATGTGTTGCACTTTGTGAGAAGGAGAAGAGGACTAGAGTGCATGTGTTGCCTCTAGGTGAGGACTTTGTGTCCAGCGAGCTTGTGCATCCATTGCGTGGTGAGAGTCAGCGAGGGCTTGGCTTGTTACTCTTGGGTTCTGAGACTCCTAGGCGGCGTTGGGCGTCGCGCGGTGATCTTATCAACGAAGGTTGTGAGAAGGCCGGCAAAGTTGTGAATGTTGGAGCTCACCTACCGGAGCGGAAAGAGCTACCACTAGTGGATTGAGGTGTTTCGGCTTAATTTGTGGAGCCGGTCCGATTTGTTCGGGCTAACCTCAACGTGGATTAGGGGAGAGCGGTAACTCTCCGAACACCACGGTAAAAGAGACCGTGTCAAATTGTGGTTTGTTTCCTTGTTCCTTATTTACATTCAAGCAATTTACATTCATAGAATTAAATTGATTGCTTGTATATCTAGAATTGCAAACCTTGACCTAGGCTAGATTTGTTGGTGCACTTAGGCGAATTTATTTGTTGTAGGCGCTATTTGAGCTAAACCAAATTGATTTAAGCTTCCGCATTGTATACTTGGTTTAGGCAAATAGAAAAGGTCTTGAATTGCTAGTATTAATTTGTAGAGAATTTTTAAGACCGCCTATTCACCCCCCTCTAGTCGGCCACCTTGATCTTACACATGGGCCTCCCTACCGTGTCGTACGCCATTAGCTGCATGCTCGGTCTTCCTTGCGATGGTAGGGATTCCCCTTTGATTTCGTGTGCCACAGCTAGCGCCAAGCTCGTCGACCTGAAGCACTCGCTTGGCATGCCACAAATGATGACATCAAGGTCGACATTCTACTGGAGAGGATTCAGGCCAAGGGCACTGACATCCTCACAATCAAGTGCTTCTTCCTAGTCGCCTTCAGCATGCTTATCTTCTAGAAGACCAACAACAACAACATCGGGAAGGACACATTGTTGATGAAGGACATCGCCAATTTGGGCGGCGTCAACTAGTGCAACGCCATTATCGATGACCTGAGGAAGGCTGCGTGCTCTTAGAAGAAGGAGAAGGACATGAAGTCCATCTATGGATGCACCACCCTCCTACTCGTAAGCAACCATGTGTTTTTTCCTGGCATACACATTTTGTGACACTAATCTTGAAGTTTATCAATGGTGTTTTTTATTTGACCCTCAGTAAAGTGTATGTCATAGATTTATTATCTCACAACCTGAGGTGCATGGCGGTCGATAGGATAATGGACCATGACGGGAAGGAGACCTTTGGCAAGCTCAACGTGAGTGCACCAACCTATATCAGTTTCTATGTTAATTTAAAGATAGTAAAGTATGTAATGGCAAGTAGTAAAAGTACGTTTTACATGCAGAAAAAGTTCTATCTACTTTCATAAGCAATAAATGTTTTGCAAATATGTAGTAATTGTTTATGTCATATGCAGTAAAATATATAAATGCAGCGAAAGGTCTACCTAACTGCATAGGCAGTAAATGTTTTACAAATATGCAGTAATTGTTTATGTCATATGCAATAAGATACCATCCCCATGTCGTAAATGGACTTTGCACATGCAGTAATTGTAACATTCCTTGTTTTGTGCAGCTGAGGCCCAGAGAGGGCACTTGCTACTGGCCCAGTGCTATGATGTAGGCCAAGATACCAAAGACTCTGCATCGCTGTTAGGGAGTTCTCCAACATGCATGCCTTTCTTGGCGAGTTCATACGATCTCTGAGCAAGGGCAAACAAAGGGCCGCCATGGAGGCCCTTGAAAAGTTCGACAACAAGGTGGGAAGGCCGCGAGACTAATCTAGAAGGCACATATGAGACTTGAGACTGCACATACTGAGGTCATGCACGTGATCAGGTCTTTGCTCACTGTTTTCTCTCACTCAAGGTGACGAGGAGAAAGTGGGAGATACAACATCCTCCCAGCAAGTACATAAAGATGTTGATCCTCAACACATTAAGATGTAGTAATTTTATATATGAATATATATCCCGCGTAACGTGACAACATTTTTATGATGCCAATGTCATATTTTTCAATTATGCGGACTAGCAAGATGACGGTGACATCGTGGTTTCCATTGACAAAATTATTTCGACGTTCGAGGCTGACATTGTCCTAGGTGTATACCCTAACATTTTCGGCCCCGAGGCAGCCCCTAGGCCGCAGGTTGTCACAAGCTCACCATTCAAGAGGTGCATGAGGACAACACCTCCAAGGTGATAGATGCCGACATTGTTCCAGATGCTAGGACGACGATGGAGGCAAGAGTGCAATAATAATATATTGTTTTTGACAATAATTTGCAAGCAAGAGTGTAGTAACATTACATTCACTTGGCTAGATGGCACTTTTTTATACGTAAACCATAGTTTTTTGGTCAAATGCAGTAATTTTAAGTAATCTTGATAGAAAAATGTTTTACTAGTTCTATTTATTCCACAACAAAAATTCACTCATGTCCAGTAAAAGGAAGTCATTATTGTAGTAGTTTCTTTATATTCCAGTTGCCCTAATTTGTCACCCGGTGTGCAGCAAATTTTAGTGTGTACATTAGTAAAATCTTGTGTAACAATCAATAATTTCATATAGATGTAGTAGTAATATTTTTTTAAAATATTGCACTGGGTCCCTCTTTACTTTAAAGTAAAACATTACACGTGAGTCATAAAAGAATAATCTTTTTTCAAAATGTTTCTTTTTATTTATTCTGCAACAATATTACAGTAAGAGTACAATAATTTGTAGTGTTACTACAGTAAATTGTATGTTTGTTTCTGTAGGGGCTCGCAACCGCACAAGCAGGCGAACACAATGAGGTGTTGCCTGCAGTTGATCTAGCCACTATCACCGCCATTGGTGTAGACATGGTGATTATGATGGTGTAGTAGTGATATATATCATAATGCACAGTAACTCCATCATAGTTATAACAATAAAAAGTTTACTTGTATACATGTTGTCATTTTACCCGTCAAACAGACCACGAATGGGAAGAGGATGACCAAAGTTCCTAGCAAGCTGGTCTCCCCATTCAAGTGTCGTGCCACACAACTATTTATGCCGAGTGGCATGGCCATCAGGGCTAGGGAGTTCATATTGAATGATAGAGCCTAAAATTATTAGATATTTTCCATTTGTTTTCTTCCATATGAGCGTGTTTATTTCTTTTCATCATCTATGACGTGATGTGATACACCATTGGGTTTTTTTCTTTCAACTGCAATGAGGTCTTGATGTAGTTCGGCGATGCTTTGCTCTTTGCCACCAGTGGTGATATCGTGGCCTCGTTCAAGATGGTTAGATGATTGAAGACATATTCGTCCCTTTCTTCATTGACTGTATTGCCACAACAATGTGGATCTGAGGCCGGAGAGTGTGGGCTACATGATTAATCTATCCTGGGAACTTTCGGTACGTATTTTATCAGACAATAAACTCTTTGTGCTCTGGCAATAATTGTTAGATGTATATATGTAGTTAATATCAACTACATGTTGTGACTTTATATTTTTCAAAGGGTGCTAAATGTCGAGGAGTTCTTGAAAATGAAGAGTACAATAGTGCACTCGCCGTGAGTATTTTGGGAGCTCAACTCGACAAGATAGACCCTAAAGCAGTAAAATTGGCGAGTTACAGCAATTTTACATTATACAAGCAATAAATTATGTCTTCACATGGTCATTAATCCCTTATGTTTCAATTGTCAGATCTTTCTTCCCCTGCTTTATAACTTCCACTGGTCGGTATACTGCATAAACATTGTGCACATGCGCATCAACGTGTTAGACTCGAACGACTACATTAAAAAATGCACTGACCTTGATGATCATCATCGTGCAGTCGGTAGTAAGGTAGTTTTCAAGGTTTGTGAACTGGAGGAGGCCGGTGTTCGCCATGTCGAAATAGGTCCCGAACGATTGCGCCTTCTTCGCTATGAAGTTCCTTGAATTTTATGATGGCGAAGGACAGAAGATCCGAATTACCATAGAACTAGTAAGCAATATTTTTTTTCTCTGACATGTAGTACATTGTATTGTAATATATAGTAATTTTAGGTTATAATGTATTTCTTTCATATGCAGGAGAAGGACAATGCATACAAGACAGAGCTATTATTCTACATGCTCTAAAGAAACTTAGGTCATCCAGTTTGTCGGATTAGATATGTGAGTTCCTTTCTGTATATTATGAAAAATAATTCGTTACATAAATGACAATAAAAGTGTGTATACAACATGGTAAAACTGCCAAAGAAATCACTCTTCGTCGTCATTCGACGAACCATATCTCCATAAGCCCTTGACTGCTGGGCCGGCTGCCCCCGCCGCCTCCTCCCTCATGGTCTGACCCCCGCTAGCCTAATCTCCTCCCTCCCTAGTCATCGCTGCCTCCTCCGTCCTTGCCCACGCCGGCCATCGCCTCCTCTCTTTGGCTCCCCTCTCATTAGCCTCCCTCCCCGCGGACCACCGCCTTCAGCCTTCTCCTCTCGTGCGGGCGACAATGGTGGCGCGGCAGCTGCGAGCGGAGCAACACCGAGAAAGTGCCGGACCGGCTACCGTACTCAACAGACCATTGGTGGTCTATTGGGCTAAGTGTACCCGGGGTAACTTATTCGGGCTAAGCATGTACATAACCTGAATCTATGCCATACCGTGCCGGTAGACCCATTTGGCCAGCTCTGCTAGTCCCCGCATCTAACCTAAACTACTCGTGAACTTACGTTACTTACCCCCTCCATTTCGTTGGTATCCCCCACACAAGCACTTGAGAGAGTTCTTTACCACCCCTATAAATACCAGCAACTCCCCTGCTCTTTCCTCCGCACCCAAGGCAATCAACATTTCAACAACGCAACACAAGCGAGCATTGCATTGCACGTAATACCATTACAACAGTAGCACTAGCGCCGCTTGTATAGCCAGCAAGCGTTATGCCACTGTCTATGGCGCTCGCGGCTCCGTCCTTCCCGAGGCTGACGCAGCCGCTGCCGCTGCAGGCGGTGATCACGCTCGCGGACCACGCCGACGCGGCGGTGCCGGTGTTGGCGCCGCCGACGCTTGTGGCAAGGCGTGCCGGCCTGAAGCATAAGGCCGTGGTGGTCATGGGCCCGACGGGGACGGGGAAGTCGCGCCTCGCGATCGACCTCGCGCTGCGGTTCGGCGGGGAGGTGATCAACTCCGACAAGATGCAGGTGTACGCCGGCCTGGACGTGGCGACGAACAAGGTGACCCCCGACGAGTGCGCGGGCATCCCGCACCATCTGCTCGGCGTGGAGCACCCGGACGCCGAGTTCACCGCCGCGGACTTCCGCCGCGAGGCCGCACGCGCCGCGGCCGCGGCCGCCGCGCGTGGGCGCGTCCCAATCATCGCAGGTGGGTCCAACTCGTACGTGGAGGAGCTCGTCGAGGGCGATCGCGGCGCGTTCCGCGAGCGCTACGAGTGCTGCTTCCTCTGGGTCGACGTGCAGCTCCCCGTGCTGCACGACTTCGTCGCCCGCCGCGTCGACGACATGTGCCGCCGCGGGCTCGTCGAGGAGGTGGCCGCGGCATTCGATCCCCGCCGCACCGACTACTCCAGGGGCATTTGGCGCGCCATCGGGGTTTCGGAGCTCGACGCGTACCTCCGGTCGCGCGGAGTCGACGACGCCGACGAGGACAACCGGGCGCGCATGGTCGCCGCGGCCGTCGACGAGATCAAGGCGAATACGTCCCGGCTCGCGTTCCGGCAGCGAGGCAAGATCCAGAGGCTGGCGCGCATGTGGCGCGTCCGCCGCGTCGACGCGACGGAGGTGTTCCAGAAGCGCCGCCCCGCCGCCGACGAGGCGTGGCAGCGGCTCGTCGCCGCGCCCTGCATCGACGCCGTTTGGTCGTTCCTTCTGGATGACCAAAAATGCAGCAGCAGCATGGTCACCGCCGGTAAAGCCTCCGTCTTCGCCTCTGCGGCCGCCACGGCAGGCGAAACCTCGATCTTCTCCTCCACGACCGCCGCCGTGGCGGCCGCGGCACACACAACCCCGCCAACGTACGTACATACACACAACGTGCCCGAACGCTTCGTGAGCACGTGATCATTTATATCCCACTGTCACGTCCCAATCGCCGTCGGTGATCGACTGCTCAGCTGCGCGAACACCATGAGTGGCAGCATGCTCTGCTGCGGTCAAGCACTGGATGGCCGGCAGAGCAAGCTTTGTGCAGATACCAGTTGACTCTGTTTCGGGGTGACAATTGTTCTCTCTCCTCTTTTCTTTTCTTGGTATTTTGAGATGACGTGATCGATCGAGTGCGAGAGCGTGTAACTTACGAGTTTTAAGTTTTTTTTCACCCTTCTTTTGCTCTGCTTTTGAATGTGTAATATGCGGTACAAGTATTGACTTTGCTGTTAATTTGGGTGATGTAATAGGCTCTTGTTGTAATATAAAGAGGGGAGCATATCTAATGCTAATGGCTATTTCAGTGTTAAGATGCTAATGATGACGTGAGCCGTCCGATTTAAATTGTATGGCTCAGATGGAGATATGTGGAAACCCATCCCGCTTAAACGCTTTATAGAAAACCCCTGCGCTTTTACAAAAACCCATCGAGTGTGATAGGATTCTTAACTACCTCCATCTGAGCCACACAATCTAGATCGAACGATACACGTCATCATAAGCATCTTAGCACTGCATAGCCATTACACGTCATCATAAGCATCTTGTTGTAATTAGTACTTTGAAAATTGGGATAGCACTGCCAATCACAATGACATGTTACACTGTATTTACAATATTAATTGCCGGACTTCAAGTTAAAAAAATATAATTACCGGACTAATCCTTTCAAAAAAAATTAAATAAACATCCGGGCCAGCATTTGGCGTGTACAGTGGCACTCCATTTTGCAGCCTGTGGCTCTGCGCTGTATTTGTCTGAGGATAGAAGAAGTTGACATCTGCATTAGTATCGATCGTTTCATCGGCAACATTTTCCAACTTTGCTTCTCTTGGTCATGGAAACATTCTCATGCATGATCGAGATTCGCTAGGAGAGTGCTTGCATGCCAAGGTCAGGGTGCTAGCTGTTCTTGCTGCATTCATCCAGTGGCTCAAAGTCAACTCCACAATCTTTGCATGTCATCCAGTATGCTTACGGATAAGCATGATTTTCCAATATGTTAGTGTTTTCTTGAGCATCGTCAAGCTCTTCGTACTAGCCACTAGAGGTCTCTGAAAGACGTAACAATCAGTAGCTCGCAAGGTCAACATCCTAATACTAACATGAGTACATGACAAAGCTGGCGATAATACATTAACTAACATGACTTGTGACTTTTAGGCTGTTTGCATGAGAGATTACAAAGAAATTCACGTCGATTTTGCTGATATAAATGAAGTCATAAAGTATGTACTACAATTAACTAGTAGACCCTATTTTGAAAAAAATACTCTATTTAGAAATAGAAAAGCGGCGACTTTAGAAGCTGAAAAGAACAGGGCCTATATATACCAGTAATCCAGTATCACAGCACAGGTAAATGAAACCTTTAATCTGACCAATTTGGCTAACAAAATTACTCTCGGATGCCTCATTTTCTTTATGGATCGATTAAATAAAATATGCAAAATTAAACTTATGTGACCAATTTAGCAATGCCTCACCCACGATCAAAGAACAGGGATGGAATATCGCGACATAAATGAAATATTTGGTGCCTTCATACATTCTGTTGACCCACTGTTAGATACGGTTAACTGTAACACACTATATATATAATATTAGTAATTAGGTAGTGCAAATATTTATAAGATTAGACATTGCAGAGTAATTAGCACTAGAAACCAAAACCGGTCCATGGTATTATCATTTGCTACAACATTTTGTACATATGATAAGTTCACAACCACTTGGGTAGTGTTTTTCCTCTTTCTTTTGCTTTTTTGTTTAAGAGTGGTGATGATATTGCATATTTCCTTTTCATGCAACAGTGAACCAATCACGAGTGGCTCCACTTCTTATCCATTCATTTTATAAGTTTTTGTTTGAGTTGTTGCCCAAAAGGTTTTTGCTCTTTTTTTTAAAAAAAAAGTCAGTATGCATGCAAGAAAAATAGCTGACGTCAACTTTGGCCCCTAGTCACTAGAAACATGCCTTAACAAGCTAAAGTATATATATAAGCCATATTGCATGTCTTAATTATTATGTTTTGTAGTTGTAATCATGTTAGTTGTTGTGCTTTCCAAAATTATTTTTGCAGTGGTGATATTAACCACATGACTGCTACGGTTCTTCTAAACTTGCTAAAGTCTAAAGTACCCCTGGAAAAAATCCAAGAAGAACCTTTGGACGAATTAAGCATGATGACTGTCCACACCAAGTATGCTAGCTATTCTTTTCTTAGGGCAGGGCTGAATGCATGAACATTTATACTTATTGTTTATTATCCTAGATATAGGAATTGCTGAGGTGAGGAGGACATGGTGTTAGTTTTAATTAAGACTCTCCATACTTGTGGACCACACATGACCAAAGTGGAAAATGGAAAACAAATGCATGTATATAGATCATCCAAGAACATGGAATACAAACTGCAAAGCCATGGCTCTCCATTATAAGTTATTCTTAATTAGGATACCTGCCACTCTTGCAAACCTCTGAGCATGAGCCCTGTGGACCCCTGATCTTGGTTCAAAGCAATTGTCAAAAGGAATTCCCTTACCTATATTGATCCTTTTTGTTTTCTATTGAGGGTGACACTAGGATTTGTCTCTTCCTTTTGGTTTTGTTTATGCACATATAGGGCCTGTTCTTTTGTGGCTGCGGTTTATGGCTTTTAACTGTTCGTGTGAGATATTACAGAGTAACTGAAATTCACATATGGCTTTGGCCGATATAAATGAAGTCGGTACAGTATATACTACAATTAACTAGTAGACCCCATCTTGAAAAAACACTCCGTTTAAAAGCTAGTTAATGTAAAAAAAACCAAAAGCTGAAGCAAAAGTCACAAAAGAACATGCTCGTAATAGCGAGTCTTTTTTTGGCCCCCTTTGCATTCTTTTTTTTTTTGCAAATCTGGCTCCATTGCCTTTTTTGCGAATATAGCCCCTCCCAAGCGAGGAAGAATGGGCCCGTGACGCGTGCCTCCTACCGTAGCCCAGGAGTGCGGCACATTGGCTCGACCGTGGTTGAACCGGCGAGTGCGGCAGGGCTTCGTCGGCGCGGCTGGTGGTGGCGCCCACTGCCCTACCGTGCCACCGGACTGTGGCAGGCAGGGGCAAGCTTCCGCGCGATCCCACTGCGGAACACAACTCGCACATGTGTGGGCCCACTTTGGCTGACACGCCCGCTTTCGCCTACACCAGTACGCGTCGCCTCGTGCCCTGTTAGCCTCCATGATTCCGCGCCACCCGAGCGCAGCTCTGGGCGCTTGCTTCAGGCCACACGCCCGCTGTCGCGCACACCACCACGTGTCCGCCTCAGGCCACGTGCCTACTGTCGCCTGTGCCACCACACGTCGCCTCGCACCCTGCTGGCCCCCTTGCTCCCATGCCCCTAAGTGCGGCTTCGCGTGCTCGCCTCAAGCCATGCACCCACTGTCACCCACGCCACCACGCGTCGCTGGCCTCCTATTCGCCCACACCACCCGAGTGCGGTTCCCTAGGCGCGTGCCACGTGTCGCCTCACGCATTGCTGCCCCCGTGTGTCGCCTCACATGTAGCTTTGTGCGTAATAAAATGGTCCCGGCCAGGCTGACGCTGCCATTCCATTCCTTTCATCCCACAAGAGGCACCCTGAGAAACCAAGAGATAGAGAGAAGGGAGGCCGTCAAGTTTGCGTTGTTTTGGTTTGGAATTTGGAGTTTGTGCAGTTATGAAAGTTGTAGACTAACTTATGAGCATCAAGAAAAGGTAATATTTATCCACATGCGACTATAATTTTAGCAATGTGATTAGCTAAATGGTATATTGTTAGAATGGAACAATAGTAGTTAGTCTTGTGTACTTGGTCGGTGCCCTTAGTTCACTTACAAGACATAGTGTTGTTAGTCTTGTTAATTACTTATTAGTCCCAGTAATTACGTGTATGAAATAACTATCGTATTATAATGTAGTAGTCCTGGTAAGTAGTAGTTAGCTAAATGAATTTGCATGCAAATAAAATAGTTAGAATCAGCGTGTTATAAAATAATTACTACGTAATGTATGTAAGAAAAGTAGTAGTTAGCCTTGTGTAGTCGGTCCGTGTCCTTAGTTCACTTAGAAAAGTAAGTAATGTTAGTGTGGTTATTTCTTAATTAGTCACGGAATTACATGCATAACATTGCTTACATGTGTCTACTTAAAAATACCAGTACGTAAGAATCTTGTGAAGATGCCACGAAAAAAATAGAAGTGGATGAAAACACCAGTAAGTTTGCATGGTGAATGAGATCCACTCACACGACCAATAGCGCCTTGATTGCGAGGAATGGGATGCCGAGACATACCATGAGAGAAGGAAGGAGCGGCGGTGCAACGAATAGCACGAGCGTATCCGACAAGAGATGCAAGCTCATCTGAGGTGTATAGGTCAAGAAACACGAGGCTCATGAGGAGCGTGAGAGAAAATACAAAATAGCGGTCAAGGCCAAAGCGGCCGGCGATGACTACAACGCCAACCTCGTAAGGAATGGCAAATGACCTGGTCCATCCAGTAGATCACGCCATTCCATAGTAGCCCCCATCCTACCCGCTATATTTTTTCTTTCTCCTAAAGACATATATTCTTACATGGTCCGGATGCTTGTGTCGTTGTGTACCATAATAATAGCGAGGTTGAGAAAAGAAATTAGCCGAACCACAATGCTATGCAACCACGTGTAATATATGTATGTTCTTAGACTCTAATATATTTTAGATTTTGTGCATCGCAAATTAGTTTCGATCAAAAGATTTTATTACTTTGCTATCTTTGTGTGCATTTGCAATCTGGGTAAGTCCTATAGGGTTCAATGAATAGAGAAATTCATCTTTCCTTTTTTGATACTACATCAGATTCCTGTGGACATCCTTACTTCACTTTTTATTTTGCATTTTACATTAAAGAGGATGAATTTTATTACTTAGTGCGGAATGCATGCGTTTTCTTGTCCAAACACTAAACGAAGCATGGCAGGGAGTAGGGGGCTTCCGTAGATCGGCGGCGTGGCAAATCGGTGGGCCCGGCCACATGCCGTGTGCTTCCGCGCTCGCCGGTCCAAGACGTGCCGCGCTCTGGAGGCGCGGTAGGAGCCACACACCGGTTCTTCCACCCACCAGGAGGCTACTACTGTAAATAAAGAAAAAATGGCAGGAAGCCAGAATTGTAAAAAGATGGTGCTAAGGGTTAAAAAAACAAAAAAAAAATCTGCAATAGCTTATCTAAGGCCACCGGTGATCATTAGTGTTTTTGATATTTGGCATCTATACAAGGATTCAAAGGCTTCAAGAACCTGATCTAGCCTTAAGGTAATAGGGTAGTTAGTACAAACATGCAGTTGGCAAAATCATATCTAATTCCAAGTTGGTAACTTGTTTAAATTGAAATGCATCGTTGTGTTTGTACTTGCCCAAGAGTGCCTACCAGGAAAGTTAAGTCATCACAAGGGACAACGAAGTAGTAGGGCACCCCCCACATATGCACTAAACCTACTTCTTAATTTAGACCCATTTGCAAAAACATTGTCAAACAATTTTTTTTATTTCTTGAGCTTCCAAGAGAGAAAAGAGCGAGATGCTATGTCGTGCAAATAACCTTTTTCTCAAACACCCACCGTTAGTTGTTTTTTTCTTTTTTGAATCGAAACCTATAGCGATGGCGGCATCTGATATAATCAAATATTCAATACCGTTCGCATTCATTTCCATGGAATTTCTATGCAGCTTCTTCTTCACAAACAATGGCAGAAAAGCGTTGGTATTCCGAGCGTTGGTATTTTCATCATATCAGATAAGTTAATCCTTGGCTGCCAACGATACGTCACGACAGATAGGTTAACAGTTAACACGGTACAAAGTGGAGAGGCGTCGAGCTCAAACTCTGATCTTAATAGGTCATTATGCTACTAACATTAGCCTTTCTTGTCACTGGCATTAAGAGAATTCCAAATTGATCTGCTTGAAAACTATGTGCGCGTGCATGTTGGTGCCTAACTGCCTACTAGCCAGGGTTCCATCAGCAAGGCTGCTCCTTTGTGCCGGCCAGCCTTTCTGATTCTAGGGCCTGTTCGGCACTAGACAAGCTGAATGATTTTTGACTTTTGTTACAGTACCTAACTTTTAAACGAAATGTTTTCTCAAGACGGGGTCTACAAGTTAAACGTAATATATGTTAAAAGCCCAATATATGTACCAACCAAAATCGTAAGTGAGTATCGATCTCTTCGTAATCTATATCGTAAACAACCAAAATTCAAATATTTCAACCAAAAACCATAAGCCGCAGCCAAAAGAACACCCTCTTTCACTTGTATCAAAGAGAGATATATGTGCCTCATTTTGTTAGCCTACTCCTTGCTCTCGAAACAAAAAAAAAACCGGCGCTGAATTTTTCGTAAAATACAACGCGTTAACGTGTCGTCTGAGGGTGATCTGGACCGTCCGATTCGTCAATATGTCGTCCAGACCGATGATATATTCTCACTGTCGTGGCTGAAGATTGCAATGGATCGGAGCTTCTTCCAAAGTTTTTTACACTTGGGATGATCTCATAGGGCACACAAGGAATACCCTTTGGCTAAAGCCAGGAGCACACTGAATTCAAGGATTCTTAGTATTTCACCACCTGGAGCTATCTTCATTTTTTTCCTCTTTAAATAAATAAAACAAGATTGAACAATTGGCCACTTTACCTGCATTGTACGTAACTGATCAGTTCAGTTTCTGGTTCCGCCACTAGTCACTCTAACTCTAAAAGATATGCTATGCTGCGATATATATAATTGAAAATATAGCCGCGAGAGTGATGATATAAAGCATACGTGATTCTACTTGTTTTTTTTTATAGTCGTGCCCAGAGTATCAGGCTATTTTCTAGCGTTTTGGAGGAGAATTTTGCAGTTACCTATCGTTTTCAGACATGTGATTATCGCACATGTATACCAGTAAAGGCAAAATAAGTCGAAAGCTGCGAAAAAAAATCAGGGCGTTGATTAGGGATCATAGAAAGCGATTAGGAACTAGCTTAGCTAGCTTGCTTGGACGAGGAGGAAGTTTTGGGGATTTAGTTTATAAATCCAAACTAAATCCTGACCTTGTGAGGCCGCGAAGAGGCAGGGGCATTGGAAATTCTTTTTGTGATCCTATTTACCTTTCTGCAGAAGGAACAAAAATAATAAATATACTTGCGAAGACTACATACTAGAACATAATTTCTAAGTAATTAACCGGTATGGCAACAGAGGGGTAAATGTGCCTTTAATTTTTTTTTTCAAATATTCGCCTATCATTCACTCTAATAAGGACAGGGTTATGAAAATTAGGATGAAAAGCTAACACTAGGGTCAGAGAACCAAGAAACCAAATTTCAGAGAAATTCAGGCTTTAGACGATCAGACCGTTAGTAGCACGCCGGTCTAACCAGCTTCAGGCGGTTGGACCGGAGGGGGAGCAATCTGACTGGTCTCTCCTGTTCCAGAAATGAAAACATAGCTCGAGGCAATACAACTTTAGGTACAACTTCAAAAATAAAAATATAAAGTTTTATACACACCTTACTTAAAATCCTAGGAATCCATATCAATGTTCAGATCTTTTTCAAGAACAAGCAAGATTGCACTAAAACCCGGCAAAAACCAAAAACAGTTAATACGACTTGCTCGTTGGTAAATGATGGCTAAGATGACTCTAGATGTATTCTCACATCATAGAAAGCAAGAACACCTAAATATTCAAAGCAAAAATAATTGGATCAAGAAAACACTCGGAGAGATTAAATCCAAACAAAACCGAGTAACTTTATAAACTTGCTAAACTTGATATCTAGATGGATGAGAATTGATTCCCATGATACATCTCCATCACTTACTCGTCCTTGACATTCAGCAAGATCAAGAATAGTAGAGAGAAAATCAAAACTAACCAAATCAAGAGCGAATCAACCAAAACAAGAGAGATTCATGAGAGATGAACAAAACTGATATATTGCTACTTGAGGATGAAGGCTTTGCGGCCACTCCACCTGAATGACAAGAGAGCACACTACAATACTCACACTTCTTAAACCCTAATCATAGAAGTTTGACTTTGATGAGTAAAGCTAGAATGATTGGATGGTTAACTAGCAAATCTCCATCTCAACCCGTTAAATAGACAAGGTAACCAGTCACATCTAACTCTAATGGATACTAACCACTAGCACATATGGAAGAACCCGTTAGCCCCATACAACATAGGTTTTACTCACACACTGCACTTATGCACGTTTTTCAAAGCACATAAGCTCAAATCCATTAAGTCCTTAGCCTTTTATCCAACTTAATCTTCTCAATCTCTCTTTGACCTAAACTATTTCTCCAAACGCCGCGGTTTTGATCCAAGATAGTTTTTGGTATTTTAATCAATTTACCAAAATACAATTTCTTGACTCGATCTTCATCTTCCCTTACAAGCAATTGTTATTCTTGCCACATATAGATGCACCACTGCTTTGCCACGAGTCAATAAGTTTCTCCCGTTCTGGTTTCACCGGACCACGCCTCACTTGGACCGACCAAATCACATGGTGCAACCCGTCGCTCGAACTTCCCTTCAATATTTTTTCGCCTTTTTTGTGCTATGCTTGAGCTCAGCTATATCACCCGACATTCTTGATCGTTTTGGGCCCCAGTTTCTTCATAAACGTAACCCTGATTCTCGCCGTTGACTATGGTTAACTCCAACGACCTTGTATATTCAAATACTAAGAAATCATTTCGGATACAAGTAATTCACAATTTAACCCATGTTGATCAAAACATGCTGCATGCAACATATATGCACCGATCTAGGTCAAAATAAATCAACACGTAACAACAATTCCCAAAAGCCCACAATTCAGCCGAAGCAACACAGCTCTGTCAGTTTGACCGTTGGGGGCGGCCGATCTGAGACCGCCACCTCTAGCCAGTCAGGTCGGTAAGTCTAACAACCACTCTGAAAAATCATAAATTTACAAACTCTAAATTTTCACTTCTCTAAAATGGCAATGGTTCATCGCAATATAAATTTAGATCTTCTCACATGGTTCTTCATTATGTATAAATTTCATCAAACTGTACTTTTCAGGAGCAGATGAAGATTAACTTTAGTTACCTCTGGAAACTATACTCCTGTACCCGTATCACCTTCAGATGTGGACAGTCATTTTTCTTGGATTCTGGTATTGTCCAATTGGAATGCCGGACGAACCAAATCTTACAATCGTTTGTCTGACAATGCGACAAGCCTTTAGAATGTCGCATAATTAACAAAAGTAAAACAACAAAAATCTGAACTGTTATTCATAGTTTTAAGCAATCAACCTCTCTGACAAAGCTGTTCGTGTTCCCTCAGCAATGTAAATTTCGAATTAACTATTTGGTATGAAATTTAATATGGTGTCAAAGCTAGATTTCTCAAGGAGTTTAGTGGTGAGATCAAGATGGTTCCATTCCATAGACGGACTCAGTGATATCAATGTCTATGTCGTAAGTCTGGTTAACTCTACAGAAGAGTGTCTAGATGAACTGATTGGCATATGAAACTTAACGTTTCTGCCATAGCAAGATCAAAAGAACAGTTGGAGAGAAGGTACAAATTCTTCCACTAAACAGAAAAGGAGAAGCACTCGGGTTTGTTTCGAGTCTAGAAATGTTCAAAAGTGACTTATTGTCTCTGCATCCGTCCATCCATGACATCACTTCAGCTGTAGACGTGAGCTTGGCACACCCATTACGATTCCCACTCGCCTGCAATGGCATAGCATCGGATTAAAGATGACGCAGTAATGGCTGCAGCGTTGGGACAAGCGGATCGTGGAGCATATCGTATGGTAAACGAAAGAAGCGACTTCCATTGAACAGTCTGATTAAGATATAGAATGCGTGAAATGTTCCTTGCAAAACTAAAAGGCGTATATATAGTTTGTCACTGAGGGGCCAAGCCAGAGATGAAGTTTTTGCCTGGAGGAATATATCTGAAGAGTGGTGTCCTTTCGGCCATAGTTATATCTGTCGTGGCCAAAGTTCAGTAGAGAGCCTCTTATGGAGATCGGAGAGCAGAGAGGCATGTCGAGTCGTCCGATTGCCGAGTACAGACGGCTCAGATTGGCCAAACCCACTCAAAGTGTGTTAGACGTATGGTGGTTATATCTAGAATATTTGTGATCAATAATTGATAATATTATTTATTGATGTTATTGGAGGCATGTGGCGTGTGTGGACTCATGTCGGATAAGATGAAAATAACTTGTGCCAGGAAAAGATGTTGCTTTGGTCTTTGCTTGTGCAGGGTAACTCGAATGCAATCGTGGTCTACGGTAAGGACTAGGAGATGGTTTGGTGCAAAGTCATGGTCTAGATGGTCAAGAATGCTAGAGGAGACGGCCATACTCGAGTTAGGGCGCGTAGAGATCAAAGATGAATAATACGTGTTGGAGCTACGGATATATGGTTCAGAGGCTACGACATGTTATAAAATCTGAAAAATACATGTTAAGTAAGGATTTCGGGTCTTTTATTTATTGGAATTAGATAAGAATTCTTTTGGGTCCTATATTATAAATAGAGATAGAGTTGCAGGGCGAACTTTAAAGTTGGACAGATGTAATTTTGTGCTAGGGTTTAAAAATGTTAAAAGAATACTTTGTAACAAAAACATGATGATCCAGCGATAAAATTTTGATCTAGTCTAAAGAAAAAAAAAATCCGATGAAAGCAAGCCTCTCATCGAGTCCTCAAGTCGGAGTCCGTATTCGCGTTGCGCCATCACCGATCAGGAAATCTAGGGCTCCCGAAAAAAAAATTTATTGTCCCACAGCGGAAGGAGGGCTCATTTGCGCTGCTCCATCACATACCAGTACAGAGGGGTCACATTGGTGGGCAGAGACCAGCAGAGTCTCTGGACCGAGCGGCAACACAGAAAATATCGTGGAAAAAATTCCAGAGCAAACCGAGGCCAACGAGGACACAGAGATTAAGAAAAATTCCAACAGAGGGTCCGTTCTTTTTTCTATGACTTGCTTTTGATTGTAGTTTGTGATTTTTAGATTATTTGTATGGAAGATTATAAAGTAACAAGAACTCATATGTGGGTTTTGCCGATATAAATGAAGTCAGTACAATATATACTACAATTAACTAGTAGATACTATCTTAAAAGTTACTTCGTTTAAAAGTTATTACCGTAGAAAAGTCGAAAAGAATAGTACAAAAAAGCTGAAAGCGGCGCTTCCAGCACTGTTGCTACAGTATTATAGTACAGTCGTTTTGCTATAGTATATTCCCCGTTTCCTTTTGCTGCCCTTTTTTATTTTGTTTTTCTCTTATTTGAATAGGTTGGAAGACGCTATAAATTATAATAATTTATTCTCTCTGATTATCATTGATGATCTTATAAAATAAAATAGCCTTCCTACAAGTAATTCCCATTACAAAAACTTTCCACTTGAATTTTTATACCATTTCTTCTCCCGCAAAACATAGCATAAGATTCTCGTCATGGACAAGCCTTAGGGCCTGTTCTCAAAGAGTTTAGTGGTGAGATCAAGATGGTTCCATAGGCGGACTTAGTCATATCAATGCTAAGTTCATGTCCAAGTCAGGTTAATTCTAGAGAAGAGTGTCTAAGTGAACCGATTGGTATATAAAATTTGATGTTTTCACCATAGCAATCACTCCAGATAAGATGAAAAGGACAGTTTGACGAAGGTACAAATTCTTCCACTAAAAAGAAAATGAGAAGCACTCAGTGGTTTGTTTCGAGTCTAGAAATGTTCAGAAGTGACTTACTGTATCTGCATCCATCCATCCATGCCATCACTTCAGCTGTAGACGTGAGCTTGGCACACCCACATTTCTAACTTATTACAATATTATGTTACTAACCATCATCATCACTGCATCACACGCGCTCTCTTTCTGAAATGATTCGCTGTGAGCTTTATAAAAAAAGAAAAATGTTAAGTAACAGCCATCTCCTATGCAGCATCAGATTCTGGGGATGGAAACGTGCATGTTTCCTTTTCTTTTCTTTCGGTGCACGGGGATCATCTACATGCAGTTAAGTCAAAATACACGGCGTGTATGTTCCTACATTGCATCTAGCCTTTGATCCTAACAATCCTTTAGTTGTACCATAAATATTATAGTTTTCAGCTACGTTAAAACGAAAAATTGAAGGAGGGGCAACATATTTTGCTTCTAAGAAGAACAAGGGTTGTTGCCTATGTACACACACTTGTGTTCTCGAAAAACCTATGTGTTAGACCATGTGGTTAGATCTAGAATATTTTGGTGATGACTAATTGACAATGGTTAATTTATGACGATGAATATTTGATGATATTATTGCTTATCGATGTTATGCGAGACGTGTGGCGTGCGTGGACTGATGTTGGCCAAGTTGGAATGAACTTGTGCCGAAAAATATTCTTTGGTCTTTGCATGTGCAGGATGAGTATGGAGACGATCATGGTCGGTGACGAGGTGGGCTGGGACTAAGATGGGGAGATCCGAGGTTCAGACGGTCAAGGAGGTCACGAGATGATCGAGCTTATGCTTGGGGCGCATGGAGATCAGAGATGGATGATATGTGTTGGAGCTACGAAGGTGCGGTCCGGAGGCTGCGACACGTGGTGGATGATGCGTGGAGAAGCTACAGGAGGTGCGGTCCTGGAGGCTTCGACACGTGACGCGTTAGAAAAGTTGAAATTTTGGAAAATCCGTGTTAAGGAAGGTTTTGGGTCCCTTGAAAATTAGTGGACCAAAAGCCTGGTTGAGGTAAAAAGGTCTAGGCCCAGTTGAACAAGTTGTATTATGGTTTTGAGTAAAGATTGAATAGGAGAGAGTTGGTTGTCGCTGGTGCGGCGGCGTGGAACAGAGCGAACGAAAAAAAAAAAAAAACAATCGTGAGCGTGGCGGTTGGATAGAAGTGAGTTGAGACATGGATGAATAGTGCTCATGATTTCTAATAAAAGTTTATGAGTTTTTTAATTCACATATATTATTTTTTTCTTGGTTTTTTGATTCCTATGAATTCTTCATGCATTGATTTCTATCTATATATTTTTCTTGCTTATATACATGAATTAGTTTTAATAAAAAATCAATTGCAAGTTTATGTCAAAATCGTGCCACTTCTGATGCATCAGCCTTCAGCGATTTTTTCCACGGTGCTACAGTAATCGCTACAGTACCTGCTATAGTAATCTACAGTATTGCTATAGTACCGAGAAAAAATATCCTATTTTGTTTTTTTTTTGTTTTTTGTTATTTTTATTCTTCAGATTGAACGATTTGAGAAAAAGCTTCCGCTAGGCGTTGTAATCATTCACCCCCCCTCTGATTACCATCGACGATCCTATAAGTGGTATCAGAGCAGGTTACAATGGTATCAGATCAGGATCGCTTTTCAGGTAAGCCACTATTTTTTGATGGATCAGATTATCTTTATTGGAAGACGCACATGGAGATTTCTCTTCAAGCATAAGGTAATTCTATCTGGCAAAAAGTTGAAAATACATATGAAGTGCGGTATATTGGACATTTCTCATTTAATTATCGGATCACGGACACACTTCCTACATTGTACGTTTTGTATTGCAATGTAGAGGATTCTCCGAAAGCCTACTACAAGTCATTGTAACACCGTGCGTTTGTTATCTCTAAAAAGTCAGCTTTCTAGAGAGATGGTTACCAGCTTGTTCTTCTTGTTTTAGGTTATAGCTTTTGGTTGTGCCTTATAGTTTTTGGATTGTTCATGAGGGACAATATAGAGTAACAGAAATTCGCATACGGACATATTTAACTAGTCATTTAACCATTGGTAACTGACACATTTAACCAGTCATTTACCCGCTAGCTGCATGTCATCAACACCTAATACAGCCTCAAATTCAAAAATAGTGAGAGAAGCATGGTTTAACAAAAATAAGATGAATTTGGTCTGACAAGTGGCATATCATGTCATGACACAGTCGAACGTCATTTACCCACCGGTAACTGACATATTTAACCAACCATTTACCCACTAGTAACTGTCTGTCATCAACATCCAATAAAGCCACAAATTCAAACAGATAGAGAGATGCATGGTTCAACAAAAAGTAAAGTGGACTTGTCTGACAAGTGGCACGCTACGTCACGGCACAAGTCACATGATTTTTCACATAAAAATACGTTAATAAATGCATGTGTATTTAGCCAAAGCCTTCCTCGTGTCATATCATCTATGTGTCACATGTTTCAACGAATGGCAACTGGCAATGACTACATCTTATAAATTGATCTTCTCTATATTGGTTTAGCGATATGGTACTAAATCATGTATATTTTAGAATTATAGAAAATGACTCTATTTCTTTCAAATTATACATACATGGTGGTTTCCGGCTTTCTTGCACTCAAGAGGCGACGCTGATCGCCAACAAAGTGTTTTTTTTCCTGATAAGATGCACCGGAATTCATTTAGGGAGGAATCCAATTCCACGATTTCCACTCGCCTGCAATGGCATGGCATCGGATTAAAGACTGCGTGGTAATGGCTGCAGCATTGGGGCAAGCGGATCGTGGAGCATATCTTATGGGAAACGAAAGAAGCGATTTCCATTGAACAGTCTGCTTAAGATACAGAATGCGAGAAATGTTCCTTATAAAACTAAAAGGCGTATATATAGTTTGTCATTGAGGGGCCAAGCCAGAGATGTTATTTTGCTTGAAGGAACATATCTGAAGAGTGGTGTCCTTTCGGCCATAATAAGCATGTTCTTTTTGGCTGCAGCTTATGATTTTTGACTGGAATTTTTGAATTTTGGCTGTTTGTGATAGAGATTACGGAGGGAGAGATATCCACTTACAATTTTAGTTGATACAGATGTTAGGCTTTTAACGTATACTACAATTAACTTGTAGATCCCATCTTGAAAAAATACTCTATTTAAAAGTTAGATACTATCGCAAAACCCAAAAACCACTTTTAGAAACAAAAAAGAACACCACCATTATCTGTCGTGGCCAAAGTTCAGTAGAGAGCCTCCAATAGAGATCGGAGAGCAGAGAGGCATGTCGAGTCGTCCGATTGCCGAGTACAGACGGCTCAGATTGGTCAAACCCACTCAAAGTGAAATGGCCTTCCTGCAAGTAATTCCCATTACAGAAACTTCTCAATGGAACTTTTATGCTATTTCTTCTCCCCCGAAACCGAGCACAAGGTTCTCGTCACGGACAGGCCTTAATTTCTTCATTCTCTGCGTGATTTGGCCATCTAGCAATTGCTTTCTGTTATCATGCATCCCATCGCATCTCTAGAGATTTGTTACTGCGTTACTCTTATGGCCCGTTTGGATGCGAGGTAAATTGGCTATCTAAGGGGCTCCAACTAGTTTAGAGTTCAAGTTTATGACCGTACCTTTTGGTTTATGGTTAACATTCTGATATGATGCATCCCATCCCATCCCATCTCTAGTTTAGAATTACCGTTACTGCATTACTCTTAGGGCCTGTTTGGATGCAGGGATAAATTAGCTGTCTAAGGTGCTCCAGCTAGTTTATGATTTAAGTTTATCGGTGTGGTCTATGATTTTTGATTTATTGTTGAAATTATACTGTAACTTATGTTAACTTTTTATGAGAAAAATGATAAAAAAATAGAAAATGAAAAATGAAAAAAAATGTTTTATCATCTTGATAATGCAAAGGAATAAGGAAAAAAGAAAAACAAAAAGGAACCAAAAAAGCTAAAATAGGTTAAAATGATTTTAAACTCAAATAAGCTAAAAAAGCCCAAAAAAAAAAGAGAGGCTGAAACTGTTTGGAGTGGAATCTGGATCAGAGCATGCACTAAAACCACGACGAACACGGCACCACCACACCTGCAACTAATCCATTTGCATCCAAAGTGACTTGATAGGATAATGAACCATGCATGCATGCGCTATCCATTTTACCGTCGGCGCACTAGAGCATAGCTACTTGGGGTGGTAGTAACTTTTTCCTTAGGATGATTCTACTTTCCACAATACATAGGCCTAGCAGCTAGTATTCTATGGGCCGGTAGTAGCACATATGCTTAAGCGCGCCTAGCTAGATCGCAATTACTCACGGAAAAAGATATGCTTAAGGATTAATCATCACGAGAAAGTCGATGGAAAAAACACGGTGATCTTTCGGCGCAATTCGACGACAAAAGCGGTGAGATTTTACTTGTGCTTTCACGGTTCTTTCTCGTACGATGCATGCATGGAGAGAGGACCATGCCATGCCATGCCAGAGATGATGTACTGCCATGCATGTGCTGACGCAAAGCACGTCTTCAAAGGATGGCTTGACCAACACTTTCAAGGCAGGTTACATTATTCTAGCAGCCGCGAAATGTACGTACGTACATAATCAGCAGCACTTAACTTTGCCAAATTTGATTCTCATCTATTTTTGCACCAGTATATATACACAACATGATTCAGGGAGCTAATAGGTATAACGCATAAGCTGATGTCTACGCATGTTCTCCTGTGCGTGTCTTGTCTTAGGATTCCTGCATCCAAGTCATTGCCGTGGCCTAGAGCCGTGTGGAAAACGTAGGAGCCTCAAGTCTTCATGCCTAGCGCGTAGGTCTCGTCGCCAAAAGCGAGCGATCGTGAGGCCGAGTCCGAGCCTCTCTTGCCCCATAATAAAGAGCAGTGATTACACTGTGCTGTGTGACTGGTTGGGTCCGCCACGACTGACTGATCTCTTGATTAGCTCAAAGCAATCATATGAGCTCTTTTTTTTTCTCGCTACTGAGTTAGTTCGATTTCGATTTTTTTTTATCCTGGTGCTCACTGCCTGGTCAGCCTCTACACTGCCAGATCTGAGAATGGATGGATCACAATCTACTAATGAACTCGCTTTTTTTGTCTTACCCAGAATATGTACCAATGATATGTTGCCAGAAAAAGAAATGAAGAAATTGTAACCGGTGTAAAGTGATGGATGCATGGCACGGTTGCTCGAGTCAAGAAATCCATTTTGATTTTAGGTATGGTTAATACATAGCGTATGCATCTCCAGAATCAGGAGCACGGTAAAAAATGTGCTCACGGTGCACGGCACCACGAGGAAGAAGTTAAGCTGAAACTGACAAATAATAGGCTCGAGAATTAACACTTAAAAGTTGTGATAATTCTCGTCTTCGATGAGATATACTAAACTAGATAGCAATACCGGAATCAAGGGTTAATCACCTACTATGCATCAAGAGGAGAGTAGACTGTATTGTTGCAATCTGCGAGGTTGGATGGAGCCTAGGGAAAGAGAGAAGATGAACAAAAAAGACGGCCGGTGATGCGTTCTGCACTTAGACCGGGTCGCAGTTAGTATCACCGCCACATTTGCTCCAGTTCATATGCCAGTCAGAGAAGCCCGTAAGCAAGGCCTCTTGCATCCACTGGTACCGGCACTGCGACGCGGCTTCAGGAACTGTCAGCCAGGTCCTCCGGCGGGTGCTCTGCTCAGGCCATGAGGTCAGCTCTTCCTTCACATGCAGTGCAAACACCGCGGCTCTGCACATACCCTCAGGGCAGCAAGCATCCTGATGTGTCTTGCTCTTGAAGTCGTAGAAACCCAGAAATTGCTGATTCAGAGAAAGAATGGCACTATAAGGTGAAGTATAATAGCAAGACATACTGATTACCAAATGAATGAAATAAGTGCTCTTGCATTAGCCACTTCACAAACATGTCTCAAGTTAGAACGAAACACATCAGGAAAAGACAAGCGGCGTGTAAGGATGTATTTTCATCATGATCAAGCACTAAAAACCAGGAGAAAAGGTAATATTATCTCCATTCGAGCCACATGTGCTCAAACAAGCATCTGAGATCCTACTAGAAAAGTTATTATCATTCTGATTTCATGGTTCTTCCACTATGCAAGCATTATGCATGTTACAAGCTGAAACTGTGGGATAGAATTCTTATCATCTTGATTGTAGCATCCAACATAACATAGTACTAACAGTCTAACATGCTAATGTCAACCTTAAGATTCTAGACTAACACTGGACAAAAGGATTCCAACTTGGGGCAACTGAAGCACATACCATACTAAAGCTCAAACAACCTACACAATTCAGCCACAGTAATTAGTTGAACATCACCATCATGACCCACCAAGAGAACCACTGCAATGTGCATCCCATAATTCTTCCACTGTGAACTAAGGGAATTCTGCCCTTCCTTGCATTTCTTGATAATACACTGCACACTGACCATTATATTTTCTTTACCACCAGACCATGTTTTGTCTGTTGTACTGTGTTTGCATTGCATGATGCCATTAAACCCCATGCAGCTAGGATATTACTAGATGTGAGTCGTGACTTGTATGACATGCATTGATACAGCAGCAGGCCACTATTAAGATCATGCGGGTAAGTATGGTTCTTCGTTCTGACTGCGAATCATTGCACAAGGATGCTCCATTTTTGAGTAAAATGAAACCCAAGAAAAAATCCACAATAAATGAAACTTGATGATTTTTGAGGATATAGTTTCCAGTTCCTAAAGGAGTCAAGTTCCAAGTGTTAATATCATAATTGGATGTCAATAACTACGATGGCTCATCGCAGAGGGGACTCTAACAATAGCCAGGAACTCAAAAATTCAGGAGTAGGCAGGCTCCTAAAGATTGAAAGTGATTAATCTACATTAGCAGCTTGGTACAATCAAGTTAAGAACATGCAGCTGGCTAAGCTTAGTGCCAAATAAGGATAAATCTAACATGGTGAATGTCGACTCTTCATGACAAGCCAAAAACATACAGAAGCAATTTCATGGTTTAGAGGAAAACACAGGCAATATATCTCAGAACATGGCATACATGAGTATCTAAAATTACACATGCAAACATAAATGAGAAGCAGCCATAAAAAAATACCATCTCTTGCAGGTATCTTACCACTATATCTCCTCGAACCCCAGCTTCTTCTATAGCTTCTCGAGCAGCTGCCTGTTCAACAGTTTCATCGTTCTCCCATCCTCCCTGTAACAGAAAGACAGATAACAAAATCTCTACATGGTAGTGTGATAACATTTACCCAACGAGCTTACGAGAATGACGTCACACAAAATGAATAAAAGCTAACACAATGTATTATCGGAAAAATTAAGTGAATGATATGGTTTAAATGTATTTCCTTTGTATGTAGTTGTCAATTTAACAATAAGCTTTTACAATAAAAATAAAAAATAAAAATGTTGCAAAGAAACTCATTAAAGGATCAGGACTTGGCTATTTGTTAGTAAGCACACGGATGTTCACATCTGCAACTCAGTTCATACGAATTTCATCTGGATTTGTCTCAGAGGTATACAGAATCATATAAATGCCAGGAACAACACCTTGGCACTTAGGAGCTAACTAAAATATCATTCTGTGCAGCTCACAGGGTATAGTAGCTTCAATCTAGAATGTGAAAACGGGAAAAGTTTGTAAAACATTCAATTCCATGTCAGATAGCCCATCCAAATGTAGGTCATAAATCATCAATATTATCAGGAAAAAAGGTTGCAATTTCATGCCAGATAGCCACCCATACAAATTTCGTAAACTTATGCACAGAACCCAAACAAGTTTTTTTCCTTACATCATCATATATTCTATAATTCTAAATTTCTAATAATTTGGATGCCGATGTTTACAATGAATACCTTGGGAAACAAGAGACCAGGTCCACTTTGGGAGTTTATCATGAGAACTTCAACAAGTTCTTTCTGTTCATCATCAGAAGTTTCGTCATTTTTAGCTCTATACCTGAAAGGTATGCACCTGTAAATATATTGAACTTATTCAGAGAAAACATAAATAAGCCACTATGCAAAAGCAGCAAATTGTAATTCTTAGGCCCCATGTTTCACAAAGGTTTTTGTCCAAGAAAACAAGCTCCCAAGACATCCCACAAGCAGAATATACTAAATTTTTTGCGAGTTAATATAGACAACAATTCACCAAGATGGTAAAATCATGTCCAGAGAAGCTGCCTTATCACAGAAACAACCAGAAAAAATGTTCATTGGAATGTACAGCTATGTGTTAAGGCAGCAAATTTTGCAACACGAACCTACAAAAAAAGTAATGTGTATGTGTGTGTGCGTGTGCGTGTGCCTGTAAAAGGTGCTACTTGAGCAGTAGAAGTTCGGCCATATTCAATGAATGATGCTTTCTGGCAAGCTTGGTGAAACTAACAAATGTTGTAGATGCAATCTGTCAACCTGCATCTCAACCATCAGAAACAGACAAATTGCTTGTGTGATGAAATCGAAGCATTTATGGCTTACGAAGGTCAACAGTCAGAGTGTCTAAGATACATTGAAGCCTAGTGATCTACAACAAGGTAAGAGTATCACAGAAAGATTATTAACCTTTTTTGTTTCTCTCTACATCTCTTCCAAATACAATACTTGGTTTAGTTTTGATTCCCCTCATTGTAGAAGGAGCATTTCCTAGATCTGATTACCTTCCCATATGTCATTTCCTGAACCTTTATATTTTTAGTGATTGTCACTACTTACGAACATCTCATGATGAACACTCCCTCTCCACCAGCTGAAGACAAGTGCAACAGAAAATAGCAATACAAACTCATCAACCTGCCACAAGCCACAGCCAAAAAGTCTGCCCTAGCTTACTAAATCAAAACTTAACTAGGAGCAAACCTAAAAAAAGACACCTATCAGGAACAAACGACTGGATTATCAAGATTGATTTTTGTGACCTTTTGTCATCAGCAATATCCAATGGCGCTGGCTAATGCTGAACTTCATCTATCCGCACATCTATTAATATTGATTTGAACAGCCACACAAAGCCACTTCGCATTGAAAGACAACCTATTCCTAAGAGGCAGAGAGAATATATTCCTTTCCATCAAGTCGTAATTTTGATCCAAACAAGCAAATTGACCAGCTTTCACATCACATTTCATGAAGGACACATCCCACAATAAATCCTTACCTATGAAATGAACCGCAAAGTGAAATAAACAAACCATAACACTGTCGCTATCATCAGGTGTTACTACAAACTAACATACTGTGCATTGATTAAGACTTCCCTGCTCAATGCTTCTTACCTCAATCCACAGATAACTACCTTAGTGCATGCAATGATTTTTATTTTGCAGAAAGCATATGAAAACACCACCAAATCCACGATCAAGAAGCAATCCACACCAGGATAGCAAATCACCACAACACACCACGCATCCAATCTAATACATCCGTCCACCCGAACCAATGCCATCACCTGGTACGTGGATAAAGAATACGATGCGCACCGCGCCCTCCAATCGCATTAGGTTAGGTCAAGAGGGCAATGAACCGCAGGCACGTAGCCATCGCCCCAACCCCAAGCCCAGCCCAGCCCAATCAAATCAAGAAGGAAACCTCAGAGCGTCAGGAGGAGCAATAATTTATTGGGCAGGCGAGCCCCGTACCCGGCCACCAGCCGACGGCCACCCTCGTAGCGCTGCTGGTGCCGGCCCGTGCGGGCCACCAGGTCGCACATGCTGCTCCCGTGTCCGGTTCCGCCGCCGCCGCCTGCCCGCCCCCTCTTCCTGCGCGCCGTCTCGCCGGCGGGGGGTGGGCTCGGCGCTGCACGGCGGGCAATGCGGCGAGGGCGAGGGGAGGATGAGAGATTTGTGCGGGGAGGAGAGGTGGTGGGAATTTCTTGCCGTGAGGGCGCCCTGTTTCTTCGGTTCTTTAGTGTTCGTTGCGGTGTGCTTCGCTTCCTTCGTTTTTTTGGGCCTTCTCGGAGTCGCCTCGCCTTTTTTGTTGGGTCGTGATGGGCGGTGAGTCCGGTCCAATCCAACACAGTCCGACACGGTTCCGATTCGATTCAGGTCCATTAGGTATGATCTATTTAGCCTATCAGTCTGAACAGCTTATGTTGTATGGTCCGTGGGCCAAGGCATCTGAACAGGTCGTGCTGTATGGTTCGTGGGTCTGGTGGTCCAAGCATGATCCAAGGTGGTTCGTGCCGTATCAAAGTCAGCACGCACCCATTTAGCCCAATAGGTCAGTAGACCTGACTAGCCCGTTCAGCTAAAATAATAAAAAAGGTAATAATTGAAACTTTTTTTTGTAGAATTCAAAAAAAGACACAATAAATTGTAGAGATATAACGATGAGCTTTATTAATGTTTAAATGGCCGTCTAGTTAAAACCTTTATTAAGTAAAAACTCAATTGAAGAAAATCTTAGCAAAGAAAAAAATACAACCTATAGCTCAACATTACAGGTAAAAAAAAAAAAAGTACAATATGTACATAGATGCTCCAAGAAGCGTCGGTGTCTTGACTTTTTTCATCGCCATCTAGATAGAGATTGTTGAACACGTGTTCCAACTTTATATCCACCACGCAGCGTTGAGCATGCACATCAGTTTGTTACCAGTCATTCACTATAAGAAATAATTCCACCATCTCACTCGTGAGACTTATTCTTCTCTCCTCCAATATTCTTCCAGAAAGACTGAAAGCGGACTCGGAAGAAACCGTCGAGATAGAAACGGTTAACACATCCTGTGCTAATATGGATAGCATCGGATATATTAGCTTGTGCTAATATGGATTTTATTTGAGTTTGCTTGGATATTTTTCACGTATAGACTACGACGATTCGGAAGAATTCTTCGATGACGATTGCCACCAATTCGTGGAGCAAAGCAAGTCACACACCTTAATCATATTGATCCCAGTTTGTAAATAAATTTATGTTGTTTTAAATTATTCTGCATGCATATTTTTATTCAACATATTTTAATTTAGTCTTAAATTTAGTTATTACCTACTTGTTAATACCTCATTTGATATTGATTCCCAGAGACCTTGTCACCTTAGAATAAAAACTCTTGTTAGTACACTAGTATGGACTAGAGAATTTTGTATCAAATGTTTAAATCTGCTTAGACATAATTTTTATTTTGGGATAACTTTTTCAAATAAAATGATAAACTTTTCAAATGTACTCTTGACATCGGTGAGTCAAAAAAGGCTCTGTATTATTTCAAAACAAAATATAAAACTTGGTTTCAGCTTATGCAAATGGTTAGGTTGTGGGTACTTGCTGGCATGCATTATTGTTCGGTGACACAATGTTGATTGCCAGGCACAAAAGGTATGTGAGCTACCTGAGTTAATTAAGGACCGGTCTGTGAGCTACTGCAACAAAGCCATTTTTGTACTACCACAAGGCTGGTATGGGACGTCAGTCCTATTTGACTAATTTACAGACTTTTAGAATCATGACACAAGGATTATATATATGAGCTTCAACCATTTGCGAAACACATTTGCAAATATAAGTCTCATACTACAAAAATGGAAACATGGACTTCAAACACTTGTAAAACATATTTGCAATGTATAGTCCCATGTAACAAGGATTCAACACATGAGCCATAACTATTTGCAAAACACATCCGCAAATATAAATTTCATGCCAAGGAGAGCTAGAGCGAGTGTGGTTGAGCTATCAACACATGACGAGACTCAAGCTACTAGACAAGGTCAATTTTAATAGTACGGTAACATATACTAGCAATCCGGTCTTTCAACCAAACACCAAGACTGGTAAAAGACTAGGAACATATTTTTAGCCCTAACTAGTCATACATTTGTTTTACGCATCCCCTTGAAGCTTGATGATTCACATCTACACTTCAATTCTCAGTCATCGTCTTTACATGCATCAACACATGATGCATTCTTCACTTGACCTCCATCAATATATGATAGGTTTTCACTTGAGTTGATGGTCAACACATGACCATCTCCTCTTGAACATGTATCAACTCATGATGCATCCACCACTTTCAATATATGAAGTCATCCCAAATCAAATTTATGGAACCTAACCTAATAATCAAATTCATGGAAAATTTTAGTCCACAAAATAATTATCATCAATTACCAAACTTCACTATTAACTCATAATGGAGAGACTAGATTCTACAATCTTTTACTTTTAGTAATTCATGACTATCTCAACAAATATTGAGATAAAAATCCGTTTGCGAGTATACATCATGTATACAACACTTATATACTCTAAGATAAGATTTTAAAGTAAAGCTTACTTATCCGATTGTCATTAATCATCTAACCATTAACACATAATGGAAGAACAAGATGACAACTCGATTATAAGTATATATGAATTACACAAGCTATATATATTCAAGGGATATGTTTCAAAGTAAATATCCTTAATATGTGAAAATAGAACATAGATCAATACTAATGAAGCCACGAAATATAAAGTGAACTCCCATAACTATGTACATATAAGAATGTATTGTGAAAGTATATGCACATATTCAAATTTGACTTATTTGGTGAAATTCATTCTATATTTCGGATCTGAAGAATGCAATAAGATAAGAATGTGATATTGAATGTATACATTTTATGTTTTTCACTTTTCATCTAAATGAGACTAAGCAATATTATAATCAATAAAAATATTAGTCTCATAATTATATTTGTCATTATCATCAAAACCAATTTAATGGAACTTAAACTTGCACCCACCTCCTCGTGTCGTAGACATGCCTATAGTACCAAGCTGGGGACCGACCTGTTAGTTATGACCTATTTGGTCATCTCTAGTGGCACTTGAGCTACCATGTCGAGTGTGTTTGTTTGTTTTGGGTTTCTTTTTCTTAGGAATAAAACTTTTTTCTTGCTTTTTGTTTGTTTGTTATAGCATCTGGAATTGGCTGCTCCATTTGGAGAGTTTTTTTTTAATTTTTTGTGAGCATTTCTCTCTATATGTTTGCTTTGCAGGGGTAACGACGACCGTGTTTCACCGATCAAGCATAAGTCTTTTACGGCTCCACTTTGGTTCCTTCGGTGGCTCTGTCTTGATCGTTCATTTTTCCTCTTCCTACATACGTGGCCTCTTTTCTGTTGTGGCAGCGACAACGATTTAGATTTTTTTTGTACCATTAAATTGCATCGCGATGCTATTGTGCTAGTACTCATCTATCTCAGGCATCAAATCAAAACTAAAAGCGACACTTGGTACGGCTTGCCACTCAACCTTCGGTTGCTTCGAAATCGAATGCCCAACGAGACAACAAGGACGGCTAGGTCGCCGCTCACCACAAATTGCAGACTGCAACGGGGACGCTTGGCCATGGAACAGTGCGCCAGTGCCACTTGGTAGTAGCGTCGCTTGCCACGCCTCATGGGCACGGCACGGCGAAACATCTGTCGAGGAACCGTGTGGCCGAGGAACGACCAGGGGCGGCGCCTCCGACCGAGGAACGACGTACGGGTGGTGCGCCTGGCTGGCCGTGGCGGCTGGCTGCGCGTGGCAGCGAGGTGGCGCGCATCGGTTGCACGTAGGCTGGAGGCGGCGAGGCCGGCCCAGGAGCGGCGCATGGGAGGCGTGGCCGAGGAGCGGCGCAGCTGGAGGTAGTGCGGCCGAGGTGGCAGCATGGTGGTGGGCCAGCGCAAGCCAAGAGGCGACGGCGCACGCCAGGTAAGGCCGGGGGCACGGCCGAATTAAGTTTCGCGTGGGGTTTTGTTAGCTCGCGTAGTGGGACGTCGTTGTTTGGCCGAACATCGTTTGCTCGACCGAACGGCAATTCGCACAGCGAAATCTCAGTGAACGTGATTCCTTTCGATCGAACGATCTCTTCATGTTCTTCCACAATTTTATCATAACTCTTGTCTGATTCACTTCTGTTCCATCATGTAGGTCCGCACGCAGTTGTTGAGGGAGCAGTTAGGTAGTGGCGCATTTCGGACCCATTGTGCAGTGTGTCCGTCGAGCGTGCTCAAGGCAAGTACCTCGAGGCCGCGGCCTTTCCGTTTCGCGTATCACATGTTTCCATATTACTTGTCATTGAAGTACAATTGTCATACCACTCAAGTTTACCTGGCTAATATCATATCGCTAACGATACCTGGCTAATATCACATCACTAATGTTACCTGGCTACTGATATATTACTAAACCTTACCTAGTTATTATCACATCACCAATGCTTGCCTGAGTATTATTATATTACCAATACTTATTTAGTTATAGACTTTCAATATTGTTTATCTTGTTTCACATGCTCTTAGGTTTATTAGAATGCTCAGTTAATTATGCTCTAGAATGTATGCTTTTAATTAGTGATTTAGATGTAATGCTTCAACCATTAATGGAGGGTAATATATGAACATATTTAATTTAGGTTTTAAATTATTAGCACTCTTTTTACATTAAAGCTGCGATGTTTTAGTTCCTGATACCATAATCCATTAACTGCTTGATGTTGTATGTGGGCCATGACGGATTTATATGTGCATGATACATGTTAATCTGACTAATAATTACTTAACACATAATAAAACTTGGATGAATGACAACCATTGCATAAGCTATGTTATAATATCTCTTTTAGATTAATTCCTAGATCTCTACCACATTGTTATCATTCCATATCGCTCTTATATCGGGAGTTATGCTTTTCGTTTCCAGTCCCAACAACCCATTCCATTTATCATAGCCTTATTCTCGCCATCTCTTAGTTTTCTTAAATTCATACCATATAATCTGTCTATAATGTATCAGTTATCTTATCCCCATATTATCATCACATACCATCCTCATATCGGGAATTATTTTTCTCCATTTTCAATCTTAGCAAATCTTTTCACTTCTCATAATATTATCTTATATTTCTTTTAGTTCCTTTAAATTCACACCATATAACATGTTAATAATATAATTATTACCTAGCCTGGAGTTATCCACATATAGGGGAGATTTTCACCTACCCGGTAACGTATGGGGGTTGTACACTCTCGTTACTCAGGATATTATCCTTGTCTATGGTTATACAGTCGAGGACAGTGTTGTGCCTAACTATTCTCGTATAACTGGGAATGTGGGGAGTAATCGCCAGCGTCATTGCCATAACTTGCTAAGTAACATTTATCTTTAATACCGTTGTTACTGTGATCTCTATCTTCGATCTGTATCAGTGTTTTCGATAACCTAGTTTTATTACACTTAACATGTGTCAATTGCTTGTTTGCTTTACTTGTCATTTACTCACCGTGTTGCGACTGTTGTTGGGTACTTGCTTAGATTTTTAAATCTCATGCTTACTCTTTTCATTCTTAGGTAAAATGTCAGTGGAGTGATAACATCATGCATGGCTAAGAGCACTCGAGTTTTCAGCACCGTGGCTTGCCACTATTTATGTTTTTATTTGTTCTTTATTTGGTTAGAAGTGGACCGGTCCCATATTTTAAATATTACGTTTAGTACTCTTTGGCTCTCTAATAAATTATCTTTAAAGTTTTAATTTTCTCGTGATTTCTATTATTATTTTTATTATTTATTCTTTAATTTAATAATGATATTTTACAATAGTATCTCATATTGATATGTAAGTGTTACACTCTTAATTTGTTTTTGCCCAAAAGATGGATTAACCTGACTCGAGTGGACACGTGCCAGAACTCAGAACCATGTTATGCCCTATCGAAGTGCCTGACACGTCTACGACAAGGTACTGGTTGGAAGGTTTTTCCTCTAATCATATCCTTTTCCCATGAATCCGTACCGTGCTGCTTGCTGCACGTCTGCGTGGGGCAGATGTTTTTCTCAATCACGCTACACAGGTGTTCGTTGATTTTTCCTAACGGAATAATAATTGGAAGTAATCGACAGAGGAAGAGCAAACGAGAACGTGAGGCTGTCGAGGAGGGAGAAAGAGGTAATTCCCCTACCTCTATTTAATCCTATCGTATTCAAGCAATCATACTTGTGTACAAGTCGGTGTTATGAGCTAATCGGCAATTGCTTCTGACCTTAACCCTGAGATCTATCCTCTCTTATCAGGCTCAAGCATGATCCCCGTGGAGGGCAAAAAAGGAGAAACTAAAGGCGAGCAGGCGATTCTCGTTTTCTCCATTTAATTCCGCCCTATCCGAACAGCAGCAGCTGCTGCGACGTGCGCAAGATCCAATCTTTTTCCGAGGTCTCGTGGGCTCACGGCCTACGCGATTTAGTAGTATCTTGCTGGTCCATGCACGGAAGGACACGGAAGGTGTTGGGTTGAATTGCCTTTCTTCTTGGCCACGCAGAGAGAGGAGGAGGTATTAGCTAGAGGCGTAGGCGGGCGGCATGTCAATGCCGTGGGCGATGGCCGTGTCCGTCGTCGACATGGTGTGGACGGTCCTCGCCGCGTGGGTGTCGTCGTGCCTGACGGCCGCCACCGTCGTCGCCCGCGCCATCCGGACCGGGGAGATCGGGCCCTTCCATGTTGGCTGACGGACGAGTCTCCGTTGCATCATTCGTATAGGTGATCATCAGTTCAGAGCTTCAGATCCTTGCTCTATGGTTTCTTGCTCATGGATACTGCTACGTGCTGGAATGAATCCACCTGGGTGTAGCTACGGGCCTTTTGTGTTATGCATGAAACTTTAATTGGGTGCTTCGGCTGTGTCTCTTGTGATTAACATTGGCTTTAAGGTTTGTGCATTCTTGTCCATGGCACTACAGGGGTCCTCACAAAAGAACTGTATCAAAGTACAAGCCTTTTTTTTAATGATTAAAGTAGTACCGAGGTACTACATATGCCATTGCGGAAGTCAGCGGTTCAGGGCCAGTTCCTAGTATCCTTGTGTTCCATGTTCAGGTCTCCTTCCAGTACATGCCCATGTGCCTTGTTCTTCCTTTTTTCCCTTCCACTACCAAAGAAGAAACAGATTGTAGGCTACCGAATTTCTTTGGGTATGCTGCTGCTTCAGACTTGCATGGATAGCATTTCACTTAATCTCGCAGAAGTCCCTTCCATTTGATTAAAGAAAACTCAGCCTTGATTTGTTTGATGCTTGTTAGTCCTCGTCTTTTTTTCCTTGCGATGTTTCATGCAATTCAATTTGATCTGATCATCTCTCCCGTGTTGCAGGTTCCTCCCATCCTGGCCGTACATCGGGTTGCATAGCTCGACGTTGTGAAGGCCACATATCCAGTGCTGAGCCTCGACTGATTGTCAACTTATATACATTATTTTTTCCTCTCAAGTTGGGCTACATTATTAACATGGATGAGAGACGAGCACTGTAAACCATAGTTTTGTTTAGTTTGTTGTGTGCATAGCACGCGTTATTTATGTAATATTCGATCATTTATATCCCTCCACGAATGTAGTCTCTCCGTTATTTTTATCTTATATAATCCTTACCGTCAAACTTTTCACCATCAATGTATTTTAACTATCTAAAATAACTACATAAAAACAGTATCATTAGATTTACCGTTTAAAATACTTTTATAGTGTTACGATTTTATTAATATAAAGTTATAAAAGGCAACAGTCAAATCTCGGACAAAAGAGAACAAAGAGTACGCCAATGGTGATGTTTTGGAAATGAGCAAAGTGCATCATCAAAATCCCAATAAGGATATGTGGAACTAAAATCATTTCTGCTTTACCAAAATCGGCACCTTAAAGATAAAAAGTGAGAGCTTCCACGTGAAGACGACGAACAGGTAACCTTGCGCGGTAGCGAGAGCGCACATGAACGACTACAGGCCTAAGGCTAAGCACAAATGGGAAAACCCTTCGGCCTTGACCATAGTTTACTCTCAAAAGAAAGTTAATTGTCCATGATTGATTACAAATTGAATAGGAATTTCCAAATCCAGAAAAATTACTCCGAACCAAACGAAGATTTCGCACAGTATCCTCGACGCCAAAAGAGCCATACTGACTCGCCAGACTAAATGTTCAGGCATTCATAGCAATTTAGTGAAAACGAAATTCAGTCATAAAGTACTACTGCGAAGTGGGCAAAACTTTAGGACAGTAGACAATAGTAAAATTTTGGCTGAGCTAAATAAGTCATAGCAGTCTATCAGCTAAAGCATTTAACAGAGCCGGATGACTCGTAAATTATACCATCCGAAACTCCAATATGCAGCACAAGTTATAGTTGATGCCGCAACTGTACATAAACAGATTCGTAAGGCAACGGTCCACGTAATGAAACAAGCGGTAACCAACAGGATAGAAGATCCCGGCTGATGGGAAGTGGAGCTGTGGGAAGCGCTTTATTTCATCACTGTCCGGGAGAGCTTCAAGAGGATGTGTTCTTCCTAGCTGCATAAACCCTGTAAGCAGCTATTCCCACAACTGCAACGGCAGCTCCAACTGCAAGTTAGTGGTAGTAGTAGCGTAAGTTAGAACTCAAGGGACTTTCCTCTATGGATTCCAACCATTATATAAAAAAATCATAGTCAAGCAGTATTTTGCCCAATGCTATCCATCATGTCAGTTCAACACTGAACGCTGACAGCAGCCCACCTCCCCACTCAAAAATTCTTTCATACTGTTATGAGCTCCTTAGTAGTTTTATTGAGCTGACAGAATTGAGTGTCTAACTATACCTGTCTTCTTATTATTCTATAGTTGGCACAGTATCAATTTAACTATGGACTAGTAAGAGAAGATACATGACAAGATTGTCGAACTGACTGACCTGAGACAACCATGAGGGAACGGTTCAGAAGTTGACGGTATTGCCTGCGTGTTTTCCCAGCTTCAGTCTCTGGAATGCTCAAATGGGGCTGCTGTGCCGCATGAACTATTCTGCAGAAAATATTGTTCAAGTCTTTCAACTTCACGCTAATAGGAATTGGTGTTTCAATTCCCATGTCTTGGCTGACCTGAAAGGAGATAGTTTTATGATTACTTTTTAATGGCAAAGCTATAATAAGGTTAAGTTCCATTCGAAAACAACAATATCTCTCAAGTGCTAACAAATAGAAACAACTAAAAATAATCCATAGTTGTAGAGATCCGACTTCCACTGGTATTAAGACAACTGGGCAATAGCAAAGGGGAGGAACCACTTGTGCCGACATCACATAAACAAATTTAGGCAAGAAAGATAAATAATTCTGAAAGAAAAGTTTATGAAGATTTTCAATCCATTCAGTATAGCAACTGCAGCGGGACGAGATAAAATGCATAATTAAAAATTTACAAGATAAAATTGTCATAAAATGACAAAAGAAATAATTCTGAAATGACTACAGTACAAACGCTGTTAGCTTTGAAGAAATGTTTGTAGAGTGCATAATAAAGTACACCAGCTCTTTTTTAAAAAATGATCCAACCTGGTAATATACCAGGACCACATTGCCACATTAGTAGATATATAGGAGTCTTGGCTTGGAACAACACCACTGTTATCAGAGTTCGGAGTTATGCCCCAAGGCAGAAAAAACAAACATGCTTCGCTGCATAAATATGGCACTAGTACAGTGGTGCACCTGTGGGTCTAAACAGGGTAGTGTTTATTTTTCTTTTTGTTAATTTGGTTACAGTACATACATATTTAAACAGAGCAGAACATGTCAAAGTATAGCTGCAACCCAATTCAAATATCTGATTCTAGTTCATTCGGCCAACTATGCAAAGAAAAAAAAGGCAAACGACTTTCGGAGATAGAAACAGAAAACATAACAAAATGATAATACATGTATAATGTATTCCAAGCTTACTCTAGTTGATTCCTGTAGAGCCACTGGAGATTGGTCAAGATCATCCTTAGCAGCAACTATCAGACAAGGAACTTCATAGCCGGTATTTTCTCCATGTGTAGCCACTTGCACAAGCAAATCTTTTGCTCTTTGCCAAGAACACTCATCACAACTGCCATTTTAACAGGCGCCACACTTAGTCATATGCAGGGCAAAGAGATTTGTGTAGAATTGAATAATAGATCACAGAACAAGATCTAGCAGGATAAACAAGATTTATATACTGAACTTTCAAGAGTACTTCACAATAATTACTGTATTTGAGTCCAATCCTGAATTGTCAACAGTCAGCAGTAGGGCTCACATAACCAGCGATGAATAGTCAAACCAATTGCCAGCATTAAGGGTCAAAGCCAGTCAGTTTGACTGAGCAAGAACCCATTTTCAATGATGGACTTAATATGGCTAGTAGGTTATTCTGGTTAAGTTTAAGTTGAATCAGATTTAATGCATGACTAACTCAAGTAATTTGCCGGGATTTTACAGATAACATCAAATCGTCAGGAAACTTCAATTTCCTTGGCAAGATGGGCCATCAAACCCGTACAAAACCAGTTTTAAGAAAATATCCAGCATAGGCCACCAGGAACAAAATAGTGCAAAATACTCCCTAAACCAGGATTTAAAAGATTACCACTCATCATACAATACTTGTCGTCATATCAGGTTGATATCAAATAGTTGATAATTAACCCAAAGATACAATTGAGACAACACAGAAGATTAATTTATGCCAGGTTTATCAACAAATTGAACTGCTACCACTAATAGGGAGAACGCTCGATTACTGCAAACTGTGTACCGAGATACTTCTTGGTCATGAATAAACAAGAGAATAATTTGGATACTTCTTGGTCATGAATAAACAAGAGAATAATTCGGGAGAATGCATACCTATCATACACAAATACTGCTACATCACAGGGTGCCAAGGATTCCTTATTAGTCAGTAATGAACTGACATCACCTTCAGGAATCTCTCGCAGTACAAGTGTCTTTCTAGCCCCCTTCAATAAATAAAATTATTGAATCAAGACAAACATTTAGAATAAAAGCATCCTACCAAACTATCCAGAATTAGCAAACAGTAAATCTCAAAACTAAACTTGCAGTCAAATTAAACACAATTGAACTTAATGTTTCCCTTATATAGTCTCCATCACTTCATGCTCTCTTGAAGGCACTTCTAGTTATGTTTCAGAAGCATCCATTCCAGGATACCAGGTACCAGACAATTAACTTCTCACATTGGTCATATGTTTAGCCAATTACTCCATCCAGTAAAAAATAACCTATGTATAAACTCATGATTTTTTTTCATTATATGCAAGTATGCAACGAATAACAAGTAAAGAGTAAAAAACTATTGTCAAAAGGAAATGTTATGGTTGATAGACTATTAGAATGCTTATCAATTATAATCAAAATGCAATATTTGGTTTCATATAATAGGCTGGCTGGTTAACTTTATTAACAAAGAACTTGGATTGTCTTAGGGGTTTCTGTCACCTCAAATTATTAAACATTGATAAAGTTACAAGCACACTTGCATAAGCATTGCATTGTTCAGAAGAGAATTTTCGGAGTGTTTGTGTATATTGCAATCAAAATACAATGAGCACTTTTGACTACTTACTGTTAGAAAGCCTTATATGGCTTGCGTATGTGTGGGTCCTGCGCCAGGCATCTCCGCCGGCCGGCCCGGTATTGATTTGGTTAGAGATATTTGAGGAGATCTGTTTAGGTGTTGTTTCTATAAACCACAGATCTCCTCACTCCTATATATATGTACCCAGGTCTCCCAAATCAATCTATCAATCACACTTCACGCAATCTCATCTACTTTCATGGTATCACGAGTCTAGGTTATCACCTGATTCCCTTCCGCATCTAGCGCACGCCCATCCCCGGCGCTGCTGCTCCTCTAGCGCACGCCCCCACCCGGCGCTGCTGCTCCTCCAGCGCACGCCCCCACCCGGCGCTGCTGCTCCATGGCTACACCTCCAGGCACTCCCCTCGCTGGCGCCGCCGTCCTTCCCGATGCCGCTGATGCCGATGCTGCTGCTGCTGCCCTCAAGCGCGCGGAGGATGCCCGCGTCGCCAAAGAGGCCAGCGAGCGCGCAACCCGCAACGCCGCTCTCGTCCGTGCCCGGGAGGCCGAGCGCGAGGCCGCCTCGCCCAGCAGAGCGCGATCTGCGCCGACGAGCGCCGGGCTGCGCTCGCCCATGCTGCTTTCAGCCTTGTGGCGGTGAGCCCGTCAAGATGACGATGCCGCCGGCGACAACGCCACCAACGCCGCCCTCCCCGCGCCGATCCTCTCCTGAGGCCCTTTCACCACGAGGTGCTGCGCTTCTCAATCTGCACGCACAAGCCGTGGCCGCGTAACCGGCGCCTCGTGCCCTTGTCCTCGACATCAACTCCGCCTTCTTCGCACGTGGCGTGAGTCCTTCCTCCTCGCGTCGGCAAGTTTTCCTTGCGGAAGACGTCCTCTCCGACGACGCCGCACCCCACTCTCCAGTTAGGCGTGCATGGATCTGCGTCGTCACGGACGTGGCTCCTGGCACCATCTCCGACGACCTTGCCGATGCCATCTCCGGAGCGGTGCCTTCGCTCGCACCACTGGCTCGCCATCGAGTCCCAATTTCTTGAAATCGGCGGCGCGCGCTCTTTTGCCGACCGTGAATTCCGGCTCTTCTCCAAGGCGACCTCGCTGTCTCCGAGTCTGCCGACGCTACAAGCGCATGGCGGAGGACCTCCGCGATCTCGGCGAGCCCATCTCCGACCGCACGCTCGTCCTCAACATCATCCGCGGCCTAAGCGGCGCACCGCCTCGGCCTTCACCTCCGTGTGAGAACCCTCCCCACCTTCCTCCAAGTCCGGACGACCTCCATCTCGAGGAGCCGACCATGGCGAAGACGGCTCCGCCGTGGCTCGCCGCCGCCACGAACCACGGCGGCACGCGCCGCCTTCATCGTCGCCGCCTCTGACTGCCTCCCTGAAACCCAAAGAAGAAGTGCGTCATGAGCGGAGGCATGGCGCGGCAAGCGCGGCAAGCGTGGGGCAAGCGGTGGCGGTGGCGGCTTCCAACCCGGTGGCGGTTTCCAACCGTGGCGGCCTCAACTCCGGGAGCTAGCGCGACCTCACTGCTGCAACGCGCCTGGCACTCCGTGGCGACCTCTACAACCCCAGTGCGGGTCCATCCGGATGTGGCTCGGACCAGGGCTCCGCCAAGCACATGGATGACCATCGATGCTCGGTGGCGGGACCTCAAGGCGATGGGCGGCCGGTGGGAGTTCCTCACGGTGGTTGGGATCAGAGACCCCGCCACAAATTTTCGACGATGTCACCCCAACCACAATGTAGCAGTGGTATTTTGATTCGGCGCCACACACCATATGACTACCGACGCCGTACACTTACTCCCACCTGTTCACCTTCTTTTCCACCTCACATTATTGTCGGCAATGGGCAACTTCTGCCTGTTACCACCACTGGTGTCGCTCGTTTACCTCATAACCTTCATCTTCATAATGTTCTCGTTTCCCCGAACCTTATTAAGAATCTCATTTCCGTTCGTCAGTTCACTTCCGACAATAACTGCTCTGTGGAATTTGACCCTTTTGGCTGTTCTGTGAAGGCTCTTCCATCTCGGAGAGATCGCCAGTGTGTGACTCGGTCCCTCTACCCATTGCGACTTGGCATCCACTTTCCATGCCACCACCTCCTCCTCACTTTGGCATCGCGTCTCGGACACCACGGTCATGAAGTTTTGTCTAAGCTAGCACAAAGTTTTGGTCTCCTTGTAATAAACGTGTTAGTGACTCTCTTTGTCATGTGTGTCAACTTGGTCGTCATACACGTCTTCCTTTTCATCGTCGTCATCTCGTGCCATTCATAATTTTCAATTAATCCATTGTGACCTTTGGACTTCACCTATTCCCAGTGTCTCTGGTCATAAGTATTACTTGGTTATACTTGATGATCGTCAGATACCTTTGGACGTTCCGCCACGTCTCAAGTCCGACACTTTCTCCACTCTTTCTAATTTTTTCGCCTATGTTCGCGATTCGGTGTCACCATAAAGGGGTTCAATGCGACAACCACGGAATTTGATAATTCCAGTAGCGCATGTTCTTCTCTCCCATGGCGTACACTTCACGTATGTCATGCCCCACACATCACTCGAGCGGTAAAAGTCGAACACATTATTCGCACCACAAACAATGTCGTTCGCCTCCTCTGTTCGTGCAAGCATTCTCCCACCTTCCGGGCTGCGGCTCTTAGCACCTGCCACCTATCTCATGAATATTCTTCCCACCAAAACGCTAAATTTTCTCGCCTCATCTCTCCTCTTTGGGACACGACCATCGTATGAACATCTCCGCTTTTGGTTGTAAGTGCTATCCCAACCTTTCGCCACCGCCGCTCATAAGCTTGCTCCTCGCCTCGCCTTGTGTGTCTTTCTAGGCTACTCTCTCCACCACAAGGGCTATCTCGCCTTGATCGTCACACCAACCGCATCATCATCTCCCGCCACGTGGTTTTGAAGAGTCCTCCTTTCCCTTCCGCGGATCCTTCACCTCCCAGTGACCTTTGATTTTCGGAGGATTTTACTAATGCATCTTGGGTTCCTTTTGCACCGACACCTTGTTTGTTACCTGCGAGTTCAGCTCCGATCGCGACCTCGTGCGGCCAGCAGCGCCCGCGCACGACCATGCGCGGCACCGGTGTTCCGGACTCCCACCCCGGCGTCCCTGCCGGCAAAGTTGCACCATCACGGCCTCGATCCGCGCCACGCTCGGTTGCCTCGGATGGACCCGCTCCCGTCGGTCTCCGTTGGTGGGCGAGCTCGTCCGCCACGCCGCCGCCGTCGGGCCACGCGGTCTGCCGTCCGGTGGCAACCCCGCCTCCGCTTTGATCATTGCAGCCCGCCGGCGCTTCTCCGTAGATATCGCCCGGCCATCGCCGCCCGTGCCATCGTCTGTGCCCATGGGCGCACCACGGTGCCCTCCTCACAGGCGTGCCGTTTTCCGTGACCAATCAAGACGCCATGGTCACTCGAGGAAGCAAGGTTTTCGTCACCACCTTTCGTCATACCACGCCGTTGTCTCGGTTCCCGGGACTTACCGCGTCGCTGCTCACGATCCACATTGGCGGTCGCTATGGAAGCCGAACATTCCTCTCATTGTCTAACCACACATGGGACCTTCTTCCTACCACCTCGGTCCAATGTGGTCACCGGCAAATGGGTGTTCAAACACAAATTCGAAGTGATGGGTCTTTTGGCGCTACAAGGCGCGTTGGGTTCTTAGAGGATTCACCCGTCCGGTGTGGATTTCTTTGAAACATTTAGTCCGTCGTCAAGCACGCCATCGTCCGGACCGTTCTCTCCTGGCTCTTTCACGGTCTTGGCCCATCCATCAACTCGATGTCGACAACGCCTTCGCATGGAACCTTGTCCGAAATTGTCTCATCGTGCTCGACCCTACGGTTTTGAAGATGCCGCTCATCCCGATTACGTGTCGCCTTAATCGCTCTCTTTATGGATCAAGGCAGCACTCGCGCTTGCACAAGAGTTTGCTTCCCATCTTCGCAGCTTGGTTTTGTTGAGGCCAAATCAGACACGTCTTTGTTCGTCTATCACCGTGGAGCCGACACCGTTTACCTCCTGCTATATGTTGACGACATTATATTGACAGCATCTTCCACTGCCTTACTTGCAGCACCATTGGCACTCTTCAAGACGAGTTCCCATGAAGGACCTCGGCGTCCTTCATAATTTTACGGGTATGCACGTTCAAAGATAGGCCCTCGGGTCTTTTCTCCCAGCGACAATACATGACCGAGATCCTTGAGCGTCTTGGCATGGTGGCCAAACCGTGTTCAACGCTGTTGATGTCAATCAAAGCTCTGCGGATGGCGACCACATGGTGATCCCACGGATTTCGCAGTCTCGCAGTGCTCTTGATGATCGGCGTTCACCGGGCGGACATCTCATATGCAGTTCAGCAAGTCTGTCTACACATGCATGATCCCCGGGAACCACATCTTGCTGGCCTTAAGCGCATCCTGCGCTCCGTGCGGGGCACTCTACACATGGGTTTGGTATTACGCTCATGTCCCCAGTCAGACTTGGTGGTCTATTCGATGTCGATTGGTAGGGTTGCTCGACACGCAAGTCGACCTCTGGCTATGCAGTCTTTCTTGGTGACAATCTGGTCTCCTGGTCGTCCAAGCGTCGAATCATCTCTCGCTCCGGTCTGAGGTGAATACCGAAATTGTTGCCAACGCCGCCAAGCCACCGGTTACGCCAACTCTTTATCGAGTTGCATGTTCCTTTGTGCAAGACAACGCGGTGTATTGTGACAACATCGATCTGATCTACATGTCTTCAAACCCGTTCAAAGACCAACGCACCAAGCACGTGGAGATCGATCTACACTTCGTTCGGGAGCGTGTTGCACTCGGTGATGTCCGCGTTCTTCATGTCCCTACGACATCCCAGTTCGCCGACATTTTCACCAAGGGACTGCCTTCGTCGGTCTTCACGGAGTTCCGATCCAGTCTAAACGTTCGTTCAACCGACGATTCGACTGCGGGGGCGTGTTAGAAAGCCTTATATGGCTTATGTATGTGGGTCTAAGGCCAGCATCTCCGCCACGGCCGGTATTGATTTGTTAGAGATATTTGAGGAGATCTGTTTAGGTGTTGTTTCTATAAACCACAGATCTCCTCACTCCTATATATATGTACCCAGGTCTCCCAAATCAATCTATCAATCACACTTCACGCAATCTCATCTACTTTCACTTACATCAGACAGTTCAACAGTATTTGCCGCAAACCGCTCGCTATTAGTTGGCAGAGCATCAGAAGGCTGCCTGCAACAAGGACTGAAGTGAGATAGAGAAGACCAAAAAAACAAACACGCCAACACGGTAAAAAAAATTCATGGTGTAAAATACTAGGAAATGCATAGAATACCTTCCAAGGAATGATTGTAGCAATGCAGTCTTTCCAGCACCTTTGGGACCAAAGACATAACACTGGAACACATTTCTTTGAGTCTGCTGCTTTTTACGATCCACTCGTCTTTTCCTTGTGATGGTAAATGCTGAATTAAAATCGCCCGAATAGCCAACATATATAAGGTTGGCAAAACTATTTGCTGGATCTAGAAGTGTCATAAGAGCCCACTGCAATTAAAGAATACTTATTCAGCAAAGGAAAACCTACATAGTAATCTAATAAGAAAACATATCACCACTTCACCCCAATACACACAGGAGACTTGCCTTCAGTATTTCCTAACCACAAGATCAAAACTCTAGCATGTAGACAGGCATGTAAACAGGCATGTAAACAATATACGGTAAAATTCAAACATGCCTCTTTACCTAGCAACATTCCAAATGCTTTTCAAGACACAGCACTGTACATGATGTATCTTAATCACATAGAGCACAACACTATACTTAAATAAGATCCAATTCCGGTTTTAAGTTGTTCATGCTTCTTACATGTTCAGTGGAGTATTTAATCTCTTCTGTGACTAGTTTTGCATACCAAGAATGTCCAACTCAGAATAATGTACAGTCATACAAAGATTAAAGAAACAACGGTTTGGGCTTTTCTCTAAGTGATAGAAGGAGCTGAGACAATGGTACAAGTCAGCACACCATAAATACAAAGCATATGAGCTCTGAATAGAGAAAGGGGTTTGCTTTTCATATGTTGGATCCAACCAACAAAATGGTCACTTGCAAATAAGATCGATCTATGAATAAACTACAGGGTTGTAAATTGTTGTATTTATGCTGTGTACTGCAATTCTCAGTATGCTAAGATTGAGAGACTACCTTAGAGAGAAATCCTTCAAGTGACAACCCTCCCAAGACATTCTTTTCAGCGCAGTCTTCATATAGATCAGAAGACCATGGGCTGAAACATCAAGGAAAGAGTGTTGATAAGGAAAATACCAGCAGAGACAAATCACAAAAAAAAAAGATTAATCTTAAGACACTTCTAATGAAAAAGTGATATTCCATCAAAGCCAATAGAGAAATTAATACAGGATTTCTTAAAAAATTTGGTGATATATAGAAATTACAATAATCAACTTTCTCCAATTACAGTGTCAATCCAAATATAAACTGATTTCATTTTTTTATCAACGTACTTTTCAGGCGCAGTTGAAAAAAGATCCTCCAGTTCAGCAGGTAGCAAAGCTCCATCCTGGATAGGATAGATAAAAGCATTTTCAAATGGTTAATCTAAAATGACATAGTTTTTTAGTAGTTAAGATTAGAATGAAAATGCTTAGAATAACAAAGAGCACAATACCATTCAAATGCAGCGAAAAAAATGAATATGTGACCATCACTGGATTAACTTACATTATCTATGTCAAACATGTTGAATATTCCCCTCAGGTAATCAACCAATTCATTTGTCAATTCCAGAGTCTGTAACAAAAGATAATGATATTGACTTTTACTGTTAACGAAAATGTTATAAACCAGAAGTATGATAAATATAAACACATAAAAAATGCCTAGTGATGGCGTGAAGCTAGCACTACAGATAGCCAGAATACTATTGAAATCAACAATAAGTAATCATGCTAGCGACGAAAATATCAAAGGTTGTAAACTGCGAAAAGAACAAAAAACACAAGAAAAGATTAGTTGATTATATTTGATGGAATAATGCTTTAAAGGGCACCAATGGTTCAACAAAATTCAGCTCTAGCATCACTGTGCATATACACTTGATCATCGTTGGTAATCTCTGAAATCACAGGAATTCCCAAATCATGGATACTAAAACAGCATATCTGATCAAGATAAAGACATGCACATGTAACATTATTCTGGCTGCAACTTATAGCAAAATGTGAATAGCTGAAAGCAATCAAACACAGCATTACTTGATCAGGAGCTCGTTTAATTGACATTGGAATGAGATCATCTCTAAGCTTGATGTCATTGTCGTAACCAAATTTCCTCAATACTGTCCATGTAGTTTCAAGTCGACCTTTCTCAATAAAAAGAGCATGAAGGAAAAGGAACCCAGTCAAGGTAAGGCCATTGTCATTTACGCCTTCAGGCATCTTCTCTTGAACAACTCTCTTCACGCCTGAAATTTCAGTAGGCTGGAGAGGAGCGCTAAAACATCTGACCTGTAAAGCAACCCAAAGAGAATAAAAAACATCACCAGAAATAAAAGAGTGACAATCAAAAACACTAGTCTGCCTTACGCTAATCAATGAAAAGAAGGCAGCCACAGTTTATACAAACCTGAAAGTTATTGAGCTCCACATCACTGAGAGCTCCATCCCTGTCTTCGTCACATAAAATGAATATCCGCTTCAAAGCCCTCACACAGCGTGGCTTCAGAGATTGGGCCTCTTGATCAAAGAGAGGAGCTGTTGGGTGAAGCACAGCTTTTTGGGCATAGTAGAAGACCTCAGGAACCTGCAGACATTCATAAGCAATTATAGTTAGACCTACCCTAGCACAATATCTAAGTATCTAGAATTCTAACACACCAATCGAAATTTTAAATACGTAGTAGAATTAGTGCACAATCAAATTACAATACATGCATGCCCGGAATACTACATTAGGGTCTAATCATGATGTGTCCAACCATAGGTGCATGAGCAACTGCACATATCAGAACTTTGAGCAATCCCATTTCATTGTGACAAATCAGCATAAGTAGTAATCACTAATCAATACAAAATTCAAACTACAAACATTCCCTCAAATATTGAGATGAGGGGTAACCTGGATCTGGCGAAGCGCAGAGCACTCAATGCAGGTCTCGATCTCACGGAATGTCTGCATGATGGGCGCCATCACCTGCTCAAGGCTGACCTGCTGCTCATCCCGCAGGTCCAGCTTACACCCCACCACGATCACCGGCGCCCTCAACTGCACCACAGAAACATTAAACACCAAACATCACCATGGGCAGCCCACTGAATCACCAATCATGACCGATCCAAACCTACAACAACCACGAACCGACCCATAAAGTGCAGGATTTACCTGGAGGCGCCGGAGCTCGGGGAGCCAGAACGAGCTGAGCCGCTCCAGCGTGTTGGGGCGGTCGCAGGCGTAGGTGAGCACCACCGCGTCCGCCGCCTGGCACTCAGCGATCAGCTTCGGCTTTTGCTCCGGGCTACAACCACACGGGCATACACACAGCGACAGACGACGGAATCATCACCCAGATAAAATCAAAATCATCTAAACGCCGATTTGCGACGCGGGACGCCGCCAAATCTAAGAATGGGGTTACCTGGAGGAGGTGTCGATGATGGTGATGGGGACGCGGTCGGGGAAGTAGTCGGCGGGGAGGCGGGTGGGTGGCATGACGCGGGGGACGTTCTCGGGGAACTGCTCGGTGGCGAGGGCGACGATGAGGCTGGACTTGCCGGTTCCCGGATCACCGATGACGACGACCCGCACGCCCTGCTTGCCCGCCAGATTCGCCGCCGCCGCAGCCGCCATGCGCGCGCTCCTCCCTCTTGCTCCTCGGGCTAGGGTTTTGGGGGATCTGGGCGCCGCGCTGCTTGGCGTGGTGTGTCGTGTGTGTCAGGGGGTGGGGTCGGTAGGGCGGCCGGTTCGCTCTGTCGATCGATCGATCTGGCGGTCGGTTGCTTCGGCTTGGATTGGACTTGGAGAGGAAGAAACGAAAAAAAGGTTTAGGTCAGATTCTTTGAACGGGTCTGAGTTTATCTGTCAGCGACGTATGGGATCTGAGTGATGCTGGTAGTCATGTTCCTTCACAGTAATTTACGTGGACAACCAACAAAGGTTAGAAACTTTGAACGGGCTCGAAATGATGTGGTCTGGACCTAGCTATCAGCGACGTATAAGGCTCGTTAGATCTAGGTGACGCTCGTAGTCATGGGCTTTCACAACAATTTATGTACATCGCGGGTCCTAACTTTTTAGAAAAAACTATAAAAAGTATATTGTTTTCTTCTAATCAAACGACACAACTTTCTTTCGTCAGATCTCACATATTCAACGCCTCTCCACCGATGATACACACCCGACCATTATTTTCGTCATCGGAAACAGGATCGAATAGATCCGACGATGTCGACTGTGGTCTAGCTGGATTTGGCAACACCGTTCTTGGATTCGATGGTGGCGCAGCTCGACAACGCAGCATGGAGCTCGGGTCGAAGTCAGAGAGGCCTTTTTGTCAACACTGATGGGTTCACCCTCCCCTCACTGGATGTAGAGGGAGGCCAGAGAGGCAATGGTCTGGTGGGGGATGACGGCGGGGGGCGAGGGAGGCATGGCATGGCGCACTGAATATTAGGTTGAGCAGGGTGGAACGCACTGGGAAGGTGAGATGGTGAGGTCACCGTCGACCGTCGATGGTGGAGGAGGGGCGGGAGGAGACAGAGGGGTGCGGTGCTGTGTGCAGAGAAGTGAAAGGACGGGAGGCCGAAGTGCGGAGGAAGACTGGGGGCGAAGCCAGCTATGGAGGGAGAAGATGGGGGAAGCTAGCTTCATGTCGTTCGATCTGAGGAACAAAACCTACAGCTAGATATTATATCGTCGGAAATGTTATCCGACGGTATAGCGTGCCATAACCGCCTCCAATTTTTGTACCAAACTAGTACTGCTTTAACATTTTGCCTACCCTTCAAGAAAACATTTTTGCCTAATTTAGATAGCTTCAAGCAGCTTCCAAATGTTTGAACTGAATTTCAATTAAAATATACTCAAGAAGCATTACGATAATTGAAGCTCCGTAATAATTCACAAAGTGACTCTCATGGATCGCATCATTGATTGCTTGGGAATGATGCATTTGTCCCTTTTATGAATAAACTAGTCAAATATAGGTCAGGTTTTTTTGGATTTAAAGTTAACTTATATTTGTATTGTCTATAGTAACTAATTTTTAAACAGTGTATTTTTTCAAGACGGGATTAATAGAAAATTTTTAATAAAAAGTATATTGTGTTCAGCTATACCAGCTAAAATTATATACAACTATTTTTCTCTGCATATTATCTTTTATAAACAATTAAAATGCAAATATTTTAAACCATGAGACAAAAAAAAACACACCCTAAATACCTCACCGCCGCTGACTTCCCTTCCCCAGTCGGCACTCACCAATCCCCTCCCCGCTCCCCAGCTCACCTCCCGAAGCATAATTGGCTTGGTGCGGGGCCGCACTCGCTCCCCACCCTCACGCAGCAGAAGCACTGGACCACCGAAGTCAGCGACGAAGCCGGAGCTCCAATCTAGAGACGGACGATGTCGGCCACCGCCGGCTCCTCCTCCACCTCCAAGCAGCGGTGCGTGTCTGCTCGATCCCCCACCCCGGTTCTCCGTACGATCTGATTGGTGCTGCTGTTGCGATCGGCTCCCCGTTTGGCTACTATCATCTCGCCTGTTCTTGATGATTTGATGCAGTAGAGGCTCGATCTTGAGGCCTTAGGAACGGGCGGTATAGTTGCCACCTTCCTGCTGTAGCTCTTAACGAATTGAAGGATCTAGTAGTATCTTTGATTTCTTCCTTGGGAATTATTTCGTGCGTGTGCATTTGGTCAAAGATACGGCACTTCTTGCTCTGATAAATGCTGCGTAGAGCAGTTGACTTCGGTTCTTGTGCCTCTCTGCTCCAGGCTTTGTTCTTCGACTGAGAAATAGTGTATATGCGTTACTGCAATGTTTGGGAAAAAGTCAGGGGGTTCTTGGATTGAAACATCATGCTGTGTATTAAAAAAGGAAAACCTCGATGGTTTGTTGAAAGAAGAAGAAAACAAATATTGATGTTCCTCAAAGAAAAAACTTATTTTTCTGTGTAGCTTTTGAGAGCAGAGAGCGGAAAGATTAAGCTTAAAGTTTGTTAGAAATAACGAGTTTACATATAGTTGGGTGCTCGTATGAGCAAAGGGGGTTTCACAAGTAAAAACTTTTAGCATGATGTTCGCTTGGTGAATCATCAGCGAACGTACTACACAACTATTCCGTAGTTGATTTCTTGTCTCAACTAGATAATATTCTTTTGGTCATGGCTTGTGGCTTTTTTAGCTGACTTGTGACTTTTAATTTGTTTTGACAGAAATTCGTCGTTTTTGCTGATATAAATGAAATCAGTAAAGTATGTACTACAATTAACTAGTAGACCCTATCTTAAAAATAATACCTTTTAGAATGAAAAGAACATGACCACTGTATAGTCAGGTCGGGGGCTGTTGTTAATCTACCAGCCAGGATTTAAGATTCTGAAGAAGATAGATAATTTTGCTACTGAATCCAATATTAGTATGTTACATGTGCTTTAAATCTGATTGCTTCTTTTCTGAACCAAAGGTTGGAAGGAAAGGTTGCCCTGGTTACCGGCGGTGCTGCTGGTATTGGCGAAGCCATTATCCGCCTCTTCAGACAGCACGGTGCGAAGGTTTGTATTGCAGATGTCCAAGATGAAGCTGGTCGACAGGTCCGCGACTCCGTCGGAGGTGACCCAGACGTTCTATTTGTCCACTGCGATGTCACTGTCGAGGAAGACGTGAGCCGGGCAGTCGATGCAACGGCTGAAAAGTTCGGCACTCTCGACATCATGGTCAACAACGCGGGCATTACAGGCAACAAGATCACAGATATCCGAAACGTTGACTTCGCCGAAGTCAGAAAGGTGTTTGACATCAACGTGCATGGTGTGTTCCTTGGGATGAAACACGCAGCCCGCATCATGATCCCCAATAAGAAAGGCTCCATCGTCTCGCTAGCGAGTGTTGCTAGCGTCATCGGAGGGATGGGACCTCATGCGTACGCAGCATCGAAGCATGCCGTGGTGGGTCTCACCAAGAGTGTAGCCGGGGAGCTGGGGAGGCACGGGATACGCGTGAACTGCGTATCTCCCTACGCAGTGCCCACCGGTCTCTCCATGCCGCATCTGCCCCAAGGCGAGCGCAAGGATGATGCGTTGAAAGATTTTCTGGCATTTATTGGTGGTGAAGCGAACCTGAAAGGCGTCGATCTGCTGCCGAAGGATGTTGCTGAAGCGGTGCTTTACTTGGCAAGCGATGAAGCAAGGTACGTCAGCGCGCTCAACCTCCTGGTGGATGGCGGCTTTACATCTATGAATCCCAATCTGCGAGCATTTGAGGAGTAGGAGAGGTTCTATTTGAGGAGCATTTGTCACTTGATATTTCAGGTCTAGTATACCATTCTGATTCGTGGACGTTGATCAAGTGCATGTATTAAGTATGTCAATAAGGTGGGTGATCTTGTATCTGTAACACTGGGTAATTGTGTGCCGGCGCTTAAGGACAGCTTTGATTCTTATCAGTACTGTTACTGGAATGTGGTTTGAACTTGTATAGCATTCAAGTATCGATAAAACTTCTGTGTTAGTACGTATGCAAAGTAGTAAACCAGTGACTTCGACATTTGAATTAAAACAATGCCGGCTGGTGTATATATGATCAGTTGATCACTGAATACCTAAACAAAAACGAATTTCCAGAAATGCCCAAACAGTTAGTACGTGTTCATTCAACAGAATTTTGATCAGGCAGGACCTTTCCTGATCCATGCACGATCGAAATATACCGGATGATCTTTCCCTGGTCTATGAAATAAATCATAGCAGGCGATAAATTATAACTGGTCGTCGAGCGGTTGGTCATGCCATATCGGTATATCAGCATACATGTAATGTGAAAAACGGCAGCTAATCGATTTCATAGTCTATGATACAGCAAACAATAATTTCACTGTAGATACAAATACCAATTGATCATGTCGTATCAGTATATCAGCATACATGTGAGAAAAACGGCAGACAATCGATTTCATATAGTCTATGATACAGCAAACAATAACTTCACTATAGAAATAAATACCAATTGGTCATATCATATCGGTTTATCAGCATACATGTAATGCGAGAAAAAGAGCAGATAATCAATTTCATGTAGTTTATGATACAGCAAACAATAATTTCACTATAGATATAAACACCAACAGAGGCATATCATCAGTATATGATACACATGATACGATGAACAATCGATTTCACAGATATGCTACCGGTACCAGTGCTACCTAAATGAAGACACTAGAGTTTCCTGTATAGCATTGCTGTGGTAACTATTAAGTATTCTATCAAAATCTAGCATCTATGATACAATAAAAAATAATTTCACTATAGATATAAATACAAACAGAGGCATATCATCAGTATATGATACACATGATACATCGAACAATCAATTTATCAATTTCACAGATATGCTACCGGTACCAGTGCTACCTAAATGGAGACACTAGAGTTTTCCTGTATAGCATTGCTGTAGTAAACTATTAAGTCTTCTATCAAAATCTAGCATCTAATCATCTAATCATCAACTGAAGATTAATGTGAAGTTACAAATTCAGTATGAGTAACTGGGGGATCATTTGAGTCAGCTGCATCTTTGTTATCTTCAGTACGGTCAAGAGTCTGAGATGGCATCACAAGTTTCTAAATGCATTGTGTCTACATATGATTCAGTTAAGGAGCTTTCGGCCAGTTCAGTTTCACTGCTATGCTGAACAAGCAGAGCCTCTCTTTTGACAACATTAAGTACAATTCCGTTAGTAGTCCTTTCAGGTTACAGCAAATCTCCTTCAGAAACAGCAATGCATGTGGAGCAAGAAGCTTGACTAGCCACAGTGTTGCATGACTCAGTTTCAGAAACTTCTGTGCATCTATCTGGTGTAGTAACTGTAACTCTAGAACTATTGTTTGGGTATGGATCTTTAGGAAAGGTAGATCCTGATAAAATCCCTGTATTCTCATCCTCTATAGTACGAAACCTATCGGATTCAGACTCAATCTCGAGATTCTGAATAAAATTGATGAACTTGTCAGCTGATGAAGTCCTCATCAGAGGCCCACCACTCCTGGTCCAAGAATTTAAGTTAATGGTTTCTGATTCGCTCTCACTTCCATCACGTGAATTGCGACGAACATGGTGAGGCATGTGTGGTGCGCCAGCAACTCGAATAGTACCTTGGTGAGTGGATGAAGTAGCAATTGCAAAATGATCTTCTGAGAGAGATCCTGACGAATTCTCTCGACTGATGCAGCTCCATGACGGTACCCTCTTTGGTGTTTTGAGTCGAACATTGTCAGTATAGCTCTGGGAAGCAGCTGCTGCCCTTTCAATGCTTCTTCGTAGCCTTCGTTTGTGGTTTAAAACTGCAATGGATTCATCCAATGCAAGTTCAATTGCACAGTTTGCTCTGATGGCAGAGAGCTTCTCCCATGTGCACCTACGACCCTGATTGGCAGCCATTTGGAGCTCTGCATATGTCGGATTTTGTATAATCTTCAAGTACTGAAAATTGGAAAGATGTAATAAGGCGAAAATTTTGAACCCAAATAACTTGCATTCACCTATATAACCTATGCAGAATTTATGAACAAAAGTACCTGCGCTACTGTTGCTGGCATAACCATGGTGACATCACCCTCCCAGTCCTGAGCAAACAACTTTGCAAGTCCTCCCAGTGGGAGGCCAATTTCTAGAATTTGGTTACATCGATACTTAACCTCCATCTCAGCAAGACGAGCGAGCTACACAAATTAGATCAAAATTAGACCCGGAAATACAGCAGATAGGAATTGAAATTTGAAAGATATTGCTACGTCTAGTGTTCAGGGAAGACATGGATTCAGCAATAATAAAGTTCTTAGATAACCTAGGCGGTAGGCGTAGATGTATTTGCAATAGAACATTGTTTGGATGTCCTCCGAAAATTCATATCACCAGTCCTACCACTAAACCCCTCAATCCTACCAGATATTGCATATTTCCAGGAGATAATCATGCATTGTGTAGCAACACGTGGGGAAATGATGAACTATTATTCAAGAACAGGAAAACAATTAACTACCTGCAAAACGTGCTACTGGACTGCATGCTAAGATACACCACATCATAAACTATGAAGCTAACATAATTAAAGGTTCCCTAGGGTCACGGACAAACCTTTCCAGCAAAGCGGCCTCCATAGGCTCCTACGAGCTCCTTCATTCGGAGGAGTGGAGAGATGTGAGGATTAGTTTGGCTCACAATGAAATGATTTACGTTGAACAACTCCTTCAGTTGCATCATTGGCAAATCCATCTCCAAGCTCCCATCCCTCCACCGGCGCTTTGATGCTCCAGGACCTTGTTCTGGATCTGTGGAAAAGGGCGCGTGGAAGGGAACTATGTCGCCAAATCTATCCTTTGCCATCAATTCTTGAGCTTCAAAGAGGCCAGGGAATGCACAAGAGGCAGTTACAGCACTCCAAATAACAACATGTGGTGATGTCAGGTAGTTGAGGCACCGTGGTGGCTCATTTTTTCTAGGAGAGCAAACAGTGATTCCAAGAACACGGCCAGTCATGTCGTAAGCCTCTTGAAATGTTAGGTTACTTGTGAGATCCCTCAAAAGCCTTTGCATCTGGCTAATGTCATGAAGTGCACCATAAGTCACAACCCGTTTCGTCACTGCAAAAATTCCACCTATCCTATCAAAGAACTGCAAGGTCTGTAATGAGTCTACAAAGAAGCTCTCAATCTCAGGCCACGTTCGGGTAGCGACAATTGAACATATAATGGAACCAACACTAGATCCCGCTATTATCCGAGGCAGAAGCTTATGCTCAACCAATGTTTTCACTACACCTACATGGAAAGAGCCCAGTGAAGCGCCCCCACTTAAGAGTAGCGCTGTCCTCCCGAAGGCATGCCTGGTTTCCTGAACAAAGGCAAGCTTCTCTTCCAAAAGCAACTCATCAGTATCAGATTCACACACCATTTTCAATTGAGTAGAAACCTCGTCAATGTAATCTTTTATAAGCTTAGGTACCTGCATTACAATAAAGCAACACTGTAACCAGAATGGAAGAGAGAATAGTTAATCCAACATTTCAAAAATGTTTGATAATGCTTAATTTCCAGTTGAAAGCAATATATCTTATTATAGGTTTGTAACATGGAAACAATTACCGAACAATAAAAAACATCTTTGGCATAGGTACTACAAGAATAAATGAGCTATATCAATTCTAGCGTCTGATTAAATAAGACGGACAAAGATCTTTAGGATGATCATTACTGCAATGACTGAACATATGTACATTTAGAGAATCAAAAGGTTGAGATAACTAATTCACAAAATTCCTAAATTTAACCATTTACCACAATCCTGATGTCAAAATTTCTTCAAATGCAAAATAAATAGCACAAACAAGTACCAGAAAGATTGGCAAGTGCTACTTTGTCAAATACCTCAAGCCTGCCCTTATGAAGCTCAGGATTGCACATGTTGCCCAAGTTCCTCACGAGGTCGCCACGCATACAGAACACAACATCCCGGAGCGACCCTCCTCCCTCCGCCTTCGGAGCTCCTCAAGCCTATTCCTGATAAGCTCTTCGTCATAGAAATCTGCCTCGTTGACCTGCTCAGACATTTTGTCAAGCACCTTGGCAGCACGCACCCACTCCTGGTACGTCGCCGCATACCGCATCATGCTCTTGCATAGCCTACGCCGGCGTGCCAATGCCGCCCGTGACCGTGCACCAGAGAGCTTCCTCAGGAACAACGCAAAGAGGACAACCATGAGGAGGATGCCATGGGTGTTCCTGAGGTGGAGCCAGGATGCCACCATAGGCAGCGTAGCGCTGCGCACGCGCGAGATAGCAGTGTAGGCACGCGCCCGCAGACGCCACAGCGAGCTGAATAGGAGCACGCGGAGGGCGACCCCGCGGCCGAGAAGCCTCGACGGCCCGATCTTGAAAGTCCCAACACTTGCTTCCCCGGATTCGTCCATCGACGATTGCCGTAAGTAATCTTGGTGAGCTTGGGAAGTCAGAAACTGAAAAGCCCCAACTCGTTTTTAATCTCGAATTGAGCTCTTCAGAGCCCAAAAAACTAAGAAGATTGGATTACGAGCAGAAGCAACTGCCAAAGACGGACGTTTATTCGATTCCAGATCAGAAATTTTCAAGAAACCAAACGGCCAGAATCCCCGATTCGCATTGCCCACCTGGCACCAAAGGTAAAACCGATCTTTGCACAAACTAGAGGAAGCAGACAAACCAATCAACCGATCAACGGAGCCTTGCAGCTAGGCAAACCCGAAGTAAAAGGATCGGATTTCGAACAGCACAGGCTACCGGATCAAGGAATCGCAAGGTAAAAATGAATCTAAATAAGCACAGAATCGTACGGTTTCGATCTCAGCCTCGAATCAACACACATCAAGAACAAGGAAGCGTGGGGAAAAGAATTAATTAAAACCCCAAACAAGGGAAAGAAGGGGGAAAAAACTACTTGCGCAAGCGTCCAATATTCTTGACTGATTCAACCAGATTATGTAGGATATAAAATCCTTTGCATGTAAGTGAAGGGGAGACTGGACGAGGACGAGGAGTGGAGCAAGCGTGGACGCAAAAACCAATAGGCTAAGCACAAAGAGCGTGAGAGCGTCCAGCTAGCTACCTCAGATTTTTACCCATATAAATAAAATCGATATAATATACACTATAATTAACTAATAGATTATATATAAAAAATATTTCATTTAAAAACTATGTTACTATAAAAATCCAAAAAACAATTTTAGAAAAAAAGCAGAGCCCTTTGTGTATCATTGATATAACTTCTCAAAGTGTATCATTGATCCCCGCGCAAATCTACCCTCGACGCAGTGCTAACCTTCTATCACATGTTTCTTCCATGCATTTAGTACGATCTTGTTAATGTAGCATGCATTACATGTGAATCGTTTTATATAGGAGCTTGCGTACAAAATACCGATAATGACGCATGTATGATGTACTCAACAGGATCTACATCTACGTGTCACCCTCTGTCCTCTTATTGTAAGCACCAGAACCAACCTAGCCGTATTTGCATGCACTCTGTAGAGAAGTCCCCATGCGCGAATTCAGATGCTAGTATATTCATCCTCGCTCGGTTGAACTGAAAATATATATCTTATAACTAAAATTGCATCAGTATGTGGTTGAGAGTTTGAATGAAAGTAGCTTATTTGGTATAATTAAATTAAAAAAATTAAAAATAGAAAAAATATACTAGCTCATCATAGACAACACAAACGAATACGGGAAAAAAACAGACAAAAAAGCTAAAATAACTAAAAATTCAAAAAAAATGAAATTTATAAATAGTAAAAAATAAGTCAGAAATTAGAAACTAAAACCGAAACAAGTGGAGCAGACTGCATTGCCATTCAATATGCAAGCAGTATGGTAGGATACGATTTTTCTATACTTTCATGCATGCTCATTCGAACAACGGCGATCTTTCCTAGGCGATATGTCATCCATAGGGCACTAGAGTACTAGACGATGACATGGCATCTCTGCTCCCCTCTTTCTGTCTTGTAACAAACATGCACAAAGCGATCAGTTTGTCCCAAAACAATCCTCGTGTCAAAAACAACAAACTCATCTGCACCATTTTGTAACTAGAAATCACAAAGAAATTTCACGTAAAACGATTTAGTTCTAGTAGAAACCGAGAAAACTTCCTACACTCTCAAAGGGCCTTGATCTCCGTGAAAATTTAGAGGTTAGCTGCACTTCCCTTTTATTTTCACAGTACATTGATTAAGTAAATTAATTACCCGATAGGCCAATGGATCTCCTACCCTTGTGTTGTGAGAGCTGTTTATTAGCTTTTCTACGTCGACTAGCTTTTAAATAAAATATTTTTAAGATAAAATCTATAAATTAATTATAATATATATTACAATAATTTTATTTATATTAGCTAAAATTATATATAAATTTCTCTTAATCTGTATTTTACACTTACGAACAATAAAAAGTTATAAACTATATCCGTAAGCTACAAGCTGAAACAGAAAAAACAAGCTCATGGGACGATGTCCGGTTCCAACTTTTACTGAAACCGGAAACGACGCCGCATCTCCCGCGTCTTAACGAATCACCGATCGGGTCCTCCTTTTCTTCCGCTGCCGGAGACCGGCCGGGTGGGTCGCGCGTGGTCTCTTTCTCCGACCGGATCGGATCCATCCGCCGTCGTAGACAATCGCGTCCCCATGTACTCCTCCGCTCCACGGCCACCAACCAACCCCGACCCCCGCCGCCATGGCCGCGCCTTCCTTCGTCTTGCCCAGGCGCGACGTGCTGTCTTCCCCGACGACGAGAGCACGCATGCCGTTGGGACCGAGCTGGAGCTCCACGAGTACTACAGGCAGAAACATGCGCTGCTGGGCAGCGCAAGCAAAACGGCGATCGGCCTCGACGACCAAGGCACCTACATACTGGAGGCGATCGAGCTCGACGCCGAGGTCGCCGCCCCGCCGGAACTCTCCACCTTGCTCCTTCGGGTGCGACCCGCATGTGGCTGGGCATGCGGCCCACTCTTCGTCAGCATGAACTGCTTCGTCGAGGTAGTGCACGCCAACCCCGTCGTCTGCAGGCTTGTGTACTCTGGGCGAATGCCGCGAGTACTACCTCGTCTACGACGCCGTCAAGAACTCCCTCTCCATGATCCCTCACGCCGACGAGTTCAAAAACCAACTCTCTTTCCCGTGCGGACCCGCCGTCTGCCGTGGCATCCGCGTGCCCTTCATCCTGGCCGAGATTGCGCCTGAGGAAGGCCCGTTCACGCCGTCGGGTTCCCTCTTCCTCTGGCCAACGTCGTCGTCGGTGGCTCGCTACTCCGACCGTGGGAGAGCAAGGCGGCGCTGACGTCTTCGATTCTCGCTTCCCCTTGCTAGCGACAATGAAGACAGGCAATTGCACGCACACAAAAAATTGAAGAACTCAATGAACTTTAGGGATTATTTTGGTGCTGCCCGGATGTTGCTTTTCCATGACTCTATTGCTCTTTAAATAGGTACATGTATGAGTACAAAATGGGAATACAAAACCATGTCCGACATGCATGCGAACCGGATTTCTGCACACGCTGTGAACGATTCAAAAACTGAAAGCGAAAACAACCTGGACTCTTTCGAAAACAGAAAGGATAAAAACCAGAACCGAGCTAGATTATGCAACAGGCGCGCTTTCCAAAGGAGATGGGCGCCGCCCACTGCTTCCTGATAGACACGGTCTTCTCCGTCGGAGGCTGGGCTTTCTGGGTCGACCTCATGCTCGGCATCATCTGCTGCGACGTGCTCTCCCTCTCCACCGGCGATCGCGCGGAGTTTCGCTTCATTGATCTTCCGCCAGGGTGCCGGATGGACGTACGTCCCCGAGAGGGGGAAGCCGGCGGAGTTCCGACTTCGTCGGGGATACCGCCCACTCCATTAGGTTCGTCTCCATTGACGGCTACTTCGATGACACCGCACTAGGGATCCTGACAAGATCACCGCGTCGACCTGGACACTGGCCCGCACGAACTGGGAGTGCATCCAGGAGAGAGAGGATCAATTGGCGCTCCCTCTCCACAGCATCTGGGAGTCGGAGGTATTCAACGCGGGAGGGGCTATTGCCATTGCGGGTGCCAATGAAGCCCGGCCGAGTTGAGCAAGAATGAAGACGACATCCTTCACTTCGTGCTGGGTGATTACTACGCAGCTGACGGCAAGCGTAAGGAAAGAGAGTACGTGCAGCTCCGTGTCGACACGCGCAGCAACAAGGTCCTGAACTGCAGCGCTCTTCCTCAAGTGATCTGCCTAGGAGATCGATAGTGGTGCGCTTGGTTATGAATTATGACCCGCCTTCTACTCAGGTGGTTAGGGGAGATGGTGGCGTGCGTGACTCTGTTCATTTGGAGTTGGTGCCCGCCTTGTAGTGTAGTGTGTACGGTGTACCTGGGAGTGTTCTATTTATGTCACATGCACACTTATGTTGGAGTTCAGCTCATATTAATTAAGAGTGTGTCTAGATATTACCCGGATATTTTCTTCCTAACAATCGTTAAAATTTTGGACCATTGGATTAGAGATCCAACGGCCCCTTTTTTTAGAGGGGGTAGATTTTTTTTGGAAGGGACGGCGAGAATTCGTGGCCGTTGGATCTCTAATCCAACGATCACAAATCTGGATGATGGTTAGAAAGAAAATATCCGGATGATGTTTATCAATACCCATTAATTAAATCTCATGTACCATCCCTATTATAATCGAAAAGTACTTTCAAGAAAATATAATAAAAAATCCTTCTTTGCAAGTTTACATAAATAGAATCCTATTCTAAACATACCTATATACCACAAAATGAAAAAGATCGAAAAACAATTAAAATGTAGCATAGCGGCAACTATAAAACTGCAAACTATTAGAACATATATAATAGTTTGTCTCTTAAGATTGTCTTTAAGGCTTCTACCTTATCTAAAGAAAGCACTAGAGATAATATCTCCAACAGTAAATCATTTCTTTAATTATTTTATATTATTTTCACTTTAACTTCTTGCCTTACATTCTCTCACTATTTACGTTGGTTTATAAGTTCAAATCATTTCTTACATAAGAGACATCATATTATCTCTTCTCTCTTTTACATAGAATTTTATTTATTTAATATAGTTAAGAAACAATGAAGATAATACTATTAAAATAAAGATAATATGACCTTTGCTGCCTATTTCGCAGCAGCCCTACGTCCGTTACCTATTTGGGCATAGTGCCACTTTTGAGGTCTGGGAAAGCTATAACGCGACTACAGCGGGTCGCTGGCTAGTCAGAATACTGCACTCAAGCTATGCTATGGAGTAATCAACAGCACCAAATCTACAAGACCATTCGAGAAAAGAAGAATTTTGATCTTTACACAATGGTTATGTTCGGACACAGGGTATGGTCATATCATGTTAACTACACTGATAACTTTTAGTTACAATTGATAACTTAACTAAAAATAAATAGTAGTGAGGAAAAGAAATAGCTTTTAAAAATAAAGGACAAGCAATGGAAAAAATAAGACAGAGATGTAAATACAAGATGGAGCGAAAAAAATAGGATGCGTCATGTCTTATTCCTAGAATAAGACTTGTACAAGAGGAGTGGAGAAACAGCTTTGGAAAGATGAATGTATTGGCTTCTAGAAGTAGAAGAAAATATAAACAGACAATTACTCTCGTGGCAGTAATCAACACAAAAATTGGTCTCATAAGAACCGAAATGTCCAAAGGTACACAAAGCAAGAACACAATAATATCAGAAGTTACAGCAGATGGGTTCCAATGCTCCATAATCACGCACTCTTCAAGTCCGCGAGTGCGGTCTTGGTGGTAGCAGAAATCACAGCATCTGAAGCATTTGGCAGGTAATAGTATTTTCCTGCACAAAGGAATACGTTGTTTGCGTTCAGGAGAGCAATGCAGAAAATTAGCTTATAGTATTTGGGTTCTTAGTGATGTAGATGGTGGATATCTCTTCGAGGGATTAGGGGCCTGTTTGATATGGCTGTGCCTTATAGTTTTTGGTTGAAATTTTTGAATTTTAACTATTTACGACAGATATTACGGAGAGAGATAATCGTTTGCGATTTTGGTTGATACAGATATTGGACTTTTAACGTGTACTATAATTAACTTGTAGATCCCGTTTTTAGAAAATAATCCGTTTAAAAGTTAGGTACTATAGCAAAAGCCAAAACCGCTTTTAGAAACCATTAAAGAATAGACCCTAGTTACTTTTGTTATGAATATTGTGTGTATATTGAAGAGCCTCAATGGGCAATATCTATAGGGAGTACAGAGGGATATTATAGGGGAATATGCCACATATGATAAGAAAAGAGAGGCATATAAGGAAAGGAATAATACAATTCATATTCTATCTCTAATACCCTTAACACCCCCTTCAAATGCTAGCATTGCATTTGAAAAAGGGTTAAACTAAAACAAGATAAATCCGAAGTCCGAGTCTTGATGACGTCGTCGTTGCGTGCGGTTTTTGAATAAACTGTCAAATCAAACCAAAGAGAAATAGATAGATGCATGACGGCGCAAATCGAAGCCCAAGAGGCGGCGACGCAGTGCACAGATGACGTGCGGCGGCCTTTGAAGCTCGGGGCGGCGGCTAGAGAAGCGGCGGTATCATAACGACTTCTACGATCTACACGCGGCTTAGAGAGTAGAGCCGCGGCTGCTGTCATGCAAAAGAAAATTTCTACACTTCTATGACTGACAATAAATTTGTGGACTCGCACGGCTTAGACGAACTAACAATTAGAGACTACAGATTTGGATAGACGCAACAGAAGACTCAAAGGAAAAAATAAAAACTGAAGACTGACTCAAAAGATCACAGATACTAGCAACAGAAAAATAAATACACTTTAAAATACCCTCTCTCTCTCTCTTCGCGGCTCCTCTCGCTCTCTCTTCCCACCCGCTTCCTCGCCTCCCCCTCTCTCTTCATTCCCAGACGCCTGCCTCCCTCACTCTTGAGAAGAGAAGCGAGCTCCAGTGGAGGCGGCACGGGAGAAGGCGATCGATCCGGCAACTGAGCTAGGAAAGGCACGGAGAAAAGGCGGGACGGTGGGACCGGAGATGGCGGCGAGGTTGGCCGGTCGCTTCGACTCGGTGAAGCCACGGGAGAGGAGTCGAGAGGAGCGACGAGACAACCCAAAAGCGGCGGCGGACCGGATCCGGCGAGGGAGGCGGATCCAAAGCGGCGATGGCGGATGGCGGCAACGACGCCGCCAGCAGATCCGTCCCGCACAGCAGCCCAAGAGGTGGAATCGGCCAAGAGGCGGATCCGGTGGCGACGAAGAGCCCGACAGTAGCATTCGACGCGGAAGCCGGATCCGACGGGCCGCATGGAAGCGAGGAGCCGCCGTGAGATCTCGCGCCCGAGCCGCAGTGGGAGGCGGCGATGAAGTCGACGATGGCGCCGACGGCCAGGATCTGGCGCAAAAAGGGCGGACGCGTCCGGATCTGACGCGGTGGCAGGATCCAGCGGGGGGCGGCGATGCCAAGCGGAGCGGCGGCGGCCCGAGATCGGTGAGACCGACGGCGAAGAGGGCCAGTAGTGGTCCAGCGGGACCCAGCGCCGGCCACGGCGTCAACCAGGAGATGACCGCCCTCGGGAGAGGAGATCGACCTCCCGGGGGCAGCAGCAACAACGAAAGTAGATGAGGTTAGGGTTTCAACCTAAACTCTGATATCATATTATGAATATCGTGTGTATATTGAAGAGCCCCAATGGACAATATATATAGGGGGTACAGAGGGATATTACAGGAGAATATGCCACATGGGATAAGGAAAAGAATAATACAATTCTTAAGGGTATTAGAGATAGAATAGGAATTGTTTATTCCTTTTCTTATATGCCTCTCTCTCCTTAACAACTTTCACTCAAAATGGCGCACACATTACTATGGCATGAGATGAAGTAGCATAAATTCCAAGAATTATAGATATCTCATGACAAGCATACCTTGTGCTACCCTTGCAATTTCCTTGGCAAATCCCGTAGATACGAACTTGTTTTCGGTATCAATGACAAGAAGTGACATTCCTGCCTTGTATATTTTGCCAGCCACCTCAAGTATCTCATCCTTGGAAAAGAGAATGACACCATATTAGATTCAGAGTGGTAAATACACTTGTCTGAAGAAAGCAATTTGGAGCTAGTTGATAGGAAAATTCGAAAGGAAAACAGTTATTTTTCATATCATATTACATTGTTGACAATACGTTAGTATAGGAGTTGTACCTTCAATTCTTGCAAAGAAGGTCTAGGTGCATCCGAAGTAGCTTCTGGATCAGTGGATCTCTTCAGTGATACATTGGCTCTTCCGTCAGTGATTGCAACGATCATGATACGTCCAACATCACCGCTCTTTTCAGCATTCAGCCCCACTCTGACAGCCTTGAAGTAGAAACCACAATGTAATCCAAATTTTCATACCCTATGGCAGAATTTGAGGCGATGCTTAGTTCTTACTGTACTGAGGCCATGAGCTAAAGGAGAACCACCACCACATGGTAGCTTCTCGAGACGTTTACGGGCCATTGCTATAGATCTTGATGGCGGAAGCAAAACCTCAGCACAATCTCCACGAAAAGGAATAATTGAAACCTGAGACAAATGGCAACATATAAATCCAAGGTTCGTAATTCTCAGCACTGATGGCATACAAACTATCCATATAACCACACAAACAACAAAAAAAGGGATGCATCTCCAAGGGGAGAACAACTGAAGGCAGGTTTGCAACAAATAATAAATGGTAAAACCATAACATCTACATTGGAGGGGACTCCATTGGCTTTTACTTGTTTACGGCCAGCTATATCGGCTGTGTTATGATTCCTAAACATCTGTTTGGTATTTTTGTTGTACCTGGTCTCTGCTTGTGTAGCTTTCTGCAAGCAACTTCAATGCCGCACCTTTCGCATTCTGCATGCGATTCAGTGCCATGCTACCACTGGCGTCCACAACAAAAACAACCTATCAAGAAATTATTTCAATGAAGTCTGTTAAATCACATGAATAGGCTACCACTGGAAAACCATGTTTGCTGCATAACCAGCAGACATAAGCAAACAGATAATATGATACTGTGTATTGGAGCACGATATGGTATGGAAGGAACATAACACAAACACAGCATCCAAACACACGCATGGCGCATCTGCACAGGCATTGTGTGTGTGTGAGAGAGAGAGAGAGGGAGAGCAATACCAGAGCACCTGCTTTTCGAGCCATTCTTTTGGCTCTCATGTCAGTCTTTTCAACAAAAACTTTTCTTGTCTTGTCATGTTCTCTCTCTCTCCGCAGTTTTTGGTATGGTGCAGCTGCTCTAAGCGTGGCATCAACAGCTAACCTCCTTACTGGACCCTGGAACAGAATTGACTGTTTAGATAAGGAGCCTATTTTGTGACAAGGGTACCAAGCAAAAAGGCAGGAATGGTATACAATGTCGTATTGCTAATTGATTATCAGTAAATGATAAGCATACTAGAGTAATGTCAATATGCAGAGAATCAGGCACACACAACTGTAAATAAGGAGATGCACTAAAGGACTATTTGCATTGAATTGCAAAGAAAACATGGATTTGGAACCAGAAATTACAAAACAATCAAGTCATTTAAGTTATAGAACTTGATTAGGTACAAATTGAAACCTTTGGAAGCATAGGCTTTATGTATCGGCCCCTATCTTCTGAAAATATGACATTCTTAGCTCGCCCAGCTTTTCCTCGTCGTCTTTGTGCTTGCTGAGCAAAGAAAAGGAGTTTATCATCTACTATACCACCTTCGGCATCAAAAATGAACTCCTCAGGTATCTGCTGCTCCTGTTGTTCATTTTCTTCCTCATCGTCCTGTCGAAGAAAATAATTAATGAGTATGAGAAAACAAATGAATAAGGCAGCAAGTATTGATTGCACAATAATATAAATCAACCTCTTGGTCATCCTCTTCCTCATCTTGATCTTCTGTAGAATCTTGATTTTCTGGAGGTGGTGGAGGTGGGGGTGGAGGTGGTTGGTTTTGCTGCTCCTGTGGGTTATCAGATAGGATTGAGCGAGGTAGGATAACTAGCTCTACCTGCAAGAGGGTGGCACATGTGTCAAATGCCTAACTTTATTGAGAAAACACTTCGAAATGTTCGACATCAGTGCAAGCAGTACCATGCACAATATTACTTGCTACTTTCTACTTTGTTCTTAATAAGCAGTCACAATGTATGATTCATTTGGTCAAGTAAAGGGATGAAGAAAACAAAGATTTATCAACTGAAATTCTGGGGTTTTCTTACTGTATTAAACAATGAAGAATTCACAAGTGTAAATATACTTAACAGCTTTCTTAAGGTCATCCACGTATACTTTTTCACGTCCTTCCATAGCAGCAAGACACTTTGCCACTCGAGCAGCATACAACTCAGCCCGGTGCCCCTGCAGATAGATGTTAGAAATTTGTATGTTTATGACCAATAACCTCAATAAGTTGGCATCAGTGCCTCAATAATCATGTTTATTATAAAAAAATAAGATATAACTGCATGATGGACATTAGGCAGGTATAGTATATAGACAACAATGCAAGGCCATATTGACTTCAGGATTTACAGTAAGCGTCACAAGAATGACACAATGGTTATGATGGATAACCAGTTGATCACACCATGTAATAACAGACCTAATGGGCCCAATGAAATAGGTTGAAACTACACGTAAACACTAACATAGGGTCAACTTAACCCACAGCAATTCAACATGATATGAAAAAGAATGCCTTCAAGTCCAATAGAATGCTAAACCTCAAGTAATTTTGGTATCCAAACTTATACTCCACAAACTTCAAATGAGTAAACACTCAGTTTGGGCAAGCGAAAAAATCATAGGCCACTCTGTATTTGTTGCCAAAATAATTTGAGCTCATGAAAATAGAGTGATTAGCCATTCCAGTTACACATGATGCAAGTCCTTAAATGGTGATGCAGTGATGCCAAGCTTGAAATGATATCATAAGGCTACAAATGTTGACTGCTTTCGGCAGCTATTGGTAGTACAATTTGGTATTGCAGAAGTGCAGATAATAAAAATGAAACTGCTTGCAAACACTATGCTCAAAGTAAGAACACAGCAACGCTAAACTAACCGACACTGACCATAATCTATCAAGACAGGTTGCCTACCTACGTATGTAGGTCTCATAAACAAATCCCTTAGTTTACAAGGTTAAAACAACAATCATAAGCAATATTTAGCCACATGTCATGATTAGAATATGTTAGAGAACATAAAGGACGGTGGGAGCTTTCAATTCAAGCTCCTCACTCAAATTAGCTTGTGCCAAAAGAGCTCAGCAATCTTCTGGGCTCTGCCTGGAAGAAAATCTACCCTTTTATATGTTTCACATAGGCATGAACCACCATAGAATGCTGTATCAGCTTGTGTGCACAGTTTGCTCGAAACAAATCATCAGTGCGAAACATCAATATCTGACAAGCCAACAAACCTGACAGCCACCCCGTAGAGCTTCCATGACAAGATATTTGAGCTGCTCTGTGCTGATAGAAACATCCTTCAGATATTCCCTTGCCAAAATTATCTGTTTGACCATGTATTACCGCTTGTGAGATGAACAGTATTTTCAACTCAAATAGTTACAGATGTTAGAGTAGTTAGGCCGAATTAGGCTATATCAGCCCACGTTGGCCCACACTCATGTATATGAACTCATGTATGCATACAGTTTACGGTTGAGAATTGAATCAAGATTTTGTTTCTCCAAACTTTAACATGGTATCAGAGCATGTGGTCGAATCCCTAACCCTATCTCCCCTCCACGCCTTCACCTGACTTCTTTCAAGCTCTTCGGCCGGATCCATCCACGGCGTTGACGGACGGCTCGTTCGCCAGGACGACTGCACCCGCGTCGAACATCAACGGCGCTGGCGCTTACACGGTCTTCCCCGCCGTCCTTCCGTTTAGCTTGGACACATCTCGGTCGCCGACTTCATCTGGAGCTCCTCCCCGCTGCCCTGCTCCTCCGTCGGACCCAACTTGGTCACCGGCCTTCATCTGGAGCTCCTCCGCCGGATCCATCAGCAGGCATCGCCACCGTCGGCTCTGAGGCAGAGGCCGCGGCAGCCTGCATCCTTGGTCTTGGCTGCTGGTTGTTGTCACCATCATCAACCTCTTCTCCGGCTCTGACACAAGTTTGTTGAACAAGGATCTTGGTGGAGTGATGGTTGGAGCTTGAAAGAGGAAGCACATTTGTAGATTAGTGGATCGTCTGAGATGCCAATATACCAGTAACGGAGAAGTTCATAACACCATCCTCAGCTTGTCATCACAGGATAGTCGGCTCAGCTATCCCCTGCTGTGGTAGACTCGGCTCCTCTGTTGTTCTCCACCACCATGGCAAAGAAAGGCTCCCTCTTGGCCACTGGCATCAAGCTAGATGGTTTAAATTACAGGGAGTGGGCTTTCTGGGCCATGACGGTTGTGGGGGCAGTCGGTCTTGAGGATCACCTGAACGTTGATCCTCCCGATTCAAGGGCTGATGATGCCACAAAGAAGGCTTGGAAAAAGGCTGAGGCTAAGGTGATGAGAGCTCTGGTCCTGAGTGTTGTTTCTTCACTTCGAATGAGCCTTGAGTATCACCACTCCGCCAAAGAGATATGGAAGTATCTTGAGTAGCGATATCTTCAGCCTAATGGAGCGCTTCATTTCTTCTTCCTGAAAGGTTTGCATAATTTTCAGCAGCAGGTCATGTCTGTAGAGGAATACTATGGAGCCTTCACTCACATCACCAGTAAGCTTGCCTCTATGACTCCAAAGAGTCACTCTAGATGTGAATCTTGTATGGCTAAAGAAAAACATGAGCATCAGACCTTCATGTTTCAGTTTGTGATGGGCCTTAGGCAAGAGTTTGAGTACAGTCGCACCCAGTTACTTGGATGCCCAACTCTTCCTACTTTGGATGATGCACTGGCTCGTCTGATAGCTGAGGAGACACGTCGTTGCTCTCTTGCCACACCTATTGCACCGATGATTCACACCAATGTTCTTGCCTCTCAGCACCGAGGTTCTTCCTCAGGAGATATAGTCTGTTCCTATTGCAAGAAGTCTGGACATACATCTGATCATTGTTTTGCTCTACACCCTGAGATGTTGGCTAAGTACCATAAGAGGTTTCCTTTGCAGCACCGTCATGGATCTACTAGGAGGCCCTCCAACGCTGCAGCCCTTGAGTCAGAGCCTTCAGCAAAGAGTGCCTCAGTTTCAGCTGTCGCCCAGTCTGCTTCTGGTGCCATTCAGCCTTGGGTGCTTGATTCAGGGGCTTCTTTTCATGTGACATCTGATTGCTCTCAGCTTGTGTCTGGCCAGCCAGTGAAGGGCAGTCCATCTGTTTAGACAGCTGATGGCACATCTTGTTCTGTTACACATCAAGGTTCTCTTTCCACATCCAAGTTTTTTGTTCCTGCTATTTCTTTTGCTCCACAGCTGTCCATGAATCTTATGTCTGTTGGTCAACTGGCTGATATGAATTACTTCATTTGTTTTGATAATGTCTCTTGTTATGTGCAGGATCGTCAAAGCAAAAGGGTGATTGATACTGGCCATCGCCGTAGAGGATCTATGGGCCTCTAAGTTCTTCACACTTTACATCTTCCGGCATCTGTGTCACATGTCACTTCTGCTGCTTCCACCTCAGTGCCCTCTTTTGCCCAGTGGCATCATCGCTTAGGTCATATGTGGTTCTCGTTTGTCCACTTTAGCTCAACAGGGTGTTTTGGGTCGTATTACTATAGATGCTGGTTTCCGCTGTAAAGGTTGTAAGCTAGGCAAACAGATACAACTTCCTTACCCTTCCAGCACTACTTGTTCTAGTCGTCCTTTTGATTTAGTGCACTCTGATGTATAGTGGTCCTTTTGTTTCAAAGGTGGTCACAAATACTATGTAATATTTGTTGATGATTACTTTCGATATACTTGGGTCTATTTCATGAAGTATCGTTCTCAATTGATATCTATATATCAAGCTTTTGTTCGCATGGTTCATACACAATTTTCTAGTGCTATTCGTGTTTTTCGTTCTGACTTAGGAGGGGAGTACCTATCCACAGCCTTTCTGAGTTTATCTCTTCTGAAGGTACCCTTCCTCAGCTTTCATATCCAGGTGTCCATGCTTAGAATGGTGTTGCTGAGCGTAAGCATCATCATATTATTAAGACAGCCTGTACTCTTATGATTTCCTCCTTTGTTCCTGTTCATTTCTAGGGTGAAGTTGTTTCAACAGCTGTCTATCTCATTAATCTTCAGCCTTCCTCTCATCTTCAGGGAAAGTGCTCTGGTGAGACTCTATTTGGTTCTCCTCAAAAATATAACCATCTATGTGTTTTTGGTTGTATCTGTTATGTTCTCTTAGCACCTCGTAAGCGTACCAAATTGACTGCTCGGTCTGTTGAATGTGTTTTTCTTGGGTATAGTCTTGAGCACAAGGGTTATCGTTATTATAATCCCTTTGCTTGTCGCATTAGGTTTTCTCGAGATATCACCTTTGCTGAGGATCGACCTTTCTTCTATTCTTCATCCACTCAATCCTCATCCTCAACTTCTTTAGAGTCTACCTCGTTTCTTTCGCTTCCACCTATCTTCTCTCCAGATGAGTCAGATCCCGATCTGCCATCATCATCCTTGTCACCAAAGCCACCTTCATAGGTACCTCCCTCTTCCTCACCAGCTCCACCCTCAGATACTTTTCCTTTCCATTATAGTCGTTGTTCTAGAGTTTCATCTGTTTCTGAGCTTCCTATTTCTTTGAACTTCCTATTCATTATAGTCGCCGAGCCAAGCGGGCGACGTGATGGCGGCCGGCGGCTGCTGCCGATGTGTGATGCGATTGATTCACGGTGTTGACCGACGACGGCTGGCCGGCCGGCGACCATATTTTTTCCCACGTGCATAGTTCGGTTGGACTGAGGCTTGGCCGAACTGGGTTTCGCCTGAGGAATTTTGATGGCTTATGCAGCAGGACGTCCTCCGCTTGGTCGAATGACATTTGCTTAACTGAACGGCGATTCGTACGGTGAATTGTATCAAACATGATCTTTTCTGGCTGAACCATCTCCTGCAGTCCTTCCACAATGTTATCTTATCATCCATCTGATTCACTCCCGTTCCATCGTGTAGGTTCGCACGCAGCGGATGATGGAGCGTTCGAGCTATTGCGCATTTCGGATCCTTTGTGCAGCAGTTCCGTCGAGCGTGCTCAAGGCAAGTACCTCGCGGCCGTGACCTTTTCGTTTCACATATCATGTGTTTCCAGATTACTTGTCACCTTGTCATTGAGTATAATTATCATATCACCCACGCTTACCTGTCTAATATCATATCATTAAATTACCTGTCTGATATCATATCATTATGGTTACCTGACTACTATCGTACCATTAAAGTTACCTAGCTGATACCATATCACCGAAGTTACCTGATTGATATTACATCGCTAAAGTTACATGGCTGCTAGCATATCACTAAAGCTTATCTGGTCAATATCATATCACTAATAATGTCTTGTTATTCTCATATCGTTCATGTTTGCCTGGTTATAGACTTTTAATATTGTATTCATACCATGATGGTTTAGGTTATTTTATTTCACTTGCTTTGATGTTTATTATAATGCTCAGTTAAAATGTTCTAGAGTTCCAGCTTTTATTTAGTGTTTTAGAATCTATGCTTAAATCATAAATGGGGGGTAGCATACGAATATGTTTAACTTAGGTTTAAATTATTGATACTCTTTCGATGTTAGGGCTGCTATGTTTTAGTTTCTAATATTATGTTTCAATAATCGTATGGTGTTGTATTTGAGCCATGAAGAATGTATGTATTAAACCTGTTAATCCGACTAATAATCACTTATCACATAATAAAACTTGATTGGTTGATAACCTTGTGGGAGCTAAATTATAATACCCCTTTAGGTTGATTACTATATCGCTATCACCTTATCATTATTCCACATCGCCCTCATATCAGAAAGACAGAAACTATGTCTTTCCATTTTCAACTCTAGCACATCTTTTCACTTCTCATAACTTTGTTATAGCCTTATTCTCGCCATCTCTTAGTTTCCTTAATTTCGTTCTATATATAATCTATCCATGATGTATCAATTACCTTATCACCACAGTATCGTCATCTATCATCCTCATATCGGGAATTATGTGCCTTCATTTCCAACCTTAGCAAATTCCCTCACCTTACCTAATTATCTCTTATATTTCTCTTAGTTCCTTAAATTCACACCGTATAACATGTTAATAAAATGACGGTTACCTGGCCTGAGGTCATCCACATATAGGAGAGATTACCACCCACCTGGTAACGTATGGGGGGCCGTACACTCTCGTTACACAGGATATTACACCCCGTCGGCGGTTATACAGTCGAGGACGATGGCGTGCCTGACTATTCTCGTATAACCGGGTATGTGGGAAGTGACCGCCGGTGCTACTGTCATAACTTGCTAAATAACATTTATCTTTAATGTCAATGTTCATATGATCTCTATCTACAATCTGTATCAGTGTTTTCGATAACCTAGCCTCATTGCACTTAATTTGTGTCAACTGCTTGCTTGCTTGCTTTGCTTATCCTTTACATATCTTGTTTGCATTACTTAACTTTTACTTACTGTGTTGCGACCGTTGTTGGGTACCTACTGAGATTTCCAAATCACACGCTTACTCTTTTCAGTCTTAGGTAAAAGGCCAGCGAAGGGATAGCATCATGCATAGGTGGGAGCACTCGAATTTTCAGTACCGTGGTTTGCCACTGTTTTGTTGTTTCATTCATTCTTTATTTGGTTAGAAGTGGACCGGTCCCATGTTTTAAACATTTATTCTATCTTCCATTGGTTCTCTATTAAAGTGTTAATGAAGTTTTAAACTCTTTTTGATTTCTTTTGTTGTTCTTATTTATTTTTCACTTTGGCGATGACGTTCCATAGTAATATCTCACATTGGTATGTGGAATGCTACAACATCCTAAGGCGCTAAGGGGCATCAAATAAAATGAGCATTTTAGCAGTACATATGTACCTTGTTGTAGTCAATTCTTGAGCCCATGTTGCACCTATCTCCCATTCCAATTGTTCTTCTCCCATGTAGCATCTATCCCTCTTGGGACATATAACCACATCTGAATAGCCACCCGCAAGATGCTCCTTCAGCCTTTTAATTCCTCCTATACTTGGAGTGTTACAATGGATACATATCACCTTTTAAACTGAACAGTGAGCACACAGCAGCAGAGTAAGCCACGACAGCGAACAGCAGAGTGAGCCGATGACACCGACAAATGAAAGCAATGATACCAAATAAAATCAACACACTCTCGCGCAGTCATCGCCTCGCTCATTCCAAACCTTTGAGCATTTGCAGCGGCGACGTCCCCAGTGGCGTCGGCGACCCTCCCCTCCCAACCAAGCAATGACATCGGCGACCCTTCCTCTCTCCTCCCAACCAAGGCGGCGACAACGACCCCAGCGGCGGCGGCGACCCTCCTCCTCCTCTCATCGCTCATCGCCCAGCAGCGCACGGTGCGGAGACGCGGACGGATCTGCGCTCAGGCTCGGCTGGCTGGGCGATCGGCGAGGAGAGGGAGGAGGAGGAGTGAGTACCTTCCGGGCGGCGGCATTGTTGTCACGGCCGCCAGGCGCCCAGCGCCGGGAGGAGACGCAGGGAGGCGAGCCGCCTTGGCCAACTAGGCGAGCGCTTAGGTCGACGAGGCGTCCGCGGTGTCGACATGGCGTCCAAGGCATCGGGCGAGGCGAAGGAGGCGAAGGCTTAAGGGCTTTACCAAGCGAGAAAGCGATGAAGCGATGAGACACACCTGCTCGGTCGCAACTCGCGAAGGCAAAGAGACGAACGTGAAGAGGCGAACACGAACCCTAGCTTGACCGCCAGCTGCCAAGTATGCCGTCCGCCCCTCTCCTCTCCGGCCGCGCCGCTTCCCTCCCGCCGCCTCACTCCCTCCCGCCGCGCCGCCTCCAGTGCTCCTACCTCAGTTCATTATAGTCACTTGCGTCGTGTACTACAGTACTTGAGGGGGACAGCATCTCGCCAATTGTTCTATGCTCACTCTAATCAGCTTCATGCTTACTCCGACTCCACCTGGGCCAGTGATCCTTCTGACCGTCACTCGGTCACTGGTTATTATCTTTTTCTTGGCACCTCTCTCATTGCCTGGAAGTCCAAAAACAGACTGCAGTCCGTTCCAGTGCTAAGGCTGAGCTTCGAGCTCTTGCCACTACCATATCAGAGATTGTGTGGCTTCCGTGGCTTTTGGCTGATCTTGGTGTTCCGTGTGATACACCCACATCTCTTCTTTGTGACAGTGTTGCTGTCATTCAGATTGCAAATGATTCTGTCAAGCATGAGCTAACCAATCATATTGGTGTGGATGCTTTATTCACACGTTTTCATTGCCAACAATCAACTATTTGTCATCAATATGTTCCTTCGGAGTTTCAAGTAACAGACTTCTTCACAAAAGCTCAAACTAGATAACATCATAGGCTTTATGTTTTCAAACTTAATGTGTTAGATTCACCTTAAGTTTGAGGGGGGTGTTAGAGTAGTTCGGCCCAGTTAGGCTATATCGGCCCATGTTGGCCCACACTCATGTATATGAACTCATGTATGCATACAGTTTACGGTTGAGAATTGAATCAAGCTTTTGTTTCTCCAAACTTTGACAACAGAATGCACGATAGCATTGGTATTTGAAATATATAATCATGGAATTATATGTAGATTTTGAAGGTGAGGGGAAATTATAGAAAAAATTGTACAAGTCTTCTTGATCAAAGATCCTAAAATCATGTCTATTAACTGATCTAAATGTCAGAGACCAAAGATTCTACCTTTTCAGGACAGAATTGCCACATTCTTTCCATTTAACATCATGCCTATAATTAATATTTTCTCACATGCCAAGGCATCTTAATGTCATTTCACATATTTCAATTCTAACACCAAGACCCATAATGACTTATGATAAGAAACAAAGGGAGTATACAAGCCCAGCTAACTTGTAGTCTAACTCGTGAGACATCCGGAAAAAAATATCCACGTTTTAAGTCCCAACATGTATTGCAACTGATGTATTTTCTTGCTTTTAATGTAACCATCTGTTCCTTCATTGTGTTCATGATTGTATAATATAGCTCGTGGCTAGCATACTAATTGATAGTCTCTGCACCAGTGCACCCTACATTGATTCGACAAAAGAGGTGCCTTACAGCCCTAGTTAACTAACTTTATCAGTAGTACCTGAGTTCTTGCAACCTCAGTCTCTTCTTCCACCATTTTAAAAACCTCTTTGCTAGACTCCTGAAACTGTGTTGCAATATCCACAGCTGCAACACGGTCATCAAAACTCATTGGGAGATCCGCACTGCAGGAAGAAACATTTATGGCAATGAGTAAACTACGGTAGTTCAAAAATGCAGTGAAGATTTCCTTATGTTAGAACACACCAATCCCTGATAAATAAAAAGTACTCTGTAAATGGCTATAAAAAATGAGTAAGCAAGCAATCCTTCATAATCTAAAGTACCTTAAATTAATTGCAATGCGATCAAGTAAGTGTTCACGTACAGATCCTTCCTCCGGGTTATAAGTAGCAATTAGAAGTGGTTTGCATGGATGACGAAAGCTAATGCCTTCTCTTTCCACAATATTAACTCCCTCCGTCAAGACATTCAGAAGTAGATTGCTTATACCCTCGTCCAATAGATTTATCTCATCAACATAAAGAACACCTCTATGAGCTTCAGCAAGAAGACCAGGTTGAAATATGGTAGTTCCTGATTTCACAGATGCTTCAACATCAACTGACCCAATGAGCCTATCCTCTGTGACACCAAGTGGAATCTGTCAAGGGGGAACCTGCAACATTATTGAACTGATGATGGTATAGAGAAATATCGTCACATTAAAGTTGGTGTGACATACTTGCATAAAAGGTGTTTTGATAATCTCAGTTTTGACATTGCCATCAGCGTCATATTGAACTCGGTCAGCTAAACCATCCTCCCATCTGCCGTAAGAGGAACTCAATCAAGTGAGCTGACAAACATTTCAGAAACAAAAAATAAACAATCCCACAATAGGTTGTGATGCAACTCAAAATTAGAGTAAGAAAACTTGGTATGTAAAACATATTGGGGTGAAAGGAAGAACTTGAATGCTGAAAGCAGAAATCCTCCGAGCATTATTGGATAGAGCATTTGAGGACATACGCTTCTGGGAAGCTAGGGTCAGCATTTGCAATTGAGCCTACAACCACTTCAATGGGTGGAAGCATGGCATGCAAGCCACGCGCCATCACCGTCTTTGCTGTCCCACGCTTCCCTGAGATGGCAATGCCGCCAATCTCACGATCGATTGCCCCAAGCAGAAGAGCTGTTTTAATTGCATCCTGGACAATCACAAGAAATTCACAAGTTACAACCAAAAATGACATGTTTGAGTTCATACTACCTCAATTCAGGAAACAATGAGGGAACACTAAAGCTTGAAAGGTGGTTTTTGTTAGTTGCCAGCTACATAAAGCACTGCTATATAGGGGTGCAAACGGAGCGGATATTTCCTGACCATCCGTCCGTATTAATTTGGATCCTATTCGGAGCATATTTTCGGATATCCGGAAGTCTTTACCGAATATGGAAACGAAACCGGATAATTTTGTACAGATACGGAAACGGATTCGAAAAAGCAATATCCGAGCGGATACAGAGCTATCCGGGATATTTTCCGAATAGTTACCGTATTACTATCCGGAAACTATCCAGAAAAAGCCATCACTGTCCTCACGAGTCCCAACAAAAACAGGCCAACACAACTCAAGTCGAAATCCTCTCTAGCCAAACCCTAGCTCAAACTCGCCGCCGCCGTCGTGGACCGTCCACCGCCGTTGACGCATCCTCTCCTCTCCTCCCAAACCCACCACCAACCTCGGCACCACCTCTCTACTCCCCGCTGCTGGCACACGCCTCCTCGCCATGGATCCCCTCTACCGGCACGCCCCTCCCTCCTCCTCACCGCCGATCCCCTGGATGGAGCCTACCCTGGTCGCCGACGAGCCCCACGCCACGTGGAACTCCGTAACTATTTCAACCTCAACGCCCCCTTCAATGAGGTGATCCCATCTAGAGTCGTTGCTCCTCGCCCATCTCAACACTGCCTCGTCGCCCGAGGCGCTTTTCCTCCAAGTCGTTCTGCTCATGATTCCCAGTGCCACCTCTCCTAAAAGCCCAATCGGTGAGCTCCTCTTTGCTGACTCATTTTCTAATTTATTTGTGGTTCGATCTGACGATTCTAGGTGGGATTTCATGCTTGGAGAGTTCGGTGAGTAGTTGAAATTTTGGGGGACGATTTAGGTTTCGATTGGTGAGAGTTGGTGTGCATGGTTTTATTAAATTAGCTTTAGTTTTGATGCACACAATGTGTTTATGGTATATCCTGGATGAGGCTGCGCAACTGTATGTTCTCCCAATCAGCTGCAGTAGAGTGACAAATTATTAAAGTACAATTTGATAGGCACAGTTCCATATTACCAGCTAAGCTCACAAACTCTTAAGTCCATAAATTTTTTTCACAGTATGAAGTCTACTTGATATGAATTCTAGGTGATATGCCATCTATAATTTGCAAGAGTACATGCACGGGGAGCAGGAACATGAGCTTTGTAATGAAATCTGTAGATAGTATAAATGTCCAGTTCATGCAGAATTCATCTTCTATTATAGACTGATAGTGTTCAACTAACACCAAGTCATAGAGTTCAGTCTATTTCAATTGTATAGCACCGTGCTTCAGCCTTATCTGCTAGTTTGTTAAAATAACTGAACCACCTAGTACCTTGCAGGCCGTAGCTGTGTCAATTTGTAGGTTATTCTCAAATCTGTGTATTGTTTGGCTTGTAAAAGGACGATACAAATGACATAGCAAATTCTTTTATGTCAAATATGCTTTGTATTTTTTTAATGTCCCATTTGTAAGGACTATATTACGGTACTTAAGGTCTGTTAAGCCTTAGCTTCAAATTGTTCATGTTACTCTGGACGCTTTACTTATACCACCCCGAGTCAAAAACCAAAGGCGATCAAATACATCAGGATGCCCATAGGCCATAATGCATCCGAACCTTCAATGGATTAGCTAAAACATCATCTGGATAAGAAACCTTATACCCCAGGGATCAATTGTTTCCTTCAGAAAACATCATTGCAGTTTTAAATTCTTAAATATTCATATTTATTCTTATTTCTTAGTTGTTCCTTTGATGCGTATACTTTCAATCAGACTGATGTTTTGAGTTTCATGCACAGTTATTTGCTACAGGAGGGCTTTTGAAAGGCTATTGTACTTGAATGAGGGTAAATATGGTAAGTGTGCTCCGACAAATGAAGAATGGGATATGGTAGAATCATTATGCAAGTGTTTGTAGAAATTTCATGATGCTATCAAGCTATTTTCTAGAAATCAATATCCAACAGCAAACTTGTTTTGGTGAAAATTTTGTGAAATTAAGTTAGCATTTGCAGATTGGTGTGAAAGTGCTGATGTTATTGTTTCTTCTATGGCAGAGACCATGAAAGACAAGACTTGTGTTTTGAACTTGTCATGTGATGTAATTAAGTTAAACAAACTAGTGATGTACTTGGCTATTGATAGTTGTGACTTACTACGTGTAGCTACTACTTGCTTCACTACATCCTATCATCTACTTGATACTTTGCTAGTAAAAACATACTACTTGCTTAACCTAGTCCCTATCATCGAGTGATATAGTTAAATTTGCTTATTAAACTATTAATGTAGTTGCATTTTGCATGTGTAGTATGGTTAATTGATCTTTATACGTACGACATATATGATTTCTATTTTCGCGCATTATCCAACTAAATATTTGTGACCGAGACTAACCATATTCGAAGCGATTTGTATTCGCTCCGTATTCTTCACGGAGAATATCCACATTCGTATTCGTATCAGGCACTATCCGTGTCCGACTCCGACTAATAAAAAACATGGAAAAGGATACGAGATGAGCGATATCCGTCCATATCCACTCCGTTTGCACCCCTGAGTGTTACAGATTAAACCAAAACAAATACTAGCATGATGTTTCTGCAAACACCTCTCTGTAATTTAACTTTCATGGGTATGTTATCTAGTGCATTTTGCTTTTAAACCCCTTAAAAATATTTTGCTCTTAAACCATTGTTACTGGCACAGTTCAAACTAACTCAAACAGTGTTTTTATTTCTCCATGGATGCTCCAAATCTACTCTAAGCCACACTACTATGATCGTTTAAACTATCTCAACACGGCAAAACCGAATGAAAGGAACGGCAAAGCCAGTTGCAACAATCCTTTCGTGACTGAAAACGGCATGAGCACGCCATTCGCTCGACGAAATGCCTCTAACGAAAAGGGGAAATATTACCACCGCTCCATTCGTGAAAACGCCAAGAGCGCGCCACTCGCTCGACGAAATGCCTATTAACAAACACGACGCGACGCAATCAGCGCCGTCCGTCCGGTACAGACAGCACGAAGCGGAGGAGCGATACGAGGTCCCTCACCTGCCCTACGACGGCGGCCAAGGGGAAGTACTCCCTTCCGTACTGCCCCGCCGCGCCGCTCCGCGCCGCGGGGACGGCGCCGTTGGTGGAGTCGAGGAGCTCGGACGCCGCAGAGGCGGAGGCCGCGAGGCGGGCGGGGGGAGGAGCCCCGCGCCGCCGGAGGCCGCGGGCTGTGAAGGGGACGGCGGCGGAGGGCAATGAGGGGAGGCGGCGAGGCGGGAGGTGCGGAAGCGAGGTGGAGAGCGCGGTGGCCATCGCCATGGGGGGTCTCTGCACCAGTGTGTGGGCGTGCGCTATCGCTTCTTATCCTGGTTGCCCATGGGAATCGCATCGCACGCATCTGGCCCGTACGGTTCAAGCCGCGGCCTGGCTCGGGGCACCGTCCGATCGAACGTGGAAGGCTATAGTTCAGCAAAAGATGTATCCGACGCGTCTTCATTTTTTGTGCATTGCGCATATCACGGATTCCTAATTCGTACTGACAGATAACTTTTAACTAAAAATAAATAATAGTAATTAAAAAATATTATTTACATAAAAAGGACACATGGTGAGAAAGTGAGGAAAAGATGTGTCACATGATCGAGAGTGAGAGAAGTGTGGTTCATGATGCGTTTGTGACCCTCTGCCTTATCCTCGGAGCGAGATAGGAGTGACAGAATTGGAGAAGCCGCTTTGAGAAGTCAGGTGTTCATATTCCCTTATAGCTTCTCTAAGCAAAAGCTATAAATAAAAGTCAATACCAATACCCTCTTAGTGGTTTGTTCATATAGACTTTTGGTTTTGACTTATAAATAGTAATAGTTTGTAGAGAAGTTTACAGAGAGATAGACACTAGCGTACAATTTTGACGGCATAAATGAAGTTATTATAGTGTGTATTACAATTGACTTAGTAGACCTTGTCTTGAAAAGATATTCCTTTGAAAATATATATTATAAAAAAATCATTTATAATAGAAAAACAATTTTTACAAAACAAATATAGACAAGATCTACCGTGCTATCGGAACATTGTCAAAAAATAGCTATTAGGAATTCAGAGCGAGAGAGAGATTATGACATTGATTGTAGCATAATCAATCTACCATGCCATAAGATTGATTTGTTTATCTGCACATAGACACAAAAATCTCAACTCCACATTGTCCGCTTATTCTTTTGGACTAATTTGGACTGACTCAACTCTACAAATCTCAACTCCACATTGTCCGCTTATTCTTTTGACTTTTAGTTTACTATTTCTTAATTTTATTTTTTAATTTTTTAGTTTTTAGGGCTTTTTTACCTTTTTCTTTTTTCGTATTCATTTATATTGTTCGTGATAAGTTAATCTGTTTTTTATTATTATTAATATTTTAAATTTAATTACGCTAAAAACCATCCGCAGTTATAGATAAAATAAATCATCTACAGTAAAGAAAAGGCATAAACTAGTTTATATAAACCAAACTGAACGGATCTCGCTATACCTATTTTGACATGTCCTAACTTGTGTGAAGTGGGTAGAGAAAGTGGAATGGAGCTTGTCTGTTCTCTTTACATGTGTCCCATCCATGTTCCCTCCACATGTCATAATTGAATTGGCTCTCTAGTGAATTAGTAAGATAATTAATTAATGTAGGTGATTAATTAGGCTGTTATTTAATTAGTATAAAATATTAGTGTGAATAATTAGTATATATTAATTGGAATAAATAGTAATTATAGATTAATTAATATCATATTAAATAGTAATTATAGTAATATCATGAATAACAATATAAAATTTAGTTAAGAACAAGATCAACTGAGAATATTTAATGCGGCTCAATAATTCTTTCCAGTCAAATAAATTTTAAAATAAATTTTAATTTAACTGAAAAGCATAAGGCATGTGCGTATCCGCATTAGTGCATACAGTCTCAATCATATGACAAAGTTTGTACTCAGCAACCTCATTCTTAGCATACTCACCAGGACAAGAAGACTGGTAAATATTGCCATGCTCAGAAAGAAACTGTCTAAAAGCGCCGAACAGTAGTCGCGAGCAGAATCACTGCGAAAAGTACAGATGAAAGAATCAATTTGAGTACGAACCATCGTTGTAAAGTTACATAGATCGCATGAAATTAACCATGATTAGACATAGAGAAAAGCCGTATAAAATGAGAATAATCATCAATGAAAATCACATCAAAATTATGTCTACCTTTAGAGACAATAGACGCAGGTCCTCATACATCCAAATTAATTAAATCAAAAGGACGAGAAGACAATGACTCACTATAATGTAAGTACAAATACTAGAGAAAAGATACTACTTTTCATTTGCAATACCGAGTTTTTTTTCCTTTAGCTGTTCTGTGTAACTGTCCTGGTACATAATATAAGATGTGAACAGTTCACCTAATTTGTATCCCTGTATTAGTGCTCTCTCTCTCACTGAATGCTCTGTTCTGAGCAATTACACGCAGTTCGACTACTCGCATGTTTTGTTGTTTCACATTGTGAGACGTAGGATCATAGGCAAGCGTGTCGGTCTTGTAACATGAAATAATGTTATATTTCTGTATGTCTTACTACTTGCTGCATCGACTCAAAAGAAGAAATATGACAGGGGGCTAAACTCATTCCCATTTCTCTAAATGCACGATGAATTCGTAAGGAAAATTGGAACCAACTTTTAATGCGGCGGTGGAGCCGGGGTATAGATTTCACTGAGTTCAAATCTTAGTATCTACTTTTATACATATGCGAGTGCTCTTTCAATAAGAATTTTGTAAGATCACGAATTTATCCGCTCCATGACCTTTATCTTTTTAGGCACATCAAGAAGGTACAGATATGCTCGTGTGCGAGGTGTGCATGTGTGTTTTCATTGTAATCTAAAAAAAGTAAGATTTTTTTTCAAAAAAAGTAAGGTGTCGTAAAATTATTATAAATTAATATGGAGATGAAATTGCTATAATGCTGACGTGGTGGGTCCACGGTGAAGCCTGTGGTTATGGTCTCGTGAACCAGATAAAGTAGTTCTCTCTTAATCAAAGTTTATATGACGTATTTTTAAGTGATCTCATATATAAATAGGGTATTTTATATTTTGATATAAAATTAGCGTGATGTTTTCTATGTAATACTAATAAATATTTAGTTTTACTTAATATTCTATATATATATATGTATATATATTAGAGATAATAATTAAGATAAACTAGTCACTTTTCCCCTTGATTTACGTGCCCAGAGGAAATGACGGAGGGAGTACCAAACTCCGCCTCTTCCTTCGTCTTTCCTCGTCATTGAACCGAACTGCCCCCATCCTCTCCCCTCTCGTCTCCCAAACTCCGCGGCGGCGGCTGTGTCTTCCTCTTCCAGGTTTGCGCCTCACCGCTGTATCCCTCCCACCCCTCGTCTCTTTTCCTTGTCCTACCAAAAGGATAGATCAATACTCCAATCCGTAAACTGTGTAGTTCGTTCCGTTCCGGATAAAGAAGAGGCTCTTCTATCTCATGCGATTGCTATTTCGTTCTGACGCCATTTGGGGCGGTACGCGCGTTCGTGGTCGGTTCTTGGGACGTTCTTGATTATTATTTTTCGGTGGGAATTTCTTTCCTTTAGGATGGATGACTGGGGAAGAAAGAATGCGTTTGGGGGGTCGGGTGGTTCTGGTTAAATGGATGGAAGAAAAAAATTCTTCCCTTTTGATCGGTCAAATCTGTGGTAATTTTTTTGGGAAAAATTGGTGGTAGATCGGAAGTCGCTTTCTCCGTATTGCATAGGTAGGAATCGTTTTCTTGTTCGTTTCTGCGCGGGGTTCTTTCTAGTCGACTGCGATTCCATTGGTCGGTAGGTGGCCGTGTTCGTCATACGTACTTGCTTGTCTCTTCCTTCTTATATATCGCTATGTTAGAAATTAATCTTGATTTGGTATTTACTTTGACTAAGTGCTTGCAGTTTCTAGTAAGTTAGTGATTGCAGTTTCTAGTGGGTTAGTACTTGCAGTTTTTGGTCTTTAGTGTTTGCAGTTTTTCTTGGTTATTAGTACTTCAGTTTTTGTTCTCGTATTTGCTATAAAAGGAGAAGAAGTAAATCAGAAAATACTACCAAGTTCTGCAGTGCCAAATCCTATGTGAGTTCATCATGTTCTTGTGTTGTGTTCCTTAGGCGTTAGCAAGAGTTTAGCCAACACGATATGCGTATGCTATTCGGTAGCGTAGCTTCCCGTCGTCGTGTCAAATACCAATTTGTGTTTGTGGTCTTGCTCGGTGGCACACTTAATCCTGGATGCTGTTTCAGTGAATTTTGGTTGCCTTTAGTTATGGAGAAAGCCTCAATCTGTTCGTTGCTTCAGGAAATCCATTTAGGCTAATTTGTTTGTTCTGTTTTACCAATATCTGCTCGAATCTTCTACCTTGGTTTGCGATCATGTGTGGATTGCTGAATATTTAGTTATTTTCTTGGGGGACCTTGGTGGCTTGTGGTGTGACTTATCTGCCCTTTCAAGATGCTGTTACTTAGTAGTGGGGAGGACAGGAAACTAGTTAGTATTGCAGTGCCTGCAGAAGTGACATTGTTCTGCAACCAGAACAACGCTGTTTTTATTCTGGTTGTTTATGCATTTCCTGTTAAAATATTTCTAAATTTGTTAGCTATGGCCACTTGAGTGAATCTGCTCCATGTTGCTCATATAGAGGGGTAAAGTTGGTCGCTTGGTCTTACAAAAAATGCTTTCATAAATTTGAAGGCCTGTATTCTTTGCGCTAGCAAGCTTCAGACAACTGTTATATTCTGTAAAAAATATGAGTGTCCACTGTTTTCCTTACCTGACCATTTCATACCGAATATTATCAACTAGGATGTGGTACAGGTGGTATGCAGGTGGTATGAACTGCGTAATAAAAGATGCTAATATGTTTCAGTGATGCTAAGCCTGCCAAAGTTTTGTTGAACTATACCCTGTGGATTATGTGTTAAGGACTGTTCTTTGTGCAAACCATGGTCTCTACCTTTTTTTTTCCACTTCTACATGTGATAATCTTTGTCTTATATGGACAACTTAGTCTTCTAACAAGAAATGCTTGTAACAAGTTTTCTTACCTTTTGAGTAGTAAATCTAGCATCCTCTATTGACTTGGATGTTGTTTTTAGATGGACAGCCATAATTCATCACCGTCACAGATTGCTGAAGTGAAAATGAATATCTCACCATCTACTTCTGGAGCAGCGGGGAACAAAATTTGCAGAGGTGCTTCTTGTGATTTTTCTGACTCCAGTAACACATCGAAAGATGCAAAGGAGAGAATTGCGTCCATGAGGAAGCTCATGATTGCTGTAATCCTTTGCATTATATTCATGACAGTCGAAGTGGTTGGAGGCATCAAAGCAAACAGTCTTGCAATCTTGACTGATGCAGCTCATCTCCTTTCGGATGTTGCAGCCTTTGCCATATCTTTGTTCTCTCTTTGGGCAGCTGGATGGGAAGCGACACCACAGCAGTCATATGGATTTTTCCGTATAGAAATTCTTGGTGCATGGGTTTCCATTCAGCTCATATGGCTCCTTGCCGGCATACTTGTCTATGAAGCTATTGTGAGGCTCATTAATGACAGCGGCGAGGTTCAGGGCTTTCTCATGTTTGCTGTCTCAGCTTTTGGTTTGTTTGTTAACATCATAATGGCTGTCTTGCTTGGTCATGACCATGGGCACAGCCATGGTCATTCGCATGATCATGATCATGGTGATTCAGGCGATAACCATTCCCATCACGGAGGTCACGAGCACAGCCATGTACATCGCCAAGAGCACAGTCATGGCAGTTCTATAACCATCAAAACTCATCACCACTCCCATTCAAGCACTGGACAACATCTGGATGCCGAGGAACCATTGCTTAAGCATGATGCTGATTGTGAGAGTGCCGGTGCCAAGGCTGCTAAGAAGCCTCGTCGTAATATCAACATACACAGTGCTTATCTGCATGTACTTGGGGACTCCATCCAGAGCATCGGCGTAATGATTGGAGGGGCTATCATCTGGTACAAGCCCGAATGGAAGATTATTGATCTCATATGCACCCTGATCTTCTCTGTGATTGTACTGTTCACCACAATCAAGATGCTACGGAACATACTTGGAGTTCTGATGGAGAGCACGCCTCGCGAGATCGATGCCAGCAGGCTCGAGAGGGGGCTCCGTGATATGGATGGTGTGGTTACTGTCCATGAGCTGCACATCTGGGCCATCACAGTGGGGAAGGTGCTCTTGGCGTGCCATGTGACAATCACGCAGGAAGCGGATGCTGATCAAATGCTTGACAAGGTCATTGGATACATCAAGGCAGAGTACAACATCAGTCATGTGACCATTCAGATTGAGCGCGAGTAGGCTTGTGCCAGGTAGTTGGGGATAAAACGCACGAGCTCATGGCCAACTTAGGCACCAGTTCACCGTTTATCTTCTTAATGTGGTTAATGTTAGCTTTGCACTCGCAAAGGCGCTAGCCAGTCATCAGAGCTGAGTATGCTTGCAGCTTCATCTAGATGCTGGATAAGATGTACGTGTTATCATTAGTCCATTAGGTGAATGAATCGATATTATTCGGGTGGTGTAGTCAGTAGTCTGTGTATTCACATGGAAGCAATTTTGAGACCATTTTTTATCGCCTTGTGAGTTCATCAACCTGCATCTGTAGCTTAGCACAGTGTCTTATCACTTGTGTAAGACCTGCACTGGCATGGTAGATACGAAGCTCCTGTCTGTTTAGCCTATTATATTTGTTCTGAGCTTGCTTTGCAATTGAATGGAGGAAGGAACGTAGAACCGTAGAAGCAGCCCCCTGTTGCCGTGTGAATAATGTACGGTCTGTGTATTTCGTGTGAGTACTACCGCGCGCGCGCAGCAGGACCGAGACGTCTCGCGCTCTGTCCACTCCACCACGCGCGACCACGATGAGCTCGCCGCGCGTACGCGCCAGTCAAGTCCACCGGCCGGCGTGCGTCTCGTGGTAATTGTACAGGCAGCATGCGTGGAAATACCACGTACGCGGAATCGCCGATATCTCCGCCGCCACCGCCTCGTGCATGCACAGGGGCGCCTTACGTGCGCGCCCCCTCCGGTTCCTCGCGCGCCCAGGCGGGAGCGTCGATCGACTCGCTGCTCTCGTCGCGCGCGGATGCATGTCGAACGGGGAGTTGCATGCCTGTCCAAGCAGTGGTCAGGCAGGCCACTGAAGAGTTTCTGGGCCATCGCGCGCCTTCTTAGTTCGCCTATTCGTTTTTCAGGGCCATCACGAGCCATAGGTGGTGCTCGATTTAACTAAATTTTGATAATTTATGATTGAATTTTTATTGTAATCGGTTGAAATTATATTGTAACTGATGGTGATTTATTTGGCATAATTAAATTTAAAAACAAAATTAAAAAAAAAACAGGTCAACCCATCACGTATAATGCAAACGAATACGTAAAAAGAACCGGCAAAAAAATTCAAAATAAATCGAAAAGTCAGAAAAATAAAATTTATAAATAGTGAAAAATAAGTTGGAATCCAGAAACCCAAATCTAAATGAGCAAGATCTTAGTTCGCCTGTTCGTTTTTTCAGCCCATCACGGGCTGGCCCCAATGACCACTTCCTCGGCCATGGGCGAGGCCGATCCTCGTTGATCTGCCTGTTGCTACTATTCGATTCTATAGCGTGAAGACTGCAGATCCTCTCGAAGAAAAAGAGGATAAATGGCTACATCTGTTGATCATGTCTGTCAAATTACCCAGGCAGTGTAGGACGTTGTTTCTGTATTTCCAGGCATACTTTATACTCCTATTTGATGAGGCTTTGATTGCCGGCGAACTTCAGGAATCCTACAAGACAGAAGCACTACGCCTGCCTAATCACTACGCAGTTGGTGTATCAACGGAAATGTAAATGATATTTAGCATTTACATACAACACAAATCAATGAGGATTTCTAATTACACACGCACGCTAGCCGATTTTTGCTTAATTTGAGCACTCTACCCTGACTGTTTTGAACACAACTAGCTGAATTTCTTGTCAGTGGATTGACAAGAAATGAATTTCTGAAAATGCCTACGATTGTCATTCGTTCCATTGAGCTTTGCTGAATTTCTTGGCGCTACAACGAAAAGTTTATATAAGCCAGCATTATTGTCATGTGAAATACACTGTTGGGTTGATCTATGATGACAATGTGGAATAAAGTGGCGTATTTGCAGGACAGTAGTTTGGTGGAAGCCGCAAAGGAGGAGGCAATCTCATTCAGCAACATAATTGCATTGGCTACTTGTGTCTCGTACAATGATTACTCTCACCCGAGGGCATGCATAATGTTGGCCCACCTCTTTTCAGCTTTTCGTCCGACTTTTAGATTTGATTTTTTTAGTAATCACTGTTTATTAAACCCGTAAACTATAACTTAAAAGAACACCTCCATTAACCATAATAGATAGCAACAGTTTTTTCACGCTTCCCATTCCATGTATTTTTCCCTGTCCCATCTCTTCATTTTGTCAGTGATATATTTGTGCCCTCCCTTTATATATTTTTATCTTTTGTTTATTTTCTCATCTCTGTTTTCAAGGGAATACATTGTTTTCTCCTCTCTTACATATATGGTGTATGTATTAGCGTAATAATTTGGCTATGATCCCTGCTCCAAACAGCTTCAGCTTCTGTCTTTTTTGGCTTTCGGCTTATTTAAGCTAGAAGCCACTTAGAACACATCGACTTCTAATTTCAGCTTATTTTGAATTTTTTTTATTTTTCTTTATTCCTTTATATTATCCGTGACGATATAATGATTTTTCAATTTATTATTATTTTTTTCTCAGAAAAAGCCAACAGCCGATACAGTGATATTTCAACTAAAAGTCGTAGCCATAGGCTAGGTAGAGCAGGGCAAGGCCTATTTGTTAATCAAATAGATATCTAAATCTTTCCACCCTCCTCTTGGTAATATACGTTTACATTACTCTGTAATATTTTGCTTACGTTTGTAGGTTTGGTTTGTTAATCAAATAGGTTTGTAGGTTTGGTTTGTTTACATTACTCTGTAATATACGTTTACATTACTCTGTAATATTTTGCTTACGTTTACGTTTGTAATATTTTAACACACTTGGGTCGGGTCTTACCCAAAACTGGTTCTTGAGATCCTAACCCAAGGCAGGTAAATGAATTTTGTATGGATTGGTCATGTAGATAAGAGGGAAACTACTCAACCACATTATTACATTAACTAGTCAACTCAAGGACATTACTTACATTAGGGTATTGCGAAAATTTACGATACACCACTTCAAAGGTTGGCATGATTCGAAATGCCACTTTGAAGATTGACTTCTATCACATGCCACTTAAAAGAAGTTTAGATTTAGGAAATGTTATTTCCTCTCATTTCCTGTGAATTAACCCAGTTTCCACCTTTTCCAGCCACGGGAAAAGACTGTTATGCCCTCTATTGCCCGAACAATCGCTTCCGAGGTGTATTAGTGTGTTTCCTGATGCGTTTTCCCCTTCTTTTAACTTTCTTTACGCCCGAATATTTCAATAAAACACTGCATCGCCTTTTTTTTCTCTCCTAAGATTAGACACAGCATTGGTTGTGCTTAAATCGACACACGCAGGCTCAAAATCTAGCACCTGCATACGCCTCGATACTGAATTGAATTTCACGCGCTGACCAGCGAATAAAGAAAAGCTCGAACCATAACACAGCCATGGCATATATATATATACCCTCCTCTTCAATTTAGTGAATAAACATGCTTTTCTCTAGGGGAAAAAAAAACTAAACATACTTATCGCGTGGTTCCTCCGATTACGTGAAGGACTGCTGTCACTGTGTCGCAACATGATGCTCGAGAACAGACATTCCCCCGGCCAGTTGAAAGTTTTCATCTCAACGGAGTACGTCAGACAACGCACGGTCCGGCACCGCCACAACTGTCTCTCCCCCGAACGTGACGTGGCAGCAGGTCGGCACGATCACGGCCGTCCAATCACCCGACGGGAGATCTCTACGACGCTAGACCGCCCAACATGATCATACCATACCCCCCTAGCCTCGTGACTCTCTCTCTCTCTCTCCTCCTCCGCCCCTCTCTCTCCATGACGAGTCAACAGGTGGGCCCAGCCACCACCCACACTCACCCGCCTGCCAGCAAACGAACAAAGCTCTCCGCCTATCCTTTTATCATTCTCCTACCGTCTACACATATTCTCTCTTCTCCTAGCCCTATTTATTTATTTATGAGAAAATTCAGGATATAACACTTCAAATATTAGCATGGTTTGAAATACCACTCTAAAGATTGAGTTTCATCATATACCACTCAAAAGATGTTTAGATTCACGAAATATCATTTCCTTCCCCATTTGGTATGAATTAGGGTATGTTCTTTACCTCACAAGCCGGCGGCTTTTAGCTTTTGCTACAGTAGCTAACTTTTAAATGGAGTATTTTCTTAAGCCGGGGTCTACCAGTTAAACGATCTATACGTTAAAAGCCTAATATTTGTACCAGCCAAAATCGCAAGTGAGTATCTGTCTCTCCGTAATCTGTACCGTAAACTGCCAAAATTCAAAAAATTCAGCCAAAAGCCGCAGCTAAAAAGAACAGGCCCTTAACCCCCTTTCTACCTTCGGCCACGGGAAAAAACTTATGCCCTCATATGGCATTTTTAACTCCTAATACACTCATAAATTTGCTTTCTTTTCTTTTTTTCGTCTCTACAAATTTTGACCAACTCAAGGTATGGCTAAGTTGAGCACATGGCTCATAGATTATTCGATTATGAAGTTCACAAGATTTCTTTTGTTTATTGCTCAATTACAGACTACCCAATACTGCAATGCATATTTGCCTCCTGTTTACTTTGATTTCGGAGTAGGAGTAAAGGAAATCGCTGAATTGTTGATCAATCCATGTTCTTTTGGACCGTGGCTGATAGCTTTTGGCTATGATTGATACTTTTTTGCGCTTCTCGAGAAGACGGTGGACGATGAGACGAGGACACGAACAATGCACACATTTTTTGGTTGGAAAAGCCATTTAGAGAAATGGTTTCGAAAAAACGTTCCATTTATTTCGTCTTTCGGAGAAGCCGAAGCTAAAAGCTATTAAAAAAACCCAAAAAGAAAGGGACGATATCACATTTTAGCCCGCTTTGCAGTCTCTTTCGCTCGCTCTTCTAGTAGCGGTAGTAGATGATCTTAACGGATGTTGTTTTTATCGAAATGTTCAGGCGTAAAGAAAGTTAAAAGAAGGGGGAACGCATCAAGAAGCACACTAATACACCTCGGAAATAGCGAATGTTCAGGTATGACAGTCTTTTCCTGTGGCTGGAAAGGTGGAGAATGGGTTAATTGGAAAGAAATGAGAGGAAATGGTATTTTCTAAGTCTAAACTGGTTCCTCAGAAATCAGGGGAAATGGTATTTTCTAAATCTAAACTTTTCTAAGTGGTCTGTGATGCAAGTCAATTTTTAAAGTAACGTTTTGAACCATGCCAATCATTAGAGGTGATATCCCATAAATTTTTCCTCTATTTATTATCTCCTCAGTTCAGTAGTCCTCATCCTATCCAGCTCTATCTCCTCTCCTATTCTCTTCCATTCCATCCATCCTTCTCTCTTGCATTGCAGTCCAAGTCCTAGGAATATCTCACAACGCCACCACAATAACAACTCGCACTAGCTCTTCCACTTGTAGCAGCTGAAGTTCTCAGTGAGCTGCTGCTCCACTTGTACTGCAGCTCAGTGCGCCCGATCTAACGCTGACGAGGCGTCAAGACTTGGCAAGAAGCTAGCTATAGCTAGCTATTAGCTTGCTGTAGACGCATGTTTCCGGCAGAGGCGTCGCTTGCCGGCGCCGCCGGAGCGGTGCGGCAGGGGGAGGGAGTCGTGCCGATGCTGCCGCCCTTCTTCATGGGCTCCATCTGGCCAGCAGCGGCCGGGGTTGGTGCTGCTGCCTCCGCGGAGGACGAGGCCGCGGCGGCGGCGGCTGCCGCGGCGGCACACGACCGCGCGCTAGCCGCGTCGCGCAACCACCGCGAGGCCGAGAAGCGACGCCGCGAGCGCATCAAGTCGCACCTCGACCGCCTCCGCACCGTCCTCGCCTGCGACCCCAAGGCAATACCGACACCACTTAATTTTCTTCTCTGTGCGCACGAACTGCATGCGTGTTCTTTTCTTGGTTAATTCTGATCACTTTTCTTAATTTTCTTCAAGAATTAATAGGCTATATGCATGGGATGGGGCAAAATGAAATTTCTGCATGGTTTAAGAATTGAATTGTCATCTAGATTGCTGTAGCTAGATGCTGACTATATATATAGCTATCCTGCACATTCTACTCGTCTAATGTTGTGATTAAAGCTGGGTTTGGGAAAGTAGAATGGAGCCTTTCCTATGACACTAGCTAGGTTAGGGCTCCTCGCTTGGCTTGTTCCTCTTCATGATTTGCGGCTATTGCCCACATGCTTCTTTTGTGCCTAATACTATGCTTCCTAATTCCTACTACTAATTTACATGAAGTTTTCTCCTTCAATTCCCTTGTGATGAGTTAATCATCTTTGCATACGATTAATCCCTAAGTGCTCTAGGGTTCGTGTTTTGAGCTTAATTGTGAAAAGAAGGTTTCTTGATGGAGTTTGGTTAACTCGTTCGTGTGCAGATAGACAAGGCGTCGCTGCTGGCGAAGGCGGTGGAGAGGGTGCGGGACCTGAAGCAGCGCATGGCCGTCATAGGCGAAGTGGCGCCGGCGCACCTGTTCCCGACGGAGCATGACGAGATCGTGGTGCTCGCGTCGGGTGGCGGCCGCGGCTCCGCGGCGGTGTTCGAGGCCTCCGTCTGCTGCAACGACCGCTCCGACCTCCTCCCGGAGCTCATCGAGACGCTGCGCGCCCTCCGCCTGCGCACGCTTCGGGCCGAGATGGCCACCCTCGGCGGCCGTGTCCGCAACGTGCTCGTCCTGGCGCGCGACGCCTGCGGCGAGGACGGCGGTGCTACTGGAGATGGCGACGACCACGCCAACTACTCGGGCTCCACTGACGGTGGCAGCGGCGGCGACTTCCTAAAGGAAGCCCTGAGGGCTCTCGTGGAGCCGCCGGGGGCCGCCGCCGGCGACCGGCCGAAGAGGAGACGTGTCTCCGACATGAACATGCAAGCGGCAGCCTAGCCCAGCCGCCGGCCATAGCTCAAAATACCTAAGAGTTTGCATGTCAGGGTACTACGTACTTGCTTTGAAAGTTAGTTTTGTGTGCTAATTAGTTGCCCTATATATGGCTCTTCTTGGTGATGCCAATATGCCATGTATAATTAGGCACATATATTACCGTTAGGGTTTGCTTGAGCTTTCATCAAAGTTGTTCCAAAGCCGTTGCAAACCCGGCCCCTAAAATAACAATGTCAGCATATATGCACAATGCAAAGTTGCAGACTTACCCAACTAAGCACAGTCAATATATATATCAATATTCCAATCTTAATAACACCACAAGCTTTTCTATTCATTCGCAGGCAAGTTCAAACATCATCTGTACATGTCCATTTATGTATGATCATCAGGTCAGGCAGCCATGCATGACAAGTCCTGATCAAACAAAGATATATGTACGTTTGTACAAATGAATGCGTGCAATGCATTGTAGCTTCGTGTACTTGTGAATGCTTGGGATTTGGATTGAATGATCTGGGCATGTTTGTTTGAATGAGGAAAGAGGAGAAGAGGAACAGCCAATGATTGCCTATGGGTGCAATGCACAGTAGTGTGGCATGCAGTGAGCTAGCTCTCATGACACATGAGTGCATGCATGGATGTTAATTGTGGAGGAGTACTAGTGCTACATGCTGATGCTGCTGACTGTCTGGGGAAAGGGAGGAAGGTGATGAGCTTTTGTTTCTTGCTGGTTTCCTTTTGTAACATTGCTCCTCTTTGCTTCTTGAAAGAGGAGGAGGAGATCTCTCCATGTCAGGCTTAGCCACTGTGCTGTGCTGTGCTGCAACACAAACCCCATGTAGAGATGTTTTTTTTAATATGGTATAGGCGTTTTTTTTCCAATCTCTATATTGTTGTAGAGACATTTTTTAAAACACCGCATAAGCATGTTCCTATGCATCGTTGCTATGAATGTAAAGATGTGTTGTTAAAACGTCTCTATATTCTTTGCAGCATTCTATAGAGACGTTTTATTGTACTTCTAAGGGAATAGTGGTATTTCGTGGTAGCGTTAAATTATGCTATTAGCACAGTGCACCATAAAAAACAAAATCTAAAAATGTATGAACTCTTGCAAAGGTTAGTGTTTGAACACTAGACCTCATAGGAAGTATGTCTCTTAGACTAGTCACACTAGTCACATCAACCTCAACACTTCACATGTTTAGTTGTACCTCACAAATATTTATTTGTAGGTCACTTAACACATATCAACCACAAAAAAAACACCTCTAGATAGTTGAAGCGCATAGAAAAATGTCTTTACACAACAAAAAAATTTAGACAAATTAGAAAGCGTATGTACAATATAAATTTTTGCATGTGGTTTTGAAACTTCTCAAAATCACCTCAAAATTATCTCTACAGTACAAAAGTTTTGGCAGACTTTTACTAAAAGGTGTCTATACATGAGATTTTTCTTGTAGCGACGATGGCACTTGGTGGGGACAAAAGGAGGCTGTGCTATTGTGTGTATGTGTGTAACTTGTAATGGGGGCATTGCTGTGTTGTGCTTTCTGCCCACACTAGCTAGTTGTTGTGGCTTGCAATGGCATACATTGCTTGATGACATGCATGTAGGTCACATGCATATGAATTTTGTACCAGCTATCTAGCTGATTGTTTAAATCTAGGGCATCCAAATATCCAATTAGTTAGCCAAGGAATATATGCTTGGTTTTGACATTAGGATATTCCACTATGTACACCACTTTCCAAAAATGGACATGAACGTCCATATAATATATTTAAACATAGTGAGAAATCGTGATGCAAATATTAACATATGCTTCACAGCCTAAGAGGGCATACATGGAGTCATGGATGGAGAGAAGTTTGCAGCGCAACGATCAGCATATATTTCTGAGTTTTTTCAGTAGGCCAGTATTAATTAATATCATCAGTCCTTGAAGGAGGAAAGAGAGAGACTCTCACAGGAAAAATATACAAAAGGTTTCCCTGCATAACAGTACTAGTATGTTGTTAGTTCCAATCTTTTCAGACGAGAGCAGGAGCACAGGCTTCTACATCGAGATAACAAAAAAAAAGTCTTGTGAATCTGTACGACTGTAGACGCATGTCGGGGCTCGGCAGGGCGTGGCAGCGGTTTTGATGATCTGATCCGACCTCCCAACAGTGAATGCAGTATTGTTGTTAAGTTCAGATATATTATATCTATCAAATGAAAGAAAATAATAAAATAACTTCAAATTTGTCTTGGGTGAATGTATATGTCAGGGGCTCAGCAGGGCATCTGGGCATGTGTAATTCGCCCATAATTCTGACCAACTTTAGAGGGTAAAAAGAGTTGGTTACGATGCATATATCTTAGAGTACTCTAGTAACAATATATAACATTATAGTCATGCATGAGTTGAGTCAAATACTTGCACATTTTGACTCACTAGCTGGACTATAGTATATATGTAGCTAGAAGGCTTGTAATAATTCTTCGGCTAATTGGTCGCTCCACTAATTAAAGAATAAGGTGACTACTACATAGTATTTATATGTGAAGCAACTTTGGGAGGGTTTTTTTTTTTTTGCGAGGGAGTGATTTTAAGAGATTGTGAACCCGTGATCCTAACCATCCAATCAGCATAGGATAGGGGATCGAAAGAACCCAATTAATCCAATCTACACCATGTGATGTCTCCCTTGTACGATCAGATAGCTCAGATCAAGGACGGAGTCATATCCTGGATAAGGTAGGCTTCAATCTAATGTATAGAAAAATATATAGTGTCCAATTCGGATAAATTTAACTCAATCTGGTTAATATTTTTATGATCTAATTCAGATATACTAGATCATTTCATCTTTGAGTCTAAGGTGTAACTAAATCCTGACTCCGCCACGAACTCAGATCATCTCTCTAGCTACTGTACCATGGGTCTCGTTTGGTACGGCTCGCCCCAGGAGGGGCATCACATAGTACCACTCGTCACTCTCCAACAATGCCTGTATAAGTGGTTATATTATTGTTGTGGATGGACCAATTGAAGTACTTGAGACCAATTGAAGTACGAGAGAGAGAGAGAGAGAGAGAGAGAGAGAGAGAGAGAGAGAGAGCCACCAAACAAGCAACTAGTAGTAGTCGTTTCTCGATTGGAAAAGTAGAGAGGAGAGGAGACGCGTGCGTAGCGATCGATGTACGCGCATGCATGCCGACGGCGGCCGTGATGCTGGATAGTTGGCGGGGCGTGAAGGTACGAAGGAAGCGTGCGGGGAAGGAGATCGAATAGACAAGTACGGGGGAGCAGCCGATTGGTCACTGGGTTAGATTTATTCTTTTTGAGTTGAAGCTTATGGTTTTAGTTGTGGCTCATAGTTTTTAGACTGTTTGTACGTGAGATTATATAGTAACAGAAATTTACGTACAATTTTACCGATATAAATGAAGTCGGTGTAGTATGTACTACAATTAACTAGTAAACCCTATCTTAAAAAGATACTTCGTTTAAAAGCTAGTTATTGTAGAAAAACCGAAAAACAACTTTTAGAAACTGAAAAGAACAAGCCCTAGATTTATTGGTGGGCTTGGGAAAAATTTTAAACTGGTTTAAAAAAATTCGGATTCACCTAATTTTATCTAAAAATTCAAAAAAATTCAAATTTTCAATTCAAATTTTTTTGTCCGAAAAAATCTAAAATATCCTATTTCTAAATTTTCCAACCGATATACCTACACCTACACAGGGAGAGGGTCGGCCTCACCTTATCTCGGCTCGGCTAACCCCCCACACAACACACAGGCCAGGGGACCATGCACACACGCACGCAATGCACGTCTCAGCTCATCTGCAGTTTGGTGATCCCTATACTATACACGCGCTGTTGCGTGGAAGCTGCACTGCATGATCGACCCATGGAAATTATGGAATGGCATGCAAGCATGCACAGTACTAGCGAAGAAGGTCACAGAGAGGTTTACATATCCTTACGTGGGACTAACCATGAGAGGGCGTTTGCATATCCTTACCTAGGAGTCTAACCATGAGTGTGTAGATATGCATATTTTAGAGGTGCTCATTTGGGTTTTTGAAGTCCGAGTTTCTAGTTTTTCTCCTACCATAGCGGTTTTTTTGTAATATAGTTGCTAATAGTTTTTTAGCGTAATTAAATTTAAATTTTTTTAAAAGAATACATCATGACGAACAATGTAAAAGAATAAGAGAAAAAAGAAAAAGCTAAAAAAACGAAATTAACAAGTTAAAAGCTTAAGCTTTAATGAGCACCAAATATCACTGCTTCCATCCATCTTCTGCTAAAAAAATCAGGATAAGAAAACACACAAGTACGTAGAGAGCTAGTGTAGAGAGAGAGAGAGAGAGAGAGAGATGATGGGAGTGGTGTGCCAGATAGGATGTAGAGGATCCGGGGCACGCGTGCTACGGGGAGGGCAATGGCAATCATTCCCTTTGCCCCAACCCAACCCAACCGAACGAACGCGACGCCGGCCGCTCTGTCCCTTTCCTCCTCCTCAACCCCTCACGCTCGGCTCACTTCCATCATCCAATCCATCGCCCACGCACGTGACGCTCATGCCGTCATGCCCCCCAACCCCTTCACCTCACTGCCACTCCATCTCTCTCTCTCTCTCTCTCTCTCTCTCTCTCTCTCTTCACCTCTCCCTTCTCTCTCTAATCACTAGTAATCACTGCCTAGCCTCCATCCAATTAACCACTTTATACGCCGGTCACCTTTCTTCCATTCCTTTTGCCTACGTTCTCCTCGCACACCACAGTGGCTAGCCAGCCATCGGCAAAGGGCTCTAGCTTTCCATGTGATGAGCTCTTAGCTTGCACTTTGCATGCACTCCTTGGAAAAGTACTCCTCCTCTAGCTCTAAACTTTTGCACTAATGCGCAGGTCAAAGCGCACATGGGATACGCGTGATATATATCCAGCACCATGCATGCTCCAGTTGCTATCATGAAATTTCAAAAAAAAAAAGAGAGAGAGAGAGGGAGAGAGTAAAGAGTTTGCGCACATACTATTTTTGTAGCTAGGTTTTGTGTTTCACCTTGTAGCTGCGACGGCATAACCATTAATTGTGGGTTCGAACTGGAATTTCTGTGCTATATAGCAATATATTATCCAGTACAAAAAAAATCACCATCAAAGATTAATTGCGCGATTCTGTACTATTATTACAACTAGGCTTCCTCTAAAAAATATTAACACTGCTCTAAAAACAATATGAACACAATTAAGCCAATTTAGTCCAGATATACACAAAGTGTAAGATCTTGGCGGGAAAAAAATCGATGTGAGGTGGCAATCTAGCTAAAACCATTTAAAATTGCACAGCACTAAAGTATGGCATGCATCTAGCCAGCAGTGTAATTTACTCGAGATGAAAGGCGTAAAGGGGAGGCAATGAGGTTGGGAGCTTTTAACATGCGCGCTTGAGAGGCCATGATTAACGGCGCGCGAATGAAGATGCTGGCGGGAGGGGAGGGCAGGCAAAAGACGAGCCAGGAAACGAAAAGGAGGAGATCTCTCGAGTCTACTGGTGTGTAAATGTGTAGTGTCTGCATGTCTCCTCTTCTCGCTCCTCTCATCATGTCATGCTGGTAGAAGAAGAGAGAGAAGAAAAGAGAAAGTTTTTTTTTGTTATGAATGTCCGAAACCATAAAGCTGATCCTTGCATCGTGTGCGGCTCATCAGGGTGTGACTCGCTCACCATGCTCACTCGAAAGAAGAGACGCAGACACACGGTCAGAGTAGGAGTGGTATGATTGTCGGTAGTAAAAACCATGTTCCGAAAGTTACTTTCCAGCAAGATCCATCTACTGATCTGTAGTTCTATACGATGAGAGAAAGTACAGGTACGCCTATCTTCAGCTTGGAGAAAGTATCGTATCAATGGCACTCTAATTATTCAGTAGCAGTAGCAACTAGATGCGGAAGCATAGCGCCATGCCACGTTAGCTATCATGTGAATTTCGAAGTCAAAGAGTTGTCGCGACAGATATCTATATGCAAAAAATCGAAAGCAAGGATCTATATATATTTACGGGAAAAGGATGGGTTCTTTAAAAGAAATAAGGATCTATATGTAAAAAATAATAACCTATACGTAAGTAGATAGAGTAATGCACTATATTACGTTGAATAAAAATACGTAGTTTAATGCGTTCGATCAAACGAGAAATATTAGTCTCTGTAATCACAGCACAACAACGGTTTAGGGGATCTGCATAGAAGACATATTATAGCATGCATATGCACAAAAATAGGTATATTTTTTTTATCAACACACACATATCTCTGTGAAGAGGTATTGAAATGTGTAGATATATCTCAAGACTTTTATGTTGTAGTTACATAATAATATAGTTGCAGCGTAGCGTGGTGGTCGAAGTGTCCGCCGTGGTCGAAGGGCATGTGTGGTCAAAAATGGTCGAAGGAGGGCTGTGGTCGAAGCGCCATCCATGGTCAAAGCGTGGTCGAAGGGCCGGCCTTGGTCGAGGGAGGCATTGGTCAAATGAGGTCTGCGGTCAAAGGGTGTTTGTAGTCGAAGGGCCGTCCATGGTCAAATAGTCGACAGTGGTCGAAGGAGGGTTGTGGTCGGAGTGCTGGCTGCCGTGATCGAAGGATCGGAGTGCCGGCCGTGGTCCAAGTGTGGTCGAACGGTTGGCCGTGGTCCAAGTGCCGGCCATGGTCCAAGGAGGGCCGTGGTCGAAATATATTCGGTCAAAGGGTCTGCCGTGGTCGAGGGGCCGGACGTGGTAGAAGAATAAACAGCTACGAAAGCAATATTTAGTATATGAAATGTGGCATGTTCATAAAGTAACAGAACAAATATCACCAAATCTAATTGTATCCTATCAGGTTAACTGAAGTAATTGGGGGGCGTTGTTGAGCATGTCGGGTATGATCATAACCCGACCCTGCTTCCTCTGATGAAGGCGTGCTCGAGTTGTGACACCTTGGCATCAACAAGAAGGCAGTAGAAATCAGCAGAGCAATTAAGCACATACGGTAATACGGCCTGGAGAAGGAGGAAGGGGAATAAGCAAGTAAAAGTATCTTGGCGGTGAAGATGACGTGGTCGAGCTGGCAATTCCAGTTGTCGTCGTAGTCAACCATGGAGTCGCAAATATGGATCATGTGCACCATCAGAAACCAAACCAAATCTTGAGAAAAAAATAGATGCATATTCAGATAAATTATTCATCGAAATGAACACAAACGGAAACCTAAAAATCCACAAAAATCATCGGCGAACCTGTATAGGTCTTGTGGAGAACCTCCAACGAAAACCGGAAGGTATGCGGAGGAGGAAGGGGGAGGAACTCGACGGCTCAAAAATCATCTGTGAACCTGTATAGGTCTTCTCGAGAACCTCCAACAGAAACCCGAAGGCACGCGGAGGAGGAACAGAGAGGAGTTTGACCAGCGAAGGTAGAGCAAAGTCTTGTTGAGAACTTCCAACGAAAACTGAAAGGCACACGAAGGAGGAAGGGGAAGGAGCTCGACCGATGGAGGTGGAGCAAGCGATACCGGTGGAGAGCAAAAGGAGTAGATCTGGGGGAGGGACCGAGATGGCGACCGGATCGCTACGAGGGAACCGGGAGAAGAGATAGGGCATGGGCCTGGGATACGCGGATGGAAGGACAAATCTATTTGATTGGAAGGCACGCGGAGGAGCAAAGGGGAGCAGATTGACCGGCGGAGGCGGAGCAAGCGACACCAGTGGAGAGCGGGAGGAGTAGATCTAGGGGAGGGAGTGAGACGACAGGCACTGCGGAGAAGCTAGTTGCGGTGTGCCACCAGGAAAGCGACGCGCCATGAGGAAAGCGACGTGAAGATTCACGAAAACAGAGAGTTGGGCGCTGAGGCGATGGATCTTGCCGGTAGAGCGATCAGACGGACAATAGCGAACGAAGGGCATTGGAACGATTTCGACCAACTCGAGGACTCGTTTGCAAACCAGATTTAATATAGGGAGACCGAGAATCCCTAGATTTAATATAGGGACTATAGCAGTAGCAGCAGTAGTATTCTCTAAATAAAAAATAGGAAACTTCACCGGTACATTAATTGCTGTAATTAACACTAAAATTTACTATCACTGCAGCTGAAATGTCACAGCGACAACAGCTTGCAGAGCCAGCCAGCCGACAGGGAGGGGCTACAGTTACGGGCACCTGTCCCGTGGGGGGATTCAGTTACGACGGAAAACAAACCCTCGGGAGTCGTGCGCCTGTCAGACGGTGACCGTTCCTTGTTTGAGCAGAAAAGAAGGTACTGTGTATATAAGGATAATTTATATTGAGACTTCCGGGAAAAGAAAAGGAGAGGAGAACAGTGTGAAGAGTGATCTTGCCGTTGAAAGAAAGATGCCATTCTTTTCGATTGAAAGAAATGTCACATCTTTTGCAAGACAGTGCTAAAGGAGTGTTACTCGCACTGCTTTCCAACTACGGTTTTGATGCGCATTGAAAGTTGGTCATGGACTCAGGGCCATAGAGAGAGATTAAGGAGTAGTATTAAGGCTATATTTACTTAGGCTTTTTTTTAATAATTTATGGTTTATTTTTTACTATTTAGTATTATAGTTGATTTATTTTATCCTATAATTATAGGTGGTTTTTGGTATAATGAAAATTTTAAAAATAAAAAAATAGATTAGCTCATCATGAATAATACAAAAGAATATGAAAAAAAAAAAAATAGGAAACCTAAAAAACTAAAAGCCAGAAAAAAATAAAAATAAGAAGTTAAAAGTCAAGGCAAAAGCTAAAGTGCCCGTCAAAGGTCAATTCGTTGGGACTTTTGCTTATCGTGTTGATCGATTACAGGAGGTCAACACGCATAGGCGTATCTCCTCCCCACGTACAGATCATATGGATGTACCCACACCCATTCTGGTCAACACTACTGACAGCTCTTTTTTTTATTTTTTTAAGAACAGGACACCTTGAACAACTAGCTTCGGAGAAGTGCCTGGTACTGGTACTCTGTGTGATCGTACGTTGTGACGTGTGACCAGTTCATCGATGGAGATTAGTATGTCTGTTCTCCTTTTGTTATTTGCCACCAGCAGCTACGATGTAAAATAAGTTAGCTACAATACTAAATAATAAGAAATAAGCTGAAATGAGCAGCGCGATAATATATATAGGGGGTCTTAATTTGCATGAATGTGTGTGTGATAAACTTGTAAACAAAACGTGATTTCGACTTTCAGCAACTCTCTCATCGTGATTTTGGAGTATTAAAATTTTCTCTTTGATCTACAAGGCTGTCTTTATATCTTGCGTTTCATCGAATAAAAATGTTGTAAATTAGCATAATAGTAGTAGCAGTAGTAATAAAACAACTATCGCAACATGTATAGTGATACTACGCGTAAATTTAACGAGTAGCATTTTACTGGCCCGCAATCTTCCGTGCGTGCACATCGGTAACGTGGCTGTGACTCGCGTTGGTACCATCGCCATCAAGTTCAAGCGAGTCAGCGAAAGGCCTAGCCCAACGGAGTGGCCCATCTCGATCTCGCTGGTTCGAGCTGCGCCATGTCGCGTCAACAAGTTGGAACTCAACGTTGCTCGCCCGTGGCCTTCCAACTAGTTCCGACACCACAAAAATATGCAGGTTTTAACTTTCAACGAGTTGTCAACATCGAGTTAAACCGGTTTGAACTCGCAAACAACTGCGTCCAGGTAAATCATATAGAATTTTGGGTATTTTTGATCCTGCTTGGCACAGGAATATCAAATATAATCCCGCATCATTGTAATTTTATTTGTAGCCTCTCTCCGAGTGCGGGACTCCGATGAGCTGACGCGTGCGTAATCATACTGTCCGCGGAGAGCAGGACATCGTGATTATGCGGTCTAGGAGCGCACCACTCGGTCACTGTAGCTTCATGTGGCGGAGTGCATGTTTACAGTGGTAGCATTGTGCAGTCCCGAATCACATGATTATCCATCCCATCGCCCCACTGAAATAATTATACAAACAACTAAACTATGTTACAAGATTCCACTAAAAAATTATAATTTTTCAACCTCATCTCATCTATCTAAACTTAAAAAAACAAATTTATTTTCCCAAAAAGAAATTTGTATCGGCCGGTCGACACTCTTGGAAAAATTCTCGCTTAGACAACGTGGGTCCCAGCCTGAATCTGCTCTCCGCCACCACGAGTCCTGGCTGCCCTTTTTCGTGCACGCACTCTAGGGCCCCCCATGGCAACCCTAGGCTGCTCCACACATGTCAGATCCTTTATTCTCTTGTTTCTTGGCCCCTACGTCCAGTGCATCTTGTTTAGCTATATAATGGTTTAAGCCCTCACTATCTGGTGTACCACTCACACACATAGCCATATTAGCTTCTCTACTTTACAAGGCACTGCCTTGTAGTGTTGTAAAGAACAACATTCATTCTACAGGACTAGCCTACCACTAGCACATATCTACAATGAGCAAATATGAGATGGACTCTGGATCGGATGATTCATATGGACTAAATGACTTTGGTTCAGACTCAAGTCCGGATACCTACGAAGATGGCGACAACCTCAGCTCGCGCGTGAGTGTATATACTGCATGAATATTTTTGTGAATATTAATGAGGTTGTTTACATAATCTGTTGCATCATTGAAGGACTGGGAGGATGAGGTTGTGGACGACGTTTCTGAACTTTTCTACTCTAAGGTAAGAAGCACATCCAACTGCAATACATATAGAATAGTTCACACATTTTGCAAGCATATGTATGTGGTGTCAATGTAGCAAAAGGAAGAGTATGAGAGTAAAGCGCAGGAGCAAAATGACGAAGGAGGACATGGACAAAGAGGACAAGAGAAGGCGATAAAAGAGGGAGTGGAAAAGTTTGGTGACGAGCAGGCGGATGAGGACGCGGATGAGGACGATCACGTGGATGACGAAGATGAAGAAGTCCAAGCACAATTCGAAGTTCGAACGGTTCAAACTGGTCGACGACTACGACGAGTATGACAAAAATAGTGGTGTTGCACGGTGTGTTACGAGGTGTAGTAGGGAAAGTTTCAAGCGACCAGCGTAGAGGTTCATGTGGACTATTTCTCCATGTTTATGTATGGGTAGGATGATCTGGTGTGTTAGTTGGCATCGAGGGCTCAATCTCATGGTTGGTCATTTTACTGCAAAAAAGATCGACAAAAAATGGCCTCTTATGGAGCATACAAAAGCAATATTTTCTCTACAATATTTACGTGGTAATTATGGACTTATATGAATGTAAACACAGTGATGAAAGACTACTAAAAAATAAACCACAATGGGCTAAAAGTGTAAAAAAATTCCACATTCCAAATCACATGAAATCATCAAACCCTAATTACGAGACGTAAACCCTAAATTTTCTAGACAATTTTAGAACATACAAAATTCTAAAAAGAATTACACAACCAACTACATTGCGTAAGGAGTTTTCAAAATATTTACACATCGTTTTCTATATTACAAAATTCGTGTAGATTCTACACATAAATAAATTACGGACGAAAATTTTTAGTGTTTATAATTACAAAAAAATACACAAACAAGTAAACAAGGCTGCACATAAAAATTATAATTTTTAAACCTCATTTCCTATATCTACAAATTATTACAAAAACAATGCTAGTATGCTTCCATAAATAAATGAAAAATTTTCATTTATCGCGGAACTGCGCGGGCGTAACAGCTGATCACAGGGGGCCATCACACCAACATATGCACAGAAGTACAGAACACAGCGCGTGGAAAGCATTTGAATGTGAACGACGGCGTGGTCACTCCTTTCGACGGGCGGATGGGACAGCTAATCATGCAGTTCACGAATGCATGATGTTACAGTTGTAAACATGCACTCCCCAACCGCATAAAGCTACAATGACCAAGTGCTACGCTCCCGAACCACGCGATATCTCTATCCTGCGCTGCCAGACTGTACTATTGCTTGTGCTGCCTCCCAAACCATACAACCATGCACACGTCAGCTCGCTAGAATCCCGCGCTCGGAGAAAGGTCCACAAATGGAATTACAATTATGCGGTGGCTATATTTAGTATTCCTGTGCCAAACAGGACTAAAAATGCCCAAAATTCAATCATATATTCATATTGCAGTGCATAACGAGAAACGATCTTGAATAGCCAACAGAACTCATTTCATCATGTCTAACTGGCAGTCTGAATGTTACTGTACAAAGAATAGTTCTCTCCAGTTGCCTCACAGTAACATTTGACCAGAAGCTAAATCAAACCCTTAGGAGGCCCTGCTACATTCACAGGGAGAAAAAGGAAAACCAGGAGCAGGCACCTCCTCTCTTGTCGGATTCATTGTCAGACTAATAAGGCATCACAAAAACAACAAACAAGCTGGCATGCCGAAATTACAATTCTCCAGCCCCTCAAGGTCCGGATTGCATTTGGTAAAATCAGCATGTTAGCGTCGGAGCACTTCCCTGGACAGCCCTGTAGCATTCCAGGCTGCAAAGCGGGAGCTTCGTCTTGGAGTCACGGTACTTGTACGGGTTTGTGCACGAAGGGCCTGCGCATTTCTCCCTTGGAGGAGGATAACTGAGGAAATGAAAACAAGAAAGGGGAGTCAAATGTAAGCAGATAACTGCAAAGTGAGTCAAAATGTGCATTCGCAACTCAAAATAATACACATAAAATGGCCGAAAGTACGGGAATAGGTAATGTATGTAACCTGCTAGGTTTGGAGTTAAATATGCTAGGAAGGCCCATCTTATCAGGGAATGTGATGACAGTTCCTTCTGGACCCATGACACATTGGATGCAGTTTCTTTTATATTCCTCAAATCTTGCTTGCTTTTCCTGAGAAAAAAAGGAATTGGTTAAATGAATTTATCGTAGTATGTCAGGAAATACAACTTTTGTAGAACTTCAGGGATTGTACCTGCTCTTCCCGTTCTTTCAGCTTCCTCTCTTCCTTTTTCTTCTCAGTGTCAATACCCAGTATTTTCCTCATTGCTTCAGCCTGTAAAATAGGAGCTAGTAAAGCTGGGCTGTCCAACAGAAAAAACCAGTAAGCTATGAAGTAGAAGCACAGAAGCAGGAAAACCTGTTGTTCCCTCTCTGCCTTTTCAACTTGCATCTTACGCCTCTGAGCCGCTTCTGCTTTTTTGGCTTGTATCTCCACTTCTGAAAGCTTCTCCTTTTGCTCTGCAGCATTAATTAACAACGACATTTAGTATCGTATCTGAGGCACAACACATTAGTATCAATAAATAGCCTCGTAAATAAGCTAGGAGTTAATACTTCTTGACGGAGCAGGCGGTAATCCATCAGGATATTCAATCAGGCTTTCACCATGGCCACCCCTGCCTTGAAGGGCTCGCTGCCTTGTTGTAAGACCAGGAATTTCATTCTTTACATCTGAAGGTGAATCAGCTTCCTTCAGTCTCTTCTTTGGCTCATCCATCCCAGGTTCCTCCTCTTCAATAAAATCATTGCCATCCCCCAATTTCAACTTTTTCCTACCATCCCTGCTAGATCGTGACAGAATGAAGTCTTCATCCACTTCATACGGAGTGTTCTTATTTTTAGAAACCTTGGATAGCTTCTTTCTCTTGAGACCATCCTCAAGAGAATCATCGTCATAAGCTACAGGATGGTCATTAGCTATAGGTTGTTCTGGCACAACTTTAGCCACTTTAAGTTTTTCAAGATAATGTAATTCACCGTCTTCGTCATCAGAATCACTATCAAGTGTTCTCTTCTTAGGAACCCTTTTGCTCTTGCGAACAAGGTCAGAAGATGGCGAAATATCATGCTTATCTCCGTGTTTTACTTCAATGTGATTACCATGAGTATCTTTGTTTGTGTTGTGGTATTTCTGCCCACCGGAATCCTAATAAAAAGAAGAGACCAACTTAGAACTCGAAATGAATGAAATGATCGGTTGTAAAACTAGAAAAGTAATACCTTCAATTACTGACATAAATGAAATATGTCAACTCGTAATTACCATCTCAGTCAACCAGATACTTATGAGGAACCATAACAGGGTATGGCGAAGTGGACAAGAGTTGAACCAAAAGCAAAAACACGTGGACTTTTAACTTATAAGGTATACTGCAGTACGACAAAGACTACCATTTACCATCATCTGACAAGTTATTCTTGTTATAGCTGTATTGAACTTAGTTCCGTGTTGGCCAAAATCTAATGGAGTAGATTGACTTCATTAAGCTCCAAAATATTATTGCAGTACTAAATGACTGGTGAAAGCATCTCATTGACTACCTAAAAAACTACTAACCGCTCCTTAAAAAATCAGGTAAGCGCTGACAGTACGTTCCGTTTGCAAACTTTTTTCTTTTCCGTTAAGTACATGGAACAAACCTTTTGCTTATGCCGGTGAAAAGAGCCATCCGAAGTGACAGGAGTGCCACCATCACCCGCCTCTTGGATGGTTTTTGTATGTATGCTTCGAGTAATTCCACCAATCTTGAGCTTTACTTTTCTCAACCTATTTTCACCTGGCACATTGGCGTCTCTCGAGTGCAAATGTGGGCCATCAGGGGATCCAGAGTTTCTTGAATAGGTCAGTGCCAGAATACCTTCACTACTACGCTTCACATCCTTTGACTTGCTGCTCCGATTGTGGCCATCATACTCTCCTCCAGCTCTATCGTCTCTTTTTATCTTCTTGGACATGTCACTCCTATGTGGCGTGGAGCCCCTCGTTTCAGGGCCGTTGAGGTACAGCTCCTTCCTCCGATGCCCACTGCCCTCGACGCCAGCGTCATCATCCGGGGAAATGCTCCGCGATGGAGCGCACGAGATGTCCTTGTAATCGGAAGCGAGCTGCTCCTTGGGCCTCGGCTTTCTTGATGCAACACTCCTCGGCCTCTTCATTACTGCTTCTGCTGCATTCAACGGAGCGTTCCCAAGCCCCTCCATTACGGCATACACGTATCTCCCAAGAAGGTATCTCTGTACTAGCTAAAGGCGGTACCTGCGTGTATTAGAGTGCGACATTACAACCATGATATAATATAGACACAAGTTGCGACTAGCAAACAGATACATCCGATGAACTGAGCTATCAAGCCAGGACAGCTATTAAGAGTCAAATCCTGGACTGGACATGTAAACCAAGAAACTGCAGACCCAAACCCCGCGGCGGCGAGCAACTTGGAACGGCAAGGCGAGAGATCAAAACCGCGCACCCCTCCCACCCAACAAAAAAAAACCCAGACAGCGCAAGAACAGGCGGCAGAAAAGAACCCCACCCCCCACCCAAATCGCCGAGCAGGCCAGCCACCGCCGCAGCGGGCGCAAACCCTAGAACGGTGAGACTCGACGAGGACGGGGGAGCTTTACCTCGGAGGGGGCGACCACCGGCGCGGCGGAGAATCGGGGAGAGGGCGAGGCTGTAGGGAGCTAGGGTTAGGGTTTGAGACGAGGTGAGGAGGGGGAGGGTATTTGGGCTGGGCCCGTGGTGGATGATGGTGCGGGGAGGGAAAATGCGGGGGGAGAGGAGGGAGGGGAGCGCGGGGTGGGCTCGTGCTGGCTGCCTGGGCGACGCGTAACTTCTCCCATCTCTTCTCTCTCTACGCCCTAGGCGGGAGTAGCTCCCTCTCTCTCTCTCTCGCCGCGCTGCGCTTTGCTTGGGTTTGCCTTCCCACCCGACGCGAGCACAAACACTATCCGCTCCGCCCCGATTCGCCTCCCGCTCTAGATGGCGCCCTCCCGCCTCGCTTGTTTCGGGTTTTTTTTTTCTTGATGTTTTGCGGTTGTGCCCTCGAAACATCTCGGGGTTTTCACGTTGCTTGGTGGACTCATGAAGCATCTGTGCCAACGTACGTTTTCGACGGATGAGATCAAATCATGTACTTTTTATAGAGGGTACTATAATTTACATCTCACTCACACCACTCTATGCACACATATGTGTATCCTCTAACACACATTTGAACATATTATGAGCACACGCTTTGTTACTTAATATACATTCGTGTGTACTCTAGCTTACAGCTCGAACGCTGAAACAACCTAAAAATATTCAAAGATTTGAAATTTTTTTGAATTTTTTTGAATTCGGATTTCTTTCCCTTTTTGACTAAATCCCTTGAATTCCCGCCTTCCCCTTTTGGCCAGCCGCTTCCTTCCCTCTTCGGCGCCTTCTGGAAAACCGCCTTTGTCTTTTGCCTCGCTTCAATCCCGCGCTCCGTCTCGCTTGCTTGCTCGCGACGCCGTATTCTCCTCCGTCCACACCAGGCTCTGGACCTAGGCTCACGTGTCATGTCACCAGTGGCCGAGCGTTGATTGTTGCGGCCACCGCAACTCAGAGCGTTGTGCGACCGACGCGTGCCCCAACTGCCGTGTCTTGCTCCCGTCAGCATGTCTTGCTCTGTCAGGAGTGTAGACCTGCGCCAGCTTGTCTGCAGTCTTACCTTGTTGACCACACCGAGAAGCCACCGTCTTAGCCTCGCGCTAGAGCCGTCGACCTTACTCTACTATTCCCCCCACCTTTCGGCCATCCTTAAGCCCAACCAAGCCCCTAGATCACCTTGAGATTACCTCAATAGCACCACCGAACCTTGTAATCATCCACGGAGCCCCGCCGCACCGCCATTGTCGTCTCGCCCTGTGCCGGTAAGCCTTTCCGACCAATCTCGTATATTGATTGATGCTTTTTCAATTCCTAGCACCCAGAGAACCCTTAGGTCACTAGGAACTCATAGCCTAGCTCGCCGAGCCTTTCCTCGATCTCTTCCTCACCATCACTGTGCACCGTCGCCGACCATTAGGGGGTCACTGTGGATAGCCCAGCACCGGCCACTTTAGCTGGAGCCATCACTTCCTATAGGTTCGCCTTGTCTCATAGATGGTTAAAACCCTTGCACCTCGCCGGAGCTTCACCGGAGCCGCCTTGTGCCATATCCGGCCCGTACCGCCTCCTCTCACCGTTGGCCAAAATCATCGCCTCTCAAGTCCGACCAACCTCGAAAATAGAACCCCAAGGCCCTAAGAAACCCGTAGATGACCTTGGTTGCCGTCGGTGACCTTCGCCGATGCTCAATCGGTCGCCGCCACCACTGCTCTGCTCCGCTGTCCTGTAGCAGCAGAAGGAGGAAGAAGAAGATGGAAGCAGACGGTGTGGCTCAATCTCATCTATCGCGTCGTCATCAACGATCCACGCGCACGCGCCGGTTGGGCTGATTTGCTGCGCGCTTTTGAGTCGAACCCAGTACTATAGAGTATTGTTCACCCGAGAATCCGCCCCGCTACTGTGTGAACCTGGCACTGTATCTAACTGATCTGCAATGAACAGTGATAAATCCGTTACTGTTCATCCAAAACCGAATTTGCTAAAATACCTCCATTTTGACCGTTTCGACCCCATGAACCCATTTCCGACCTCTGTTTTGTCAAACCAAATCTCAATGAAACCCAATTTCACCCAATTCAAAGATCAGTCATCTACCTCTAATGATCAGTCCTCCACTTCCAAAATCCGTCCAACACATATATAATCTTTTCGATCATCCCGAATCTATCTAGTCCAACTCTAGCCCTACCAGCCAACCAAACACCGATAAACTCCAACCATCCAACCTATTTCCTTTATGTCTTTTCTTGTTGTTTAATTGCATTTTGTTCCCAGCTTGCATTCTGTAAGGTATGAACTTATTTGACTGCGTTTTCTGCGCTAGTGAACGGAGCAAGCGAGTTGGTCAACTGAAGGACAACGAAGGCAAATGAAACAAGCTTGAAGCCGGTAGAGAAGATCGAGAACAACGGAAATGAGGCAAGTCATATGTTTTTGATCATATTGAACCTACATTTTGTTTATTATTTATTTATTTATTAGTATTTCCATTATCATGTATTTGTGCGCTATTATTTTATGTGCAATAAATGTTTCGAACGATATGATATCTAGTTACACCCACCACTGAAAAAGCCCTGTTTACTTTGATGGCCATATTCACATCGACAAGACGGTCTAGCTAGGCCCCGCTTAGCACTCGCCACTGCTTGCTTGCTGTCTTGCATTTAAATTTTCCATAAAAGTCAGTTTTGGCCAAAAAAATGTTTAAACCGTCTATTCACCCACTTTAATCATCTGACAAAAAAGTTTGTTTGGGCTCGAATCAAAACTGTGGCGATTACAATAGTTAATGAGTTCAAAATTGAGTACATGAAAAAACGCAAGCAGTAGTCCATACCAACAAAAAGGAGAGAGTGAGAGAGAGAGAATACTACCATTTTCACATTTGATATAGCAAATCCAAAGCTTCGACGACGAGACGGCTCGGGGTGCCGCCGGCCGCGGGGGAGCGCGGCGGCCTTGCGCGCGACAGCGGGCTCGACGGCGTCGTGCGCGGTGGTGGTTGGCAAACTGGAGGGCGGGAAGACGCGCAAGAGGTGGTAAACAATAAACCATAGCTCGACCTGATGGCATGCACGTAGGAGTGTAGCGACGACTTTGTTTGCGGTTTGCTAGTTCAAACTTACGTATCTGCAGAGTTTTACATCTCAAGAGTATGAAGCTCTTGTGGAAAACGATGTGCTGAAGCTTGGTGATGAGGATATGATTTCTGGTATTTTAATTCCTGTGAATTCTTTGACGTGATGGTCTGTTCGTGACAGCCCACTTGCATTACATTACATCCACGGATTGAAAATGAACTAAACAAGGGGCAATACAGTGCAGTTCGTAAAGAAAAAATATACATTTCTCCCATAGAATCGTGGGCAGGATCAGAACAGGACTTGAAATCATATCGTTTTTTGTTATACCTCGGAACAGAGCCGGAGGCCAGAAGTGGTCTGTTTTTTGTACTTCCTGAATCACGGGATCATACTGATGAATGAGAACTCCATGTTTACCGAAACAAAAACGGTGAAACCAAAACACAGGTCAACACATGCTCAGCACGAGATAAAGCCAATCCCACTCCACATACCGAACATTGACATCAATTTCCTGCTTCGAATATTATAGTACAGCATAAGTGATAGACTGACAGTGGTAGACCTCGATAGATCCTACACTTGGCATGCTTAGCTTCAGTAGTTTCGTCAACACAGAAAGGCCTAAATCAGCAACCCCAAGAATAGTAGCATTCAAGGAACAAGCTACATCTCGCCACACTCACTTATAACGCAGGCAAGCTTCGGTCGGTTGTTTGGTCCAGTTGCAACATTTTCAATCTTCCGCACAACGAGCAGACCATCTCCTAGCACCCTCTGCATGAAATGACAATGGAAGGCGTTAATTGAACTCACCCAGTCTAGCACAAGACTACATAACAACCTTTTAAACATGTCAAATTTGGATATATGGCACTTCAAAACCTTGCAATTAGAGAAATGCCACTCAGTTTCATGTATTTAGAATATGCCACTCAGTTTCGTGCTCCCGTTGAAAAATGCCATTTTCTCCTCTTCTCACAACTATTCCTAATTTGAAATTCCCTTTTTGCCCTTGCCCTTGTCTTCAGTTGGATTGAACCAGATGCAAGGCAGAATTAGAGACCACATTGAGAACCGAGTTCCTTGTCGCCGCCGCCCCGTCCCCGAGGTACGTGCCGCCGCCATCGCCGCGTTCGTCATCGTTGCTGCCGCCTCTCCGCCGAGTTCATCGCTGCCGCTGCCTCACCGCTGAGTTCATCGCCACCACCCCGCCCCTGAAGTATGCGCCGTGCCCCGCCCCAGAGCTTCTTGCCGTGGTCGCCGCCTCGGTCTCGAGCTGCTTGCCAAGTTCGCCGTAGACGCTGCCGCTGCCATGCCCACAAGCTTCTTACTGTATTGATGCTCGCCAAGGACGCCGCCTCCTTTGATGGTACTGAGGTGAGGCCTCCAACACCGTCGCCGGATTGTGCCGCTGAGATACGCCGTCGCGAGGAAGAAGACGCGGTGCTGTTCTTGCTCGAGATGGCTTGGTCTGGTTGAAGAAAGAGATGGCTGGGTGTTTGATGTGGCTTGAACGGTGGATTGACGTGGGGTAATTCAATCCTAAGTGAGCAGGGGCAATTTGGGAGGATCACTGGAGAATAACATGGGAAAA